>OX336417.1:15836824-16462925 GCA_946903255.1 Schistosoma spindalis | reverse complement strand
TCATACAGACATCATAGATCCTTCATTACAATGAGATAACGGCTAATAGAGAATTTTCATTCTGTGCACTTTGATTAGAAGTTCAATCAGATATTGAGCTTCATGTATAATTTACTCGAACACCTTCTTACTAAGATTAAAATAAAGACTTCAATGAATTCGAAGTGTGACATTCAGTTGTGTGTCTGCTTGATAAATAGGAATACTTCTTCATTACCAATAAAATTCATTGTTTCATGTAATGATCGGAGATTTCAAATATCAAAAGGAGTTTGCATAGTGATCACTGGGTTAAAGAAGAATAGGAGATGACTATAATATATAGATCAGGAATTCATTCTTCCATATTTTACTACGCTTTGTATAATTACGGACGAGTTTCCACTGATAATACATGTCTAATTGTATTTCCATACATAGTTGCTACATGTTATATGTAACATAAACTATGGTTATATCTTTATTATACATTTTATATGAAGCGTTTTTTCATTAATTTTATAACATTTGTTAGACATGAACTTCACAATTAACAATCACTATTCATTGAGCAATGTTAGCTCGATACATCAATCACTTTAATATGAATATTTTACTAAAGGGTGAAGAGATGTAACACATACAACATTGTTTGTTGCAAAACTTTAGAGATCATATTGAGCGCAATATACAGTTACAGTATTTTTCACCATGAAATAACTCCAGGTTCTTTCATCGGTCAAATGAAGAATGTAGTAATTAAGAAATTATGTTACGCAGAGCAACCATGTTAAACAAGGATAGTGTTTATATACCGTGTCGTCAGTTAATACAACGGAAGTTAAACACCTCGAGAGGAAGCAAGTGAACTTAGATCCAAGGAAAAACTGCAAATATACGCTATAACACTTTCGGTAATCGATAGTTTAACGGCAGAATGTAGTTTGTTACACTGAATTGTGTCTATGGAGCTTTAGTAAATATTGTTCCAAATAAAATATGAGAGTCCGTTAGAATAAATTTCCAGTGGTTTGTCCAAGTTAAAGGGCATCTCAAAACGAATAAATATGTAATCCTTTTCATTTAGATTGCTTTTTTGATGTGAATGTAAGTTGTTACATTATCAGTAGAACGGTATCTTGGTATTGTTAATATGCTAGGAGTTCTAAAAGTTATTTAGTGCATGATGTGAATTAAAATACTTTTGTAATAGTCATTTTACGATTTACTTTAACTTTGATGTACCATGTGTTTTGGTTTTGAAGAACTTGTCGATAGTTTATTCTGTTGCATGAAGTAATCTATTAGGTACTACATTTTAGTTTGATACTTGCAACATAGTTTGCCACGATTTCCTATCAATAGTGGCTACCATTGTAGTAATTTTTGGCAGATAGCCTGATGCATCAGGTAGATATGCTATATAAATATCAGTGACATGGATAGAGATAAAAGCATATTTTTAAAAGATCACTCTTACAATTTAACTGCTTATTAAGCAAAACATATGGCACACGGTATTAAATTTAAATTCATTAGTAAGTCAGTTCCTCGTGAACACTGATTCAAGCAACCACTTTGTTATGAATGCTTCATTGTACGGTGAAGAGATTAACACATATAACATTTGGAACCGAGTGAGCTTAGATCCAAGGAAAAACTGCAAATATACGCTATAACACTTTCGGTAATCGATAGTTTTACGGCAGAATGTAGTGCTTATGCAGCTTTAGTAAATAGTGTTCCAAATAAAATACAAGAGTGTCGTAGAACAAATTTCGACTGGTTTGTCCAAGTTAGAGGGCATAAAGCAATCATACAACTTGTTTGAAATGAATGTGATCTTTGATAAATACTAATCCAAGTAATTTAAACTGATTTCTGTTTGTGCTTAGCTATAGCAGTTGGAAAATTCTGTACGCTACAATTACCACTTGTTTTACTGCTTTTTATCTATGAAGAACTAAATTAAAAACGGTCTTCCATAAATTTCTTAACCTATCGATGTCATAATGAGGTTTATTGATATATGTACCTTTAAACTATATAAATTTTCCATTATTTATTGAGAGTATACAAATAATTTGTCTAAATTCGTTTATCATAGAAGTTGTTGAACTAGTTGGAAATGCCGTTTCTCAGTAAAAGTCACTGCACTATGGAACACAGAGCTCACTTCATGGTTTTGTGTGTCATCAGGGTATCCAGAAATTAAACGCATATTTATTTCTCTAAAATAGTAAATTTTCAACGAATTCACCTCTCGTAGTCGTCAGCCAAATAACTTGGTGGTATCACAGATAGATGCGAAATTGAAGAAGATTTGTCACTGTAGCGCGATACAGATTGTTATCAACTGATTAGTAGAGAGATGTAAAAAATAAAACCAATGTTCGTAATAACGTTTATCTTCTTTCAATTGGAAGAATGCTGGATTTATAATTGAGTAAAGTTCATCGGCTACTGAACAGATTGATATGTAGTAACGAAATGTCTGAGACAATATATCCAGTTGACTTCCTATTACTTTTTTTTTTTGTGTGAGGAAGGAGGAAAATTTTCAATATTATTCTTATGCTTCAGATGACTCCAGTATGTGTTGGAAATCTAATTTATCCTCCACTAAAGTAAGGGTCATAGTTCGATGGTCACCACTTATAGTGTAATTATCAAACAAATTAACAAACTTCTTGAAACTAAATGTTGACACATTACTGATGCTGCAATTTACAAGAATCCTGTTCTTACACAACAAAATAGTTAAATAACAACCAACAGTCTGTTAAATTCCTACTTAAGCGACTCTTCATTAGGTCAGAATGTGATGCAAATGTGACTAATATGTACTTTATTTAAAAAATGTTAATTGCAGGATAAGTAGTGGAATAGAAAATTAACTAAATGTTCCATTATTACACACAACATAAAATGAACACATTAAAAAGGCACAAATATTTGAACAAAGTTTGTATCCCGACTGAAAGTAATTGATCGGTTAAAAGGGTTTGATGTTTGGACAGGTGTTAGTCCAGTTTGCCATTAGAAGTTCATTTGCATAAATTGCGTTAATGCATACTATAGGAGATGTATATGAAAACAAACAAGATCGAACGGTGGTCAATCAGTCGATAAACTCACTTTTCAAACTTCAAATCAAGTATCATTCTTAATAGACATATTTTGAATGTTAATAATAGAACTATAAACAAACTTCGATGTATTCACGAATGCGTGTTGTATCCACGGTATAACCAAACATATATGTAACAGAAATCTGACAATCCGCTCTAATACTTTCAATAATAATCTCTCTTATTTAAACAATACTAGATAGTAGAACGAGGTCAAATTAGTATACAATGAGTAAAACCTTATAACCATGCAAACGGTGGGATCAGTCAATAGAAATAAACCAATTCAGACTAAAATTTTGTAGTTTATCTGTGTGCACCTCAGTAAAATAATATCAATAAAGTGTTGACATCTTCATTTGAGCATTAAATGACAACGACTAAGTTATGCTCTATCAAGAACTAATAAAGTTACTATTTAACGACAACCGTGTGAATAACAGATCATTCACTCACAGGAAAAGAAACTATCTTAGAATTAAACATCACACATAATGTTATTGTTATCTAGTGCATATCACAAGAGATATGTGTTCAGTTGGAATGTCATGACTCTCAACCTTGAAGAAATACTGCGTACTCTTAGGTTTTGATGCACACTTTCACGTGGGATAACAGAAATCATGTTTGAAAATCTGGTTACTACTATACATTACTTACCATTCCATTGTTCAGCCACTCGCATCTTGCAAAATGACTCAAACAATGTATTGTCAATTGAACCAGTCAATGAAATCCATGGTATGACACTTGCTGTGATGATTTCAGTTGACGTGTTCAAAGTTCTTTGATACATGAATGGGTTGATTGATATCCATGTTCTTCCCAAATCCTTACTCATTATTACACCTCCACCATTTGCTCCCAAACCGAACAATATGCCAAGTGGATTTGTGTATGCTATAATCTGTTCAACAAATGGTCCGACATCTGAGAATCGAACAGAAATCGGTCGACATATATTTATGACATTATTTTGTCAAAATAAGCCTCAACAACATTTTCGATGAGCAAACGTTCTTTGTAACTATGTATTTATATGAATCTGCACAACGATCATTCTAAAATACTAAACGCTTTTAGTTATGACTTATTAACATACTTTATTTGTCCTAGACTAACAACAAATTCTCTTATGACAATATGTGTCAGTTCAAGTGGTCATGTATAATTTAAAATAAAGTATGAAGAGAATGAACTGTAAATCCTTTTTCCAAGTACAAAGTCTGCCATAATCAGCTTGTGGTGTTGGACTTTAATGTAAAACATTTGTTTTCCTTAGTTATGATGATGTTTGATTTTCTACATTATGTCTTTTAAACTGACTTAGATGTTAAGTCAACAGATTCATGAATGATCATTTTGAATAATCGTTATTCTATTAATTCACAATCTAGTATCAATCGACTAAAGTTGGTTAGCACATCATGAATGTGATAAAAATAGGCCAATAAGTAGAATCGAACAGAGGTGGTACTTGATACTTTCCTGTTACAAAGTAGTAAACTCTGAATATCAAAACGTTGATTATTCTGTAGAAATTATTATGTTTGTCGATTAATCTAGATCTTAGTTATGTGGTGTGGACTACTGAAGTCGACAGATGTAAATAGCATGTGTCATCAATCGAAAGTGAAATGTCTGGTGGTAGAGATTTAAGATCGAAGAAAAGATAACAAGAGTGGGGAATGATTGTTATGGAAACGAAGGAACAATCAAGTATGAGACGATTGATTGACATTTTGCAAATGAAGTGTTTATTTCATGGTTTTCAGATTTTACTATGACATTCTGTAATTTTGTATTGTAATGCATTTGATTGTGCCCACTGGTGTTCTCGTTCTCTACAGTTGGACTAAATCGGTTTGCATTGGAGTATATTCA
The DNA here is from genome assembly GCA_946903255.1 of Schistosoma spindalis. NCBI lineage: Eukaryota > Metazoa > Platyhelminthes > Trematoda > Strigeidida > Schistosomatidae > Schistosoma > Schistosoma spindalis. The sequence continues at coordinate 16,457,931 of OX336417.1, read as the reverse complement.
GTATTGATTTAAACATATGTTTACTTGTTATTGGAATTTCTGTGGTTTTATAAAATTGAGGATTGTATTGTTTGTAATTAAAATAAACGATAACTTTAATAAACATCCAATTAACTTTGCGATTCGGGTGACTGAATGTTTTCAACAGTGTGTTGCTGAAACGGATGAAAGACTCAGTAGACGTCCAACTTCGAGATCAACAGACTGGATTCCGTAAGGATCGGTCGTGCACAAACCAAATCACCTTTCGTGACTATGAGAAGTCGTATGATAGTGCGGATAGTAGAACCATATGGAAACATTATTGACTCTATGGTTAACCTGACAAGATTGTCAATATCACATGGCAATCATGCGACGGACTATAGTGCGAATTGGTTCACGTATGACAACTGACAGATGCATCAGAAGTGAGGACCGGAGTCAGACATTGATGCATACTCTCCCCTTCCTCTTTCTTCTGGTGGTTGACTAGATTATGATCACCTCGACATCTGAGGGGAAGCACGGAATATAATGGACAGTTTGCATGCAACTAGACGATTTGTGCTTCACACATGACCTAACTCTTCTATCACATACACATCAATAAATGCAGATGAAAACAGCCAGTGTTGCTGCAGCCTCTGCATTAGTAGGCTTCAACATACACAAGGGAAAAACCAAGATCCCCAAACACAACACAGAGAACACCAGCCCAATCGCACTTGATGAAAAGAAGGTCTGGAGGTGGTGGAAACTTTCACGTACCTGTGGTGTATCTTCGATGAACAAGGAGTATCGAATGCAGATGTAAAGGTGAGGATTGGCAAAACAAGGATGACATTCCTATAATTGAAGAACATATACAACTCAAAACAACTCTCAACCAATATCAAAGACATAATCTTCCATGCAAATGTCAATACAGTTAGTTCTATTGTACGGAGCTGAAACTTGAAGAACTACTACAGCCATCATCACAAAGACACAAGTATTTATAAACAGTTTCCTACGAGAGATACTCAATTTCTGTTAGCTGGATATAATCAGCAACAACTTACTGTGGAAGAGAACAAACCAATTTTCAATCGAAGAGGAAATTATGAAACGATGATGGAAGTGGATAGTACAGTGATTGAGGAAATCATCAGACTGCATCACGAGGCAATCTGTAATTTGGAATCCTGAGGGGAAGAGGGAAAGTGGAAGGCGGAATAACATATTATGTTGGGAATTGGAAGCAAAGATGAAAAGGATGAATAGCAATTAGAAACTGTTGGGAAGGATTGTCCAGGAAAGAGTTGTATGGAGAATGCTAGTTGGTGGCCTGTTCTCCTACACTAGGTGTAACAAGCGTAAGTATGTAGTATTAAACTTCAAATATCCACTGTTGAATAATAAAACACAACAGATTGTGTATGATTACTTACCAAACCAAATTCTTTCAGGCAATTTACTAATCTTGAAACAACGTCTCACCAAATCTAATGAACCTTTTATGCTAAACGCACGGGCACAATAAAACAAAAGATCACCAACATTTAGAAATGTGTTTGCTTGACGGTCGGGCAACTGTACCAGAGAGTTCCGCATTGCAACGTAATGAGGTAAGTTGGACGGATCTGAATGCAAACGGTCAATACAAGGCAAAGTGTTATTAAATAACGCATCACACAGTCACTGAGAATTATTTTAATTATCCCAAAAATCAATAAAAGGATAGAGAATTCTTTCACAGTAATGTGATGTGATTGTAGATAAGTGACCAATGACAAACATTCTATATCGTTATGGTTGATAATATTCGGGATCATTTTAATAGGTGAGTGTAAGAGAACTGTATGTAGTTACAGTGTAAACATATTTAGTTGATGCTTCTCAACAGGAAGATGAGTGTTATTCTTTTCATCTTTTCTTTGTGATTGTACTTTACTAGCAGTTTTGTATAATGTAATGAACTATCAATATGGAAAGCCTCCAAATGATTGATAACTCTATATGCGGACTAACTCATCTTTTCGCTGAAAGCAATTAACAAGCACCTCACATTTTGAGAATGATTATGATTTCAGTAGCATGAGAAAAATTCAGTAAATTATGATGGCTTGCAAAGTTGTATTTGTATGTGTGAATACTTGGTGACAGTATGATAACTCGTATGCAATGCAGAGATTGAAATCGTTTTCACAACAGCGGAAATGTTAACGATGATAAGTAGAAAGCGATTTATCTGCAGAAGACATTTTTCATTTAAGATAACGTATCCGACATGCAGAGTAAACTTATTTCCTATAATGCAGTCATACCTTGGTAGGTAGTGTTGATTTCTAATCATAAGATGAATTTGGAAAATCATACACTGATAGAACTCACAAGTGTAGTCAAGTTCAACACGCAGATGAGATTTGAACCTGTAAAACTTCTGTCTTGCGCAGCTATTCACTACGGGACTACCACGTTCATAGGGTTTGCACACAATTTCGACCAGAACTGGATATTTCACAATGGTTGTGCTAAGAGATGGATTAAATTTCAGACTAAAGATGACTGCATACTTCGCACCAAAATATAAACGTCCAGCCTGAAACGAGAAAAAATATCCTCAAGTGTTGTTCCAGAGCAAGAGTTGATATATGTTTGAAATTGATGTTTCATTTTGTAATATGAGGCGATTTCAAATGATGACTAACGTGGGCGTAAAAATCTATTGTAATTTACCTCCTCTATGTTTGGTCAACGGAATTGTACAAACTTTGAAAGTTTCATTAGTACTGTAAACGACAGTGAATGCAGATATCAGATCGATCTCGTGCTCTCGGTTCAGTAAATGAAGTAATGTTTCGACGGATTTGAATGAGTTTGGATGTTTGACGAGAAATACTGAAAATATTTCACAGTAGAAACTTAAAATTTGAAATGACCGTAGTGGTTAAATAGATTTCCCTCGAGTCGGAACTATATGCAACAATTAATGGTAAACAGATATGAAACATGGAAGTGAGGTGTTTTATCTGTCTCCTGTAATACCTACACAGATACAACCTTTGTTTTAGAAAGGTATTCCAGAGTGATATTTCAATTTTAAAATCGAAATTTGAAATCGAAAATGTTTGACTATGACCTAGAAAGTGGTAGAAGAAATATTAGTTTTATGTAGCGATGCGGTTAATCAATGAAATCAAATCAAATCAAATCAAATCATGAAGTGTCCTTAGAATACTTTAGTGATATTGCGGAACGAAGATTACAAACCATTTATGGATAATAGAAACTTTACGATTCAGTTGACTGAACGTTCGCTAGATCATTTTGTATTTGGTTAACAGACCGAATGTATGGAAGTTATCCTTTACGTATTTAATGTTCAATAACTATGACGTATACAGCATTTCCTAGTACCTTCTAGTTCATTTACTGAGTGGAGTGCTATGTAGAAGAATGTAATTTTGATTGTAAATTTTATTTCAAGCATTAGATTTCAACGAGTTTGTGTTTTCCATCCGGTATGTCGTGATGCGCATCACTAACATATTCATAGGAGAATGCTGATGTTGACCAAGTACAAGTTGATCGCTAAAACGTTGTAATATACCTGATGGAAACAAGTAGTAATTGGTTGGTGAGTTAATATAGCAATGTTTCATTATAATGAATTAAAGTGATTATATTGTGTTATAAAATGATTTCTACAGAAGACGTTTACTATAATTTCACTCCGTCTTAACTGATATAACGGATTAATTCATTTTGGATTATTTTTTTGAATCTTTCCATTGTAGTTTAGGACTGCACTTGATCAGTCTCTTATTGACATGCGTACATCCTGTGAGGATAGTTTCGATATTGCCTTAAGTCACAAGCATTATAATCAGAGGTGGATGGTGGCTAGCAGTGAAATCCAAGACGCGCGTTTCGTCCTATTTGGGACTCGTCCTCGACTGCACTGCTAGTCACCATCCAACTTTGCTGATATAATGGATCGTTTAAAATGTTCTTTTCTCTCTCATGTATACTACAATAATATAACTAGCCACACTACACCAGAACCAGGATTGACGACGCAGAATAGGAAACCAGAATAACACTAGATAATACCTCATTCGATACAATTGTAAACAGTAACACCCTGTGAATCAGGAGTAGAAATCAATAAGATGGAAAGAATTCACATATAAAAAGGATTTAGCGAAATAAATTTTCCTTTCCACCAAATCATTTACTCAAACTACACATTCGTATTAATAGTTATGTTGCAAATATATGTCTATAGAAGGATAGAAAAGATTGCATCATAAAGTGATTCGAGATTCTAAATATCAAATGCAGTTGTGTATAACATTGTCGACTATTCAGTTACATGCATTATTACTTGGTCCTCAATTTTGTAGTACGTCAACTATTACTAATGAACTCAATATGTAATCACGATACCTATAACTAGACGACCACCCCCATAAAGAACATAAGTCTCAATTATTTCGTCTTCCGAAAAACCAAGATTTAGTGCTGTGCCACCCAGATAAGGTTGCAGGAATTGTCCTTATGGATTTTCAGCACTATATCACCAAATTCCCCATGACGCTACTGAGAAAACGCAACAGATGTTAAGTAAATTCCTGAGGGAGATGGAAGACGAGTTTATTATCAATTGTGACCTCTATGAACATCTTAGACCATCATGTTCCACTATACAGAGACCATACGTACTTCCAAAAGTTCAGAAGAAGAACATTTTCCTATGTTCCATACTTGATATGAATAACACTCCGTATCATTTGTTTGCTAAATGGTTTGCTGAAATTTCACAATACGTCAGAAATCACATCAATAGATACGACGCTGATGATTTGTTTGATTTTGTCGATTCAGAAACATCATTGTAAGTGGTGGAGAAATGATCTCATTGCATGTCAGTTCTCTCTTTACATATGTTCCACTCACAGAAACTATGTGGTTTTTATGTGACGATATTGAAATAACAACATTGATATTAGTCTCCTAAAACATTATCAAAAGAGCTATCTCTACAATGTACCTTCAATGTGAGGGTGATTTTTAATTGTAATACTAATAAGCACATCCTAGATCATGCAGAATCCTCATTCAATACACAATCAGATAGGCACATGATGAACTGGAGGAAAAGTGCAATCGATTACACATATTTAGATTCCCATTTAAGCTGTGGTGGTTGTGGTATTGGTACAAACTAATGATTGCTTTGTACTCGATTGCGATCTGATCACGAATCCCAAATCTAGTGTGTTCCCTTGGCTCAGCCTGTTCGACTTGAGTTAAATTGCACTATTTCAGGAGTTCTTAGTTAGCACATAAATTCGAATACTTCAGATTACCACATACTTTCATGATATGTGAAGAAAAATGGACCCCAATGAAATTTCGGATTGGTTCAATAGTTGTCATAACTCAATTTAATTCACGTTGGAAACAGAGGCGAATGAGGAATTTCATTTTCTTGATGTCCCGTTGAAAAGAATTTCATATGGTTCTTTGCACAGATCTATATACAAAAATTGACCTGGAATGGTTGGTATACGAATTTCCATAGTTGGATCCTATTGAGTGGAAAAAGAAACTTGATTCACTCTTTATCCTCATGTCTAGGGGAATGTTCTAATGATGAAGCAGATGACGAACTACGTGAACTTTAACAGACATTCATCTGAAATGATTATCCACCAAGATTAGTAGATAGGAACTTAACATCGAGGCATCCTAAAAACAGCACCGACAGTTCAAAAGAAAACTCTTTTTAAGTATATCAAATTTAAAGGAGATAAGTCTTCCGAAATCTTTAATATACGCATTTCAAAATCCCTGGATAAAACCTATTCGAATAAGCTCTGTTTTGTCTTCTCAAGCCGGCCTACCATTCACAGATGTGATATGGATGAACTTCCGCTTTTGTCCATGTCGACGTGCATCTATAAATGTACTTGTTCCTGTGGAGCAGGTTTTATTGGCCGCATAAAGCGACCGCTTTCTAAACGCATCTCAGAACAATACCTGGCCTGGCTTGTAAAGGGAGGATGCAAAACAGTTACCAGTCCGATACAGGAACACTTAATAATCAAACGAACTGGATCGAAAGAAGGCTGAGTCAAAAACTTATTCACTGCTGAGACGTTGGCAATCCACAAATCCGAGTTTGAACTCTACGTGCAAAAATGCACTTTCACCCACTTATTCTACTTGGCTCTAATTCCCTTGTGTGGTATGCTTTGATCTTTCTTTACTTTCTTAAATTATTCTTTTTCAGTTTCAAACCGTAATCAGTTATAAGCAGTGATGATGATGGTTAACATTGGGAGACAGGACGCGCGTTTCACCTTGTTGGGACTCGTCAGTTTTAACCACACTATTATAAAGGGTGCTTTTAACATGTTGGTACATCATCTTAATTCTTGTTCCTTATTGTAGTTATTTATTACAAACAATTCCAAGATGTGACACGGAGAGTAAATTCACTTTAATTATTATGTCTCCGTAACGTGTAACGTGGTCATTACGCTGAACTAAAAACTTGTAGAGGTATGTGATTGTGAAGTCACTGAAAACCATGATGGAATAACAATCTCATCCAATAGTTAACGACAATTCTACGGACCTTGAGTTTTTATCTCTTGTTGAAATTGTTGGAATAAGTTGTTAGGAAAAGTAATATGGATGTCAGATGTGATTCCAGACTGCAATTCAAATGCTCTATCTGTTTTTGCTGATGAGTTCACTGAATTCGCTGTTACTTCCGTCAGTGGTTCACTTACAACTGTATGCGGTGATTTGAATTCATTTGACTGTAGCTTCCTCACGTCACTAGGTCACCAAAATGTAGTACATTTAATTTTCATTATTGATGTGGGAACATATGTAACTCGTAAACTTGCTCCATTGTCTAGTTCTGATCATTGTATTATTCGTGTTCTACCTAAAGTATATGGCAACCTTGTAAAGAGTATACTCTTACATCAGACAAAGAAAGTCAAATACAGGAATTACTCAGAAGAAAATATCCAAAATCTGGAAAACATGTTTCGTTTGACTAATTGGAGATTATTTACAGATGACTGATTAGAAAACACTACTGATGCTATCACTTGTTATCTTAAATTTCGTTTTAATATTTGTTGTCCCACTGAAACCATTTTTTAGAGTTTTGATCTTCACAACTAAAACAACTACGGAGGGTGAAAGAAAGAATGTACAAGGAGAAAAACTCTAGTGAAGTTCGTAAGCTAAATGGTCTGATAAACCTCGAGATTATTCGTCTCAACACTCTTGTCTTGTAAAAACTCTTCAAGTATGTGGAGACTCTTTAAAGAACTTACAGGTGACAGACAAATTAGGAGCGATAACCAGCTGGATGTTTGTGACTTAAATAAGTCTTTTTTACGTCAGTCATCAGATGTGATGCTCCCTTTATTCACGGGTTTAAAAAATAGCTGTGCTCCTAGTTTCACTGAAACTGATGTCCGAAAATGTCTCCAGTCACTAAATTCATCCCGATGTTTGGGACCTGATGGTATCCCAAACCTCTTTTTTAAAAAGTGTGCTGACGACCTATGCTATTCATTCACTACTATGTTTAACAGATCCTTCTCTTCTAATCTCATACCGAAAATTTTGAGTAAGATGAAGATAATCCCCATACCTAAGAAAGCATCTGGTGATAAGAATGTGAAATTCAGACCCATTGCAATAACTTCCCCATTCCTCAAAACAATGGAAAAATTATTGACACTTTCACTTCAGACTGCGATAAAAGAGCACATTGACCAGTATCAGTTTGCTTACAGATGCAAAAGAAGCACCTTAGATGCTGTTGCTGTTATGCATCATAATATAGTGTTCAACCTAGAAAAGGGTAAGAAGTATGTTCGATGCACTTTCCTGGACTATACTTCTGCTTTTGATTCTATATCAAGACAACGTTTACTTAACAAGTTAATCAGCGTCAACACTGACAGCTGGATAACCAACTGGCTATGTTCCTACCTCTCTGGAAGGGAACAGTACACAGTGTTTGGAAGAAAGTGTTCAGGGTCTCTAGTGTCTTATGAAGGTGTAACACAAGGAGCTGTTCTTTCCCCTCTTCTTTTCTCTTTTTTTCTGCATGATCTGCCATCTTCCACAGTAAACACTTTTGTGAAATATGCAGATGATCTCACTGTTTGTATGCCTATCTCTTCCTCTTTACATCCTATAGAAGTGAATGAGTTTTTATCTCGTATTGATAGTTGGTCTGTTGTTGATGGTCTCATACTTAATCCGTCTAAATGTCAGGCTGTTAACTTTAGCATGAGACATGATCGGCATTTAAACACCATTTTGAGATCTCATAATGCTTGTGCCATTGGCGACTCATTGATAAACACAGTGTCGACGGTCAATTATCTTGGTGTTACCTTTTCGTCTGATCTCTCTTGGTCTTCTCACGTTTCATTGTTATCGAAGAAGGATTTCCGTCTGACTTACTACATTAGGAGATTGCATACTCTTGGGATCATTCGTCATTTACTCCTACAATTTGTCAATTCTTGCATACTACCTATTATTCTTTACTGTTCTCCATTATTCTTTCCCCGGCTTTTGAGAAAAGACTTTGCTGTACTGCGGAGAGTGCTGAAGGCAGTTAGCAAGGTATGTGGTGAATCTTTCGAGATCATAATTAATATGGTTGTGGATAGACATCTAAAGTCATGCAAACTCCTGGCTGGTGTTATTTTATCAGATACTAACCATCCCCTTCACTCATATCTTTCTCCTTGTATATCTTCTGGTAGAATGAGACGAAATTACATTAAAATCCAAGCACTCAAGCAAAAGTATAAACGTTCTATAATACCTCCCCTAGCAAATATACTCTGTGACGAACAGGTTGTTAGAGTTAACCTAGTCAATAATCTGCATTCTTAACATGACTCTAATTGAAAAGTTGTACAGTTTTCCAAATTTTTTTGAAAAATTTTTCTATTAACCGTTATTTTTTTTCTGTAAAAGAAACTTGTTGAAATATTTTTGTGCTGAGAATTCTATATTGTACCAAAATATAATATTGAATAAAGCCATAAATAAATAAATAAATAAAACTTGATATCACTCGTTTCTGTTAGATCATTATGTACAATTATCAGATGGATCACTTAAACCTGGAAAGCCAAAATGTCTATTTCTCAATATTACCAGTTATTTTTTCTTCAAATAATATGATTATGTTAACGGTTTTAGACTAGTTAATGAGCATTTAATTTACAATCAGAAAATCAATTCAATCCGTTTAAATGCTTCGACTAAATTTCCAGTGAGTTAAATTGAATAACATTGTTTTCAAAATATGTCTTGAAACACAGAAACTTACTATGAACTGAACTGATTTAGTTACTGGGTTTAAAGGAGTTTTCAATGTTACATTATCTATGTCCCCTGTTTGATTAACTACACTGATTGATTTTATTTGTGGACTGAGATAGAAAATTATCGATTGTCTTTCACATTCCAATCCGGTACCATTCATCATTTGGACGGTTGTCTGAAGATACACCACATCTCTGAGTATTGGATTAAACAAAATGTATAATATGTAGAGAGTTATTTCATATCAATCAGTAACATGGTTCGAATTTTGATGATTCAATTCAAATAGCATTTGGATTTGATGTTTGCTTTTACAAGCTTTCCAATCTACTTTGTTAGGATTAACTGATTACTATCAGCAGAGAAATAGCAAGAATATTTATAACTTTGCATTTACTTACATTTCAGTATGTAGATGTTTTAAGCACAGCGTAGACGTGTGTGTCACCGATAGGGTGAAATTATTAGAATTTTGCACAACAATACGACTTTTTTACTACTAACTTAATTATATTATGTCCAGTATTGTCAGAAATCTTGAAAATGTTATAATGAATTATTTTTCTTAAATTCGAAGAGAATTATTTTTGATGTTGATGCAAACGAGTGGGTAGTTCCATCAGTTAAATGTTCTCAGCTGATTGTTTACTGTGTATCAGAAATATATACCATAGTTGGTTCATCAGAAAACATGATGACATTAGGTCAGTTTGTTGAAATTAAATCAAGTTAGGTAACTGTTGGAGGTATCACGGAGAAAAATGTCAAATTTCTGCTTTCTTCATTACTCCATTTTTTCACTTTTAAGTGAACGGTAATAAATAATAAGCAATAATGGTTTGATGAGAGGCTTTAGAAACAGCTATATCACCTTCCATGCTTAAATATTGTCTTCGACATATCGACAGATTTAAAAAAAGTCAAAATGTTTTGTGTTGAGATAAGTGGAAGATAATTCAGATAAGATTGTCGCCGGTTTTTGAATACTTTTACTAGCGAAGCTGATTTAAGCTTAATAGTTATGATTTACTTCATAGTGACAGGATAGAAAATACTTAGTCATGTTCCTGTTCACGAGACTGACAACAAGTTTTTTAGAAAAATAAAAATACTGGCTCAAATGTTTTCCTCAAAACACACTTATTAAACACAGACACTTATCTGAAATAAAATGCTATAATTTACAGCTCAGTGCAGTATTTACCCACGCTCCTCATGTTTGATAAATGAAAAGATAGACACTATTTTGGAAACTGACTTATCATGAGTCAGCTAGTGGGATTATATGATTTCGTTTCTACATGCGTTATTTGAGTCTAGTACAAGTTTATATTTCTGACTTTGTGTCTGAGACTTGTTAGAGATAAACAGGATACGCAGTGACGGTGTTTGACCTATAGATTTGAAATTTATAACTCCAATGAGTAATCTGTACTACAACTCAACAGCCACATCTGTTTAAGATACCTATTGTATGTTTAAACTGTGTTTCATCTGATGGATGCCTAAACGAGTTGTGTGTCTGGTTTCAAGGTGTTATGAGTTAGGTTTTCAAGGAAATTCAACACCGAGATTATTAACATTGAATGTTATGCATTAATAACGAGGTTTGAAACCAATTTATGAAATAAATGAAACTAATTCATTCGGTCACTTGAATTCGGGCGTGATATTTGTATTGCTTGGTGGATAGCACAAAGATCTTCAAACTCTTTGTTCAAGACCAAAGTTTGTACTCTTCATGCGAGTAGTCATAAGCCTAATCGTTGATATGGAACATTATTATGTTCATTTGGACACTATCTGATCAATATAATAATTGTTTTATGTGAAACTGATATTCAAGTGAAAAATGAATTCGCGTTGGAAGTGAGCCAATTATTCCATTAAATAAATACACACTAAAGGTTAAAACGATTTAAACATACCTATCAGGATAATCACTGAGTGTGAACGATGACAATTGAGATAGTACAACCTGAATTGATGGTTTTTCTGACCCTGTTCTTACACAAATCACAGATATTTTGCTAATATTAGTGACAGCATTGAATCGACCAGTGATTTGCAACGGCCAAACAGTCCCGTTTTCTACAATTTTACTATCACTCAACTGGATATCCACTGAAAGACTGAGAGTGTTTCGCATTAGGGGTACACTTACCGTACCTAAAAATGTCGATAATTTTTGTTAGATAGTGCATTGAAAAAGACCCTGAACCATTTATTCACTCTGAATTAACAGCTAGTGTTTTAAATATCAGGACTAAATTGGTTAGGTGCTAATCGAGAACAATAAAATTCAAAACGATACTGTCAAATAGTGAATCAAGTAGTTAGTTACAAAATATTTAAAAAATAGTGACAAACAACAAATCAATTTATTTTATTCCATTTCACATAATGGCAATGATTCTGCTTGCATTTTCATGAAATATTTTGGTTACTGTTTGTTAATAACCTTCATTGTAGAACATTTTCATTGTTTACACACACAAAGAATTTATTTCGCTGTCTTCGTTACTGTAATGTAAAGTTCAGCCATGTAGTGTGTAACTCGATTATTTCAGCTGAGATGAATTTTTTTATATAAAGTTGAGCCATATCCATGAATGCCTAACATCATTCTTCTGATTGGAGAGAAAATAAAGGACAGTATTTAGTTTACTGGTTATCTAGTGTTAATTAGTTCAAACAGATAAAAGCCAGATTTTTTTGACTGTGAGGTAGGCTATTGAAAATTACTGGATGCAATGAAGATCAAATTTTCAAGGAAAGCAGTAAGCTGTTGATAGTGTTTTTGTCAAGTTTTATTCCAAAATACTTCAACTTATTTCACTGTTTTAATTCATGAGTTTCAGTCATATTTTTAAAAGATATTTTCTTGCCTAACTTTGATCTTGTACACTAGTGTGGTGAATGCTACTTATGTCTGTTGACATAAGTAGTGTGTAACACCAATCAGAAGTGGAATGACTGATAGCAGAAGGTTGAGAATATCGAATTGAAGGGAATGAGAATGTAAACAGAGAGTAATTGTATTAGCAATGAAGGAACGATGGAGTTTGTTCACTACACTAGTAATATTGAATACCACTTAAATTCTAGACTTTCGTTGTAAAGATAATTCAGTCTTGAACTGGTAAGTAAAATATCATACACCTATTCTCATATGTCATCTAAAGTAATATTCTGGTAAAATATTCGATCTGCAAAAGAAGTTGCATAACACTATCCGTTAAGCATGAACTCATCTAGAATGAACATATCTTGCTCAAATTGACAACTGTGAAACTTAAGATATTTGATGAATTAAGAAACATATCTATAATATTTAATTGTTTTAGTGTAAGTAATGACAGATACCCTAGAAATAGTCATATATGAACTGATGAACTGTAATTTTTCACTAAACTCACCAATGTTTGTGATATTTTCGAAGTATATTACCAACTGATCATTTCGATCGGTTGGATAAGTTGACAAATAATTAGATGAGTAAGCAGTTGTTGTGTAAAATAAGTTCGAACCCAAAGTTATTTTAAAATCTGCAATAGTTATTATAGATTCATTAGTGTTGTTGCTTCCAGTTCCACTGATTTGTACTACAGATTTCAGATACGTGGAGTTCAGTGGGAATATATATTTCACATTGATAGTTGTTCTTTGACCTGGCTGCAGCGTTACAGTAGATGGACTTACTTCAATCATAATCTGAAATGAAATATTCTAAGCTTTAATCTAACAAAACTGGTTGACTGCTATTTAAGATACAAGTGTTGATTGTAGTAAAAAGACGATTTCAAAATGACGACTATTTGTCTAATGTTCCTCACAGAAGTTTTAATGAAACAACGTGTTTAACTATACCTCGGTTGAAATACAGTGGTTCAACTACGAAACTAATATAATTAGACAACTGATGATGTTAAGAATGTATTGAGCCTATATAAATATAATTCATGTACGTATTCAGAGGTGTAGATGTATACGCGGATGGCGACAAACTTGAAATGAACGTTTTTAATGCAAAATCCACTGATCACAGGTTTCCGACCGTTGCATCGGATATCAGATACAAACTTAAAGTATTATGTGATTTTTCTGGTTTCTTCAATACCTCAACCTCGACGTACGTATAGATATTTAATTTCAAATATTATCAATGTATTTAAGACGAATAATTTGAAATGACAACCCTAGTCTATCTGCTGAAATTTCGAATTCATGATCTTAACCATCAACCAATTAATGTAGTTTGAATGCGATAGTTTATCGAGAAATTTTATAGTAATTTATCAGTTTTATGTTGAAAAGTTTACTTTGATTGCTTTGCTTATATTTTGGGTAATCGAGTAGTAATATATGCGTTCTCTACTCAGTTGATATTATTTTGCCAGTTATTATGGAACTCCGCCTGTAGCTCTTCCAGAGTTACTGCCGGTCCCAAGCCCGGGTAAAGGAGGAGGGTTGGGCATGGGGTTAGCGTCCCCATCCCGTAGAAACCTAACTCGCTAAAAAAACGCTAACCAGAAAAAATAACTCAAACCATTTAAACCCTGCCCTGGGAGTTAGAGGTAATATGACGCTTCATGGTGAAAGCCGAGTTCCTTCGGAAGCCACGAGGCCGATGCCCCTCCTAACAACCAGAGCAACAATTTTTATAGGTACATGGTACGTCCGGACAATGTGAGAGACCGGGAAGACCAGTCAAATAGCAACGGAAATGAGGAGATACAACTTGGCAGTACTGGGAATCAGTGAAACCCATTGGACCCAAGCTGGACAACAAAGGCTAAATACGGGAGAGATGCTGCTATACTCCGGTCACGAAGAGGAAAATGCTCCATACACTCAGGGAGTTGCTCTAATGCTATCCAAAGTAGCACGAAATGCACTTGTAGGATGGGAATCTCACGGATCCAGAATCATCAAAGCATCATTCAAAACAAAGAAGGAGGGGATCACAATGAACATTATCCAATGTTATGCACCCACCAATGATAGCAACGACGACGTTAAGGATCAATTCTATGAGAGGCTGCAATCAATCATAGAGAAGTGCCCAAGAAAGGACCTCACCATTCTGATGGGAGATCTAAACGCCAAAGTCGGAATGGACAACACCGGATATGAAGACATCATGGGACGATATGGACTGGGAGAGAGAAACGAAAACGGGGAAAGATTTGCAAATCTGTGTGCATTCAATAAATTGGTCATCGGCGGTACAACATTTCCACACAAACGTATACACAAAGCTACGTGGATCTCACCGGACCACACCACAGAGAACCAGATAGATCACATTTGCATCAATAAAAAGTTCCGAAGGACAATGGAAGATGTGAAAACCAGGAGAGGAGCGGACATAGCTTCAGATCATCACCTGGTTGTGGCCAAATTGAAACTGAAGCTAAAGAAGAACTGGACAACTGGACAAACAGCACCACAAAGGTTCAATACAGCCTTCCTTCGAGATACTGACAAACTCAATGAATTCAAGGTAGCTCTCAACAACAGGTTCCAAGCCTTACAGGATCTACTGAACGAAGAAGAAACTACTATGGAGGATAGCTGGAAAGGTATCAAAGAAACATTAACTTCAACGTGTCAAGAGGTTCTGGGCCCCAAGAAGCATCATCACAAGGAATGGATCTCTACAGAAACACTGGACAGGATCAAAGAAAGAAAGAACAAGAAGACAGCAATTAACAACAGTCGAACAAGAGCAGAGAAAGTCCAAGCACAAGCAGAGTACATAGAAGCAAACAAGAAAGTGAAGAAGAGCATTAGAGCTGATAAGCAAAAATACGTGGAAGAACTAGCAACGACGGCGGAAAAAGCTGCAAGAGAAGGAAATATGAGACAGCTTTACGATACGACGAAGAAGCTTGCAGGAAAATACAGTAAACCAGAGAGACCAGTCAAAGACAAAGAAGGAAGACCAATTACTGAGATTCAACAACAGCGCAACAGATGGGCAGAGTACTTCGAGGAACTCCTGAACAGACCGGCTCCAATGAATCCACCGGACATCGAAGCAGCACACACAGATCTTCCTATAAATGTCAATCCACCAACGACAGAAGAAATCAGAATGGCCGTCAGACAAATCAAGAGCGGGAAAGCAGCAGGACCTGACAATATACCAGCTGAAGCGTTGAAGTCAGACATCGAAGTAACTACAAGCATGCTTCATCTTCTATTCAAGAAGATTTGGGAGGAGGAACAAGTGCCGATGGATTGGAAAGAAGGACACCTCATCAAGATTCCAAAGAAAGGAGATCTGAGCAAGTGTGAAAACTACGGAGGCATTACACTACTGTCAATACCGGGTTAAGTCTTCAACAGAGTGTTACTGAACAGGATGAAAGACGCAGTTGACGCTCAACTTCGAGATCAACAAGCTGGATTCCGTAAGGACCGGTCGTGCACAGACCAGATTGCGACACTACGGATCATCGTCGAACAATCAATTGAGTGGAACTCGTCACTCTACATCAACTTCATTGATTATGAGAAGGCATTTGACAGTATAGATAGGAGGACGTTATGGAAACTTCTTCGACACTACGGAGTTCCTGAGAAGATTGTCAACATTATCCGGAACTCATAAGATGGACTACAGTGCAAAGTAGTGCATGGAGGAAAGCTGACAGACGCATTCCAAGTAAGGACCGGAGTAAGACAAGGCTGTCTACTCTCTCCCTTCCTGTTTCTTCTGGTGGTCGACTGGATTATGAAGACCTCGACATCTGAGAGAAACTACGGCATACGATGGACAGCTCAGAACCAATTAGACGACTTGGACTTCGCAGATGACCTAGCCCTCCTATCACATACACACGAACAAATGCAGATAAAGACAGCCAGAGTAGCAGCAGTCTCTGCATCAGTAGGTCTCAACATACACAAAGGGAAAACCAAGGTCCTCAAACACAACACGGAGAACAGCAGTCCAATCACTCTTGATGGCAAAACTCTGGAAGATGTGGAATCCTTCACATACCTGGGAAGCATCGTCGATAAACAAGGAGGTTCAGATGCAGACGTAAAGGCTAGGATCGGCAAAGCAAGGACAGCATTCCTTCAATTGAAGAACGTACGGAACTCAAAACAACTTTCAACCAATACCAAATTCAGAATCTTCAATACGAACGTCAAGGCAGTTCTACTGCACGGAGCTGAAACTTGGAGAACTACAACAACCATCATCAAGAAGGTACAAGTATTTATCAATAGCTGTCTACGCAAGATACTCAACATCCATTGGCCGGATACCATCAGCAACAGCCTACTGTGAGAGAGAACCAACGAGCTTCCAGCTGAAGAGGAAATTAGGAAAAGACGATGGAAATGGATAGGACATACATTGAGGAAATCATCAAACTGCATTACGAGACAAGCGCTAACTTGGAATCCTGAAGGGAAGCGGAAAAGAGGAAGGCCAAAGAACACATTACGTCGGGAAATAGAAGCAGATATGAAAAAGATGAATAAGAACTGGAAAGAGCTTGAAAGGATTGCCCAAGACAGGGTTGGATGGAGAATGCTGGTGAGCGGCCTATGCTCCTTCACGAGGAGTAACAGGCGTAAGTAAGTAAGTAAGTTATTATGGGCTTCATTCCCATTTTACTGTTTAACATGATATACGGTCATTGTTCTATACTTCATGGTCTGTGTTATTCTCAAATAGTTTAATCAATTTCTGTTAATATAGAACTACCATTCATAAGTTTTATTTAATGGATGATCTTACATATTCTATGCATTTGTTTATTATGTAGCTTAAATTCTATCTTAGATGATCGTAAAATATCACTGGAAACTTCATTGATTGAGACGAGTATTCTTTGAAAATTTAGTCTAATACACACTAAAATACAAGTGACTTGTCATCCTGATCAATTGGAATACCTTAAATAAAGATTGAAATAGACACATTGTCTCTGTTCATTTTGAATGTGAACAACAAACAGGAAACTGAACAAGATCGTTTTCAATTGGTTCGTCATCAAACTTAGTTGTAGTATGCAGTTCTATTTATATGAAAGTTAATTCTGATGAAGACCCAATCGTAAATAACATTGTGCCGTTTTATTTTTTTTTTCTAATTTACATTATGAGAATTTTCAACTATTTATTTTGAAGCAGATTTAAATATCTGTCAGGTATGATAAGGATGTTCAAGTTTCATGCTTTTATGAAATAAATACCGATGGGTACACTTTTTCGATGCGTATTTCCTTTAAGAGATTTATTTATTATTTATAACTTCAGGACTAAATTTTCTTTGTGTCCGTGTGCCGGAGAATATCATCAAAAAATAAAACTGACAAATGATCTAAATTCAGTCTATGACAAAGAATGTCAACGTTTTAAATGATCATGTAATTACTGAAGATACCTAGGAGTACACAAACCTGCACTACCCCACCGACTAATTCTTAATATGTTTGAATTCCATTATTACTCTACAGCAAATTGGTTAAGAGATTTTTTGCAACTTATATACAATCCCTACATGACACTTCCGAATTTACTGATTACATAAAAGATGTGAATGTAAATGACCAACTCATCATTTTACTTGATGTTGAATTAATATTCATCAATTTACTACTCACAAACACTATTAGCTTTATAAATGATCATGGGATTAATATCGCACTATTAAAATCTTATTAAAATGAATTAATATTACAATGCACTTGTAATGTACATTTTACATTCAGAGACGTAATTTATAAACTAAAAGATAGTACAGGAATGGGATCCTCTGTTGACCCATTACTAGCAGATTGTGGCCAATCTCGAAAACAATTAACCTAAAGTAACTATTGACAACTCCCAACCACAATGAAACTGTAAGAAGCTCTATCTAATTGAGACCCTCATGCAATGGCCAGCTATAAAGCTTTCACGCCAGGATCCATATCATTTGAAAGCCAAATAGAAATAAGAAAATGTTTGAGTAATAAAAAGAAGTTGAAATTATTTTTAAATCAATTATAGCTTACATTAGTGTATATTGGGAAACTTGGTATTACATTAAATACCATAGTTGGAGCGGTAAAATTTTTTGTACTCCCACTGATATTAACAAATGTTGGGAAAACGTAGTTTGTTGTCGTTGTCACATTGCAATCTCCCATTAAATAAACAGTATGTTGAAATAGCGTCTACACAATACAAAAGAATCACATTGTTATGGTGTAAAAAATAATGAAAAACAGAAAAATGGTTGAATACAGTGTTACATTGATTTCTTATATCATCAACATATCACCGTTGTATTCGAAGAATTATCTTACAGCTTAAGCGTCATATCAATAGGCCAAATGTCGGGATTAACATAAATTATGTCTTTTCCATTGATGATCATTAGCTGAGTTACAATTTCATGAATTTCGTGAATGAATAAATAAATCCATTTTCCAGAAGATTGGCAGGAATTCAATATGAATATTAAAACGTGAAATAATCGATCATGAATACATACGTCAGGTCAACAATTTGAATTCTACGTCTAAAAGTGACATAAACTAACATTGTGTCACTACCACTCAGTGTTTTCGTTATCATAAAAGTCAAATATGTTTTTATTTGTAAATATCCTTATTACCTAACAATTTTACTACAAAGATACTTTATTTATTTCTTGTCTAATTCCAGGAAACACCAATAATTACGTTGCGAATTTCTGCAGAAAACCTTAAAATATTCCAATAACGTGTATCTCACCAAGATAAAGATGAATGACTCGATCATTATATATGACAGTTATAGTTACTACATTTCTTATCAGCAAAATAACGAATACACTAGGATTCAAGAAATGGCTGATATTCACCATATCATCTCAGAATGTGATCACCATCAAATTCATATGCCTTGTAAGTTTTGCATAATTTCATCATGTGTTTCATGGCTGCAAAATAACTGAGCTCATTCTGATGTTTACTATATTCGTCTTCAGATTGGCAGTCGGATGCCTACCATGAACGGCCTGACGAATCATGATTAGTGGAAATAATAGTGACAATAATGGAGTTGTCAACACTGATTAACACTTTACCTTGTGGTGTTCGACTGAACGGTGATTCTGATTAACTCTGGGACAGACGTTTACATTTGAGAGTAGTGAGAAATCCTCTCTGCACAATATATCAAAGCTACTGAGGATGTTTAGACAGTCACGTTGAAAGTGAATTCTAGGCCGTGTTAAATTTGATTGGATTTGAAATCTAAACTTAGACGTTTACATCAATTATTAACGTCACTTAAATCGGTTACTTATTTTTTCTGTTGTTTGTGACAAAAATTCGCGTAACTATGTTTCATGAATTTTTTAAGTTTGCGATCGAAACTACTTAATGAATTCCATCAGATTACCATTAACAAATCGAAAATTGGTTTTAAAGGATTTTACTATAAGAACAAGAGAATTCAGAGAAGAAAATCTTCTTTTCGACGAAATCATTTACTTAATCTGTACATTCGTATATATAGTTATATGGAAAATATATGTCTATAGGAGGATAGAAAGGATTGCTTCAAAAAAATGGATTCGAGAATAAATAACAAATGAGGTTACGTACTAATCATGGGGTAAGGAAGAACAGAATTTATGGGTCAGATAATAGTCCAATTGACAGATATGAAGAAAAGAGACAAACACAAAGGTCATATAATTAAAATAACCCATAGTGTCATTGAATAAGAAAAAGAGAATTCATCCTGTTAAAAATCATATCAATAAATATAACTCTCTTAATTCCTTTGACTTTGTCGAATTAATTAAAAATATCAACGTAATTGATAAGAAAATGATCTCATTAGATGTCACTTCGCTTTTTACAAATGTTCCGGCCACAGAAACTATATGTTTTTCATGTGACTATATTGAAAACAACAACCTTGATATGTATATCCCTAAACATTATCTAAAAGAACTACTTCTGCGACGTACGCCTAACGTGCAGTTTACATTTAATGATGATTTCCATAGACAAACAGATGGAGTTGCAATGGGTTCTCCATTGGGTCCTCTCTTGGCTGATTGTTCCATAGCCAATCTAGAAAATTCGCCACTTCGACCAATAATTGAGAGATTTCATTTATACAAGAGATATATGAATGATACTTTCGTTATTTGTGAAGAAGACATGGACCTCAATGAAATCTTGAATATTTTCAATAATTGTCACCCGTCAATTCAATTTACCTTAGAAGCAGAGGCAAACCATGAATTTCATTTTCTTGATGTCCGTTTAAAATGAATGCCTGATGGCTTTTACAGAGATCTATGTATAGAAAACCTACCTTGAGTGGACAGTACACGAATTTCCATTGTTGGGTCTCAATGAGTAGAAAGAGGAACTTTATTCATTCTTTATCCTCTAGGATCAAACGAATCTGTTCCAATGACACAACAGATGGGGAACTACTTCATTTTCGACAGACCCTCATCAGAAATGGTTATCCACCGAGATTCGTCGATAGAAACTTGACACCCAGACTACATGACAAAGCATCGACAGTACAGAAGAAAACGCTATTTATGAATATGGAATTTAAAGGAGACACGGCTGCTGAAATCCTAAATAAACGGGTTTCAAAATCGTTGAATAAAACATTCTACATACAGGAGCATTTAATTAACTGTGGACACATCACTCTAAAAGACCCTTCTTTTAAAGTAATCTTCAGAGTCAAAGGAATCGGATCAAATAGGGTTCGAATCAACATTTTATGCACTGCTGTGTCATTGGCAATCCGCGAACTTAAGCCTGGACTCTAAGTGCAGAAACGATTCGTCCAACTTCTTATCCTTCCTTGGCCCTAATTCCCTTAATGGGTAAGTTTCTGTATTTTTTTCTTGTTTTTCTGCACTTTTATTTGATAATTATCGAATTCTTTTTAAATTACTGTTTTGCATTTCAAACTCTAATCAGTTATTATTTTTACCTTATACAAGTTTTCTTGATTATTATTCAGTTTATTATTATTATGACCTTTGTGTTTGTCTCTTTTCTTCATATCTGTCAATTGGAATATTCAAAGCAATTAGTCCGTTTTAAAAATTTCGATAGGACAATTTTTCAGATCAACTCCGTCTTCTCACTGTTCTATCAAAATTGGACTATTATCTGACCCATAAATTCTGTTCTTCCTTACCCCATGATTAGTACGTAACCTTATTTGGTATTTATTCTCGAATCCATTTTTGTGATACAATCTTCACAATCCTCCTATAGACATATATTTTTCATATAACTATATATACGAATGTACAGATTAAGTAAATGATTTCGTCGTAAAGAAGATTTTCTTCTCTGAATTCTTTTTTTTTCATTCAGTTACACTATGGGTTATTTTAATTATTTTACTATAATTGTATAAGGGATCAAGCATGTTTATTTTCAATTTCTATGTAAGAACACAATTCCGACACAGTTTTATTGGAACACAGTGTACAACAGAACACTTACTAATTTGTAGACTTACACAATAAAAATATTGATTGATAGTGCATAATGGGCCGTAATCCACTCTCACATAACTGAAGAAAATAATTATAAATCATTAATTTTATGGTTTGTTTGTACATATTAGAGGAGTAATGGAGTAAGTTACCAATTAAATCGATAAGCACAAAAGTCATGCTAATGATGAACAGAAATGTATTTTTTGGTATGGTGTCAACAGAGTAACGATATAGTCGATTACAGAAAAAGTGTGAACCGAATGTTCTCTCTCAGTTAAACTGTAATAATTAATAAAGACATTATCTCGAGATAGAATCACTATGAAATAATTCGCCATTTCAACTTTCTAGGCATATGTTTACGTTAAAAGCATTGAAATCTTGTTTCACTTAAATCATGAACTGAACAATGTAAGACCACCATTCAAAATCGGAATTTCCATTTCTCCCCAGTATGGGACTCCTCAACAGTTCGCTTTATGTGTACTGCATTCACGTTTTCAATGATGATCTAACATTGATCAGTTCATGATTTTGATGAAATTCAGAAATCCCTACAACCATATACTGACATCGAAATCTTGTGATACACGTCATTTTAAAGACATACATATGTGATCATAGACGAGTAAATTTCTATTACTATTTTATCACATCAACCGGCTTATCACTTTCTCAGTTGTTTCATAGCAACATTGGATAACTTTTAATATTCATCCGATCAGTTCCCTTAACAAATTTAAATGAAGCAAGAACTAAATTAAATGGATGATTTCATGAATTCATCAATGCATTTATACTGCTTCTTCTTCTTCCTCTGTATGAATGAACTAGTTTGGTGGTCTTCAATTATTGACATAATTTGAAATGTGAAAAAATGAATTGCTCTGATGCAAAAAATGGGCCAAATCGAATATAAGATTACTGACTCATAAGTAGTCTTAAACGGTGTATTAATAGATTGTTTTACTATTCATTGCCTTGTGAAAGTGAAGTGATAAATAACTTTCAGCAAAAGTATGAATATTTGGCGCACACAATTACAATGAAAATCAGGTTAAAGGTAAGTATTCAGCTCCAGCTGTTCAACTAAAACCATTTCTTGATTTACCAGTATAATTCTAATCTAGATCTTTTGAGTTTTGCTCATAATTTCACACAGTTCACTTTCGATCACTGAAAGTAGATGTGTACATTTATGGAACGCGAGTCTAAGTACAGCAGCATGTAAAACAATTAATGAACAACGTAGGAATTGATCAGTTTAAACTAACCTACGTTCAGATGTCAAATTTAAAGAGAACGAGGATGAGAACCGCACATCTGAACCACTTTTATTTACAACTACTTTTGTAACATTAAGAGCTGCAATACCATTAACCATTCTGTTGATCCAATATGTAAAGAATGAACAACGTCTTTCAACCGGGCACATATTGAATAGAAATTCAAACGGTCCTCCAGTACACATTTGTTTATATACATCAGTGGTACTTGGATAAGTTAAAGTCCAAGTATTTGTAAGAGTTGTAGTAAATGCCTATTTTTGTAAAAATATCAAGACTGAAATTATCACGTTGTATGAAAAGAGTTTTGCAATTCACAAAAAATGTTTTACAATCCCGAATTAAAAAATTGCTTGGCAAAATCACAGATTAATATACAATTTCCTCACTCATACAATTATGTACTGTACTTATTCAATGGTATGTTTCTCAGCTTAGTATCTGGAAAAGAAAAACTGCATACACAACATGTTCAATTTCAACAAAAACATAGGATTAATGTATTCATAGATGTATATTCAACTGATATTTTAAATCAACATAAACGTGAATGTCAATTACTTACAATTGATTATAATCATAAACCGATCGATGTTAGACCACAATTGAAAACCTGTTAGCACTGGATAGCCGTTTCGTCGTAGTATGGGACTCCCAGGCAGTGAGTTTCCACGATCCTGCACGCGGGATGAATGCCTAACTTAAACCGATACATGATATTGCGCGACCATCTTCCACTGTATTCTGCGAATAGCTGTCTCACACTCGACACGGTTAGACATTAACATTGTTGGATGCCCTCCTGGTGGTTTAGAGGATGAGCGTTCTCACGCGAGACAGAAAGTATGC
Organism: Schistosoma spindalis; assembly: GCA_946903255.1. Taxonomy (NCBI): domain Eukaryota; kingdom Metazoa; phylum Platyhelminthes; class Trematoda; order Strigeidida; family Schistosomatidae; genus Schistosoma; species Schistosoma spindalis. Next base: position 16,433,949 of record OX336417.1, on the reverse strand, counting down.
GTGAAAGATCGTGGAGACGCACTGCTGAGGAGTTCAGTACTAGGACGGAATGATTGTCCAGTCCTTGCAGGTTTTCACTTATAGTCTAACATTGATCGGTTAATAATTTCAAAAAACACTCAACAATCTCCACGACCTTATACTGATAATTACAATTAGTTAGGAAACAATGTCATGTATTCTAGCAAATAAATCCTAATTAGAACCAACTTTCAGACCAGTCAAAATTATGTGAAATTTCGGTTACAATCTCATTAATGAACTTAAGTTAACATGTCCATTTTCAATGTCATTTTTTGTAAAGTATATCCTCTAAAACTTGGAAACCGTTTTCACATCTTTTTTTCGGATGAAAAAGATTCAATGGCATTTTTTTCAAAAACATTAACATAATCCACATAAATGGAATATAAGAGGAGATATAAAGTATTGTTTTAAAGAATGTCATCAAGTGTCAAGTACACTTTAATAGTGGTTTCAAATGTATCACCGATTAATTGTTTGCGATAACATTTTACTTTCATGAACATATACTTTGCAACTATGGAATGGCTAATCCCTGTGACCCCAGTATTGTATTGTAGTAGTTTATGTTAGGAACATTCTATCTATAATAGAACACTTCTATTTGATAGAAAAACCGTTATTGTATATTATGAATTAGTAGGAAGAATAAAAACTACGTTTTCATCACTTTATTAAAGATCTTGATGGTACATGACTTGAGTAAACTTCTGTTTCCTGAAGTGATACTTAGTAATATTCTGATAGACTGAATTAGTTATCATATTATAGAAGATCAGATAAATAGGTTGAATTTAGTCGTGTCTATTATCAGTTGAAGTCCATTTAACTCATTTTGTAGAATGTTGTAGTTGATACATTCATGGCTTTCAGGAGAACTCGAAACTATGTCACATCAGTGTTTCATATGAACGAATCGCTTCAACTTTGATTTCATTCATCATACAAATATGATTAATCTTATAGAATAACCCTGGGCAATAACTATACGAACCGGCAATCAAACCTTGCCACCGAAACGTTTTAGCAATTTTTCCTTCGACGAACCAGTATATCATAGCAACACAACCTACTTGTCTCTGCTGCACAAAATTAATGACTTGATTTTATGAAGTAATAACTTTTATGATACATTAGTTTCTTTTTCTTCTTTTTTTATAACTGGTATAATCCACATATTTTCACTTGAGGCTCCAGTTAGGTTTTAGACATCTAATCTTAAAACGCTATTTCACAGTCTCATAAGTGACTAATAATAGAAACAGCATTAAGCTGTCAAGAGTACTCACCCACTCCAAAAATGAATTATGCTTTATTACTTCAGGATTACTGAATGGAGAAGCTGATGACGATGATTATAATGGCCTACTACAACTGGGAAATAACAAGCGATTAGTAAACACTAAAATATATACAAAAGTTCTGTTGTTTCATTGATTAGTGAGTCCACGTTTTTACGGAAAATAGTGATGATTCTAGAAGTCTAGATGACATTTGTGAACCATTTCTTAAGTCGATGTCTTATAACTGTGAATTTTCATCACTAACTTACTTACTTACGCCTGTTACTCCCGATAGAGCGTAGGGCGCAGACCAGCATTCTCCAACCCACTCTGTCCTGGCCTTTCCTTTCTAGTTCAATCCAATTTTTGTTCATTCTTTTCATGTTTGTCTCCATTTCTCGTTGCAATGTGTTCTTTGATCTTCCTCTCCTCCTTCGATCTTTAGGATTCCAAGTGCGGGCTTGCCTTGTGACGTAGTTAGATGCCTTCCTCATTGTGTGTCCTATCTACTCTCAGTGCTTCTTCCTGATTTCTTCCTTCGTTGGGATCTGGTTTGTTCTCTCCCACAGTAGGTTGTTGCTAATTATGTCGGGCTAACAGATCCGAAGTATTTTGCGTAGACAACTGTTATTAAACCCTTATAGTTTCTGGATGATGACTTTCGTATTTCGCCAAGTTTCTGCTCCATACAGTAGAACTGTCTTGACGTTTTCATTGAAAATTCTGACTTTGGTGTTGGTTGACAGTTGCTTCAGGTTCCAGATATCCTTCATTTGTAGATATGTTGTTCTTGCTTTTCCGATCCGCGCCTTCACATCTGCATCAGATCCACCGTGTTCATCAATGTGAATGTTTCTACACCTGCAAAGCTTCTCCGTCAAGTGCTATTCTATTGGTGCATGTTGTGTTGTATCGGAGAATCTTGCTTTTCCCTTTGTGTATATTGAGACCTACTGCGGCTGGGGCTGTTGCTACACTGGTCGTCTTCTCCTTCATTCGTCGTTGCGTGTGTTATAGAAGAGCCAGATCATTTGCAAAGTCTAGATCGTCCAGCTGTATCCCAGCTGTCCACTGTAACCCATGCTTCCCCCCACATGTTGACATCTTCATGACACAGTCGATCACCAGGAGAAAGAGAAAGGTTGAGAGTAGACAACCTTGCCTGACAACGGTCTTTACTTCGAATGAGTGTGTCAGGTGTCCTCCATGTACGATGTTGCAGTTTAATCCATCATAGGAATTCTGTATGATATTGACTATCTTCTCAGGCACGCCATAGTGTCGAAGAAGCTTCCATAGTGTTTTTCTGACCACAATATGAAATGCTTTTTCGTAGTCAATGAAGTTGATATAGAGTGGTGAATTCCATTCAATTGATTGTTCCACAAAGATCCGTAGAGTTGTGATTCGGTCTGTGCATGATCTATCCTTATGGATCCTACCTGTTGATCTTGAAGTAGGGCGTCTACGAAGTACTTCATCCTGTTTAACAATACCCTGATGGTATTGAGAGAAGAATGAATCTGAATCAGGCGTCCTTCTTTTCAGTCTGTTGGTACTTGTTCTTCATCCTAAATCTTATTGGAGAGAATGTTGAATATCTTTGGAGTTATTGCTACATCTGCTTTCAGTGCCTCTGCTGTAATGTTGTCTGATCCCGCTGCTTTGCCACTCATGATTTTTCTGATGGCCATGCTGATCTCTTCAATTGTTGGTGGGCCAACATCGATTGTGAGGTCTGTGAGTGCTGCTTCGGTGTTGGGTGGGTTTAGTGGGGCTAGTCGACCTGAGAGTTACTTAAGGTGTTCTACCCACCTGTTTCGTTGTTCTCCAATGTTGGTGATTACCTTGCCTTCCTTGCTTTTCACTGGTTGTTGTGGTTTACGGTGATTTCCAGAGAGTTTCTTTGTTGTGTCATACAGTTGTCTCATGTTTCTTTCCGTTTCAGCTTTTTCCACCGTCATCGCTAGATTTTCCACATATTTACGTTTGTCGAATCGGACGCTCCCCTTCTTTTCAATGCTTACCTCTGTGAATTCAGTTTGTGTCTCGGCTTCCTCTGTTCTGGTTCGGCTGGTATTGATTGCTGCCTTCTTGTTCCTTCTTTTCTGAATTTTATATAGTGTATCAATAGCGATGCATTCCTTGTGGCGGTGCTTCTTGTGATGATCTGATGCTATATCAGCCCCTCTATTGGTCATCACGTCCTCCAGATATGGTCGATTTGGTTTTGCGTAGTATGATCCAGTGAAGTCCATGTGGTTTTGTGAATGCGTTTATGTGGGAATATAGTGCTGCCTATGACCAGTTTATTGAAGGCACATAGGTTTGCACACCTCTCACCAATTTCGTTCCTTTCTCCCAGTCCATGTCGTCCCAAGATCTCTTCATATCCGGTGTTGTGCATTCCAACCTTGGCACTTAAATCTCCCATCAGAATGGTCAGGTCCTATGTTGGGCACTTCTCGACGATTGACTGCAGCCTATCGTGGAACTGATCTTTAACGTCTTCATTGCAGTCGTTGGTAGACGCATAGCATTGGATGACATTCATTGTAATGCCCTCTTTCTTCGTTTTGAAGGAGGCTTTGTTGATTCTTGGTCCATGAGATCCCCATCTTATAAGTGCTTCTTGTGCTTGTTTGGATAGCATCAGTGCAACTCCTTGTTTATGTGGAGCATTTTATTCCTCATGGCCGGACTATATAACAGCAGCTCTCCTGAAGCTATCCTTTGTTGTCCAACCTGCGTCTAATGTGTTTCCAATGTGATTCCAAGAATCTCCAAGTTGTATCTTTTCATTTCTGCAGGAATTTGCATGAATCTCCCGGTCTCCCACATTGTACGAGCATTCCATGTACCTAAATTAAAGGTTGCTTTGGTTGTCAGAAGGGGCATCGGCCTCGTGACTTCCAAAGGACCTCGGCTTTCATCATGGGGTGTCATAACTCTGCTAAATGAAGACCTTCTGACTGCCAGGGCAGAGTTTAAGAGGTTTGCGTTATTTTTTTGTGGTTGGTGTGTTTTTAGCGAGTTAGTTTTCTACGGGATGGGGTTGTTAACCCCACGCCCAACCGTCTTCCTTTATTCGAGCTTCAGAACAGGGGTAGACCTCGGAGGGACTCCATTAGGAGTTTTTCATCACAAAAACAGGAATAAATAAACTTCAGCAGTTGTTCATAAGAAACCCTAGTGTAAGAGCGACACACAAATGGATTGGATTATTGTTCATTTGAGGGTCGATATATGTTAAACTACTGAAGCCAAACTTCTTCATGAGTAACTCTTCCGGTTACAAATTAGTCCATTGGTTAGGAAACTAGATGAAATCACTTCATTAAGAACTGATCGCGTACACCTTGGAGGACAATCCCAGGTTTCCAGAAGTTCGTGTGTAAGACATTTCACACTTCTGACGTTTCGTTACGATCTATTAACAATACTTCATTTGGCACTATTTGCTTGAACGTTTCCATTAATGATTAGGACTGCAATTGATCAGTCTCTTGTTGACAGATGTGCATTCTGTACGGATTGTCTCGATATTGCCTTAATTCACAAGCGTTATAAGCAAAGATGTATGATGGCTGGCAGTGGAATCCAGGGCGTGTGTTTGGCACTCGTCAGCTGAATGTAACTGCATCCAAGATTAGATGCAGATGAATGCAGCTGATGAGTGCAAAACAGAACTAAAAGTGCGTCCTGGATTCTACTGCTAGTCACCATTTTAGTGGCCCGTGATCTGACTCCAATTTGATCGTAATGATTGGTTGCTATCGTCTGTCCTCGTATATAATCATTGTCTTAAATCGCGTTAGTTAATAACGGAATTAAATAAGTCAAATAACGAGAATGGAGTTTTGAATGCATATATTTTGTATAATTGTTGATTAGACAAACGAACGGGAGAACGACGCGAAAAGAAGAAAGCGAAGCAAAATTGACGAGCGGTGGAGATGGCTGGTAAGCCAACTCTCATTTAACAAAGAGTTAATCAATATTTATAAGCACATCAAGATAAATTACCGACATGTGATGAGTAACGGGATAAAAAGTGTACATACGCCTACGCGCTCATATAAAGCAGTCAAGATATTGATAAGCGAATAATTAACAAGGTCAGAATGTGACTCAAATAGAATGAATAGAATGGGCTGTCCGAAAGTTAGAATAATAAGGTATTTGGGCTTAACATAATGACAGACACTACAAGTTCATCAATAAGACAAACTGTCTAGAACCTGTGTATTTATGAGTAAACATTTGAGATGAGTCATTGCTCAAATCTTCGTTGTTAAACTGGGGAGAATAAAATTACCTTTTACCATCACGCGACGGCATTGTACGCATGTTGTGATGATGACAATTTCATGTCTCATTACCAGATAAAATCACAGAAATATTCCACTGAAATGTTAAAGCAAGGCTCAATTTAATATGTAAGAAAATGATTTAGCGTAATATTGGCGTTTTCTGCTCAAATGATTAATAAACCTGTTAAACTTGTTACAATGTTGTCATGAAAAATAATGATCGTTTTCTGATGGATGGCTTATGTTTTGTTCTCATGTATGTTAGACTTATTAATTTACATTTAATTGTGGTGAAAAATGAAATACAATTCATATTATATTCTGCCAGTTGTAGATTGAACCGAAAGAACAGCAGAAAAACTTAATAACCGAATTATCGGCCATTTCAAAAGATCCTCTAGTGTGAACAACGATTTTATGCCAGAATTCGGTACTGATTGTGTTTGACGAACTATCAGTATCTACTTACAACCACAGATAAGTGGTATCCTAAACTCTATCTTTTCATGAAAGACCTCAATAAAACTACAATATACATCAATAATATGGATAAAAGTTTTGTCCAGTCTACGTAACCTAAACATCAGGGTTTCTTTAAAAAAAAACACTAACCATTGATCTTGTATACGGATTTCATTAAATAATGTAAATAAGTCAATTAACAAAATTATCTGAATGTAATTTCAAGCAGGTTGAATGAAAATGAGTACTCTGACTTACTGCTGGAGTAGTGGTAGTAAATATGAAGCTGCCAAATATAGAGATCGAATTAACTGTCAAATTGTAAGTGAAATTGACCAGTGGTCTGACAGAATTTGCAGTGAACATTGGGATATAGTAAGTTAACTGATTTGCTGCCGAATTCGTTTGATCGGTGGCAATTCCTATAAACGTAAAATATAAATTGACAGTCTAATTCTTATTAAGGCGAATTTGAATGCCTGAATTTTGACAATTATCAATCTATTACATCTACGTGGATCTACACAAGAAAACGTAGTTCTTATGGGATTGACAAACGACAATTTCATACGAAATAGATATAAATACACTTGACCTTCTATAAATATAACTTTCTTGAAGAGTTTTCAATCAGCTGAAGTGATATTTGTTTGAAAGAGTGTAGATTGTTTGATTGTAAAATCAAATATATTGATATTTGAGATGATCAGTTAGTCATGTTTGAGTATATTAGAATATTGTATTAAGTTGTAACATATCCACTAGGTTGGAAGAACGTTCGATAAACGAAAGAATTCCTAGTCAAATACTGTACTTTCAACTATGTACCAGCATATATGCATGTAAAATTATCAATCTAAAAACAATTAGTACCTGAAGTTGGATTTCACATTTAGATTTTAAAGTGGGTGTACTGTGAAGATATGCAGAATTTATCAAAGCATATATGGAAGCAAAGTATCATAATTGTCAGGACAGGTTATCATAATCAGTAAAATAACATGAGGACATAAAGAAGTTTGTGCAAGCACATTGAGTTGAATATAAAGAAGATGGATATCATCTACCAACTTAGGTGGACGATCTCAAATAATACTTAAATACTTACTTACTTACGTGTGCTATCCTTCATGGAGAATCGTAGGCCAACAACCAGAATTCTCCATCCAACTCTGTCCTGGACAATCCTTCTCAACATTTTCTAATTCCTATTCATTCTCTTCATGTCTGCTTCGAATTCGTGACGTATTGTGTTATTCCGCTTTCCACTTTTCCTCTTCCCCTAAGGTTTCCAAGTTATAGGTTGCCTCGTGATACAGTCTGATGATTTCCTCAATGACTGTACTATCCACTTCCATTGTCTTTTCATAATTTCTTCTTCAACTGAAAATTGGTTTGTTCTCTCCCACAGTAGTATCCGGTCAACGGACATTGAGTATCTTACATAGACGATTGTTAATAAATACTTGTAATAGTTTTCCAAGTTTCCGCTCCGTACAACTGAACATACTGTCTTGACCTTCGCATTGAAGATTATGTCTTTGATATTGGTTGAGAGTTGTTATTGGTTGTGTATGTTCTTCAATTGTAGGAATGTTATCCTTGCTTTGCCAATCCTCACCTTTACATCTGCATTCGATCCTCCTTGTTCATCGATGATGCTTCCAGGTACGTGAGAGAGTAAGCAGCCTGGTCTGACTCCGTTCCTCAATTGTGATGCGTCTGTCAGCTGTCATACGTGCACCACTTTGCACTGTAATCCATCGAATGAAGTCCGTATGATATTGACGATCATGTCAAATACACCATAGTGTCGGAGAATTTCACATAAAATCCTCCCATCCACAAAGTCAAATACTTTCTCACAGTCAAGTAAGTAGATATACAGTGACGAGTTTTATTCAATCGATTGCTCAAGGATGATTCATAGTGTTGCGATTTAACTTGTGCAAGACTGATACTTACGAAATGCAGTCTGCGGATCTCGAAGTTGGACGTCCACTGAATCCTTCATCCGGTCTAGCAACACTCTGTCGAATGCTTTTCCTGGTGCTGACAGTAGTGTGATGCCTCTATAGTTCTCACATTTTCTCAGATCTCCTTTCTTTGGTGTCTTGATGAGTTGATCTTCTTTCCAGTATGTTGGTGGCACTTGTTCCTCCCCCAAAATCTTCCTAGAGAGAATGTAGCGCATGTTTTCAGTAACTTCTACGTCTATGGAAAGGTTTGTGTGTGCTGTTCAATGTCCGGTGGATTTAGTGGAGCTGGCCTATTCAGAAGTTTCTCAAAGTGTTCTATCCACCTGTTCCTCTATTCCTGAATCTCGGTGATTGTCTTACTACTCTTAAAGCTGTTCATTATCCTCCTCATTGCTATCATTGGTGGGTGCATAACACTGGATAATATTCATTGTGATTTCCTCCTTCTTGTTTTGAAGGATGCTTTGATGATTCTGAACGCATGAGATTCCCATCCTATAAGTCCATTTCATGCTTCACTGGACATCATCAATGCAACTCCCTGAGTTTGAAGAGAATTTTCCTCTTCGTGACCAGAGTATAGCAGCATCTCACCCGTATCTATCTTTTTCTGTACAGATTGGACGAATTGGGCTTCACTGATTTCGAGCAATGTCAAGTTGTATTTCTTCATTTCCACAGTTATTTGAATAGTCTTCTCAGTCTCCCATTTTGTTCAGACGTTCCATGTACCTATAAAAGTTGTTGCTGTGGTTGTTAGAATGAATATCGGTCTCATGATTTTCGAAGAATCTCGACCTTCACAACTAGGCTTCATAGTTCTTCTGAATGAAGATACTTCAACTCGGAGAGCAGAGTTATATTGGTTTAATTTGTCTATTCTGATTAGCGTTTGTTTTCACAAGGTTGTTTTCTATGGGATTAGGTTGCTGACAATGATTAGTCAATACAGTTATTGTTACAAATGTAACAGAAGTGGTATGAGGTTTCTCAAGAACGTTTACTTTAAGTACTGACTAGAACTGAGTCTATTATATCAGTCTTATGACTGTTTATCATTATTTCAAATGAACTATTACTGTATTAAACCAGATAATAAATCTTTTATGATTAATTAAAGTAGGTCAGTATAATTACTTTTTAGTTAGAATAATTCAAACTAAACTGGATATAGGAATGTTAGTGCGAATATCAATCAACATTTTCTGGATAAATTTCAAACTAGCAGAGCATTGTAAACCGCAAGTTTAATGCTACCGTGTTCATAAATTCACAGTTTGATTAAGCGAAACTGACAAAATCATTTTCTGGGTTCCACAGATATTGATTGTTTTTGGGACTGAGATGAATTTTGTTCTCTTTGGAACAGTAAATTTAAGGAATGGTGGACTTGATCACAGATACTAATTACAATTAAAAATATGGTCGAATTATTGACAATGAAGATGTTTTTCACAGAAATGTCTATATAATTGTTTCAAAGAAAAGACTAGACATAGAAAATTATCTTGATTTACTGGCGAACCGTCATTAATTTCTTGGAATTGTTGAACTGAGTTGAAATCGATTTACTTCCACTGAATTATTTAACGGAGGGAAACACGTTCTGCAGATTAAATATTTGAGTGTCTAAATAAATCTAATTGATCTGTTTATTATCAGTCAAAAATTAAACTTTTATGAGAAACGGATTCAATGCATATAGTTTAAATGAAACGGTAAGCTGAATAAATTAACACTCAAGGAACCAATCTACATCCATTGTTTTGATGAAATCATAACAAAATTCAGGGGGTTTAATATGAAAGTGCAACCACGTAGATAGGAGTGTGTATATGTAGTAAGAACAGAAAATGTGTACATTATTATTGAATTTGTAATAAAACACTATTAACTGACGAGAAATTAGCTTGAAGACTCCCGTGATATTATTCAGTGGCCTTATTAAATACGGCAAAAAGGATTCATCTATAAACTCGTTTACTAATAATAGATAGTGTATTTGTAATCATATCAATACCGACTACTATAAGTAAAACGGTGCAGTAAATTTTAAAATACCTTCGTAATAAACTTTATCTATATTAAAATAAACCATATTTTCCAAAGAGTTCGACACTAAGCTGACATATGGCAATGATGTTGATTGGCTTAGCATCATTGGCCTGACAAATATGTATTCTTGGTAGGCACCTGGAGCATAAAGTTGAAAATATATTGTCTGCCATACATTTGGTTTCAGAGTTAGCGTTAACTTCAGTGATGTTAAATAGTTCGGTATAACTTGATTCCTGACTGTTTTTGAATCAATGGAAATTAGATCAACTCCTGGAACCTGACTTGATGACTTAAAAAATAAACAAATGAAAATTCCTTTAATACACTGTAAAATGTGAATGTGTTATGAACTAAACACTTACAACTTACCCCTATAATCACGAATTAATAAACTCGATAAAATTACATTACTCTCCAGTGATTTCATTCAAGATGAATTTTAAAATTTCCTGATAGATAGATACATTAACTTGTCATGTAAGGCAATCAGAGAGTCTGGTTTGGTGTTCGAATTGGAAGTAAATCCTGATAGGATTAATCTACGAGTTGATTTAATGACGAATATTATAAATTAGTGAATTTTCACTAATAATTTAGTAACATAGTGTGTACCATAAATGCTAGGTATCCAATATTCAATATAACTCTGATTTTGCTGGCTACTAAATCACCATGCATGAAAGTCATTTTCATACCTATCAAATTTTACTACACAACAAAGTGAACAACTTGTTTGAATGTCTCTTCAACCTGTGTATGTGTATCATGTTGTGAAGATCATACTTGCTCTAACCAGTTACAAATATTTGTCTAAACCTAAATCACAGTCAGTAGTTTATGGTAGGGTTAACAAACTCTGAAGTAAAGTATAAAGCAAAACTCAATGCAATAAAATGTTGTTTCAAGTCATACCAGCATAGTAGAATAGTTAGCTTGTGGAGTGATAGTTAATGTTTTCGTAAAACTGGATACACCAGAGGTAAATGTTGATGTGATTATTAAAGGCTTCGTGGTGATTGGAATTATCGAATAACGCATTGCAATATCACACTGAGCATCTGTACATGATTCATTGAAGTACACTGAATTTATTTGCAATCTAGCTAAATTACTTTGGTAATCGAGAAAAGAAAAGTAAAAGAAAAGGAAGAAAGATTTGTGAATATTTGTTGGAATTACAGAAATACTGTAGTGCATCTTCTAATTTGAAATTCATAGAGAGGATCATTACAGATGAAGCCCAAATTCAAACTAAGATATGAATAAATTAATGATTTCAAATTATCATAGTTGATTACTATAAAGCAAAATTAATGAGAGGCGTTAAGTGGTATCAATGAAACTTCCAATGGTGTGAATTATTTTCTCCTGTTAATTCATTTAAATACAGTCCAGTGTGAAATTATTTTTGTAATGGTTGTTAGGGATGAGTTGCTGTTGCATTGAACTATTTTGATAATCACAGTAAGTTAGTGAGTAGAAAGTGCATAATTTCACCACATTCATGAGTGTTTTGCCAAAAGTGTGAACAACAAATGTAGAAGTGGTTATTAGAGCTGGATTGGTTCAATTTTCATTTCATTCACGGTTTATCGAAATGATAGTAATAACAGGTTTATAAGCAAAGTTGGATAGTGGCTAGCAATGGAATCCAGGACGCTCATTTCGTCCTATTTAGGACTCGTCAGCTGGATGTACCTGCATCTCAGAGTTGATGTTCACCCTAGAACTCGAACCCAGTACCGTTCGCTTCAAACTCCATCGTGTTATCCACTTAGCTACTGAGTCCTCAATAGGACGAAACGCGCGTCCTGGATTCCACTGCTAGCCACTATCCATCTTTGCTTATTATGCTTATGGATTAAGGCAAGAGCAAGACAATACGCACAGTGTGCACATATGCCATTAAGAGACTGATCAATAGCAATCCTAAACATCAAAGGGAAGATTCAAGGAAACTATGCCAAGTGAATAATAGGATGTTTTAATGGAAATCACATAGTATGTGCCAAGTTCGTTTTGTCTTTACTCAATTAACTTTTGAGAAACACTTAGTATAAAATCGTATATCATTAGGGATAATGACATGGCACCCTTTTTTATTAATAATAATAATATTGATACGCCAAACGGGTTTGATCAACAGTGGTTCAGTTATGTTCAGTCTTTTCAACGTATATAAAGGATAACGGTCAGCATCATGGATACTACAACATTTATATATATAAATGAAAATTGAATATTAACTCGTTATAGATTACCTACATTTAGGTCCCTACTACAGTGACCGGTAATTGGATGTATGTGGCAATCTAGAACCCCTACACGTGTTGAATTCTTAACGAAAGTCTGGATTAACAAAAGGATATTAATGTACAATTTCTATATACTGAGACTTAAAATATCTTCTCAAATATCTAAATCTTGTCTATCGGAAAAATATAGAAATCAAATTTCAACTTCACTATAATCTAACACTCAGTGGATATTTCTGAAATGATGACTCATTAAAATATAATTCATTTTTTGCACAGAAATCTACTGATATGTGAAATGTCATTTGGAAAACTGATAAAACAAACTGACATAGAGTTCTGAATAATGAATTCAGATTTATTGACGAATTATGCAAGATAGTCTTCCAGGACAATCTCCAAATTTGAAGGTTTGATAGACATTATGTATTTCAACAAGTAATTCTGGTTTAAAAACAGTAAATTACAGGTATTTGTTGTTAATTCGGTTCACATTTGATGTGGCGGAACTGGTCCATATCCGTATACTTGATTTTTCATAACATTATACCTGAGTATATATATGTATATATGATGAATTACGTATGTATATTTACACATATATGACAATACGATTAATAATCAAGCTTACGGTTTTACCGAAGAATCATAGGCCACAGGTGCTACAGATTTTAATAGATATCCAATTGTTTGAATACTTTGTCTGATTATAATTGCTTCATTCGTATTTACTTGTAGCTGAAAAGTTATTGGCATGTAGACAAAGTCTTCAACGAATTTCACTCGAACTTCTACAATTGTACTAAAGTTTATTGTTGGTTGTGAATTTCGTGGTTCGATTTTTTCAATAGTAACTACAGGAGTTTTAGAGACCTAATTTCAAATGGTGTTTGCAAATGATAACAAAAATAATTTATTGAGTGCAAATTTGAGAGATTGATTACAATTGAAGTTTACATTTACATGTAGTTTATATTTGGGTTATAAGAATTCATCTGAAATGATTTGCAAGGAATAAAAAATGTTAGAAAAAGATGATGGCTGATGAATTTAGGTCTGATTTAAACGAAAAGTATTTGAGTAAATACGCCATCCTGATTTAGTTGAAAATTACCAGGAGCTAACGTAGCGTAGTGCTATATTTCATGCTGCATTTATAATGCTGTGCAATTTAAACTGCTCCACTCTAAAACATTGATATTTTTGTATTTCAATTTCTAAAATCTGTAACCACTGATTGTTTCGATATAAATCGACAATCACTAAGTTAAATATCGTAAAATAAACGGCCGTACCTTTTAATCCTAAACAAGAGATCTTGACTAAATCTGTGCCCCTTTATTTGGGTCCATAAATTATTTCAGTGAATCACACTAGTTTACTCACAGTCCGTTCAGTGACAAATGGATGAAGACTCAACACTAGATTATGATGCAAAAAATCAACGTGAATTGGAAAATGGTGGTTGATGTGATCTGGGATTCGATGCCAAAATCAGTATATTCACAGAACGAATACTTTTCGAATTAATTTGCAGTAGTTTGGATTATTCCACTGTAGATTTTCTGACTGAATTCTGACTAGTCATAGTTGGTGTATGTGCATCCCATGCAGATCATTTTGTTATTGTGATTTAGTCACAATTATTTTAGGCAGAGTTGGAAGGTAGATATCAGTAGAATCCACGACTCTTGTTCATATTTGAACTAGTGTTTCATAATTTGGTACAACATTCCCAGTATGACCCTGAAAACAAGTATAGAGCTCTGAATGTTAGATAACTTTATAGATCACTGAGGTAGCATAGTAGACTTACAAATGAGTTTAAGCTTTTATATACGCTTTCATATATGCTTTCCTGTACTCTCGTATTGTTGTTCATATGATGACTAGAACTCAGTACTTCGAACACACAACGCGTCATCCACTTAGTGTCTGAGATCAGCTATACATAAGCGTCCTGGATTCTAATGATATCTACTGTCCAACTCTGCTTAAAACACTTGTGACTTAATCACAATATCGAGGTGATCTGGATATGATGCACGTATACCATTTGCTCTCGAACGTATCTATGAAAAATTCATGTAACAAATACAAATAAATTAGATCGATATTTAAAAACATATTTGTCCTACATCGATAGATCAGGTTTTATTTGTAGAATGTTGTTTAGGTGCATTAGTAAATGAAAACACGAATCAAACTTACAGGAGTAGTAGGTATGGGTTGCTCCATAGACGTTATTGGAAGCGTTACGACACAAGATGCAACTACTGATCCAGAAGACATCAGAAGCTGCACTTGTATTGTATCACCCAAGGTATAGGTGGGGTCGTAAAATAATTTTGACGCGATTCGAAAATTATAATTAATATTCCATGGGTTATTGTTTCTGAATATACCGATTATCGTTGTGCCCGTTGTTCTTCGCCCTTGATATGAAGTGTATTCTGTTATTAGCCTGATCTGTAATGTAAGTAAAACAATCAAATTGAAAATACAATATCAAAACATTTACTAATATCAAATTCCTTAGTAGTGACGTGATAGTTCTTCGTTTATGAATATCAACGGAATCAATGGGATACCGTTTTACATTACTGAGTAAGAAAAATCTATACTTTATGTCTAACTTCGAGAGAAAGATTACTGCGTAACTTCCAGCAATCAAACTAGTAAGAAGTAATACACACAAAACATTCTACACATATACGACATTTATTATAATGACAAGTACTATACACTGTGACATATAAGTTTTCTGGTCAAATCAATTATATGTACGTAACTCAATGTAACTGATCCTGGGAAGATGGATACATGACTAAGTAAATTAGGCACAGGAAAAACGTTATGACCGTTCGAAGTAGCCCGCGCTTTCGTTTCAACGACCTTGAACAGCCTGACAAGAGGCGGTCATTCCGTATTTCAATTGTCGTGGGTTGGTTGGGTTTCATGAGTATCAAGTTTTTTCATAATTAAGTCATGTTTTGCTGCATTGAAAAGCAAAAAATAATTATCAAACGCATTGTTCTAGCATTCTCTTTCTTGTAGTGTACACGTTGGCTCTGTTGCTGCTTCGTAGTTTGATCTGTGGTCCCAACTGCTGTAGTAAGCCTCTACGAAATATCAAATCAACGGTAAATCCTAATTATTTGTAGTTCTTCCTTGAGTTATTACTGTTTCAAGGGATTATTTTTTTATAAACAGTGATTTCTGTTTGTAGTGCTTCGTGCTCAAGCGACATTTCAGTCGACCTTAGCGAACCTTTTCAAAGTATGATACTGAACAAGCGTTTTGCATACTGGGATGACTTTGATAACGCCCTAAAAGAGTTCCAAAAAGTATGGAAGAGTGATTTTATCATTTCTCAGACTACGTGCACTCATTACATCCACGCAGAAAGCAGGTTGCTGAAGGATGTCAGGTTCAAATACCTGTTTGTTGCTTTTCATTGTACATTTGGTCATAAGCGGAAATCAGAAGGTTTGAAAGTGAATCAAAAATCGTGAGAACTTTAGCTAATATGTGACGTTTAAGGTCTAAATTCCTTAATTGTCAATCAAAGTTCCGTGTAAGACTGGAGGCGGAAGGATATGTCATCAAATCCTACAAGATGCTCCACAATCATCCATGTAGTAGTTCATGGATGGTTTGTGATCCATGGACAAGAAGATTATCGTCCGAAGAAAAAGAGAATTTAAAGCCAGTCATTTTGCAGTCGCAGTCAACTGATGAAATTATAGAATGTGTCAAGGAGAGAACTGGTAAGGTGGTCACTGTTGTTGATGTCAAGTCTATGAAAGCTGAACTCTCCACAGGTTTCTGTGAGATATGAGGCCGGAGACTGGGTGTCTATTGTTGATTGCGGGAAGCATTATGCAGTGGATCTAAATACTTTTGAATGTGAATGCAGTACATTTCTTATGTGTCGATAACCATGCCGCCATCTGCTACTCGTATATTTTAAAAGACGAACTCTTTCAGGTAAGCTATATTGATTTTGAAATATAAACTGTATAGTTAATGAACTTCTTAGGTACTGCAGGTGGAAGTTACGTGTTACCAATAACTTGCAAAATGACACATCAATAGCACTATCGACACAAAGAAATGAGTATATAAGTGTTCTGCGAAGCCAAAAAATTAACAGGCGTCATATCCTATGGAAGTATGGTGAAAGTTTCGCAACGGAAGTTGAGAAGAAAGTGAACAGTTATTATTTAAGAATTATTAATGATAACCTGTAAACAAGTTTTTATGCTAAAAAGTTAAATAAAGTACTTCATAATTTTCGTTCTCCTCTTATTCCTTCGTTGTTGGGGATATTGTCCACGAGTCAGTGTCTGTAAGAATTAAGAAGGACGTAAAGTCTTACTGAATAGGCATTCATTGTATTTCGTGGTTTCTTCTCAGCTGCTTACAACGAAATGTGCATTACAATTTAACATTTAGGTATGAAGCAGTTGATATAAGTAAATATAAATAGTTGGAATAACGTAGGTCATCAATAATAACAATGCATATATGCAGGTCAAAGGTCATTTATTTATAGAACAAAGGATACATTAAGGGTGGGTGGGTCGAGTAGAGTTCACAGACGGATAAGTGGTGTGAAAATTTTATAGTTTATAAAGGATCCTTGCATTTAAAAATTGATAAGTTGGGTTACGTAGAATTTGAATAGGACCAATTAAGCGAGTATGAGTGACAGGGTACTTTAACAGATCGCTATATAACTGTAAAAAATGAAATGAATTATTACGTAACCCATCTTATTACTTGCTAATTCCGTGAATTATAATGCATTCATATTACTCTGCATCAATATTTGTTCTAATATCATATACACTGTTTTTACATACTTACACGATTTATAATGTAAAACACTGAGTATAGTTGTGATATTTACAATAATGAGAAACAAAAAATCAGTCTTGAAACAAACAATTAAGCTAACTTAGCCGTATCATATTCATTAAGTTCATCAAATAGCAGGTAACAGAATGTACCTATAAATCTCTTATTTGCAACACTGTTATTCACAACAGATTTCGGATTCCGTTAATAGAAATTCATCGGTAATCTGCAGAACATATCCAGAAAATCATATTACTGTGAACGCTTCACAGTCTCAAATGCCCTGGTACGAAGCATCTCCTCACGATGCTCCACTGCCTTGTGGGTCAGACGTTCAGGTCAAAGGCTCGGGGTGTGGCCCCCTAAGAAAACCACCTGCTTTGGTCTGGGCAGTATCACAGCCCTCACACAAATCAATTGAGATTTGTGTGGCGCATATGTATTTGGTGCCTCCCTGAACCTATACTTATGTGTTAAAATAATAATAATAATAATCACAGTCTCATGACATTTCTTTATACCAGGTTTGTGATTTAAATGAAATGTTATTGATTTCAGTATTAACTAGGAGATGGTTTTGTCACCATGCCCAAAAGAAACAATCAGTGCACATTATTCACGAAATATGGAATATATCCTAAAGAAAAATATAAGGCGGAAAATACTTTGGGAATAGAATGACTTACATCCAGAAGATTATTGGGTAAAATCCAGATCAAAGTAAATAGTAAAATTTTTAAAGTCGCTAAACTTATTATTATAGTCAGTTATATAGTGACTCTATATTCGCCTGTAAATAAAGATTTTCCATTGATTGACAAAACTGACCAAACCAGACATAAATAAGACAGTAGTGAAATATACTTGACGGAAAATGAACCGGAGCACAAATGGGGACGACACTCAATCACCTAGTAACCAACATACAGATTGATAGCTAAGTATAATTTGTCTGCATCAGAAGTATTTTGGTTTTGAAGCTCACTATTGTAATGTTTATGACAACAATGAGTATATCAAACAATATTTTCAGACAAAATAACCATTTTTATACACATTTACATATATTTTGGAAGAAGATATCTTAAGACTATCTTTCAAAAGAACGGCTACCCAATCAACATCAAAAGATATCAATCCAATGCATCAAGCCGAACCGAAATGAAGTAGAGAAACCAACAAACGGAATATTTAACAATATATATAAAAGATATAAGAAATTATAACGACATTATTGGAGCCGTTCGGAATAGTTATAACACACAACCTTGCCCAAAAGAAACAAATCGTTTTACTTATGAACACTTTGTGACTACTTAATGTGACACTTCCAGTGGTGCTATATACTGTTCCTGTATACGTTCAGAAAGCGGACGGAAATGACTATCAACGTCAATTGTTACTCACATAATTCTTCTCATATGCGTTACATAATACTATGTCATTTAAGTAAAAAGCGATGATACATATAATAGGTATAACTGTTTATGACTAAATATTAACAAGTTATATAATATTCATAAATGGATTAACGCTTAATTGCTTGTTCCTTACATTTTATAAACAACTACAAACATCCATGTTCATCATCACCACAATAAACGAGGTGAACCATATGTAATGTTTAAGAGCTTATTTCCTTGAAAACTTAATCTGTGACCTATTTTATAACTTGAAAAATGGTGAATCTTACTTGCTTGAGTTTGTATTGTTGCAAATAACCTAATTAGGCTTACTAAACGGTCACTTAGCTGGTAAGCAAATAATACGTCAAACTGCAAATAAATCGGAATAAAAACTATGAAGCAACCATAAACAATACAAAAAGGTACGTGAGATGGAAAAAAACCTGTTAATAGTTGATAAATAACGACACAAAAAATCCACGAGAATATGTTACACGTGCGCGAAAACCCATAACCTTACGGTCGTACTGTGCCAGTAAATTATGGAATAAATGTATTGAAAATTCATTAGTGTTTCATATGATGAATACAGCACATCAGTAAATAATGGATCAATAAACTAGTTGAAATTCATGTCAAAACGGAAGTCAACATAATTGTTAGATCTTTCCAAGTGTTTATTTATTATTTATTTTATTTAAACACATAAATATTGGTACAAGGGGGCACCAAATATATATGCGCCACACTTTTGTGTGTAGGCTGAGATACTGCCCGGGTGCCCAGACTGAAGCAGGTGGTTTTCTTAGGGGGCCACACCCCGAGCCTTCGACCTAAAGGTCTAACCCACAAGGCAGTGGAGCATCGTAAGGAGATGCAGTCCCATGGAAGCCGGTGACCAAGAAATCGGTTCATACGCCATTTGTCCCTTCAGGATACTGGAGCCCATGTGCACCAGTGATTTGGGATCCGGTTATAGCGCCGGACGTTCGCTTTTCGTCCTCTCATTTTCGAAGTGTCTAGTTCCCCTGATTGAGATACGCGCGAAACCGGTTCGTTATTGAATAATAAACAAAATTTAGTTACAAACCTCAACTTGTGAGGTGTCTGGGGCGTTTAAACGCGTCTTTCAAGTATAAAAATAAAAAGGCTTCCTCTAACAGTAATATAAAGGATAATTATAACATACGATAGTACAAAGGACAGCTGATAGCTGTGTCTAAATTTGATAACAGTTTATGAACAACCGAAACCCGCTACAGTGATTAAGGTACATTAATTATAATGATAAATACGATGATAAGTACAATAAACGTCATAAATATGTATGAACAACTCAGAATAATACACTATAACTTGCGTTACAACATAGGTGTAAAAATTTTGAGAATAACTGCTTGCTGAATATAAATAAGTAGTACAAAACCATATACAAAAGAGTGGAAAGGAAACGAGTAGGAACAATGTAAGCAAACTTAACAATGATAATAGTAGAACGCTTTACTGTTAAGGGTTATACAAATGTATAAAAATGGTATAATCGTAGTTTATGTTACATGCAACATGTAGCAACTATGTATGGAAATACAACTAGACACGTATTATCAGTGGAAACTCGTCCATAATTATAGAAACCATAGTAAAATATGGAACAATGAATTCCTGATCTGTATATTATAGTCATCTCCACATTCTTCTTTAACCCAGTGATCACTATACAAACTCCTTTTGATATTTGAAATCTCCGATCATTACATGAAACAATGAATTTTATTGGTAATGAAGAAGTATTCCTATTTATCAAGCAGACACACAACTGAATGTCTCACTCCGAATTCATTGAAGTCTTTATTTTAATCTTAGTAAGAAAGTGTTCGAGTAAATTATACATGAAGCTCAATATCTGATTGAACTTCTAATCAAAGTGCACAGAATGAAAATTCTCCATTAGCCGTTATCTCATTGTAATGAAGGATCTATGATGTCTGTATATAATTAGTGGATGTGTTAATCAGTAATTAATTAGATATTCTCCGAACATGTTTCTGGGTAATAGTCATAGTACAATGACGAGATAAGTTTGTTGATTCAAATGATTTTGATTTTATACAAGTTCATAGAAACGGACTAAATTGTTTAATGACATTCATTGGTGTAATTAATTCACAAAATAATTAATTAGTTACGGATAAGCAGAAATAATATGAAATATTTGTCTACAATGAACATTGAGAAGTGATGTCTGATGGGCGGGAACTATTAATTGAGAAACTAAATTGTCAAGATAATTATAACTGTTATTCTTAATTAGGTTAATTATAATATGCGAGTCGATGTTCTACTTTATCTGACTGTTGTAGTCAATTAATGGCAAGTCAGATAGATTTGTTATCAGGGAAAATATGAATAAAATCGAAAAGTCTAATTCAATATTTATGAGGAAGTATGTTTTTATTCTAATGAATGTACTAACAAATGGGAATTCGATTACATTTGTTTTTCCATTGCAATAATAATAATCATTATTATTACGTAGTGCAGATAGTATACTATCCTATCAATCTCGGAAGCCTTCATACAAACCAAAAACTCCGATGAACTGTTGATCAGTTTATCAGTGGAGAAACGTGGATCTTTTCCCAGATGTGTTATTTACACATATACTCATTAAATTCAGGTGTCAGAAACATTCCAGTGATAAACACCTAGGCATAGATGGGCACGGTTGCTAGCATGTGTTACATGCAATCATAGAATGTGCAGATATGTCCAGTCATCTCAAAATTACACATAGGGATAGAAGTTTCCGTTCGCAATTTCAAGTTACATGCACATATAGAATGCATAAACCGCGCCACATACACTCCACTACAAAAAATAACGATTAACATCAATGAATTCGTGATAAATATTAAACGTCCGTGCTAAGTGTTTCAAGGTCTTAAAAGTTATATGCATATTAAATGCTCTATAATGAAACTCATTATCTGAATAATAACTTCAAAATATGCATTGAGATACCGCTGTTTAGCATATCGCTATATTATTGTTATTATGTAACACACTTATTGATTTCGGGTTCATACTATCGAGCTGCATATTGTAAGTACTCGGTGCACCGAAAGTGCCGAACAATGAATTGAAGATCGATTGGATTATGTTTTTATTCAGTATGAAAATATAATAACAGACATATTCGATCCAGACTTTTTCATTCAAGAAGAAATAGCGAAGCTGAGGAAACTGGGTTTCCAATTGAGCAGTTATTCTTTTGGTGAAGATAAAAGGGATTGGAATAGTCATAAGATATGTTTCAAAGTGAACGAACTGATACTAAATACGTCTAGTGTATTTATGCATAAAAAGCTGATATCATGGAATTCAGAATTGTCAAACAATCGTTTTGATCGCCTCAGCATATATTGATATTTATCATATGAATATCTAATCCAAGAGTATGTTACAAAGCATGATAGTTGACGATACAAAATCAGGATTCTTCATTTTACATCAGAGAGGAAAATTGAACTTGTCTGATCATGAGCAAGCTGAAGAGAATAAATAAACAACTGTAGGTGTGCTGGGCAGTTATGTCAATCAGAAAGGTTACTACTATTAGTGGTATCTATAATGTTGGACCATCAGAAATACTGATATTTGTTTGTTCGCACGGAAGTTCGAATTTTTGGCATTTTGGTTTATCCATCTAGTTTGAGTCCTGTTGATCAATTCATATATATGTCGCGGTTGAATAAAAGAATAATGATAGAGTGCCAATTGGAAGTAAAACCGTTATTTATTATTGTCATTTGTCAACAGACTATAATTGTGGATATGTATTAATGCAGTCAATCGTGAGTTTGTACGATTGGTTGTGGTTCATAAATACTAAATACAAAACTGTCTCCTGTATAATAATTTTTTTGTTTTGATCTTAGTCATGTTTGGATAAGTCAAAGGACAGTATTGTAAGGTTAGGTATTGATTATCTGTACACCAGTTGTGAGAAAGTGTTTCGGAAAATGGTTGGATTTTCCGTTAACGTAATGGGTCGATTTTACTTGAACAGCCACTCAGTAACAGAAAGCATTAGGAAGATGCTTTGCACTGGAGTGGGACTCATCAGCATAGCATATCCACGGCTTGACTGTGGACCAAAGCCAGGACATTGAGTTATCATAGCGAACGCTTAGCCTTTAGGTCACTGAGTTGTCATCCGACGGTTTACATGTCTAACATAATTTGAGTATTGATAGTCCACAGACGCCATCCGATGCCGATATTGGTTGACTACTTCACACTATATTATTAAACAATATTGAGTGTTAGTTATATTTATAAGTAACCAATCAAATCGTTGCTTAAACGCCCATCACACAATCTGGTCTGATTGCACTAATCAAATTGGTTTTACGTTTAGAAACAGATCAAGTTAAAAGCCAAGTTGTCCATGTTCGGATTATAGCTTTCACATAAACTGGGTTCGTCGATATCATGTTTACAGTTCTAGTAGAATATCTGTCAAACAAATTAAATCCTACATTTAGTCCTGAGGTCGACCCCCATTGTGTTTTTTATACAACTTCCATATTAGAACGAAATAGCTGTCCAGTACTTTCGAGTTTACTCTGAAAATTGAGAATAGTCGTTCTGGCTTCTTTTAATGTTGCTTGATGATGAGGAATAAACACAGTGATAATCCATTAGTTTGGGGTTGATACTTCTTTCATCCCTTTTTACCCAGATTTTTTTTGTTGTGAAGTCTTCAAGACAGTTTCTGGTAACAAAGTTTGACATAATAAATACAAATAACCTGTGTATTGGATAGGATGATAGTGTATTGATCATATCGCAATGAGTAAAAAATCGAATTACTCGCGTTAATAAAAAACCTGAAAAAGGTGTTTCAATTATAAATGAGTTTTGATTCTCCCTACCATTTACCTATTTATAGATATGAGGTATATCAATATAAAGTGACAAGTAATATAAATGATTCAAATACAATCATACCGAAGTCAATTATTAAGCATCAAAATTTCTACCGTTATTCGTGCTTTAAAATTGTTGACACAAGTTTGGTAAAGTATAAAGGTAAAGTTTGTCGTCCCTTATTAGAGTCTTTTAAATACCACAGAAAATGAAATCAATCATTATGATATTTTAAACTTACTTTCTTAGTTGAATTATTTTCTGTTAACAAGTAATCCACGGAACATGGTTCCGACTTTAGTTTACCAGTATTACTTATATAAATACTATAAAGTGCTGCCGTATAAGGCAGAATACTCAGTTCAACATCAAAGAATTGTAACTTTTCAGCTTGATTCACGATTGAGGTATCCTTTAATGTCAAGTTACTTTTCGCAGCCTATTCGTTAAAAAGGAAGTTAAGATGGTTTTTACTGACAACTTACCAAATTAGAACCTGCAAATGGAATGAGTTGGCTCTCACAAAAATTCACTGTAGAATTCTTACCCAATGGTGAGATTTTCGCTTCAAACATAACGGATACCAAACTTGGTTTAAATATCTGGATAAAAACTCTTAGACGAACTGATCGATTCGTCATCGGCAAGGTTGTGTCATAAACACCTAAAATATATTTTAAATTAAATGTGAATATTTACATATGAATATTAAATAAGAATTGCTCGTCCCAATAACTCGGCAAAGAAATATCTAAAGTAATATGAAAACAAGACCATTTTGTGAAAGAATGCCTGTCAACGAGACTTATCAGAGTAAATCGCAAAAGTTCGGGAATGAAATATAATGGAAAATAATAGTTTATTTTTGCAGTTTTTAACACGATAGTTAGCTATCTATGAAAAAAATTAGCCCGATGAAAGCCAAAAGATAATCAACTAAGAGTAAATATATGCTTCGTAGATGTAAGAGCTCTAGTGGTGAGTAATGGTAGTAACCTTGAATATACTAAGGTCATTATCTCCCAGTCCGAATGAGAACACTAAAAGATGGCTGTAAGATATTAAGAATTGATTGAAGGTTGACATGCGAGTCACTGGATGTAAGCTAAGTGGTCTAGAGGTTAAATATATGCACGACACACCGAGGTGCTTGGCTTCTATTCACAACAGTGAAATGGTAGATGTGCACTGATGAGAAGTCTGAATTTAGAAAAAAACGTAGTTTTCTAGTGCTTCCTAATCTTTAATACTTGTTTAACGAAGATCAGTCTGTGGTTCGGAAACTCAAAAATCTCCACGATCCTCCTACAGTAGTCAAGAAAGATCACAAACTTCCTAACAATACATCCATCCAACTATGCCGAGAAAAGAAGCCTAAAATGGATGATGATTTTGCACATTGTTCATCAAAGTTTGAGTGGTGAGAAATTTTTATTGTTACATCTTATATCAGTCTACATATGCAAGGTCTTGTAAAATGAGGAACAAAGAAGTGAAAAACAACTTTATTCGTTGGTAATTTTTAAAATATTGTAAAGCATGGATTGTTTTCGACTGCATCGCATTCTTTCGCAATACTAATTGACGGTTCAGTATGTCACGATAGCCACCTACAAACCTTGTAACAACCACTATATAATCGGCGTTCAAGTCAAAATAAAGCAGTTCATTAAGTTTAAACGAGTAATATTCCACCACCTTACGGTTGGTGCCTGTCTTTGTGATATTCATCTGCAACTAGTAATTATTCTCGAAAGATAAAATAACTATTATATCTTTCATTAAAATTTCTATAGATCATAGACAGAATGGATATCTGTCACCTACTTATGATTTTGTAATTTAACTTACCCCAGTCAGTAACATATTTATGATTGCAATTATATTAAGGAAGCTAAATATTCATGAATGAAGAAACTATCGACTGAGCAGCTCATAGTCTTCTAACCTCACTTTCTTTCCAAAAATGTTGAATTTTATATTGCTGGACAAGTTTTTGCCTAAAATTTCAAGACGTCTTGATGGTACTTTTAGAAATACCTAGACAGTATATTCGTGTTTAAGGTGGTTTCCTGGGAAACTGAAATCCTGTTCGTTTCGCTCTTAGTTACCTTCTTTAGCAAACTAACTACTAAATCGAAATAACAGTTTTCTCTATTCCTTTGCTCCTACTTAAATCGAAAAAAATTGTTTAGCTTATACTGCTATATTTAATAGCAGCAAATAAACTATTGTAACTATGACTTATCAAAGATCTTTATTTCTCCTTTCGGCAAATATTTAAGACATTTCAAACTAAATTGAGAGATCTCTCGTTTCCCGATGTAGTATCAAAATGAAAAAAAATCATGTGTTTTGATTTATCTAACCAAAACTGTTTCTTTCTCGTTTCTTAGTAATTACCCTGAAAGTTACACTAGCATCTATGTAAATAATAGCAACACACTAAGCCTAACATTTTTTCGGCAGTGGACATTGAATTGATACTGTGAACATGGTTTGGCTTGAAGCTTCAATAGGATAATGAGTGCTCCTTAGAGTAAACTAAAACTTATTAAAATTAATATTTTACCCACAAACTTGTAAGTTACATTTCGAGTAATTACCTAAATAGAAAAGTATGAAACCATCAAAATTAACATATTTATTTGTCTGTTTTGTTTGTTGTCAATAACGCAAAATATTACAATCTTATTTACTGGATAGAATTTTACTTAAGGTATTTACAAGGTTACTTGAATTTTCCTGATAATTCCGAAACCATACTAGAAATGATAGTAAAAGCATACTTTATAGGTGACTTTAAAAAATTGCACCGAATTTCCAGTCAGTTCTAAACTAATCAGAAAGCAGCTTTCAAAATTGAATAGTTTATGAAAAAAAAAACGATGAGATTACAGTATGAACGGATTCTAGGTAATTAATGAATATATTAA
Source organism: Schistosoma spindalis (assembly GCA_946903255.1). Lineage (NCBI taxonomy): Eukaryota > Metazoa > Platyhelminthes > Trematoda > Strigeidida > Schistosomatidae > Schistosoma > Schistosoma spindalis. Next base: position 16,407,438 of record OX336417.1, on the reverse strand, counting down.
TATCTTCTAACTGTTGTTCCACCTGTGAGTTGAAGAAACAAAGTGATATTACTGCAACCGTGCTGTTAGAGGTTATCCATCTTCACTAATCTTTAAAATGATCCAAAACGAGTTCTCACACTATTTTTCGTTAGGGATAGATATTTAGGGTAATGGTTAGGGCTTTGGAGTTTTATTCATGAAATAACAACTTGAAACTTCTCTGTTGTCGTATGTGTGAGTGGATTTCAGTCAGAAATATTAGAGTAGATATTTGATCAGTTCATTCATCAAATGTAGTTCCACTAGGTATAGGTATGTTCAAGGATTAGAGATTTGAATTTAGGATATATGGGTAGTGCCAATTTGCCTGTTAAATACAATCAAAGGAGACAGAAGTGGAATTTTGATAAACTTAACACTTGCTATCTTAATCTATGTCTGCAAAATCTTGATTTTTGCAGTCATTGTGAATATTTTGAGTAGTACACAAAAGTATTTTCACTGCTCGTCATACATAGTATTTGAATTTCGCGCTGAAATTCAATTCTGATTGACTTGCTCTTAAAGTATGCTTTTGCTGAAACCATCGCCATAATTACTTTTTGAATGGAGTATTCTACATTACTCTTTCCATTTTCTGATTGATTTTCATCACTTCTAGTTAGCTAAATTTCTGTAATCTTCAAGGTCATCCTTTTGTTCCTATATTACACAGTTAAGTAAAATCATAACCTTGAACGACGTATACTAGTACAATTCGCGGAAACCTCAACAAAGCATACTATGAATATATTAATTAATTTTTGTTCAGGAAATAAGTTGGACAAGAGATATTTGATTTCAGTAGACAGCTTGATGATAAGTGAAATGTACAAAGTTTAAAAAATAACAACGAAATAAAAAGTATCTTCGATGATTCAAACATGTTGGTAACTATTTGATAGTGGTTAAATTCGACTATTGATCACAACCCGGTCAAACCATACTACTTTGTTCTTTTAAATTTTACCGTGACAATAGATGATAGCTGTAAACTAGAGAAACCAGATGTCAGGAGTCTCTCAGTGTGAATAAATCTATAGTGATTCCATGATAAGTAGCGAAGAAGTACTATCGTGTGTTTTTAGGCAGAAGGATGACAACACATTTTAGAAGTTCTCCCAATAGAAGTTTAGAAGTTTTAAGACAAATCTATTAACAAATCTATTACAAAATAAAGTAGTGTTACAAGTAGCAGGATTATTCAGAAGTTAAATGAAATCACACAAAAGTAAATATATCTGATAATGAAATGTATAACAAACTGCCAGCAGATATCTTTTGGTCAGTAGCATTTGCCCTTCATTTGTAAATTGATATAGCGTGTAGGTATGAAGCTCAATTAACAGGTCTCGATTTTATTGAGACACCTGTGGAATCCGTATCATTCAGGAGCTTATATTTGAAGTGACTTCCACTCATACTCATTTTTGTGGTCCATATTTTTATATGTAAACACGTAACTTTGCGAAAAACAAATCCCATTCTTCTTTCCATTAGTAATGTCTTCACTTGGAGATTTGTGTCAATAATCTGATTCCGTATTTAGCAAACACAGGGACTAAAGTAACAATACGTTTATCTATCGATTTTTTTTTACAGTTCTAAAACCGAGCATTGTTCACGAGATGATTACCAGTAAAATATATCTTGAAATCAATGAGTTTTCGGAATACGACTTCTGGAAACAAATATTTTTATCCAACTTGAATAACAATGTATTCAGCCCCCACCATCATCTTCATTCCCACTAATCATTTCATCTTTATGCATATTCGATTGTTCACAACATCTCTTGTCATTTCAGTTCAGTAATAAATGTCTTTAGTACGTAAAATCTGTCATACCATTACACTACAGGTGTCATGTTTAATAGCTTTTTGAAGTAAAACAGTCGAACACTTTTCAAATTTCCACTGGGCAAGACAGTAGAATAAACACTGAGCTCAGTCAAATTCATCATCAACAGTTGAAAATGTTTTTATTCACTAATTTGTCTGTGCACAAATTTTGTCACCAAATATTTGTGGTTGTTAAAATTGATTAGTAACATCAATTTGACGAGGCCGTCATACTGACCGGTAAAGAAAGTGATTCATCCGACAAATATAAACTGAGAAATAACTATCAAAATATTCAGGTTATCTCCAAATGATTATTAATGGAAGATATCTATATTGCATAATACCGAAATGCAAATAGCAGAATCAGTACCTAAAATCAGATCATCCACTGCCTTAATAACATGCAATGTGAAAATTCGGTTTATGTATAAATAAGTATTAGAAAGTGGAAAGGCGCTTGTTATTGTTCCGAGAAGTGCACACTTAATTTCATAAACATACATACAGGAAAAGATGTAATCTTTCGTAAATACAAATATTTATGAGTACCACGTTTTGAGCATCGTGGTTAGTTGTGAAACATCACGAACTTAGTGTTATAAGACACAGCTAGACTAAACGAAACTGTTAATATATGATACAGTTAACAATATACATAGTTTATACTAAATCAGAGTGTTTAACGTTAGAAACAATTGTACAGTGAACTTACCTGGATTTTGTAGATTTGAAACGCTAACGTAGCCAATCGTAGTCAGCACGAAGTTATCACCAACGAATTGTTGTGTATCTATTTTGTAACCTTCTGGGTATGTAGAGAATGTTGTAGGTAGCGTCAAAGACACATGTCCAATCGAAGCACTAAATTCATCAGTAGTGAATGTGAACTATCAAACAATTTATAAGGAAACAACAGTAAGTTTTTTCTGTATGTGGCTTTAAGGAAATAAATGTGTTCAGTTTTGTATTGCGTGAACATACAAAAGTAAAGTGTTTATATTCAGATATATCTACTCAATGTCCTACAACATTATGATGGATATTTAAGTGTACTCTTTTAATTTTGTCTGAACAACATTGTTATTGACATGGATAATGTCAGATGTTGTAGAAGTTCTCTCATTATCATATTGAATAATTACCTTGTTCGCTTTGTATTGGTTAGTTAAAAATTAGCTACACTTTATTTGTTCAAGTAATTAATAGTCTGTGAAACACTGATCTGGTATATTTACCAAAATTCGTGTTATGAAACTGAATACTAGTCAGCAGGTCAAATACTTAAGAAAATTATGGTTGATATGGCCATTGATATTAAAGAGAAATAGTGACATCATTTCTGCTAAAACAACACACTGTCAATACTAAAAATTTTCCCTATAAAAATGAGAATATAATCACCAGGATAATGAGTCTAACAACTTCATTTCGTTGTATTTGGTCGATTATTTAAAAATACAGAATTTTTTAAAAATACCAACCTACTTCAAGTCTTTAAATGTTATATAATCTGTGATTTTGATTTATGGCTGTACGATGTGAGATAAACCTTAATAGAGTTTTATTTCATCCACCTGTCCTTCTTTTAAACAAATCTTCTTTTTTCAAGAGAGTGTTCGATTATTCTTATATTTCGTCTAATGAGTTAAAGCTTTAGAAATGTATTCCAATATCGTATCAGAATTTATCGGAATTTAATGAAAAACACTGAACGACATTCAGTGTATTTGTTGAGTGTGCTAAAGATAGAGGTGATGATTATAACATACTTAAATGTTGTTGATCATGACAAATGAACTTGATTAAATTTAGATAGTGTTTAATTCACGTAATTCATCTCACTTATTTACAGTGTTAGCTGAATTATTATATCTTAAACAGGATAACTGAATAAGATCAAATTTTCACAGACATCTGACTATCACGTTTTTACTATTTTCCATCATAACGTAACTATCAGTACTCCAGTTGATATTCTCTGGAGTAACTGTCATCAAAACCTGACACATTTTCTATTTTGTTTGTAATTTTGAAGTGTTCATCAGGACCTGGCAAGTTTTATTGACCTCGTCTTGTTCTACTGAATTTATCACCACCTTTAGATTACAGATTTTTGTACGAAAACTAACTAATATTAATTATTATTCGAATGAGTGAACTAAATATATGTATAATCTGTACTGAAGATTGAATCATAAGTGTTATTGATTATCAAAGGAAATTTATTTTATTAGCGAAATCTGAGAGGAGAAAACAAACAGTCTTGATCACTGATTTTCGTGAACAGACTTTTTACTGGCAGTTAAAACCTGGATTATTCTGATAACGAATAAGTGGTAAATTTAGGTGGGATACTGATTGTCAGCAATGGCCAATTTATAAGAGAGAGGTCTTGATATAATTAAGTAGATAAAATCAAGTCAAGGTGATCGTTAATTAAGTTTATTACATGCCTTGTCTCCGAACGAAAAACATCCTTTTGATCCTCAAAAGACAATAATAGGCATTCATCTAGTTGTTGAAATGTCTTATAATATAAAGCTTCATATATTTTATATTGGTGATGTACAAATTAATTTTTCGTTATGAGGCACGTCATAGTATGCAACAATTTCTTCTCATAAAACTGCAAATTGTTCAAGTATCATACTTATCACTCACCACGTAATCGCCAATGGGTCTGCTTATAAAGTAGTCCACAGAATATTCATAAACCCCACCGACTTCCACTTGCCCTGGGCACTTGGTAAAATTCACTGAATCATATTGAATCGGACAGTTCGAGGACACTATCATGGGAATATCTACGGTAATCTTTGGAGTCAACAATGTCTCCATTTTGACCGTTAAATTGGTACCTATTGACGGAATCGACATTCCAGGAAATAGACCGATTTGGAATCGCATCTTAATACTGAAGTCATTTGAATCATTGGCAGGAGCGGATGAAACACTTATCTGACTTGTCATTGTGAACTCTGAAGGCTATGGAAAACAATTAACAAAGATGGATTGAGAGCTAGAATTCTCAGGAAATTCTTCATTTTTATATCTATAATTTGTCACCAGTGATATGAGTTGATATCAAATTACGAAGGTATACTACTGCAATTTCAAATCAATTTAGACCCATTCATAGAACGGATTTCAAGCGATGTCGAGTCATTTGATGTGACATTTTTTATCATATATTTCCTCAAGTTTGTAGATTGACTACAATTATTTGGTGTATCAACTAATCTATAACCAAAATCTAATTTATCGAATAAAACAAAGTAAATATAGAAAATCAGAAATTCTCTCTATTACTGCTCCTTAAAATATGAACCTCACAAAGATGTTTCTACATCTTATCTGATCCTTTCTGTTTTAGATCTTGTATTTTCCCCTGCTTCGTCCCCTATTACAGTGTTTTCTTTCTTCTAATCTTGTCAATTATTCTGTTCTATTTACATTTACTTACCAAATTCATACTCAGAATGGAACTTTGTATTGAGGTTTTCGATAGGTTGTTAAGATATGGAGATTATTGGATGAGACTTAAATCAGGAAGGTTGTTTAAGCGAAGGTGAATTAAATTTTATACAAATTAAATATCTATTGTTATGAATCTTCATAATCGCACTGTGAGTATTTAAAAGTTGGTTTTAACCATTTAAAAACTTTTATTCTTTCGAGTACATAATCAGCATCAGCAGGTATTTTGAATATTTTTATATGAAACAAAACTTTGAGATTTACTCTCAACCTCCAGTGAAATATGGAATAAGTCCTTGCACATATCGGTATACTTTCCATAGTAACTTTTAATTAATACAATATTTTTAATTACAATATAATTATATTCATGTTCACAATGCAACTGTTGACTCGCTCATCTTATATAAAGCGACCCCATGTAATTTAAACAAAATCCAATGAATTCACAATTTTCACCATTAAGAATAAACAAGCATATTCACTATTGAATGCGGACGTCAACAGGGAAGTATAAAAGAACACATTTGACAAAATATATTGTGAACATGGTATGACTTCATCAAAACTGAAAATAAAATTTCGTAAAATGCTTTATCTGTCCTTAGTTAAGCTAAATAGGACAGCGTTAGAAATCCCACACTGCTGTGTAGAAATCTACTTCCCTCATCATGTATATATTTGCAATACTTAGCTAAAAGTTTTGAGTAAATTGAAGCTTATTTATGTTCATATCCTTACCGAGGAATTGTTGTTCAAGTATGTGAGATTATTAAACTTCACAGGATAATTATTTGCTATATTTGTACCGTTGTAGTAAGCAAACAAATATTGTATATATCCGTAATAAATATTATTTATAGACGGACCAGAAAAATTCATGATCAAACTATGATTTCCAGGTGGGAGGACAATTACGGAATCAATAAACCATGTATCGAACAGACAATAGTTTGGATTATCTTGGATGTATACTCTGGAAAATGTGACATGGATAGTATCCGGTGGAACTATGATACCCTATAAAGAAGAAAACATGACATTAATCATCTGAAAACCTGAAATCATAAATGATTTGAATAGTACACATTATGGTTCTATATCTTACTGTGCACATTTGCTGAATCGGATAACTACGTCTTGATGAAAACACTATCTTATTTCATTAACATCGGAATCATTAAATCGAAGTCATTAATGAATGACGGTTGCTATCTTAAACACCACATTGTTTTGTAGGATAAGTGAATGTGAAATGCATACGAATTGTGAGATGAATGACAGAAATTGCAGTTTAATTTTGAAAAAATACCACAATAAACAGAGATCATACCCTCTTGTCTGCAGTCATCTCACTTCCTGTTTCTTCTCCAGAATAATTTTCATCAATTAAAATGTTGACCGTTGCATCATCAGATATATTTAGTGAAGTATTTGCATTCCTAACTGTCACTTGAAAAGTGATGGTATGATTATTCTTGATTGTTTCATAATCACTTGCAATAACTTTCAAAATACCAGTTGATCCATCGATAGCTACTGGTAAGTAGTTTGAACGAGGTACAATGTTAAATTGAACACTTCCACATGATGCTAAGGAGGAGTTTTCATCACTCAGAGGAAGACTACCAATCACACTTCCATTGATCCAGTTAGAAAACTTGGTTTCGAAGGTGAATACTGTCTGAGTGAATTTTGGAATTCTATATACTAAAATGGTAAGCATTTAATCTCTACAAAGTTAATATTTCATAATATGTATGTAAATGAGAAATAAATTATTAGGCATGGAATGGACTATATTTCTTCAACTGTAACCAATGCACAATACAAATGATTGAGCGTTTTAACAAATAGATGAATCAATTCATGAAGAAATTTTGTTTAAGTTAACCAAATCAAAGCATTGATGATTTTCAAAGATTTCTTATAACATGATGCGAAATAAATTTGACTACAAGATTACCAAGAAGTGCGAATTATTATCCATTCAGTGTAATGTTTATTTCCTGTACAAGTAATGTAGTTAATGATGAACTCAGATATGGAAGACTCATTTATTGTTCAATGCTGAATTACAGAGATTTTTCATAAAATGTGAAAACCATATATTGAATACTTCATTTGCAAATCCTACATCACTTATCCTTCACATCATTCATGATTCTTCCATTTCTCAGTCTCTTAATGCTTTCCTTTAAGCTTTCTTCAGTTCTATCTTCTCAAGCTTCTTTCGATAGACGTTCAACTTCTGATTGGTTTACATACTACTTATGTAGAATAAACCAAAATACATTTTATGAGTTTGAGATAGGAGTCTTTAGCATCATCTTGATAAGGAAATGGTAGAATGTAACCAAATATTTATAAAACCGAACAGAAAATTGTCTTGTTATTAGTTATATTGACTAGTTAAACCATAAATGACTGACTTACCTCGTTCTTCACAGGTTTTCCCGATCCAACATGTATTACATACACACGTTCCATTAATGCAGTGACCATTAACACAGCTCCTAGACAAAAAGATTGTGTATTGCGGTCTTATCCACACAAATAATTCATAATTTGTAGATAAGTGAAATTTGTTATGCATGTTTCGATAACTTTGGTTTTAGTGCGTGAAACTGACTTACGAAGAAAAACATTATTATGCTAATAAAAATCAGTTATTTTAGTATGAAGATGAGATAACAAGGTGTATATTTAGTACAAGAAACAATCTTTATCGGTACATTAGCTAAATATATCGGAATATGTACTACTTGGATATCTATCCGACATTGCTTATGACCTGGCCATCCTAAAATCGTAATTTAATGAATATCTCTGCACAGTTTAAATTTAATAAAATATTTAATACTTCTACACGTTTATCCATCTTGCAAAGTTGCTAAATCGAAACTAAAAGTGAACAGCTTTGAATATGATTTCAATACGAAATCGCTGACTGTATTTACTACACAATCAACAACAGATCATTAAGGTCTAGGGTTTATTCATTCAGTTCAACCATAAACAAAACCGAAAATAATGCCAATAAATAACCTGAAATTCTTGAGAAATAAGCTCAACTTACCTTTAACTACTATTCTTATACACTTTTGATGTGATATTCCAAACTAACAGTTGTGTCAGCAAATATGCTTATATCAAGATAACGCATTATCAATAATGGCTGACTAAAGATCAACTAAGTTCCACCCTTATTTGAGACAGTCCAAATATTTTAAGTTGCTTTTTAGATATTACTGGACAGTTTTAGCAATTGCCAAAAATATTAAAATTATTAAAATCAATAATCAGTGAAACTATTTCCGAAAAAGAAACTGACTTGTTAAACTTCAAAATCAAGCAACTGAAATTATGGATACACTATTTCGAGAAACTTTATTTTCAGCACTGTCTTTCATTGAACGTTAAATTGAAAGTTATATGATTCAACTTAAAGATCCCCAGGTCAACACTCTTAATTAGTTTAGAACTGTCATTTAAACTAATCAAGTCCAGAAGTGTTTGGCAGTTCTGATTACTTACAACTTTTCTATGGGCTTTCTATGTGTTAACTTCTAGAGGTGATACTTTCCTCATTCGCCTGTCTTTAGGCTCACTTACTGATTTAAATAGACTGATAATATGTTTATGGTTAGTTTGCTCAGTAATAATTTGCAATTTAGTTCACGTATATCGAATGGTAGAACAAAAGTGTTTGGGGTGTAGTATTGATACAGAAAATTGAAGATATTGCTCTACTACTTGTTTGTAGCATAGTTTAATTTGACTGTGAATATAGTTGATCGTTTCCTCTATTGTTTGATTCACATTAGTTCAATTGGATTAGTGATTGCGAACTCTAGACATAAATAGTTAATAACTGATATCTATACTGCATACCATAAGTGAAACAAATGTCTTGTCACTGCTCAATACAAACAATTATACCACATTTTATGTTACTTATGTATCTATCCATATAACACAGAAAGTTGTTAGGTGGTTGAAGATAGTCGGTGGGAAACATTGGTTGTGTGTTATTCGGGGCTTGCTAGCAGTTAAGTAAACCACAGATTTAGGTCAACACTAAGAACTAAACATACATGATATTAACGTTTATTCGATAACCAATCACTCCTGTCTATTAATAAACCTCTAATCAACCAAAGACATTTAAAGAGAAAAATAAAAATTTACTACTATCACAACTATGATCACAAACCATCAATAATCTTCCAACAGACTTACGATGAATTATTTTCACACAATTTAGTGGATTGTTCAAATGATCCATGAGCTACTGAATGCAATATATTAGTTTATACTTAAACAATCATTCATCAACTTACAAACAGTATGAATCAGTATAATGATCAAATCTGTTGAAATTCTTTGATAGAGGATCATTATGTATGAATGTGAAAATGTAAGTAAAACGAAGGTGATGATGATGGTGGTGAAACTATTGGGTTGAACTTTGTTTAAAATATTTTTGGATGATTTTACTAATTTAAGTCGGTAGTTAAATTAATTCCAAGTAAAACTGAATTTATTGAAATAGTTGTAAAATATGTAATCGTTTCAGCCAATCAGAATACAGTCACGGCATTCTAGGTAGTTACATCTATTTATTCTAATCCCTAATAACAAACGAAACCTGTTGACAATCCACATATTTCTCATATGAATGGATTTTTCAACAAAACACTCCAATAGCAACAATTATTACTACATACTGACCAAAAATATAATGATGTTAACAAGTTTTTAGTATTTTGGGCGATAGTGAACTGAAAGTATGATGTGAACCTGAGAGTGGACTGTGATACACTGTACTACTTGCATAGTTGTCCTTAACTGAAATAAAAAAACTAACAATTTGGTAACCAGGTGATTAAAAATAACAATGTTTTAGGTTGACTTCATAAGTGGACAATACAAAATGGTGTTCTATAAGAGGTCGTTGATATCTTGCTCTATTTAATCCAACAATGGCTCTTTACTGAAACAATTCATATCTGTCATATTTTAATAAAGCATTGTTATAATTTAGCCTGCAGATAATTTAAGGACAACAGATTGAATGAGTAGAGTATATAAGTCATCGGTATTTAAGCTTTTTCTATTGTCTATCTGGTATGCTTCAGTGAATAAAGATTATTTGACTATTATTTTGATTATGTTTATTATATTACGGAGACATAGTAGTTAAAGTGAATTAACTCTCAGAGTCACACCTTGGAATTGTTTGTAATAAATAACTACAATACGAAACAAGAATTAAGATGATGTACCACCAAGTTCAAAGCACCCTTTATAATAATGCGGTTAAAACTGCTGTTTGCTTTTCATAATTCAACTGAAAAATGTCTTCATTTATTGAACTAATTACAGTCAATTAGTTCCCACTGTTTTATTCCGAGTTTAAATTTCTCAGATGCACAAATGTAGTCCAACTAAGAGGATTGTTTCATAATTACAGGTGTTGCTTTCACATGTATCATTGAAAACACCAATTAGTGAAACAACAATTTGCATTCTTGCTCAGTTTGAGTAAATGGATATACCATAGACGACCACAATTCTGTGAAATAGTGGTAGAAAATGATTATAAAGATCAAGCTATGTTTAGCACTGCATTTGTGAAGATATTTAGACAAATTTATGTGGATTCCCCTAGTAAGAAAGGCTCACTAAATAGGTGACGAAAAAAATTCTCGACTAACAGTTTTCTGATACACTACTTGTCTTATAAAGACGTGATTTGTATGAACAAACAAACAGCAAAATATTACATACAAAATTACTTGACAATAGGAAAAACACATCCTGACCTTCGGAAGCATGTGATCTGCTTCCATACATGTTCACCATTGCTGACAAATCACTGTCAACGATCTGAAACACATCTAATTAGATGTGCTTTTTAAATTTCAGTCGGCTATGGTTTTCTCAAGTTAAATGTCATTTCTTGATTTAGCAGTCCCTTAGTCCACATTATCTAGGGATTTTAGGTTGTACATCTTAATCTCAGTCTAGATATTTTTTTTATTTCTATTTACCATTTCATATACACATAGTCAGGCCTACTTATCTAGGCAGTAGAACGGAAATTCCATAAACTACAAAATTGCATTTTATGGAATCCAACACCTAAATAGTACTGATTAATCCTAACGTTTCCAATCACAATTATCCAAGAGTTAATCAAAATCCAATCTACAATTTCCCACTAAGTAACATTGGCTCTCCGCACTCACATCTTTTGGAATACGACTATACTATTAGAAACAGAAAATCTTCATCGTCAAACACTGTTCAGTTAGAACTCATACTCGTAGATAAATCACCTGAACACACACGAAAATGGAAAGTTTGGGGGAGGTTTGTGTTATTAATGAAGACATGCATTAGTATAATCCATCGTGTTAACTTTCACTTCAGGTCCGATAGTTATATGATATTGGAATGTCTAAATAAATAGGATTACTTATGTCATAACCACACCAACTGCCGAAACCCATAGATCTCCTGTAGGTTAACAGTTTTATTATTTTCATGAGAAGTCCCTAATTTGCTCTTATAATAAATTTGCTAATAAAGCTAACTTCATAAAACAGTGAAGTCCATAATACTACATTCCACTAAACTCCGCCTGTAGCTCTCCTAAAATTACCGCCGCTCCCAAATCCGAGTAAAGGAGGAGGGTTGGGAATGTGGTCGGCAACCCTATCCCGTAGAAAAATTTCTTGCTAAAAAAACACCAACCAGATTAAACAAACTAAACTCTTCCCTGGGATTTGAAGGAAGAATTATGACGCCTCATGACGAATGAGGATGTCTGTTGACCTAATACATTGTGTCAACTTTTACTTCAGGTCTTATAGTTATATGTTAGTGAAATGCCAAAACAGATAGGAATACGTATGTAGTAAAAACTTTCAATTCATTTAAAAAATTACATGACTTTTAAATATTCTTTTAGTCATAACTTGTTTTTTATGATTGTTTGTTAATAAACAAACTTCCATATGAATTATTAAGATTGGATAATACGTTGTGATCAGACACAAATACTGGATAGTATATTTTAAAATGCATATTTTCATATGTGTTACATATTTACGCCTGTTACTCCCATCGGAGCATAGGTCGCCGATCAACATTCTCCAACCCACTCTGTCCTGGCCTTTCCTTTCTAGTTCAATCCAATTTTTGTTCATTCTTTTCATGTTTGTCTCCATTTCTCGTTGCAATGTGTTCTTTGATCTTCCTCTCCTCCTTCGATCTTTAGGATTCCAAGTGCGGGCTTGCCTTGTGACGTAGTTAGATGCCTTCCTCATTGTGTGTCCTATCTACTCTCAGTGCTTCTTCCTGATTTCTTCCTTCGTTGGGATCTGGTTTGTTCTCTCCCACAGTAGGTTGTTGCTGATTTATGTCGGGTCAACAGATCCGAAGTATTTTGCGTAGACAACTGTTATTAAACCCTTATATTTTCGCCAAGTTACCGCTCAATACAGTAGAGCTGTCATGATATTTGTATTGAAAATTCTGACTTTTGGTGTTGGTTGACAGTTACTTTGAGTCCCAAATGTTCTTCAGTTGTCTTGTGACGTCCTGTGACAATTTGCTTTGATTTCTTCAAGCTCACCAATCATTATATCTTTTGCATCAACGCTTCCAAAACATTCGTATACTAGATCGCTTAATATAGATTATGACACCCTGACATAACCAACCCTTAAGTGGGAAAGATAACCAAGTCAAGTTGATGCATGTTCATAATTTCATTATATTAATACATAGGCTTAAATTGATGATTTAAAGGAAGCAGGTAGTAAGTAATTTTAATCAGGGGAAATGTTCTTACATGTTTATTTAAAAGTGAAGTTAATTAAGTTCTACATATACTTTAAACAGCGAAAGCAGTAGCCCTCGGATTAAGAAACCGAAGCTATGTGTACAAAATAAATATGTTCAACTACTTCTCCTAACTTAGCCGACCTCAAAGACAATTAGTCAATAGTAATCTTAGCTATTGAGTGACTTAATTTGTCTAACGTACTTATAATCATTCTTAGTCAAATAAAACTGTCTCTTATATTTATTCACACATTTTATATTGTTATTTTTATTATTGGTTTAACATCATTATTAATCTCCTGAATACACAATTCATTTGATTCGCATTCACCGCAATTTTCTATTTCTTACTAATTTCATGTAAACATCTAACACAACGTAGTCTCCCAGTAAACATTGGATCGAATTTGTATTTGCACTATTATTTCTCTCACCCAATCTGACTCATTTATTCTGATCATGAAGCGCATAGTTTCACTTAACGTAAACCTGATTCAAGTTAACATTGCAAACTAGTCATCAAAATATTATATTTTGTATAACAATCCTAAATTCATATGCTATAACTTTGAACGATGTACATTACCGTAAACTTGGTGTAAAGTATGTTTTCCATTCTCTGTCCTTATCCACTTCTCTCCGACTCTCTTGCGTATTGTTTTATACTACTTATTTATATTCAGTAAACAGTAGTATTCCTAGCAATTCTTACACATATGTTGTTTCGCAAGTTTGTCGTGTAATATTCTGAGATATTTACATATACTTATAAAATTTATTGTTTTTGTCATCATAATTACTTTGTCTCAATTATTGTAACAGTTATCCACAATTGTGTACATTTGTTTAACCCTTGTTTAAACGCAACAGTTACCACATTGTTTGCACTTGGTTCGGTTTTTGCTTGTTGATAAACTGTTACCAAGCTTAGACGCAGCTAACAGGTGTCTTTTGCACTATCAAAGCCATTTCTTATTTCGTACAAAAGGACACGGTAAACGCAGTAGATACCTCACAAGTTGAGATTTGTAACTAAGTTTTGTATATTATTCAATAAAGAACCGCTATTTTAGACAAATCGTTGAATCTCCATTCGATAAAACTAGCACCTGGCCAGTTTTCGCGTAAATAATTGGCATTTATTCAAATGAATATTCTTCATTCATAGATTGGTCTTTTAGTAGGACGGGGATTTTGAAACAATCTCATAACGGGTTCATAACATTTGGTTGAAAACACCTAACACCTTTTCGTCTTTGTCCACACATTCAACATCAAGCAATATTTGTGCGTTTTGTCATAGATATATGTTGCATCGTAAACCTTGGTGGATGTGTATTTCGTCTTCATAGATTATAGATACTCATTTCATTCTTCCAAATGTTCAATAAAAAACTTCATTTAAACGAATTCTCGCATTTTCAAGTAATTCTGTGACAAGCAGAATCAATGGAAACTAGTTCATCTACTAGATTGTTGACCGTGTTAGCCATAAATGACCAGGAATTAAAGGAACCAGGGCATTTGTTCGCGCTTTTTAATCGACATTTATTTTAAATCGAGTCTGTTTATTAGGATGAAGGAAGTGAATAATGCTTTCGAAATGTACCCTTTTAATGGTACTAAAAAAATTAAGATAGAATTGTAGACATTTGATCCCCACAATCAACTATAATGTTCCTGAAATAGATCTTAGAATAAGTTCATCATTCACAAAGTAGACAAATAAAAAACATGTTACCTCCATAGAAATTGTGGTAAACAAAACGGAATGGACAGATGTCAACATTTTTGATTTGTGACTTTTTCTGTCTATTAATTCCACATCTCGATGTACTGTTAACAATAAGAAGTCACGAATTCCTTAAAGGTTGACCCCGTAAAACGAAAGTGGAGTGGGAACTTAACTACCAAGGATGGGTGGCATTAAACAGACTAGAAAATCTTATTGACTCATTATGCTAACTAACACGTAGCGTCTGTGGTACGTTGAGTGAGAAATTGATTTCATCAGAAAAAGTCTTGCTAGAATCTATTGTAAGATTTTTATCTCCCTTCTCCTCACCATCCATCTGTACCTTCTTCAAAATACATAGCTATTTCAGATCAATTCATGTTTTGATAAAGCTGACTTTAATCAAGAAGCAGTTTTCCTAGATTTATCAGTTTGTCAGAGATTACGAGATACGGTTTGTTACATTCTCGTTGCCTATCACTTATACTTGAGACAAGGAACCACTACAATTCACACGCCGCAAAATAGGAACAAAACCGACTGGGACGAGTGAGGATCCATTCACTCGAAAACAAGATAAAAATAGTCGGAAATACCCTTACTAGCATATTGATTTGTAAATCCATTAGATTATTGATTAAAAAATGGCCACATTAAAAAATGCCCAGAATCATAACAAATTCCATGTTCCGTGTCATGTTCAACATAGTGCACATTAATGTAAAGCAAAGAAAATTGTATCTTGAATAAACATCATACTCACAGAAACCATTGTTATAATTGGCAAAATATCACATTGAAAATAAAACAAATACTGTAACGACTAAACACCACACTAAATTAGAAACAGAAGTAATGTTGAATAGAAATCACAATGAGTGAGAAATGGAATTTTGTCTTCTCATGCCGTCGTATCACGGTTTGCACATATTTTATACACAATAAACACTTTCTTCGCGTTTTTCGATTGTAGAACTGAATGAAATATGTCTTGCAACAAAGTACAGGAAATGTTCTATATTCTAGCTGATAATTCATAAATCATGCACACCTAAACTGCCTTCATGTATTTCAACGAGATTTTATTCATCAAAACCAAGAACTTACTTAAACGATAATAGAGCACGACTAAATCTCAAACTGACTGTCTTTAGATCCTTGAGAACTGGAGTACCTCAAGAATCAGCGTTTGTATAAATTCTCTCTCATATATATGTATATACATACGAAAACCATAAGGGTTTTTATTCAGGGAATGAGACTTGCAACATATGCAGATTAAATGCCTAGTTACCAAAAGAACTTTCGATAGAAGAGATAACTTATCTCTTAATATTGGATATTCGAAATTCATACGCAAACCACAATCCAATAAATCTCGTTCTAAGCTCATACCAAAGGCTTCGGAATGAATGTTAAGTCATCTTAGACATAGAAGGTTCCATCAGATCTTATTATTATTATAAGTTCTTACTTTGAGTTTGTGAGCAATTTAGTTTCTTACATTTCCAAAGGACGAGTTGGTTCTTACGGTTTTCGCCCGTTCAAACTTATTATTCTTTTAGACGGATACACAAACTAATTGGTCGAAAGCTTCCCATACTCCATATGCTAGTTCAGAAATCGTCGAGAATATGAGAAATTAACACGCATTCACAACCGAATTTCATAACTTCTGAGAGACTCATTCTTCACAAAGAGTGGAATTCTGGACAATAAATGGTTTTAATAACAAGTAGTGGGTATCAACATGAATTTCGTCAGATTTTATCTTTTATCTAGTGATTGTACATTTAGAGCCAATCCTCGGTCCATTTCAAGCAATTCCAATTTATTTGAAATCCTAGATCATACGCAATGTTGACAAGATAGAGCTTCCGCCTGCATGGTTATAAGTTTTGGATTTAATAATACCTGAGCACGGAGACCAATCGATCTATTGAAATGACTTCACAATAGTAATGGACTGTGTTTACTCTTAATGAAAATATTTTCCAGACGATATAAAATCAGTTGACTTAGTAACTCTGAAATCAAATGTTTTTACATTAGGTGAGGTTAGTTTGCTCATTATAAAAACCTGTTAGAAGCACCAATTTTTAATAAGAATATACATCTGACATCCACATTACTTTTTTAACAATTTATCCCAACAATTTCAACAAGAGATATAAACTCATATCCGTAGAATAGTCGTTAACTAATGAATGAGGTTGTTAGTCTGCCACGGTTTTCGGTGACTTCAAAATCACGTACCTCTACAAAATCTCAGTTTGGTGTAACATGGTCATTAACTATTATTTATATATGTTTCACATGTGGATGTTGTAATTATAGTGTAATAATAAATCTTCACTCATTAGGTAAAGCATTTACTCAAATGCATGGATTTTGTGCTGTCATTCCACGACAGAGGATCTAATCTAGGCCCACCATCAATCGTGGAGTCATTTTGCTTAGCACTTTTACAGGGCTTTACATTACATCATTATGAAATTTAAAATTTAACAAACTATTCACTGATACCGAACACCCTTCGAAATTCTGTTCTAAAATTGGCGAGTAACTGACCAAATGTCTTGATTTTCAACTGTTTTGGTACTCAAATGATATTCGTTTTCATCAAAGCAAAAGAAATTGAAGTTTCACAAGCATATAGTTGATTAAAAATAGGTAAATTGTTCGATGAATAATGAGATAACAGTTTGAATAGAAATTCGCTGACAAATACATAATCGTATACAACCTGAATCTAACACGACTTAAATTCACCAGTGTTTAAGCTATGTTCGTATTTCCGGTCCAGATAATTGATTGGTTAAAACAGCTTGATTTTCGGGCATGTGTAAGTCCAATTAGCTAACAGCATTTGGTTGGCATAGATTTGGTTGATGCAAACTAAAGGTAAATTATATGAGAACAAGTAAGATTATATTTTTCTGAACGTAATCAAGTATGAGACTCACTTACTGATCTCCAAGTTATGCAATCTTTTTATTGGACAAGCTTTAAATCCAAATCATTAAAATTCTATTTAATTAAGCTGTTTAAGTGAACATATATATTTGTTTGTTAATTATCAAAAATAATAAAAATATGTCATTTGTGTTTATACACTATACCGTGTTTGTACCAATGCCACTGATTTTCTTCTATGCTTAATAAACTAACTAGATTATCTAATGGATAAACACTGTTTATAAACATCTACCAATTTAATTTTTAAAGAGTGAATGAATCTCAAGCTGTATAAACAATGGAAATTTGAGAATTATATCACTTGTGTTTGTAGATTATAAAAGTGCGTCATCATTCAGTTATCAAACTTAACTATAGAATTTGACTCGAATAGCGACATAAAAAGATGGGAAGTACGACGAACTGAATTACTGACAGTGTGAGCAATACTATTTACCAAGAAAGAAATACACACATTGCATTTATTTGTAAAGCGATTTGTAAAACATTTCATTGAAAACACCATTTGCACATCTTCCTTAGATTATCTTTTACAGTCTTCTTTGTTCTTTCATTCCTGTTACTACTCCAGCTGTTTTTTGTTTTTCCTTCTTTGCCATTCATCTTTCTCTTCTGTCAGTAAGGATCCTACTTCCAGTTCCTGATACATACTAATTATATCTGTCAATATAATTAGAACACAACACACCATATCACATATAATGGCGAAAAATCTTGTATGGTTGCACGAACATTTTTCAGTTAGGTTCAGCAAATTCGAAGGGAGACCTTGAACATTTAATTGATTGTGATCATTGAACTAACACATATGTTGATCTTATGGCCATTTATGAAATCCTTCCAAATCTACCACGATCCTCAATACAGAAGAAGCTTTAGTTATCTAATAGAAGAAACCTGAACTTTGTATACAACAGGAGTATTTCTTATCTTAGTACTTACCGCGTCCTTAACTCATTGTAATTATCTGATTTTCATTTCACAAATGTCAAATTTTTATCAAATTATTCATAATCGTATCTCACATTTGTTTCACTTAATCCTTCTAGCACCTCCAACTATAAAAGCAAAATATTTCAGATATCTTACTCTACTCTGACTAATTCAATATCAGTTTATTCGTTTTAAGTTTTAATTTATATTTGTGCATTCAATTAAACAGAATGACGATAAATTCGCTGAAATTCGTAACTCCATATCCCTTACCATTCCATTGTTTAGCCACTCGCATCTTGCAAAATGACTCAAACAGTGTGTTGTTAATTGATCCAGTTGATGAAATCCATGGTACGACGCTTGCTGTGATGATTTCAGTTGACGTATTCAAAGTGTTTTGATACATGAATGGGTTGATGGAAATCCATGTTTTTCCAAAGTTCTTACTCATCATTACACCTCCACCATTTGCTCCTAAACCGAACAATATTCCAATTGGATTTGTGTATGCTATGATCTGTTCAACAAATGGTCCCATGTCTAGAAGATAAAAGTTATGTATGATAAGATTTCCAGTATTCGTATCAGAGTATTACTGAACAGAATGTTTGATGAATATGTTTCTCGTAGATTCGTACTAAGAATATCCTCAATCAGTGAAATTTGAAATAACTTCAATGAACATACAATGTGAAAATCATTTCTTACTGAAGGACTTTACTCCATAAGCCAGAATCAATTTAGAAATCTTATTCATTTACACAACGTTTAAGCTTGAAGAGTTGAATGTTAGTACCTCATATTTTGTATTCATAAATAATATAATAAAATTTCACTAGGATAAGAAACTAAAAAGGAGACTTCATTAAATTCCAATTGCTGAGATTATTTCAAATATAATTTACATATATAATGACTTCTCTATACTCGGCGCCCAATATCTGTCAAACTAAAAAGGAGACTATTTCTCGGTTTTATTAGAGTAAAATGTCATTACGTTGAGCGGTCAGATATTATGTAATCAGTTACTGAATTCGGAGGCAATTTTGTGGAAGTTCGAATATTGGCTACAGCCCCATGTGATGAAATAGTGGTTGTTCATTAATAACCAAATATTAAGTTTGAAAAGTCTAAATATGTATGTTTCTAACAAAATCAATACCAGTATAATCGTCTAGTTTGAACTTTAGTTAGACTAAAATAGTTCGCATATCCAGTATATTCAACATTAGCTAACACAAGAAGGACCACAGAAGTAATGAAATGGTCTTCTGTTTAAAAAGGTGGATTTCTTTAATTCTAACGAAGAAACATCCTTCTATTTATTTGTCTCAATCATAATGAGGTGCTAAAACATCTTTAGATAATCGAGAGGGCAATATATTTCAATTCTAACCCACTAAAACACACAAAGATATGGATTAGATATTGAATATATAGATTGTTATTTATTTATTTATTAATTAATGCTAAAACTATGGTGAAAACGATCACGTATTTATCATAATTTGAAGAAATTCAATTAGTCAAGCTTTTAGTTATAATGTATTTCTGTCGAAATGAATATTATTGCAACAAATCCCTGAATAAACTTAGTCTTTCAACCATAAATAATAACAGTCGACTAATAACAAGACTGAAATTTCTATGATAACCTACCGATCCATATTCTGTCAGGTAATTTGCTAATCATGAAGCAACGTCTCTCCAAATCAAATGACCCCTTCATATTAAATGCACGTCCACAATAAAACAGACGATCATGAACATTTAGGAATGTATCTGACTGACGACGAGGCAACGGCACAGCAGGATTCCGCAATGCCTTGTAATGAGGCAAATCACATGGATCTGAATACAGAAGTTTACATCAAGATTAATGATTATTATCAACCACAACATCGTAAATTGGCACTTGTTACTGGTCCATTTCATATGATTAACATTATATGCGTGAACGGTATTGTCGAAGATGAAATAAAATGATACTGAATAACATTCATTAACATATGATAGTCCTATAACATGTTAAAACCTACTCACTCAAATATGTACGCGTACATCATTCTATAGTTTGGTGATTGATAGTAAATTTATTTAGAATCCAACTATGTATTGTTTTATAGAAGTTCTCAAGTGTGTCTATTCAAACATGAGAAACGTAAATCACCATGTGCTTGAGAGTTATGCAACTAACGTTACGCCATATAAATATTCATTATTGAGAATGATCATCATTGAAATTAATACACAAGATCGCAGATCTTGTTTGAAACTCTGAACTGCTAAGTATTTGACTTTAAGAGGGATATGCGGAATGTTACTTGCTACTCAATTTATCGATAAATAGACTAGAAGAATTTCAAACAAAAAGTATACCGTACTTGCAGTGCACAGAATGTTTCGAGAATACTTAAAATTTTGTCGAAATCTCTTCAAATTCATTTGATTTTCTGTCTGACCTTCATCTTTGCGTAAGTAAATTGTTCCTGTCCTGATATTATAGTACCTTCAGTCAGTTGACTATTGGTGGCATTACAGCACTGTTATAGGAAATTCTTACCAAAAGTGAAAAGTTCGGAAACATTTACAAATTTTGGTAAAAATTAACAGTCTGTCTAGTAAACTGACGAGATTCTGATCACCTGGACAGACTACGTTGCATTGCGTAGTTGTCTTGTCTAAATAAACAAGATCATTTCCTAAATCATTTTGGCCAATTTCGATAAATGTCTTCATTACCGTGAATAAATCTTATCAATCATATTCTTTAAAATACACTCCAATAACAAGTTTGTCACTATATGTTTCCATGCTAAGAAATTATCCATACATATTTTGATACAACTGGTTCTTAAAATCAAGTTGGGTTATGCTGTTCTCATCATAGTTGAAAAGAGCAAGAACAAAGATTCTAGCAGAATAGCATGAATTCATTTTATTTGATAGGTTCTCGTCAGCTGCTTACAACCTGTGATATTTAAAATCATAATGACATAGTGGGTTAAAATTACGTACATGAAAGTGTTTGGTTGGAAGTTATATTGAAGGCATATTCGTATAGTATAGCAAGGGTGTAAATTAAAATTCATAGACTAAATATTGTAAATATATACCTTGTGTGAAAGAACATTCTACGATATTGATTCATTTAAATTTCAATCGCTGAGATTATTTCAAATATAATTTTCACATATAATGAAATATATCAATAGTTTCAAAAAGTGGTATAATTGTGAACCAACGTGCAACTTTATGATACGGTGTGTTGATTATTGATAAGATATGTCTAAGGGGAACGTCATGTTCGTGAACTTTTGGTGAACATGTTCCAAAAAGTTTCAGAACAAGGGAAAGAAAGACTCGAAACAGTACAATTACCAAACATCTCCTTGATACAGGACATCAGGTAGATACCTTACAATCCTTTAAATCGATTAGTAAGCAGACAAAATCAAGTCTTCTGAAATTCGCTGAAGCCGTTGCCATCAGGCGTCAAAAACCTGACTTATGTGTACAAAAGGAGACGGTTATTAATCTTTCCTTGCCTTGGTGATTAATATTCTTTCGCTTAATCTTGAAAATTTTTTTCTTTTTCCTGAAACATTTTCTTGCATTTATTACATCATTGAGTTTTTTTCAACTATTTTCCAAATTAATAATCTCATTTTATCAACTGAGCTCTGCTCGTTTTATTCCTATCAATGTTTACGCATTATGTAATCACTTGTTTCTATCCCTTTGAACCGTTGTCACAATCAATATTGTAGAATGTTCTTTCACACAAGGTATATATTTACAATATTTAGTCTATGAATTTTAATTTACACCCTTGCTATACTATACGAATATGCCTTCAATATAACTTCCAACCAAACACTTTCATGTAAGTAATTTTAACCCACTATGTCATTATGATTTTAAATATCACAGGTTGTAAGCAGCTGACGAGAACCTATCAAATAAAATGAATTCATGCTATTCTGCTAGAATCTTTGTTCTTGCTCTTTTCAAAATGATAAAGGGAAATATGTGTATGAAAATTCATCATAGTTGTAGGTTCGCTTTTGGGTAAAATGCAAGATGTGAAACTGACATCATAATAGTGGATTTCATTTATAAACTGTTGAATAAATTATGTGACATGAACTTATTTTTCATGTTGCAGTCACAGATCGGTAGCCATAAATAGTTTTTGACTAATATAAACAAATCAAACTCACATGAGTATGTATGGTAGTCTATTTCCACATGTATATGAGATCTAAATTTGTAAAATTTTGATCTTACACAGCCACTAAAGACAGAAATGTTACGTTCATACGGTTTACAAACAACTTCGACTAGAACTGGGTGTTTCTCAACAGATGTCCGAGACGATTTGAATTTCAATCGAAAGATAGCTGCATAGCCTTGACCAAAGTATAAATGACCGGTCTAAATAGAGAAATAAAAAAATTTGAAGACTAGCAAGTGTTGTTTTCGAACAAATTGAACGTTTATATGTAATTCAAATGATCTTAAAAAATTTGAGCCATTTTCTTCAATTCAACCACAAGTCTAAGTTAATGTTAAAAGAACCACGCATGTATCAGTCTATCAAGTGTCTTGAAAATGAACTGCTTGGTTAATAAAACAACTGCGAATCTCAGAATTGAATATAATCAATACCATTTTATAGTCTACTATGAAAAACCTAAGAATACAAAGGCTACAGCTTCGGTTTTAAAACAGTACAAATGATTTAAAACTGACATGTAACTCTGTAGTACATTGGTTTTCCTAAAATGTGAAATAAGTTCAGCTAACAACAGACAAAGAACATTATAGTAGGATTTCTATTGATTATTGTCAAACACGATGCACGTGATGGCGATATTGTATCGAAGCTGGGTTCGGTTTTAAAAATATTATCGCTTTGACTGTGATCAAATTTACCATGCCGTTCAATTAACCAATTTCGCATACAGACTATTATTTAAGTCCATATTAATTCTCTTATAAATATCTATCTTCATACTTGTATAAGGTATCATTTATGACTGACCGCTTGTGAGAGCCCACGCACTTATTCCTCTTATCCACCTTATTTATAATTGCTTAAATCTCTTGAATCTTTGCATACACATGCATATATGGTGACTTGCTAAGCAGCACACATAAATTATAATGACGGCGGTTATCCGGGCGATTATTAAAAATCGATAACCACAACAGAATGTTTACTTTAAGCAATAATTTTTTTAGTGGAAATCTGACTGGTCATTTCAAGTCTGAAAAGTTGGTTATCTAACTCACAAGAATACTACATTTTGATATGTAAATGACACTTCAGTTCCATATAATTGGAAAACTTGAATATACATCTATAAAGACCAACCAATTATTCATTTTATGTGAAATTATTTCCTAAAATAGAATTCGGTTCATGTAAAAAAGTTGAAAAGCTGTTTGCAAATCTTGAGTAAATTCATTTCAAATGAGATGAATGTTATCAAAGATTGGAAACAAATCACAACGATCAGAAGCAGACTATTTTCACTTTTGAACTAATTCAATGCCTTACGTTCCTTTCGTTCAATACAGTTTACGTTTACCATTTTCGAATCTGTGAAATTTTATGATTTAACTTCAATATGCAACAAAACACACAAGCTTACTGTGAACTGAACCGATTTGGATACTGGATTTAAAGGGGTTTTCAATGTTATATCATCTATATTCCCCGTTTTATTAAATACGTCAATTGATTGTATCTGCGAACTGAGATAGAAGATTATTGACTGTCTTTCGCATTCCAATCCGGTACCGTTCATCATTTGAACCAGAGTTTGAAGATGAACCTCATCCCTGTGTACAACATTAGAAATAAACAAATTGAAAAGAATGTATTGAAATAAGCAACCCCGGTTATGCATTGTGGTAGTAATTGTACTACAAAATAGATAATGTAAAAGATCATATTGACTGAGTATTACGGACAGTTGTTGTTGTTGTGGATCGATTTTAGAGGTCTAAAAATGACTAAGTATTCATCAAATAATTTGTATTATACTCCACACTTCATTTGATCACGAATTCACACTTTCATTGTGACCAGTGAAGTCTAGTCCTTATTGGGTGTGAGGAAAGTATTTATCATAGACAATGGAAGGTCTTAACGCAATATCGCTGCTTGATTTAACATGTACATCATTGGATATATATATATATGCTTGAATAACCGACAGATTTCGAGATATAGAACACTCATTGAACATCTTTTAAATAAATGAGTTGCATTTCCTGAAGATAGAATTACCTCACTTGTCTTGATGTTCTTTTTTCTGAAATACAGCTACACTTTTTAAGGCTTTGTTGTTTGACCACTTACCCGTTTAATCAGATCACTCAAATCTTCATGCGTCCTCAACCATCTCAGTATTCTGTAAAACCAACGGTGTCATCATGAAGATGTTTTAAATGAAAGAGTAATAGTGTTAATAGAAGGTGTATTGTTGACACCTTCTAAAAATGAGGAAGATTAAAAAGGCATAATTGATATCTGATTAAAAACCAATAAACGAAATTTATGATGATCAGAGTGTTCTGTTAAATAATTTACAGTTGGCTATCTACTTGACTGGATTGATTCACATGAAACAAACTATAAATGCTAGTTAAGTTCACTTTGAGTATTATTCCATAGCTTTGGAAATTAGATGGTTCAACATATCAGAAACCATCCATAAATGGGACTCTTTATATGACTTATAATTAGTAGTAAATTTTGAAAGAAATCACGTCTAGTAGAGGATAAATTTTATAATTTTGCCTTGAGATATATTTCATATAAGTAACAAATACAAATCAAACAAATTATAACAGCCAATGTAATCTCTTACACTTGATTCTTTCAAGGATTATATTTTAAGCATTCACCTCATAATGCTTCTGACCAGTTAGAATTGGGCTAAACAAACAGATCGGACGGTTTTAGTATGAACCAGGAACAAACAATTGAAAACTGATACTGAGTTAAAACAGTATTCCTTAGAATCAAAAAACAAGTTAAGCCGGAGGAACAGTTGAATATGTGACTTTATCAAATTAGACATCACTGATTTTGAACTGACCGAAACAAAATCCAAAAAACTGGAAAATTTCACACTATGCTGGTGAAGCAGAACCACACGAAATGTATTGCCGCCTGTCGCTAAAACAGAAGTTTTTATAATGGTTCTAACCTGAATCATTGACTTCGATTATTACCCTGACCAAGTGCAAACTGACACCGTGGACGAAAGGTTGGAATTATTTAAGTTTAAATCGCTGAGATTATCTCAAATATAATTTTTATGTAGTTTTCACGTATAACTTCAATTACTGGTGACCTGCAGAAGGTGACTAAACTCATGTTAATTAGTAACACTGTGTGGCATGAATGATTGGAGTTTGACATTAATCTGTATCTCAAGGTAATTCGTTTTCAAATCAAATTTTATGACATTGACTTAATGGTAGCTTGGTAGTCAAGTAACAACATAGACTGACTAATGCACTTCTTGTGGTAGTATTGTACAAATGGCTACGAACTGAGATCATTTCATACTGATATTGGCATCGTAAGTTGTAGGTGAATTAAACTTGGTTTAGATGCTGATAAATAGATCCTGAGATGCATTAGAAGAGTACATAACAGAATAATTACAATCTGTGTACTTAATATGCTATTGTAAAATAAACTCATTTCTAATAGGGAATCAATTGTATGAAAGTATAAACACAAAACGAAGGTTAGAATATTTTGAACAAACCGATCAGGGCAATCATTGGATGCGATCAATGATAATTGAGATGGTACAACTTTAATTGAAGGTTTTTCCAAGCCAGTTCTTACACAAGTTACAGATAAGTTGATGAGTTTTGTAATATTATTGAATCGACTAGCAAATTGCAGCAACCAGACAGTCCCATTTTCAACACTTTTACTATCACTTAACTGGATATCCACTAAAAGGATGGCAGTGTTGCGCATTAGAGGTACACTTACGGTTCCTGCAAATTGGAAATAATGTTCTAATAAATATTTCGTGCAATTTACATTCTACGACAATGTATTTGTATTGAATTAATCGTAGGCCATTCAAGAAACACTTAAAGTAATTGTATGATAATACAACAAAAAGCGAAGGGGACGCTTCTGGAAATTCGACACTCATTTAAACATCTAGAATATGTATTGTTTCTGACAAACGTTTCGTATTATAATCCAAGTGGATTTCAGATTACCTAAAGAAGTCCTTATCACAAGTAAATGGTTATTTCACTACAGAGGGTTTGCTGAGGTTATTGAATCTCATGGATTACATCATGGATTAATGTTGAATAAATAATGATTGAAAGCCAAGAAACACTGAACGGCTGATTCGTTACAATACTGAACTTTTTGACAGCATATATTCACGACCCACCTGGGATAGAACACAGACTCACAGTGAGACCCTAACATTTAAATAACCGAGCTGGCATCCCGTGAATTCCATCTATATCATAATCTCGAAAAGCTGTTTGCGTAAATGAGTTTGTTGGTATCGTCACCAAAGTTTGACTTGATAATTTCAAATAAATTGATCATTGGGTAAATTGTTATGAATAAAATAATATATTTGTAATATCTCAATGAGTAGAAAAATAAGTTTTTCTGATGTAAGCCTCTTATTCAGAGAATTAATAGCCAGATTAAAACTAGCCCAAAATTAATACCACCATGGCACAACAGAAGATCTCCAAAGAATCTTAAAACAACACATAATTAAAGTAAATTACAGAACAACGACACACTTCGAAATACTTTAGTTCGCTTGAAAGAAATACTCCTCTGTATGTCAACAGAGAACTATGTCTACAAATTAGGATGTGTCGATTGTGATGCTTTCTATGTTGAAAAGTCATCTCGCGAAATCTTGACTCGAACCAAAGAATATTTTAGGTACACAAAGAAACTATCGAATAATCCCATAGAACTGGATAAACTTCAAATTAAATATGCAATAGCCATTCACGCCATTTACAACGAACACAAAATCGATTTCAAAAACATCGAAATATTACAAAAAGATTTTTCCAAATTTAAAGAATGGAGAGTAGCTGAAGCCTTCCATACAATGCTTAGTCCTACCGCTCATAAAACAAATGAAGGCCTCTGAGATGGTGGAGAAGATTTGTAGCTCAGGCCTCACTATACATTCAACTTGAACTATCTATCCAAGCTACCATGTCTGATATTATTCAAGTATTACACTATTATCATACATACAAATTAAAACTCTATCCTTTTTCGCAACAAAGGTCACATTTTTCATCCCCAATCTTCCACACGTACTGTCATGACCTTAATTTGTGTTAAACATTAAATGCACGGCCACTTTTTTTATTTTTTTTTCGAGTGAAACTTTTCTTCGTCCCATTCGAAAAAATTTTTCATCACCATCTTCCAATAATTTTCATTCTGTTCCGTCCAATCAAATAGCTAGTTTTGTGTTCGTTATTATTGGTCGTTTATTTCTTAAACTTGATATAAAATGTCAGGACGTGATGACAGAGCACATTTTCTTCCAATTACGGGCGGTAGTAAGGTGCAAAGCACGAGTTCTGTCGTTCCCCACGTTGTCACAGAAACCGATAACCTATACTTGAGCACACTGTATCTCGTAGCGTCTCAATCACTTGAAGAGCGCCGTTAGAACTTATGAAAGAGCTACGTACTGCCATTATGTGGTGAGAGATTCTCATTTCCATAGAGATCGGAAGCCGTATATTAAATTCGTATGTTGGAGAAATGGTCTTAGAACACCTAGCGGTTCCTCACAGACGAGTAGACGAATGAGGTAATTTGATTAGTGTTATTATAATTTTTCATAAAAGACTTCCGTGAACACTCACTGTCCTTCCTTCATCTTTTGTGAGTTACCAACTATCAGAATAACGTCGATATGGATGCAACGTTAAGCAATGCAAGGAAGAAATTGTTTCGATTAACTCAGAGGAGTTCACTGGACGAGACGACAACAACGACGAAAACGCGTATGACAACAGACTTTGTGATATTTGCAATGTTGCGCAACCACCACATGAAACTGCTGATGGAAGTGCCTGAATTTTTTGTCCATGTGAAGCAATGTTTCATTTATTTTGTGCTTACGACCCATCACCACTTGCCTATGGAATTCTCTATCCCATATGCGGCGCTATAACGGAATCATAGCAACGCCTTTGTTCATGAAATTCGGAACTGTTAAGAGAACGGGTAAAGGCCCTTTTTAGGGCCACCCAAAATTTGATTTAAATTCCTTTGTTTCAATTCCTTATTTCCATGGTAAAGGTCAAGTGATGAAGCCATCAAAATTCATTTAAGATTAATAATCGTTATGTGATTATCGTCCACGTATTCGTAAACGCTTGTTAAGCTTTATCAAATATACGGTTTAAGTAGACGATTTCGTATAGGAAATGTCATCTAATGAACACTAATGTGTCTAACAAAATAGTACATGCAAAACTTATTCAGAATGTTTCAATGTTTTGTCATATAGTTCGATAGACGAATGTAGTACTGCCAGTACACTAGTATAACGACATTATTTCTATGGGAAGGTCAGCTGAACCAACATTGATGAATTCTAATTAAGCCATAGTCATTAAGTAATATAATCAATTGAGATTTACAAATATTTCGTGGATTAGTTGAAGTTAGAGATTAACAAGTTTTCCATGGTGCGCTAGATTCAATTGACTCATGATCTAAACTGTTCAAATAAAAAAAAAGTAATTCTTTCTGACTGTTCCATCCGAGTTTTGATAAAAATGTTAACTATTTTAAAAGAAAATACACCAACTTCATTTCACTACCGTGCTATACTCCTGCAACAATGTAATTGCGTTATTTTGCTAATCTATTAAAAGCGTTAATTATTTTTACCTGTACATTCTTTGTAGTTGAGCAGTTTAAAATGATGACAAAAAATAGTTGGATGTGTAAGTAAAGTAGTCATGTAAATGGGTTATTGTGCTGCTCGTCAAATGTACTTTTTTTGTCGTGTGTATATTATTCATTTAATATCAAACCCGTGATAGCTATGAGAATCTCTCACCACATAATGGCAGTACGTAGCTCTTTCATAAGTTCTAACGGCGCTCTTCAAGTGATTGAGACGCTACGAGATACAGTGTGCTCAAGTATAGGTTATCGGTTTCTGTGACAACGTGGGGAACGACAGAACTCGTGCTTTGCACCTTACTACCGCCCGTAATTGGAAGAAAATGTGCTCTGTCATCACGTCCTGACATTTTATATCAAGTTTAAGAAATAAACGACCAATAATAACGAACACAAAACTAGCTATTTGATTGGACGGAACAGAATGAAAATTATTGGAAGATGGTGATGAAAAATTTTTTCGAATGGGACGAAGAAAAGTTTCACTCGAAAAAAAAATAAAAAAAGTGGCCGTGTATTTAATGTTAACCTTAATTTGTCTACCCACTTTTTGGTGTCGAGGATACTTGTCTAATCTATATTTCGACCTTGATGCGATAGGCTGATCGGCTTAACCTTTAGACTAGTACGCGTGAGTTCGAGATGGGGTAGAGAGAAGAAAACTATTCTGTCACCTGATTGGTGGGCAAACACACGAATGAGAAGACAAGACAACTGGAACACTACTCGATCTATTTTCCTGACCACTGAACTCACTGGATTCACTGAATTCACTGAATTCAGATTAGTGTAAAAAGGTACATGAATAAATAGGTGAATAACCCGACCGCAACGTACAATAATTAGGAAAAATACAATTATGTCCAAAGCTCGGAATTAGAGTAGAAAATAGGGTGCAAAATAATATGTTTAAATTACAATAGCTTCGGAACAGAAAAAGGTATGGAAGTGAACGATACATCGAACGAAAGCTTATGTTCTGTAGAATAGATTAGGGACAAAAATAAATGTCAGTGTTTTACAAGCTTTGAATAAAATGAAATAACGTCCCGAAAAATAGCCTTCGTAGTTTGTCAGGGCTTCTTGTTTTCCGGTTCACATCACGTACAGACAAATCACCTTGACCGAAACGACATGACATTTGCTTGTTCGGACCTGTTTTTGATTGATCGCGCATACCTTCTTACGTTGTTCCTTTGTACTATTTAAACCTGGATTAATTTTAATTTCGTTAATTCTCTGAGGAAATGGCTTACACTAAGTCACGAAACTTTAGAAAATCTCATTTTTCTACTCATTGGGAGATTAAAAATGTATTAATTTACTTATATTCGCATAAATATTCAATTTTGTTCTGAGTCATAGGATTATCGTGGCAACTGAGTAGCTGATTTATTGTCTAAAAAAGACAAAGAATATGAATCCCATCCATTAAACCTAAATTTAATGCTCAACTCACCGATATTAGAGATATTTTTAAAGCGAATTATCAGGCGATCGATTAGACCTGTCTGATTATTTGGTTTATAGGTAGATGAATAAATAGTTGTTAGTGGGACTAAATTTGAACCCAAGCTTATTCTGAAATCACTGACACTTATTATGGTCTCATTGTTATCGTTTGCTCCACCTCCACTGATTTCTACACACGAGTTTGGATAAGTGGAATTCAGTGGAAATATATACTTCACAGTAATAGTTGTTCTTTCACCTGGCTGAAGGTTAACTCTGATTGGAAGTAATTCGACCAGTATCTGAAAAGAAAATATTTGAAGTTATATTATCGCAATAATAGTTGAATGTTGCTGAAACTTCTAACAGTTTTGTAGTTCAAATTTCCCAAATACTTTCTGTTATATACGGACGAGAATAAATGAATGGTAACCGTTAGGAATTATTTATGGATTAATATTATATGTATATTCTTATTGTATGACTATTAATTGATTATATTATATTTATGAATTTATATTCCTCTTATTATAAGCTTTTATTTAACCAATAGACTATTGTTATACGATTTATCATTCTTAAGTTATGCCAGGTTTATTAAATACAGTCTCCCACAATCACGGCTACTTTTGGCTTGATCTTGTCCTATTCCTGAGAGTCAGAAGGTCTTCAATCAGAAAAGTTATGACGCCTCATGGTGAAGGTCAAGTTCCTTCGGAAGTTACGAGGCTGATGCCTTTTCTGACAACCTGAGCAACCTTTAATTTAGATACATGGAACGCTCGTACAATGTGGAAGACCGAAAGAGTTGTAGTGACCTACTTTTGTCAACAGAACGCGATTAGTTCGATGAAAACAATTATTATTATAACCAATTGTACCAGTGGTTGTTTTATTGTGCTCGTTTGTTTAACTGTGCTAATGACAGCCATTATACTTACTCTCCCGTTGACTTTGAACTTGTACGAATTCGGTTACGCTCAGTAACCACGCTTGTACTCCTTTGGCACGATCTCGGTATTCTTTCGATACCACGAGATCGCCAGCAAATACATCTCGACTACAGCCATCATCTGCCTTCTAATTTTTGGCCTACCGGAATCTTATTGGTTAATTGGCACGTAGTCTTGTAGCGGTGTTCATAGTCAAGCTCAACTCGACACCACGCTACATTTGGTGAGCCAAATTTTGGAACACGCCTCAACTTCGGTCAAATCTTCTGCAACTGGTGAATCTACATCTACGACCACTTGGCAATCGCAACCAAACCTTCCAAAGAAGTCAATTTTGGTGAGTCTATCGCTTATCTATCCACGTCTGTCATATATTTTCATATTAATTTTTAACATATAATATATTTGACATGACGGATAACGATAAGAATAGTATTAACGTAATAGACTCTGACGTACAGGTTATACACTTTCGACCTGTATCTTTTATTCCTCACGACCCCGAAGTTTGGTTTGCTGCTATAGAGTCTCAATTTGAGACCCGTCATATTACAAGCCAACGGCAGAAGTACACTTACGCTCTCGAATGTTTACAGGGAGACCATTTAGTAGCTGTCCGTGAGGTTGTCCTCAATTCCAATGTGCCCAATGTTTACGATCGTCTCAAGGAGGCGATCCTCAGACATTTCCTCCCATCGAGGGAGGAACGATTGAGGACGTTATTAGCACGTCACCCCCTGGGTGATGCTAAACCGAGCCACCATCTCACGCGCTTGCAATCTCTTGCAGGACCCACGGCAGCCGATTCTGAAATCGTTAAAGAACTGTGGCTCGAATCTCTACCAGCATTTATCCAACCTACAGTTACGGGCCTGCTCGAGGACGCACCACTGAAACACGTAGCCCTCACAGCAGACAAAATTCTAGCTAAGACTGGCAATCGAGACAACTACGTAGTTGCCTCAACGTCGCGTCCGAAAGTCGATATCGACGGCAGCCACTCCTCGGCTCAAGGTGACAGGGAAGGGTGTATTCACACACGTCTTAGTTTTCGAGACCGTTGTAACGTACCCCAACCCTACGTCCCTCGAGTCCGCTCACGCTCTCGAAAAGCCGTCAACACTCGCCCAACGAGGGCATCTTCCAAGCCACGCCAAAAAGCGGCTTCGGAAGCGAGTGAAGGTTGGTGCTGGTTTCATCGATCCTTCGGATCTGGTGCCCGCCGTTGTCGAGCCCCGTGCTCAAACAAGGCGGGAAACTCCAAAGCCGGCGAGTAAAAGCGGCCGTACTCGCCGGCCCTGCCCCCCAGGTTGGTCGTTTATTTTACGTGCACGATTATCGCACAAAGGCTAGGTACCTAGTGGATACAGGTGCCCAAGTTTCTGTCGTACCACGAGGTAGCATCAAGTCACAAGCTACAATGCTTCGACTACGCGCTGCAAATGGCTCAGCCATTCCTACCTACGGTACACGACAACTCGCGGTCAACCTGGGCAACCGATGACGGTATCTGTGGACGTTCATCATTGCTGATGTTCCCACAGCCATACTAGGTATTGATTTCCTACAGCACTATGAATCGCTAGTCGATTCACGTAGGCTGCAGCTAATCGATACTTCGTCGAACAGTAAATTCATGGGCTTTAAAGCTCACACAAACGCGTACCGAATCCTCGGCACTTTTTATTCGCGTGACGATAAATTCCACGCCTTATTCGAGAAATTCCCCAGAATAACTAAACCACTCGAGGAGATTTCATCGGTGACCAATCGTGTGGTACACCACATAGTCACCCGCGGACCACCAGTCACGGCAAGACCACGCCGACTGGCACCGGACAAATTAGCCTTCGCTAAACGTGAGTTTGACAATTTACTATCTGCTGGTATTATTCGTCCTTCTCACAGTCCTTGGGCCTCTCCTTTACACATGGTGCGCAAAAAGGATGGGGTTAGTTGGAGACCATGCGGCGACTGCCGAGCATTAAACGTAGTTACGCGCTTTGATAGCTACCCCATCCCCCACATACCCGACATCACGGCATCGCTCAAGGGCACGACTATCTTTTCTAAAATCGATCTGGTACGAGCATATCATTAGATCCCAGTCGCTCTTGAAGACATCGAGAAAACTGCTATCACGACTCCTTTCGGTCTGTTTGAGTTCCTACGAATGCCATTTGGATTACGGAATGCTGCTCAAACTTTCCAAAGGTTTATCGATAGCATAGTACGAGACTTGGATTTTGTTCACGTCTATATTGATGACCTGCTGATCGCATCATCAAACGTAGATGAACATTATCAACACCTTACGCTATTATTCCAACGTCTTTCGGATAATGGAATACTAGTCAACCCAAAGAAATGTGAATTGGGTAAATCACAAATAATATTTCTGGGTCACATCATCAAACAAGAGGGTATTCTGCCTTGCGAGGACAAAATTCGAGCAATCAAGGAGTACAACGTGCCGTCCTCAATCAAGGAACTGAAGGCTTTTCTCGGTTTGGTTAACTTCTACCGACGTTTCATCCCTCACGCGGCAGAACGGTTATGACCATTAACCGATTTACTACGCGGTAATCCACGCAAATTAGAATTGAACGATACCGCACGTACTGCATTCTCAGAGATCAAAACGGCTCTCGCTGAAGTTACACTCCTCGCTCATCCTGACCCATCAGCCACGCTTAGTATAGCGGTTGATGCATCAGATTTCGCTATAGGAGCCGTTATGCAACAGAATATCTCCGGTAGTTGGCAACCGCTTGAATTTTACTCACGACGCTTTACTCCCACGGAGACGAGATATAGCGCTTTTGGTCGCGAGCTGCTTGCAGCCTACTGCGCCATCAAACATTTCCGGCACGCAGTAGAAGGACGTCAATTCATTTTATTCACCGACCATAAGCCCTTAACGTATGCCCTGCATACGAAGTCTGACCGCTACTCACCACGAGAGTGCAGACATTTGGACTATATCTCACAGTTCACGACAGACCTTCGTCACATTAAAGGCGAGTCGA
This sequence comes from Schistosoma spindalis, assembly GCA_946903255.1. NCBI lineage: Eukaryota > Metazoa > Platyhelminthes > Trematoda > Strigeidida > Schistosomatidae > Schistosoma > Schistosoma spindalis. Next base: position 16,372,177 of record OX336417.1, on the reverse strand, counting down.
ACTATGTTGCCGATGCTCTTTCACGTATCCAGACGAATGCAGTTACTTTACCGGTGCTCGATCTTCCTGCTATGGCGGCCGCGCAAGCAAACGATCCTGTCTGTACAGAAGCACCACAATCTTCGTCCCTCCAGTGTCAGGAAGTACCCCTAGCTACTAGCTCAGGTACTATCCTATGTGATATTTCTACCGGTCTTCCTCGACCCATCGTACCCTCTGCCTATCGCCGTCTCGTCTTCGATGCCCTTCATGGATTGTCTCATCCAGGTATCGCAGCCACATTACACCTCATCGCTGCACGATGCGTCTGGCCGTCCATGAATAAAGATGTTCGTATGTGGGTAAAGCAATGCTCACAGTGTCAACGATCAAAAGTGCACAGGCACGTAGCTGCCCCCATCGGCACGTTAGCTACGCCTGATGCTCGCTTTGATCACGTACATATAGACATTGTAGGACCATTGCCACCATCGCATGGGTATGATCACATACTCACGTGCATTGACCATTTTACAAGATGACCCGAAGCTATTCCCATCACGTCTATCACGGCGGAGACAGTTGCTCACCGCTTCGTAGAACGATGGATAGCATTGTACGGTTGTCCCTCGACTGCCACGACTGACCGAGGACAACAATTTGAGTCCGCATTATTCTCCTCACTGACCCGGCTGCTTGGTACGGAACGCATACGCACCACCGCCTACCATCCAGCATCGAATGGTTTAGTCGAACGGTTTCATCGCCAACTTAAAAGTGCTCTTCGAGCACACGAAAACGATAATTGGTACGAAACCTTACCGCTCGTTCTCTTAGGTATCAGAACGAGTTTGAAGGCAGATATCCAATGTTCCGCCGCTGAACTTGTATACGGCACGACATTGCGTCTGCCTGGGGAATTCTTCACACCACGGAGCAGTAATGATTTCGGTAAATCAGACTACGTCCATCGACTGTCTGCATTTATGCGAACGCTGTCTCCGATGTCAACTCGAATACAACATCGACAGGTCGCTCTCCCTCGAGAGTTATCTACCTGTTCACATGTTTTCATACGAGTAGATTCGGTACGCAAACCTCTACAACAGCCTTACGAAGGCCCTTTTCACGTGATCTCTCGTCACGAAAAGACCTTCAAGGTTGATCGACACGGCCGCGTCGAGATCGTCAGCATTGATCGTCTCAAACCAGCACACGTCGATGACAGTGCCCTACCCGATAACTTGAGACTCAATGCTAGACCTACCAAACCTTCTAGCGGGATCTCTACGTCTACCTCGGATCCCACGCTAGATACATCAGAGACCTCGTTCTCACGTCCCGGTCAACAGCACGCGTCATCTGCACCATCTACGGACGAGACTTCCGTCTCACGTCCAGATCAGCAGACCACGCCGCCCTTGACCTCGGATGAGATCGCAGGCTCACGAAGTACGAACGAGACTACTGTCTCACGTTCCGGTCGCCGAGTACGATTACCCGTACGCTTTCGCGACTAAACGCACAGTCAATAACATACGGTGTAGGATTATTCCTATACTACACGCATGCTACACTTTTCTTTTTTTGATTTCTTTTTGTATCCTGAGCCCACGCCTCTGACCATCGTCCATTTGATAACGTCGACTTCAGTCAACTTTGGAAAAAGCTGGTTTGGCCACCCACGCTCTAGTCAACGCACTCAGTCGATTATCTGGTCTCGAATTCGCCTGGCATACGCTTGCTCGTTATGGTCGCGTCCGGTTTCTTGGCTCAACGTGGTTTCGTCCTACGTCTGCAGCGTTTTCTGGTCCAAATCCCTACGAACGCAATCTTCAGATCCTGGATACAAACCACTCTGGTGTGGTATTTTAATTCGACCAACAAATACAGCACACTTCTCCTGGTACCGTTCTGCGCAAAAGACTTTCGTTGGCAACTCGAGGATCAACGATCACTTCCTGTTCCGCCAATTTCCTCCGTCCTACAACCGCACTTCTGCCGATCAGTCCCACGAATCAAACCGCTAACTATCGAAAGTGTAAACCCTTTCTAGCGGGGGGCTCCTGTAGGGACCTACTTTTGTCAACAGAACGCGATTGGTTCGATGAAAACAATTATTATTATAACCAATTGTACCAGTGGTTGTTTTATTGTGCTCGTTTGTTTAACTATGCTAATGACAGCCATTACACTTACTCTCCCGTTGACTTTGAACTTGTACGAATTCGGTTACGCTCAGTGACCACGCTTGTACTCCTTTGGCACGATCTCGATATTCTTTCGATACCACGAGATCGCCAACAAATACATCTCGACTACAGCCATCATCTGCCTTCTAATTTTTGGCCTACCGGAATCTTATTGGTTAATTGGCACGTAGTCTTGTAGCGGTGTTCATAGTCAAGCTCAACTCGACACCACGCTACAGAGTCATCCAAATTGCTGCAGAAGTTAAGAAATACAAACTGGAGTTGTTTGGAATCAGTGAAACGGATTGGAGGCAGGTTGAAGAACATAGACTAGCTTCAGGAGAGCTGCTGTTATATTCCTGCCATGAAGAAGAACCTGCACTGATGCGATTCAAGCAATCACGAAAAGCACTTATAGTATGGGAATCTCACGGACCCGGAATTATCAAAGCCTTCTTCAAAACAAAGAAAGAGGGTATTACAATGAAGACGTTGAAGATTAATTCTACGATCAAATGCAGTCAATCGTTGAGAAATACCCAACAAAGGACTTGACCATTTTGATGGGAGACCTATATGCCAAGGTTGGGATGAACAACACCGGATATGAAGACATCATGGGACAACATGGACTGGAAGAAAAGAACGAAAATGGTGAGAGATTCGCAAACCTATGTGCCTTCAACAAACTGGTCATAGGCGGCACCATATTCCCACATAAACGCATACACAAAACCACATGGACTTCACCGGATCACACTACGCAAAACCAAATCGACCATATCTGCATCAATAAAAAGTTCAGGAGGACGATGGAAGACGTGAGAACCAAGAGAGGAGCCGATATAGCATCAGATCATCACTTGCTGATCGCCAATATGAAATTGAGACTCAAGAAGCACTGGACAACGGGGAGGACAACATCACAAAATTTTATTACAGCCCTTCTTCGAGACACTGACAAACTCAACAAATTCAAGATAACCCTCAGCAATAAGTTCCAGGCCTTTCATGATCTACTGAACGGAGAAGGAACTACTATGAAAACAAACTGGAAAGAGATAAAAGAAGCAATCAATTCAACATATCATGAAGTTCTGGGCCAAAATAAGCACCATCACAAGGATTGGATCACAGTTAATACACTGGTTAAGATTCAAGAAAGAAGGAACAGGAAGACAGCAATCAATACCAGCCGAACAAGAGCAGAAAAAGCCAAGGCACAAGCTGAATACACAAAAGTAAATAAGCAAGTAAATAGTAGCTTCAGAGCTGAAAAGCGTAAATATGTGGAAGATTTAGCAATCACGGCGGAAAAGGCTGCAAGAGAAGGAAACATGAGACAACTGTATGACACAACAAAGAAACTCTCTGGAAATCACCGTAAACCACAACAACCAGTGAAAAGCAAGGAAGGCAAGGTAATCACCAACATTGGAGAACAACGAAACAGGTGGGTAGAACACCTTAAGTAACTCTCAGGTCGACTAGCCCCACTAAACCCACCCAACACCGAAGCAGCACTCACAGACCTCACAATCGATGTTGGCCCACCAACAATTGAAGAGATCAGCATGGCCATCAGAAAAATCATGAGTGGCAAAGCAGCGGGATCAGACAACATTACAGCAGAGGCACTGAAAGCAGATGTAGCAATAACTCCAAAGATATTCAACATTCTCTCCAATAAGATTTAGGATGAAGAACAAGTACCAACAGACTGAAAAGAAGGACGCCTGATTCAGATTCATTCTTCTCTCAATACCATCAGGGTATTGTTAAACAGGATGAAGTACTTCGTAGACGCCCTACTTCAAGATCAACAGGTAGGATCCATAAGGATAGATCATGCACAGACCGAATCACAACTCTACGGATCTTTGTGGAACAATCAATTGAATGGAATTCACCACTCTATATCAACTTCATTGACTACGAAAAAGCATTTCATATTGTGGTCAGAAAAACACTATGGAAGCTTCTTCGACACTATGGCGTGCCTGAGAAGATAGTCAATATCATACAGAATTCCTATGATGGATTAAACTGCAACATCGTACATGGAGGACACCTGACACACTCATTCGAAGTAAAGACCGTTGTCAGGCAAGGTTGTCTACTCTCAACCTTTCTCTTTCTCCTGGTGATCGACTGTGTCATGAAGATGTCAACATGTGGGGGGAAGCATGGGTTACAGTGGACAGCTGGGATACAGCTGGACGATCTAGACTTTGCAAATGATCTGGCTCTTCTATAACACACGCAACGACGAATGAAGGAGAAGACGACCAGTGTAGCAACAGCCCCAGCCGCAGTAGGTCTCAATATACACAAAGGGAAAAGCAAGATTCTCCGATACAACACAACATGCACCAATAGAATAGCACTTGACGGAGAAGCTTTGCAGGTGTAGAAACATTCACATTGATGAACACGGTGGATCTGATGCAGATGTGAAGGCGCGGATCGGAAAAGCAAGAACAACATATCTACAAATGAAGGATATCTGGAACCTGAAGCAACTGTCAACCAACACCAAAGTCAGAATTTTCAATGAAAACGTCAAGACAGTTCTACTGTATGGAGCAGAAACTTGGCGAAATACGAAAGTCATCATCCAGAAACTATAAGGGTTTAATAACAGTTGTCTACGCAAAATACTTCGGATCTGTTAGCCCGACATAATTAGCAACAACCTACTGTGGGAGAGAACAAACCAGATCCCAACGAAGGAAGAAATCAGGAAGAAGCACTGAGAGTAGATAGGACACACAATGAGGAAGGCATCTAACTACGTCACAAGGCAAGCCCGCACTTGGAATCCTAAAGATCGAAGGAGGAGAGGAAGATCAAAGAACACATTGCAACGAGAAATGGAGACAAACATGAAAAGAATGAACAAAAATTGGATTGAACTAGAAAGGAAAGGCCAGGACAGAGTGGGTTGGAGAATGCTGGTCTGCGCCCTACGCTCTATCGGGAGTAACAGGCGTAAGTAAATAAGTAATAATGTATAAGACAAATACTACACAAAATTAGATAACCAATATAACTCTAGGCGGAATACAAAACAGATATGCAGCAAGCGTGCAAGAGTAGAAAAGTAGATGACTCATATAACTGAGCTGATACGTATGACAACTAACTAAATTACAACGACACTTGCGACTTCTTTTGTCGGTTAACATTAATTGCACGGTCCTGACATTTTATATCAATTTTAAGAAATGAACGACCAATTATAACGAACTCAAAACTAGCTATTTGATTGGACGGAATAGGATGAAAAATTTTTTCTAATGGGACGAAAAAAATTTCACTCGAAAAAAAAAGGTCGTGCATTTAATGTTAGTTCATTTGTATATACAAATGAATAAAAATTATTGAGTGGATTGAAAATATATAGGGTCGTTTGATCTATTCTCATTGATGCATTTATCACTTATCCTTGTGTAACACCTATCTGAACATATAGCCATAATCTTGAATTTAAGTGAGGTTGTGTTTTGCTTAAAAGAATGATATATCTTTTCGGTAATCTATGTTGTGTCACTAAGTAATCTTCATATTTGTAACATTATTTAAGTGATTCACCCAAAAAATCTTGTTTGCATCCATTATAAACTATTTTTTATAAGAATTTTTAGTTTATTTGGACAGGTGATGTACCGTTGCATTTAGGAGACAGGTAATAAAAATCTTAATATTGTGATTTTCCACTAAATATGATATGATATAGTATATGAAAACCAGGATACTATAAGACCAGATAAAGGAGAAGGGTTGGGCATGGAACCAGCAATACGAAACAATAGAAAACCATACTACTAAAAACGCCAACCAGATTAAACAAATAAAAACATTTAGATTCAGTTCTCCGAATTGAAGGAAGAATTATGATGCCTGAAGAACAGAGAAAATCAAGGCACTGAAGCAAACAAACAAGTGAACATGAGCAATAGAGCTGACAAGCAGAAATATGTGGGATACCTAGAAACGACAGTGGGGAAAGCTGCAAGAGAAGGAAATATCAAACAACGATATGACACAACGTAAAAACTTACATGGAATTATAATAAACCAGAGAGGCTGCTCAAGGACAAAGGATGCAAGTCGATCACCGAGATTCAAGAACAGAACAAGAGGTAGATAGAAAACTTTGAGGTACTCTTGAACAAGCCAGCTCCATTGAATCCACCGTACACCGAAACAACACACAAAATCATCCTACGGATGTCAGTCCACCAAAACTCGAAGAAATTAGGGTGACCATCAGACAAATCAAGAGTGGGAAAGCAGTAGGACCTGACAATACACAATCTGAAGTTGAACATAGAAGTAACTGCAAACATGCTCCACACTCCATTCAGGAAGACTTAGGAGGAAGAACAAGTGTCGACAGACTAGGAAGAAGGACACCTCATCCAGATATCAAAGAAAGGAAATCTGAGCAAATGTGAGAACTATAGAGGCATCACACTATTGTCAGTATCAGGAAAAATTTCAACAGAATGTTGCTGAACCGGCTGAATGATCGACAGATTGGATTTCGTTAGGATCGGTCGTGCACAGACCAAATAGAAACATTACGGATCATATTTGAACAATCAATTGAACAGAACTCCTCAATATAAATTAACATCATTGACAATGAGAAAGCATTCGACGTTGTGGATAGGAGGACCTTATGGAAACCTCTTCGACACAAGAGTTCCCGAGAAGATCGTCAACATTATCCGGAATTCATACGACGGACTATAGTGAAAAGTGGTGCATGGAGGATAGCTGACAGATGCATCCCAAGTGAAAACCTAACTACTCTATCACATGCACATCAACAAATGCAGATAAGGAAAGCCAGTGAAGCAGCAGCCTATGTATCAGTAAGTCTCAACATGCACATGGAAATAAGCAATATCCTAATACACAACACGCAGAACACCATCAATTTCACACTTGATTGATATACAGATATATAGGCGATGATTGTCAAAACAAGAAGAGAATTCCTGAAATTGACGGACATATGAATGTCAAAACAGTTGTCAGCCAACATTAATGTCTAGACCTCAAGTACAAACTTCTAGATTGTTATTTCTATTCTACGGAAATGAAACATGAATAACTACTACAAGCATCAACAAAAACGTACAAGTATTTCTAAACAATTTTCCACGCGAGATACTGAATGTCCGTTGGCTGAATACCATCAGCATCATTCTACTGTGGAAGAGAACAAACCAGCTTCCAGTTAAAGAGGAAATTAGGAAAAGATGCTGGAGGTGGTCAGGATATATATTACGGGAATCACCAAACTGCATCATGGGACAAGCGCTTACCTGGAATCCTGAGTGGAAACTGAAAAGAGGAATGTGGAAGAACACATTACGTTGTGAATTGGAATCAGACATGAGAAGAATGATTAGCAACCAGAAAGTGTTGGGAAGGATTGTCCAGAACAGAGTTGGGTAGAGAATACTGGTTGGTGGCCTATGCACCTCCACAAGGGTTAACAAGAGCAAGTGAAATAAGTGTTCACTTTAAATGGGCTTTTTTCTAAGACATTTACTACCTATTTCTTATTTGATGTGTGGACGAGAATGATCATGATTAGTTGTCTGCTTAGTCAGACATGTAGACAGTCTGACAAGTGTCAGATAAGTTATATATTCCTTTTATCCTTATTATTGTCACATACACATATTATTGATTGTTCATTGTTGTGGATTGTGTCGGTTTTGGGTGTGAAAATATATTCACGTTGTGATCAGGCTAATTACGTGTTCTTGATCTGAGTTATGTTGAAGTCCTGTAGAATAGACTTTGGGAAGGATCTAGTGTAGATAATCGTTTAAGCGTTACAACATTAGACGAAGTAATACCGAGCGTTATAACATGATAATTTTAAAAGATAGAATTATTTATTTGACGAGTGATAAATGTTCTTAAACTGTTCTTATATAATTTAATACTTACGTCAGTGTAAACTGGAAAATTTGGTATGACTACGAAATTCATGCTGGGTGAACCAAGAGCGTTTTCACTACCACTCATAATATACCAGCCTGGGAAAGAATATGTTGTTGTCTCTGTTGTATTGCAATCCCCTAATATGTAAGTAGTAAATTGTATATCCATCTATAAAACGTAAACAACAACAACAACACTGAAGTCGAAAGAAACATTTACATAATAACACAAAAAACGATTGTCTGAAGTTGTGAATTAAATATTTTCTGTATCATATCTATATTACAGTCCTATCAACTAAACCTATGGTCAATAGAAGTTGATTAAAAAATATACTTTAATGTATATCAGTGAGTGAAATAAGATTTCGTTACATGAGTTAAGAAAAATTCAGAAGTAAATACTACTGTAGTATTTAAGAACGTATGGTGTTACATGTTATCTTCTACTACCTGATGAACCCTTTTGCCTAACCGGAAACTTTCGGGACTCTATTTTGTTGATTGACATATGTACAAGTATTAAAATGAGTTTGTTAAGAAGAAGATTTTGATGTTTGTATTAGTTTCTTTTGTGTTATCGCTATAAACGGAGGATACAGAAAAGGAAAAACATGAACTGTGTATGTCTCCAGAATACTACTCATTTTTACGAAAAGACTTAAAATGATGTAAACTCAAATTTTACCTTTTTTGTTGGTGTGATCCAGAAAACTCCTAGTAAAAAGGCAGAAAAGCCTCGAAAAGTGCTGAGGAATATCTTATCCAGTTAGCATTCAATAGAAAATTTGCCAGAAACATCTAGTAAGTGAAAAGTCACATGTCGCATTTCTGATTGGATGATCACCTATACTGTTAAGACGTTTGTCAGCGTTCCTGAAATTTTTGAAAGCATAAGACCTAAAATACGATAAATACCTTGGATTTTCTATACATAAACGAACCCTTGAGTAAAGCGTTTCTTCCATAACTGTGCATTTGCTCAAGCTCTCGAATTTCATATTAACTCAGTAAAAGAAAAACACAAGATGAGAAAATCCAAATGTTTAGACCAAAAGGATCAACAGTAATATAAGCCAAATGTAGGTGAGAAGTCAACAGAAAGAACGAGTCCAATAAATAAAGGATATTCAGTAATATAGAGTTAATTGTTGCCGTTATATAACTTTTTATTTACTGACTTGTTTATTTAAACACATAAACATTGATACAAAGATGCACCATGTATTATATGTGCCGCACTTCGGCATTCGATTCGTGTGAGGGTTGAGACACTGCCCGGGCTCCCAAACACTTATATATTTATGAATTATAGTACATTATCAAACTGGGGATTTGTGAAGACTGTGGTAATGTAAATAGTTGAATTCATGAGCCGATCGAAGCTAGACCACCACTGAAGACCTGGAAGCACTGGATGACGAATCAGTGGTCTAAAGATTGAGCGTTCGGGTGAAAGATTGAAGGTCCTGAGTTCGGATTACACGTGCGGTGTCGTGGATCTGCACTGTAGAGGAGTCTCATACTAGGACAAAACGGGGCATCCAGTGCTTCCAAGTTTTCAGTGGTCATCTATCATAGATCGACTCGTGAATCCAACTACTAGTATAGTCTTTTACATTCACTAAATTTATGTATGCATCCCAACGTAGAAAATTCGTTAGTCATATTATTGGTCTCTAATAAATACGATTGCGTAACTTTTTCTCAAAACCTTTCTTTTCCGAAAAATTTTTATTCACTATATAGTTTTGTTAAATTCATATCCATTTTTAATAGGTATGCTTCAGACACTCAAAATAATAAACAACATAATGACGGTCATCATCAAAACTACGATACAGTTTACAGTCATCAATTCACTAGATTATTTCACTGCATGGTACTAAATTCAGCATAAAAAATAAGTGATGGAGCAATACCTTTCACTCAAAAACTGTGAGGGCGACGTTTGGAAAACTGTGACTGTGCAGAAAATCTCATTTATTCTCCCGCTTAGTCCATAAAAAGATATGTTGATGAAACTAAATATTATTTGGTTATTATTGTGGAATTTGTAGACCACTGTTTTATATCTGGAGCTATTTCATTTTGTGGAACCCATGTAACTTATGAAGTAGCGGGAGTTAGCTAAAAACAATGACGAATATATTGAGGTTTTAGGGTTTTTGAAATCTTTTTTGTTGAACAATAAATGAAAGACTATCGACTAGAAATGAGTCTGGCAGTGAGTTCAACAATCTTTAACTTAATGTTACAATTATATCTTACTAACTGATAGAAATTTCTATTGAATTACCCGACACTTCTTATGCACAATGTCGAGCTTCACTACATTGCCCACGTGATGACAAATGAAATAAAAACAATTTCAATATATATGAAGATTGTGAGACAGTCTACATCTACCATTTGAAGATCTGTGTTGGGATGATCCAGAAAATTTCTCGCAAAAGACACGCAAGGATCAGGAAACATTAAGAAGCATTTCATCCAATCAGCGTTCACTTGGAGTTTTAACCAGAAACATCAAGGATGTGAAACGTCACATGTAGAGGTTCTGATTGGCTGATTGTTATACTGCTACTATGTTTAGTAGCATTCCAGAATCTTCGAGCAACCCAAGGACATTTAAAATATTATAAAAACTCTATGTTGTCTGTATTAAAATGAACACTTGGAGTAAATTATTTTCTGCATACTTTGCGACTTCTCTCTCGTGTTCAGGTCGCTGTATAGTTCTAGCTTGGGGGTCTCAAGAATAGCTTAGGAACCAAATCTAGCGTTCAAATTGCAAGACACATCAATGTGCATTTGGGGTAACGAACTATGTTGTCTGATTTGGCATAAAATTTGGACAATGAGACTGTCAACTTTGTATCCATAAGTGGTTTCACGAAATAGGGTTTACATTTCGTAATTCTAAATTGTTAGCAACGTTTACATCCATTTGGAAGGATAGATTAAGTTAAGTGTTTTACCAAGAATAGAAGAAACAAGTAAAGTCGTTTAATGGTGTGTATGGTGAATTTCATATTCTACGAATGTGAAATCACTTACAGCTTCCTGGAATCATTCTGTGTAAAGCTTTCTATAGCACCTTATAAGTAAACCGAATTAGCACTAGTAGTATGATGTACTTACAGGTTTGGTTTCAGAGTCTAAGGACTGACAGCTGCAGAGTGATCACTTACAACCTCGGTAGATTTTATTCTTACATTTAAGATGTCTAAATATTTCAGAATATACAAATATCACTTCCACTGCTTAAACACGAAGAAATAGACTATGCTCAACAAAATCAGGCTTCTTCTGACGTTTCCTGCAGACCGTAAGAATGCACAAGCAATAAATGCCGGTTATCAGTGAGGAACGCCTTACTTTTAGGATACCATAACCAAGTTGAAAGTATGGTTTTCTTCACAGATGATACGTTCGATCTTCTAGCCTGACACGAACATATGCACTGGTTTATTATGAATGAGTAATACCAAAAAACTGAAAATATTCATTACATTCATTCTGCCTTGTTTGATAATCCCAGTACAGCTCATCTAATTACACTTTTGGTAAAACTACTTACGAGTGAAATACTTAGTTATAATTTTAACATATGTACATTAATATGGAGGTAAGTTAATGTAATCGTATTGTTTGAAAGCACATATTATTGGCGGTTATCCAGAAAAACTTTGTCAAACCAAATAGTAATTATGAGACTGACTTACGAAATAATTACCTTCAAATGTAGGACAAACTGGGCCGAAATCCACTCTCACCAAACTATGAAAATAAATAAAAATCATTTGTTGTCGAATTCACTTGCATAAAAGAAGGGAGTAATGCAACATATTGTGAATTAAATAAAGTTCTAGAGACATAATGATAGATTCGAATCAAATATATACTACGAGTTCATCACGAATGAAATGAGAGGATAGAAGAATGGATTCTTAGCTAAACATTGACTTTTTTAAAGTACTAATGTGAACAAAGACTGGAATCTTCTCAATACAGACTCAATAGTAGCCTATCAGATGTTTTATGAAACTTCATTTGAACATAAATAGCGCAAACATTTATAAATTCTCAGTTGATCAGTTATTTTGAAAATATTCCACAGTTGAAACGGCATTACTCATGTCCATTCACTTAAATATCTATTTTCATGAAACTGTGGGAACGTCACAAATGTATTCTGATCAGTTATTTAATACATCATTTTCAGTTCTCCAAAATATAGTTATTCCGCAATAACTTTTTAAGATGATTTAATAATCTATTTATAGTTGTGGATATATTTTTCATAATTATCAAAATGAAATATCACTGGCTATTATTTATTTCATTGAGAACCGACGCAATAACAGTTCCAAACATAAGTTTACACATGTAATATGCACGACTAATGAGTAAATCATACCATTCTCAATTAGTCAGCTGAAGCTTTCAAGTGGAGCAACTGCTTACCAAAACAAATGCAGTCTTTAATGCCCTAGATTCTTGTTTTTATAATTTCACATGCTTCAGTGCTCACGGAGAAGGTAAGCGACCATAGATATTGGTTATACAAACATAATCAGTAGCTTATCTTCTAGCTGTAATTGAAAATTGAGATATTTTAGTGACCGACTCAATTGGAGAGAAAATAGCCAACTAGCAGAATACTTTATCCCCAGGTTCTTATTGCTAGTCTGATTTTACTTGACCTATTGACTGACAACATAATAAAGAAAACAGGCTCCTATATCTGGTTCTGTTTCGTTTTTCACTTTCAATCACAAAGAATATTGTAAAAGGATAGAAACTTGATAATTCAAAACGATTTACACCAGTCATTGCATCCAAGCGAAAACATTGAATGTATCGCGTTAATGATTACTATGTGGTTCCCAGATCATTTTTGTCTGAGCTGATGTCTGAACTGAAGAAAAGGTTGTACATATGCTATCTCTAGGAGAGGAAATACTAGGCGAACGAGTTCAAGGCCTTGACAAAATTTGACAAATCGATAATCCGTGCATTTACTTCACTTTGTATCCGACCATACCCAAACATCCAAAAGCCATGTAACACCAATCACTTTTCTCTTTAAAAACAGTAAATGTTTTAAACGAATTTTATCTTCTACCAAATTCTTTCAAATGATCGGTTTACTTTCACTTGTAGGATTATTTTTATTCTGACTATGTAATCAACAACTGTAAACGTAGGGGATGTTAGCGGTGATCTCACCTTTCTTACTCCATATGTCCAGATTCAGGACAAATATAATGAACCAGTCTGAACTATGGTATATAATGTGGTTATTATATCTTATTCTTCTACTGTCCCACTTCGAAATTCCATATCAACTTCAATAATTAATGTATTTCAGTATCTCATTTATAATCTTATTGTTCGTTGTTCATTTAGCTGAGTGTAGCTTATGAGTAGACTTAAAGTAAAACAAAGTAAGAGAAAAATGTGAAGACGAAAAATTTTAAGAAGTAGCACTATTTCGATGTTGTATGATTTTCTAAAATTTTCAATCTTTTGGTTGTAAAGAAATGGTACGTTACGAAAAATTCAGAAAGGCATAATAGTTAGTCAGGCTTACGACTAAAATGCAGAAACCAATGTTCATATAGTTTTACTCTAAGTGAATCTCAGAAAGTTTTCGAACTTCTGTAGGATTACAATGCACTTAAGTAGGAAAGTAAACAACATTATATATATATATATATATATATATATATATATATATATATATATATATATATGAATTAAAAGCGAACAATCTAAGCAACGTACAGATTGTCAGATGTCATCAGTTGAAAATACGCTTTGACTAAAAAAATCAAAGATCAGTTTCATAGAAAAAGAGTTAGGAAAGTCCAGGTTTACAACATTTTAACAAAAAGTGGATAATATTAAGTTACACTGTACCTAGCCACATAGGTCATATTAATAGTAAATCCTCTTGGTATCCACACACCCCCACCATTCCGCGACAACCACACCCTAGATATATTCAAGGCGATAACATTATTTAAAAGCCGATTTATCCATTGAGTTATGTATGAGCAACGCTTCTCCTTTGGATATGTAACTGCTATTATATCAACCGATTCTCCAGTGCACATTTTTGTATATACAGATTTGGGGTCATCAAAGGGAAAACGATAAAATGCATAGATAGACGGTACGATTACCTGTATTAGGAAAAAAAGATGTATAGAATTGGAATACTGTAGGTAGCATAAAATTTATTGCTCCAGATTCTTCAAAGTTATTAATTTTCATCACAAAAACATGTCTCATTCGTAAATATTTGAAATTCTGACTTTTTAATTATTGAAGAACCCCAGATTTACAAACAGTTCTCCACTCAGACATCCACAAACTAAGCAATCACGGAAGTATATTTTACTCATACGACATATGTCTAAACAAAATATAGAACTGCTACGTTCAGAGATGGTCATTTACTCAATGACTCATACTGAGTAAGTAACTCAGTTGTTAGGAAACGGGTACTAGGTAAGGATGGCAAATCAATTGATGAAGTAGTAAAACTTCATCAGTCGAGATGGCTGGGACATATGTTACGTATTCCCGACCACCGACTGCCCCGACATGCGATGTTTTATGATGAAGGAGTAAGCTGGAAGAAAGCTAGGGGCGACCAGACCAAAACATGGCACAAATCCATGAAGTCCCAAACAAGATGACTGAGCCATACTGGTAGGTGTAGACTATCTGGTTGGGATCCGCCAGATGATAGCAACCGATGGTTAGAGACCTAGAATGACAAGGCTCGAAATCGTTTGCAATAGAGCAGGTGCATCCACTCTCTGTGTTCTCTCAAATTCTAATCTTCTGAATTCTTCATGTCCCCTAATTTCTTTCCAAATTTATTTCCCTAGATTATACTCTTTGAATAACGTGTTCAAACCCTAATCATTCCGATTACTGCTTGTACTTTTACTACCTCTACCACTACGAGATTTGAATCGATAACTGCATCTCTGTGCTAACGTGGAATGGAAACTCGAATTGATGTACGTACGTACGAAGTTCTACGTTGTTACTGACTGAACGACTGACTGACTGACTGACTGATGGACTATATTCCAAGGATTCAGGAATTATCTTTATCTACTTCAACTAAAATTCAAAATGTCTATCGTAAAAATAGAATGAGGTGAAATATCATAGATACATGAATTGACCATGCTTAAAATATAAATACCTTACTGACAACTCGAAACTCTCATGGTGGAGCGTAGGCCACCAACCAGTATTCTCTACCCAACTCTGTTCTGGACAATCCTTCCCAACACTTTCTGGTTGCTAATCATTCTTCTCATGTCTGATTCCAATTCACAACGTAATGTGTTCTTCCACATTCCTCTTTTCAGTTTCCACTCAGGATTCCAGGTAAGCGCTTGTCCCATGATGCAGTTTGGTGATTCCCGTAATATATATCCTGACCACCTCCAGCATCTTTTCCTAATTTCCTCTTTAACTGGAAGCTGGTTTGTTCTCTTCCACAGTAGAATGATGCTGATGGTATTCAGCCAACGGACATTCAGTATCTCGCGTGGAAAATTGTTTAGAAATACTTGTACGTTTTTGTTGATGCTTGTAGTAGTTATTCATGTTTCATTTCCGTAGAATAGAAATAACAATCTAGAAGTTTGTACTTGAGGTCTAGACATTAATGTTGGCTGACAACTGTTTTGACATTCATATGTCCGTCAATTTCAGGAATTCTCTTCTTGTTTTGACAATCATCGCCTATATATCTGTATATCAATCAAGTGTGAAATTGATGGTGTTCTGCGTGTTGTGTATTAGGATATTGCTTATTTCCATGTGCATGTTGAGACTTACTGATACATAGGCTGCTGCTTCACTAGCTATCTTCACTTGCAATGATATATATATATATATATATATAGAATAAAACAGATAGGTCTATTCAAAAGTTCCTCAAAGTGTTCTATCATCCTATTGCTTTGTTCTTAAATCTCAGTTATTGGCTTGTTTCCTTTGTCCTTGACAGGTCTCTCTGGTTTACTATATTTACCTGCCAGCTTCTTCGTTGTGCAATATTGTTGTTTGATATTTCCTTCTTTTACAGATTTTCCCACTGTCGTTACTAGGTCTTCCACATATTTCTGTTTGTCAGTTATGATGCTCCTCTTCACTTGTTTGTTCGCTCCAGTTTATTCAGCTTGTGATTTGACTTTCTCCGTTCTAGTTCGACCATTATTGTTAATTGCGGTCTTCCTGTTCTTCCTTTCTGAATCGTGTCCAGGATTTGCATAGAGATGCATTCTTTATGATGATGCTTGTTGCGGCCCACAATCTCCTGATACGTTGAAGTTAGTGCTTGTTTGACACCCTTCCAGTTGTCCTCCATGGTAGTTTCTTCTTCTTTCAGTAGATTCTGTGAGGCTTGTGGCGTGTTGTTGAGAGTTATCTTGAATTGGTTGAGTTCATGTCGTCCCACGATATGTTCGCATCTTGTGTTGTCCATTCCCACTTTGGTGTCTAGGTCTCCCATCAGGATGGTCAGGTCTTTTCCTGTGCACTTCTCTATGATTGATTGCAGCCTCTCTTAACACCGATGGGTGCATAACACTGGATAATATTAATTGTGATTTCGTCCTTCTTTATTTTGATTTATGCTTTGGTGATTCTGGATCTGTGAAATCCCCATCCTGTAAGTGCATTTCGTGCTTCATTGGACAGCATCGGAGCAACTCCCTGAGTGTGTGGGGTATTTTCCTCTTCGTGACCGGAGTATAGCAGCATCTCTTCTGAAGCTAATCTTTTCTGTCCAGGTTGAGTCCAATAATTTTCACTGATTCCGAGTACTGTCGAGTCGTGCCTCCTCATTTCCGTTGCTAATTGATTAGTCCTTCCGATCTCCCACATTGTCTGGACATTCTATGTAACTATAAAAATTGTTGCTGTGATTGTTAGGTGTGAAATCAGCCTCATGACTTTCAAACAATCTCGGCCTTCATCCTGAGGCATCATAATTCTTCTGAATGAAGATCCTTCAACTCGGAGAGTAGAGTTTATATGGTTTAACTTGTTTAATCTGGTTGTCGTCTGTTTTAGTAGGATTATTTCCTACTGGATGTGGTTGTTGATCCCATGCTCAAATCTTCTCCTTTATCTGTGCTTGTGACCGGCAGTAACCGTAGATAAGTCCTAGGTGGAGTTATCATTTATAGTATAAAGAGTCTCTGCATCAAAAAATTTAACTGATAATTATAACTGAACATTTGGACTTTCTTGACCACATAATCACTCTTATACCTAAGCGTTTTCAATTTCACACATTCTTTTGAATTTTATTGTGATTTCACGAATACACTGATTGCAAATATGATCTGATTGATTACTTACTCTACTTCAAATAGAAGTCTGTTGTGTCAAATTAATATTGCCGATTTGTTTCTTCTTTTATCTGGAGCAATAGCTGTAATTGAGATAAATAGAAACCAACGTATTTGTTCTTTTCTATACTCTGGAATAATAGTTATGCTTCAGAAAAGTAGGGATCAAGAAAAGTTTTCTAAATTATGGGGTTTGTACCAATCGAAAATCTTGTACAGTAACCAGAACAAATAAATTGTACGCTAATAATTTTTACTATTACTTTACTTCACTAAAATGGCGTTTGTTACAACAGTTTATGGTACTAGCTATATTGGATGAAATACACATTTCTCCGAATTGAAAAATAATCACAATTATTTCATCACAGCTAATGTGAAACGTGGATAGATATTTCATAAAATGATTGTTTTTGTTTATTTAGCAATCAGAATTAGTTCCAGACTTAGATTCAGTAGTCATTGTCGGATCTTATATCTGTTTACTTTAAATAGAGCAAAGTGAATTAATTAGGTAAAGAAAATCATCATCATTAAGATAAAAAAAGCAGTTTATAAACGGATAATGTATACTGATTCCATCAAACAATTTTTCAGAATTCAACACATTACATAATAATTATGCAGATTAAAACGAATAATATGAAATAATTTACTTACTGCTGGAGTAGTAGTAATAAACATAAAGCTACCAGAAGTAGAATAGGAACCAATTGTCATATTGTAAGTGAAATTTACCGGTACACTGTTATAATTAGCAGTAAACACTGGAATGTGATAACTTATCTCATTTGTTAATGATAATGTTGAATCATTCGTAGTTCCTATACAAAACCAAAACACAAACTAGCAATTAAAAGTTAATTTTTCATAGTTATTTATTTTTATCTCAAATACGTTGCAACCAAATATGGACGAAGAAAAACAGTGTCAATTATATGAAGTGTACAAAGTGATTAATCATCTGTCTTAGGTTAATGGTTGTGATTATGTGATAATTACAAGAAGAGCTTTATCATATGGAATTTACCACGTAAACAGATGCATCAAATCATCAACATCTAGTAATTCTTGAACATGATGAATATGTAGTTATAGGCAGCAGCAAGACGACATTATTGACTTGCTTCAGTTACAATCAACAAAAAATCAGATTTATTTCACTTAATTTGACAAAACGAAGCTTACTGAGTACTTGGTTTTGTATTTTGTAACAGTTTGGTGAATTTTATTCTGTTGAAAACAAATGTTCATGAATCAGTAAAAAAGTTATATCCAAGATCCTAATTCACTACAACTAACCAAACAATAAAAATATAATCTGTGACACGTTTAATCAAAAATTCCCCATGTGATTTATTGACGCTTCTCAAAATGACAATGGATTTTCTAAATGTCTAAAATGTTCGTTGATCTTCCTTTTCTTCAACAGAGTATAAATTAATATAGTTTTGCGCTTAATTGAATTTACTCAAGATTATTCGTATAGCAAATTTAGCTTTTTGACATAAAATCGGGTTACTAACAGAGAGACTCATAAGAGACGAACCGTTTTACCAATTCACACAACTGAATTTATTCAAAATGTGTTTTATTGTATTCAAACTTAACAATTTTCTAAGTTTACATATAAGCCATTCATGTATCGAATTGAGGAGCTAAGTGGAAAATATGATTGTGAATTATCAACATTCACATCATATTTGCAATCAGTGTATTCGTGAAATCACAATAAAATTCAAAAGAATGTGTGAAATTGAAAACGCTTAGGTATAAGAGTGATTATGTGGTCAAGAAAGTCCAAATGTTCAGTTATAATTATCAGTTAAATTTTTTGATGCAGAGACTCTTTATACTATAAATGATAACTCCACCTAGGACTTATCTACGGTTACTGCCGGTCACAAGCACAGATAAAGGAGAAGATTTGAGCATGGGATCAACAACCACATCCAGTAGGAAATAATCCTACTAAAACAGACGACAACCAGATTAAACAAGTTAAACCATATAAACTCTACTCTCCGAGTTGAAGGATCTTCATTCAGAAGAATTATGATGCCTCAGGATGAAGGCCGAGATTGTTTGAAAGTCATGAGGCTGATTTCACACCTAACAATCACAGCAACAATTTTTATAGTTACATAGAATGTCCAGACAATGTGGGAGATCGGAAGGACTAATCAATTAGCAACGGAAATGAGGAGGCACGACTCGACAGTACTCGGAATCAGTGAAAATTATTGGACTCAACCTGGACAGAAAAGATTAGCTTCAGAAGAGATGCTGCTATACTCCGGTCACGAAGAGGAAAATACCCCACACACTCAGGGAGTTGCTCCGATGCTGTCCAATGAAGCACGAAATGCACTTACAGGATGGGGATTTCACAGATCCAGAATCACCAAAGCATAAATCAAAATAAAGAAGGACGAAATCACAATTAATATTATCCAGTGTTATGCACCCATCGGTGTTAAGAGAGGCTGCAATCAATCATAGAGAAGTGCACAGGAAAAGACCTGACCATCCTGATGGGAGACCTAGACACCAAAGTGGGAATGGACAACACAAGATGCGAACATATCGTGGGACGACATGAACTCAACCAATTCAAGATAACTCTCAACAACACGCCACAAGCCTCACAGAATCTACTGAAAGAAGAAGAAACTACCATGGAGGACAACTGGAAGGGTGTCAAACAAGCACTAACTTCAACGTATCAGGAGATTGTGGGCCGCAACAAGCATCATCATAAAGAATGCATCTCTATGCAAATCCTGGACACGATTCAGAAAGGAAGAACAGGAAGACCGCAATTAACAATAATGGTCGAACTAGAACGGAGAAAGTCAAATCACAAGCTGAATAAACTGGAGCGAACAAACAAGTGAAGAGGAGCATCATAACTGACAAACAGAAATATGTGGAAGACCTAGTAACGACAGTGGGAAAATCTGTAAAAGAAGGAAATATCAAACAACAATATTGCACAACGAAGAAGCTGGCAGGTAAATATAGTAAACCAGAGAGACCTGTCAAGGACAAAGGAAACAAGCCAATAACTGAGATTTAAGAACAAAGCAATAGGATGATAGAACACTTTGAGGAACTTTTGAATAGACCTATCTGTTTTATTCTATATATATATATATATATATATATATATATATATATATATATATATATATATATATATATATATATATATCATTGCAAGTGAAGATAGCTAGTGAAGCAGCAGCCTATGTATCAGTAAGTCTCAACATGCACATGGAAATAAGCAATATCCTAATACACAACACACAGATCACCATCAATTTCACACATGATTGATAAGCTCTTGACGAGATGAAATCTTTCACGTACCTTTGTAGTAACATCGATAAAGATGGAGGATCATAAGAAGATATAAAGGCTATGATTGAAGAAGTAGGAACAACTTTCATATTGTTAAGTAAAATATAGAGCTCAGAGCAACTGTCAAACAACATCAAAGTTAGATTTTTCAATACAAACGTCAATATAGTTGGTTCTTTTGTATGTAGCTGAAATTTGAAGAACTACTACGAGCATCATCGTGTTGTCACAGGTTTTTCTAAACAATTGTCTGAGCAAGATGCTTATCTTCCATTCTCCAGGCATCATCAGCAACAAACCCTTCTAGCATAGATCAAGCTAAATTTTTGTTGAAGAAGAAATTAGAAAACGATGCTAGATTTTGGTTGGTCAAACATTGCGGGACTCATCAAAGTTCATCACGGAGCAAGCCCTTATGTTGAATCGTTGAGACCAAAAAAGTAGCCAAACCCAAGAACACGTTGCGTCGGAAATTGAAGGCAGACACCAAACTGATTAATAATATTTAGCAAAGACCAAATAGGGAATCCCAGGACACAGTTGGTCGGAGAATCCTGGTCGTTTACCTGAGCCGTACGAGAAGTAAGGGACGTAAGTTCATTTGTAGGTAATGTCAATGATAAAACATAATATTTATCAACTTAAGGCAGGAACACATCAATTCCTCTTTTAGCATAAATTTGTTGTCTATCCTCTGCACAGTGGTTCATATATTGTCATATTTTGGCTTTTTGAATAGGTAACTTCTTATCGATTAGCATTACTGCTAGTTGTTTGTCTATATTTCATCTGGATTTAATACATATTACGGAGAAATCTCAATTTAACCCGAACCAAATCCAAGTGTTTTCATTGAATAACTCTTAATATAATACTGTACCCTTCGAGAAACCACTATGCTTTCGGACCAATCCTGTCATACAATATTCTAAAGAAAAACTGATTGACAGTTTTCTAAGAGCGAGCATTTCACGTAAAATTACAATTGCTTTTACTACAACAGTATTTGTAGAAACAAAATCATAAAAATCAATTGATGAAGAATTAATTTGATGGGTGCCATGATTTACAAATTAATTAATCAAAAAGTTACTATTTATTAATAAAAGGAAATCTAGCGATAACAACCTCGGTCAATAAAATGGTTAAATAAATACAAACAAACCTTCATAATAAGTTCTCTCCACGTTAATATAAACCATATTATCTATAGCAGTTGCTGATAAGCTGATAAACGGTAATGATGAGCATTGAGTTTTGAGTCGTGGATTCAAAAATATGTATTCTTTGAAGGAACCCGGTGCATAAAGTTGAAAATCTATTGTCCCCCATACATTGGGTTTCGGAATTATGGATAACTTTAGCCACGTATAGGTGTTCGGTACAAGTTGATTTCTAGGAGTCATCGACTCAAGGGAAACTAATTGCACTTGCGGCTCCCGGTTTCTTGGCTTTAAAATGATCGGCAAACGTGAGTTAGTGTTGAACATTTTCAAAGGAAAATAAAGTAAATTTTCATTATCAGTTACACATAAAAGTGAAAACACTACCATAAAATATAGAAGAGTGGTTTCAATGCTTTACAAAATCCTAATTATAAGGCATAGTCAATACATATGATCATGAATTTAAACTTTCACTTCTCCTTACTTATGTATGTTGGGCTTCATGAGGTCATCATCCTGAAATCAAAATTTACATCAGGAAATTCGATCCCTAACAAGCGTCTCTGCTTAGTTCTCATTTTCATTCTTTTCAGACTAAAATCTGCAACATAAAATCACTCTTTATTACATACAGCTTTAAAATAGGATTCACTGAGAATACTCGTGTTAATCAACTCAATATTGGTTCAGACACACAGGTATAACAATATTTTCATAACCATGAAACCCTTTTATCCACTGACAATAAAAGTCAATGTGCTCACTATCGTGGATTCATTGAAGTTAGACTTGTACACCATTGGATTCCAACTCAAGGGTCTAAAGGTCAAGCGTTTGCGATCGAGGCCGAAGGACTTGGGCTCGACTCCCAACTTCAGGCTAGTGGATGTGGATTCCTGAGAGATCCCAAACTATGATGAAACGACCGTCCAGTGCTACCAGTTTTTCAGTGGTTGTCTAACTTGGATCGGTTGGTGACTTAAATAAAACCCAACAACCTTTACAACCCCAAACTGACAATACGATGTTACTTTAAAAATAAATGTTGCCATTAGCATGTGACAACAAATATGATTCTATAACTCTAACATTTCGGTGTTAAAGTGATCTGCTTTTCATGAAATCAGTACGGCATGAATTGTAACATGTCTTAATTCGCGTTGTTTACTTCGGAAAATATTATCAGAGGAATCACCTTCAAAAACTAAGTAGTTCTGATACTTTTGTCAAAATTCCCAACACCTAGTCGAACTAAAGTATCAAAGTTCCCTTCTGACTCTGTAAGCTGTGCATGTCTGTTACTCACTCGTAATAATGAACAATGACATATAATTCTCAGACAAAATGTTGAATAAAAATGAGATAGAAATTCGTCTCGTACCATCTGAATAGAATAGTTAGTTTGAGCGGTGATTGTTAATGTCTTCGTCAACGCAGATCCAAGGGTGGAAAATGTGAAGGTGATAACGAATGGCACGGTGGTGATTGGCATTACTGAATAACGAAATGCTATATCACACTGAGAGTCATTACATGTTTCATTGAAGTATACCGTGTTAATTTGTGCTCTAATTGAATCACTGCAACAATCAAGAAAATAGTATTAACAATAGTAAGAATAATAAGAATATTCATTAATAACTTTCAGACTAATAAGAATATATTAACATATCCATTAGTGTTCAATAAAACCACTTGTGAACTTTGATTTCAGATGAATAACGGGAAGTATGTTATTGTGTCTAATTTAAACACGATTATTATAAGAAATATTATTCCCAATTTAAATATCAATATTTATGGTCATTGAATGATTCAACTCTACGAGGTACTCCAAAACAGAGATTTAAACTTATTTTCTTTCGTTATTAAGAGACCACACTGAAGAGCATATATTCACCAATCACTGAATGAATTAATTTCACTCTTGATTGTGTAGCCTCACTAATATACTACTGGAGATTCAACAGATTCAAGGATACATTTAGTAAATTGAAATAATTTTTACGACCAATTATTGTCATGTACTGATGACTATGTTAGCGATGAATAAAAGTTATAATTATCACCAAAATATTTTCGAATCCTGATAATGTTTATAAGTGAAGAAATAGATCAATGAAATTATGGTTGACTTGTTAAAATATGATGAAGGTATATGTTTTTTTGATTTTATCAAGAAAAGTGAAGTAGAGTATTCCAGTAAAACTTGTGTGATACACAGATAGTTCGCTTCACTATTCATCATGATAAGGTTTGATATGGAGATAATATAACATCAGTTATAGATATTTTTTTAAGATTAGCCGTTAAAACCAAGTATCATAAATTTTCCTACTTTCCTTACTTCATATCACTTATGCGTAACAATATGTCATTGAAACTATTAATTTGATTGATTTAAATAGTCACAAAAATTAATCCCCGAAAAATACCTAAAGAGATGGAAAAACAACTGACAATTTCACCTGGATCAGTTACAGAACTTCCTAGAACTACTGACCCCAGTAAGTTTTTGGACTAATTAAAATTTGTCGAAGTGACGAACAAAGAAAAACTTCAAAAAGATGTTACATAGCAAAGTGAGCAGAAATTAACAAACGTTATTAAAGAAAGGAATCAGAAATCAGTTATCAGCGGAAACCTTTATGAAAAACGTAGACCAGCTGGACGTATTATTCTATTATATGACCATATATATAATAAAGATACCTCAACACGTCATATATTAGATATGTAGAACTCGCCGTATACTACCATCGGAAAATGGCTAGCTGAAATCCTGATATGATGGGAAGAAAAGTCAATTTTCGATTGATTTACCCAATATGAGTTTTATTCATCATTACATCCTTTTTGATTCGATGTAATGATTACTCAATGTAGTGTTTATTTTCTTTTCTCGTATGATATTTTATTCTGTATAATATACGATATTCTTGTATTCTATTGATGTGAACTATGCTCAGTATGTGATTGTTATAATTCTGAGTATTTTTCATACATGTGATTTCATCCTAATTATTAATCAAAATGGGTGTACAATCAATAAATAAATGAGTGTATTTTCTACTAAATCATCATCATTATCGTCGTCGTCATAGTGTTTTGGGGCTAATAAATCTTCACTTATACCAGTCTTTGCGTTCTTACTTTCGAGCCGTAGGAATTGCAGAGGTCCCTCGTTCCGAGTATAAGTGACCAGAGTTTTTCCGGCACAACAATCAGCGACGACCAGGTATAACAATTGCGACGACTAAACATAACAATTGGCGACGGGGTAGAAAAAAATTTACGACCCAAATATAACAAATCCTATGACCAGTCAAAATTCAACTCAATAGATACACCACTACTGATTCGTTTGATTTTGTTGATCCAATATTACCCTCATTTATATGGACTACCTAAAATTCATAAACCAAACAATTCTATCAATCTGCAGATCACCTACACATAACCTGGCTAAATGGTTAACAAAGTTATTGGACCCTATCCGAAGACACCTATGTAAGTATTCGCTAAAGGATTCTTTTGAACTGGTCGATCATTTAGGTAATATTAATATCAAGGAAAAAACAATGTGTTCATTTGATGTGAATTCCTTGTTTACAAATGTACCTTTGAGAAAAACTATTGATATATTATGTGATTACATATCTGTAAACAATCTTCAATCACGTGTCCCTGTAAAAATTCTTAAAGATTTACTGTTATTATGTACTGACAAAGTTCAGTTCAACTTTGAAGGTGAATATTTTCGTCAGATTGATGGGGTTGCTATGGGTAGTCCGGTAGGACCATTATTAGCAGACGTGTTCATGGCACATGTTGAAAATCAGACTGATGACTTAATTGAAAACATGTCACTTTATAAGAGATATGTGGACGATATCCTAGTTGTTTGTAAAAGAAAAGAGGATATGTACCATTTATTAAATAAATTCAACACTCTCTAAAACCATATCAGTCTCTCATGTGAAGAGGAGAAGGACGATCAGCTCTCCTTCCTAGATATACTTCTGAGTAGACGAGAAGATGGCTCAGTCAAACGATCGATTTTTAGAAAACCAACGTGGGCAGGTCAATACCTTAGTTATTATAGTTATTGCCCTGTGCAATACAAACGTGGTTTGATAAGGTGTCTTTTCAACAGGCTTGATCGTATTTGTACAAATGACGCCATTGATGATGATGTTAAGTTGTTAAACAAAAAATTAATAGAAAATGGTTACCCCCTGAAATTCATAAATAGATGGAAAGTCCATGGTACAGTGAGACCTACTGTATCCTCGGTGGAAAAAAGCCTGTCTACATCACCTTACCATTCAGAGGTGATTCAAATAGTCTGTTATTGAAACAAAGACTTAAATAAGTCATCAGCAAAACGTACTGCGCAGCAAAGGTCATTGTCAAAGAAAGAACTAGGTGCATGTTTCATCCAAAACCTAAAAGACATGAAAACGATTGTGTCACATCCCACTGTGTTTACCAATTTAAATGTGTGTGTGGTCACACATACATAGGGAGGAGCAATCGTAATCTTAACATTAGGGTGAGTGAACATGTACCCAAATGGCTGCAAAAACAAATACAACCAAGTTACCCAATAAGAGAAGAGGATAAACATCCATCATCCTCTATTGCTAAACATATAATCATAACAGGCCATAAGATTGATCTTAACTCGGCTTTTGTGGTATTATATAAAAGTGTAAAAGGGCGTATACTAAGGTTTATTGAAGCCTTAGCCATACGAAAATTCAAACCCCCTTTGTGTATTCAAAAACAGTTTGTTCTTACCTTAAACCTACCTTAGTAATATTGACTTATTACCCAGAGTGATTAGGTTTTGAATTGTGTTCAGATTATTATTATTATTATTATTATTATTATTATTATTATTATTATTATTATTATTATTATTATCCTTATCTCCTCTCACCTCATTTCCAGTCTAGTTGACCTTTTATTTTTATATATAAATGCTCTTAACAGGTGTGTGTGATCAGATTGTTCCAAATGTATTGCGCTAATATATCACATAGTTCTGATAATCTCCGTCTTCTTATTACATTATCGAAATTTATAAAAGGGACTAATTGCTTTAAATTCCAATATTAAGTGTCAACTTAACGGGAAAGAAAATGACCTCACTAGATATTGCCTCTCGTTTTACAAATGTACCTGTGACGGAAACAATCTGACTATGACATAATTATATTGAAAAAAACAAACTGCATGTTGGTGTTCCAATATACTATTTGAAGGAACTACTTATCCGATGTGCTCTCGACGTCTAATTTAAATTTAACGAGTTCTGCAGACAAACTGATGACGTAGCGACGGGGTCACTACTCGGCTCACTTATAGATGACGGCTTAATTGCTAATCTCGAAAACACTATTTGGAAAGCTTCTATCTATACAAGAAATACTTAGACTACACTTTCAATATTTGTTATAAAAATATCATTGTCACAGATATCCTGTATGCGTTTAATACCTGTCATCAATCAATTAAGTTCACAATGGAATCAGAGTCGGATTCAGAATTCTACTTCTTGGAAGTCCTGGTAAAAAGAAGAACTGACGATTCTCTACGAAGATCGATATATAGCAAGTCAACATGGAATGGTTACTAAATGAATTTTCAAAGTTGCTTTGCACTGAAACAAAAGCGAAACCTGATCCATTCTGTTATTGGGTTAAACGTATCTGTACGGAAGTTACAATCGATATAGAACTTGATAAACTACAGCAGATACTGATCATTAGATATTTATCTAGATTCATGGAGAAAAATCTGAAGCGCAAACAACGACGCGAAAGAGTGTCCACAGCACCAAAGGAAAATCTCTTCATGAACATTCAGTTTAAAGGAAATATTGCAGCAGAATTTCTGAAAAACAGGCTCTCAAGATCTCTGATAAAAACTTTCTATTCGGTTGAACTTCGCATTATCTTTTCTAGTCGGCTTATGGTTCGAAGTTATGTGAAGGATAAGCTACCACTTTGGGCGAAATGGATATGGATCTGTCAGATTACTTGCTCATTTGGAGCTGCTTATATTAGTTGCACAAAGTGAGATCTTTCGAAACACATCTCTGAACACTACCCTGTCTGACTGCACAAAGAATTACAGGAGTCATTCAAAAGCTCAATATTGGAACATCTAGCCAATTCAGGCCACTCCACTTCACCAGAAGCCTACTTCAATACCATACATGCAGTCAGAAGAGTCAGCTCAATAGGAATGCAAATGAAAAAATCTATGTACAGAAGAGACTATTGTTGTCCACCAGTTGAAGCCTAACCATTGCGTGCACAAACCGTATGTTCAGTCCCTCATTCTTCAATGATCTTAACCACCATTCCTATCTTCTATAATCCGTTTTGTTCTTATTATATCATTCCTATTTTCCGATTGTTTCCACAACTATTAATTAGCAATTATTACACATTTTGAATGTTCTCTTCTTAACCTCAATCAAGTGGACAATTATCTTCACCTTACCACTTTTTACCAGACGATTATTACATAAATTCCTTTCAATATCTGATATTCAACTCTTGACAATATACCACTTCAAGTTTATAAATCAGTTAAAAATAGATTCGGATTTGAAGCTGAATATGTGTAGCTGGAGTTGTGTATATTTTCGTACGGGCATTCTCCACCGATCATTCGGATTTCTCTATACAATGAATCTACAAAGTTTCCATTACTTATTTAGGAGCGTTTTTTTAAATCTGCAAGCAAGTTTAAGTTTCCGCAAATATTTTAGTTTAAAAATATAATGAAAATGCCTTTGTCAATTTTTAAATATTACTGCTCTATTAATTTCTGATCAAAGCCTATTCACAAAAGAAATCACTATACCCTTCAAAATGTATGAAGGAAAATTTGAAGTATTTTATTTCGTTGGGTTTGTACAGATGAACGACGTAGTTGAGTGCCAGCTAAATGTTTCTTGATGACCATTTGACACATCATTATTCTACTTCGTCTTAGCTTCACCGTTTTTAATCTTCACTGCTTAATAATCTTGATTATGATAGGTCCCATTTTATGAGAACTGCTTTGTGTTTTGTTGAAATTTGAAACAGTAAGGGATAATTATACATACAATTATCATAGAGAAAATAAAATGGGTACACTTAACTGTTATTACTTACGGTTTTATAATGTAAGAAGGTGATACAGGTGCCATCGTTTTCAATAAATATCCAACTGTCTGGATATTTTGTCTAGTTATGATACCATAAGCTGGATTTGCTTGTATCACGAGAATGACTGGTGTGTAAACTAAATCCTCAAAAAATCTCACACGACATTCAACAATGGCGGGAAAGTTGACCAGTGGTTGTGAATTTCGTGGTTCTATTTTTTCGATAGTAAGTGTTGGAACTTTGGAGGGCTGTATTCAGGAGGAGTTTACAAACGGCAATAATGAGACAGATTATAGTTTATAAAGTTTGAAAATCAGTTTACATTCATGTTATAATTTCTCTTATTACGACCCAGCTATTTCTATTGCTTAGTATTTTTTGACACCAATTCAATGCATAGTCCCCAAATCAGAACAAGAACGAAATTGTATTCCAAATAACAAGGATAGATGAAAGTAAGAAGCACAACAAGAGAAACGTTAATATATTTATAGTTTTGCATGAGAAGATTCTAGAATGTTCTCCAAGTATCGACTAGCGCTGATTGGATAAGAAATAGGCAATCAGCGTGCACCAACACAATTATGCATGGAACACTTTAATCCAATCTATGTCCCGCTAACAATTACCCATTGAGCAGATTCGTAGGATCTGGTGTTACGGTTCAACTAAAACCAAATGACTGGCCTGTGGTTTCCATTTATCCATCGTCTAGGCAATAAAGGAGTTGTATCACTCTTTGCTTGCACAGAAACTGACCTGTCTGTTCCAGACGTTCTTATTTCAAAGGTGTCTAGCAGAACGTCAAGGGGTTTTCTATATCGAGTCTCGTTGCTGGTTATCGAAGTTGATTTCATTTGCTTGACACGAAGTACTCAAACTTCTTAGCCAACTGACACCTCATAAACCACATTCCTTCGCTTTTGCACGATCCGACCAGCTATCTATATTAGATGTTTGCCAAGATAATCCATAGAAAGTACCTTTACACCCACCGTGAACAATTGTCTTTGTGCCCCGTGATGTCGATCGAACTATTTCTCCATCGATACGTTTCGTTGAGGCTCAAGGGCTGGCGTCGGATGGATGACATAGAAATGCGTTCGTATTTTTCTGCCAAGTAGAGCTTCCTCTGGAGAGACCGTGTTAATCGTCTGAGGGTCCAGTGGAGAGCGATAAATAAGTAGGAACCTCTCTAACATCTCTTCGGTGGTCCCCCTCTTCATTTTTCAGAGCATTTCTAAATGTACCAAATAAGCGTTTCACTTAGCCATTGGATTTGCGATGGAGTTGAGGTGTTGGGACATGACTGATTGGGTACTGCCGAAAAAATCTTGAGAAGATAGCGGATGTAAACTGGGTTCCGTTGTCGCTAACCATCAATTCTGGGACCCCGGAACGATTAAGTAGTTGAGCTAGTTTTCTGACTGTGAAGCTTGCAGTTGGATGTTCCATGAGAAAAATCTCTGGTCACTTACTGTATGCATCAGCTTCCAAACTGTAAGTTTGTCCATGAAGTGGACCAGTGAAGTCCAAATGTATACACCGCCACGGAAACCTTGGACCTGTCGTTTTTGCAAGTCTCCGGGTGTCCACTGATGAACACGACATGTTGTTAATGGGTATATCCATTATTCCAAGTTTTTCTAGAATATCTAGACCAAGGAGATCAAGGTTTGGTCGTTCAGTCGGACAGCATATTCCTTTACAGTTAATTCCATTGTAGGAAAATTCACAAAGTAATTAACCAGCTAGTTTCAACACACCTCCTGATGCGTTTTTAGCACTTTTCTTAGATGGCTTCATTGGTGCTTTTCCAAGCAGATTATACGTTTCTCTAGACACTAGAGTGATATCAGATGTCGTGTCAATTTGAAAACAAGTTGATATGTCATTAATCTATATAGTAGCATACTTTCTCCGAATGTCTTGGTCTGTTTGGAATGCCGCTACCAGAGAAAGAGATTTAGATTCGGCTGATTTCACCACATGTCGATGATGTTTATGTTTGTTCTGTAGCTGGAATGTACCATTTGGTGGAAAATTTCCTTCTTTATGTCCACGACTGTTGCACGCCTGGTATTTGTGCTTCTTAAATGGGCAGAATCGTACGTAATGCCAACCACCGCATAGCCAACAGGCAGTAGTTGGTTCGTTACAAGTTGTTCTCGGATTCTGAGCTTCTAACCTAGTAATAGTATTAACACTACTGCATGTTAAATTAGGATTTACCTGTTCAATCAACTCACCGTCGTGTCTGATGTTTTGTAGCCGTTTACACTCATCCGTCAATGTCCTGATTGTAACGTTTGGATCTTAATCCAGACAAGTTAAAATTCCAGTTCTGATCTCAGCATCCTGTGGTGACTGAAGAGGTTTGATCAATATTAGGCATTTAAATTGGTCTTCTCTCAGTGAGTGTAACTTGAACCGTTCACACACTCTCTTGATGATGTCTTTCAGAGCACCATGTTCATCAGCTTCGCGTTTCACCAAATTTAGTGGCTGATATCGAATACTAAACTATGGGGAGGATTCACCGAATATCTCTGACAATTGAGTTACTGTCTCCTCGAAACTGAACACTTGAGGTAACTTTGGCAATATATGGCCAGCATAATGTGCTTGTTCATTGCTTTCAACTTACTCATCAACCATCGAGTCATTCACGCGTCATCTTGTTTAAAAATTTTTATTTTAAATGCATCTTCCCAACGCCCGAACCACGTGAGAAAGGTGTTTCCACTTTCGGGGTGGTAGATGAATTCTGGGATGCTGCTAGCAACTGCATCACAAGACGTGCTTGAGATAGCGTGTGAACTCGAGCAGTGGGTGTTAAGTTGTTGCGTCAGAGTCTCCAACAACCTCATTTGCGCACCAAGTTGTGCTTTCTGGTGTTGTAGTATTCGGTTGAGCTGGTCATCTGATATCGGCATCTTGAATGTTTTCCTTTTTTCCCCGCGGCTACTGGGATTCAAGCCGAGTGACGAAAGCTTCCGTAAGCCAAATTTATCTCCGCTTAACGCTGATAAGTTTATAATTAAATCGAGCAAATGATCACAGAAGCGAAAACTTCCATTATAAATGCCAGTATCTTTTTCTATTCGATTAGTGACTTTCTTATGAAATGTCCTTTTTCGAGCGGATAATAACAGTTGTTTCGATGATTCACTTTTCTTAAGTATAACAGCAGAATATTTACAAATAAACTATTGCATATTAATCGACATTTTTACAGATATGAGGAATAGGATAAGCGAATATATAATACCAAAGTTAAAATAATTTCCGAAAGAAAAGATATCTAGATCGTTCTTGAATCTTTATCATCATTTTCATACAACTTTTCCTTTACAAAAAAATCCATAATTAAAATATGCAACAGTGAACGATTATCTTACAGTTGCTTCCAACGACCACTTCATTCTCACTACGGGAGAACTCAGAATAACTCCACGATTGATTTATAATGAGTGAATCGATGTTGCTTTATAGTATACCTCATGCATATGGCCCAGTGAAAACACAGTTAAGAATCTGAAAGCAGTGGGCAGATTCCCCTTTCAAGTATAGGATTCTTCACCAATGTGTATTCACAACTGCATCAGTGATTGAATCCACAATGTTGAATTCAACCGTTGGGGTTTTAACCTTTAGATCACTAAGTCGTAATCGAATAGTTTACACTTACGACTTTAATGGATGTGTGAATCGTTTAGGATAACTCAAGACAGTAATGCAAGTATTTGGTGCAAACAATTGATTTCATTAAACCTATTAATTTAAAACTATAAGTATCGATAAGATTAGCTCCACTCTCACACAGTGCACAAATCACATTTTCACACCCACTCAGATACAGACGACTACACACAAATATTCCTAAATTGGATCCAATTTGACTCGACTGGCATGACAATAGCATGATCGAACGTGTTTTCTTTGTACTAAATACGTGATTTGCTCCTCTGTAGTATTTAAACTTGCATTAATATGATTCATTGGTCTATTCTATGAAGAAGTAATTCATGCTGATTCGTGAAACATCAGAAATACAGTTTTCTACTCATTAGGCTACTACAAATATACCACGGCAAAAGGATCCCATATTATTTCGTGAGGTATGTGATATTGCAAGCAATGACTAAATCACAATTGAAGTACGACTGACATGTGAAATTGGTCGTCTGTGATATTGAAACACATTTTGAGGAGTAATTCTATAACTCAGTTAATTAGTTACATATATTGGTTATAGATTCTTAATTGTATGATATGGTAAATCTGTATTCGCACAGTTAATTCTTAATTACTTGATAATAAATACTCCTCAGTTCGAATTATGCAAATCTGTCAGTTAATCTGACTGTAAATAAATCATATAAAAAGTAATGTATTCATATATTATTGTAATTTATATGAAGGGTCAAATAAATCCTTACAACCAGTCTTTGTGTTCTCAGAGTGTATCGTCAAGTTCGGGGTTTCCATACTAAGCACATCTCAATAAAGTATTCCACAGACATATTACTTTACTATCATAAACAATCTACACAACGCTCATTTCAGTTGAAATCATTAAATGGAATGCTGGTGATGATACTTCAAACTAGACAAATTCAATTTAACATTCTATTTTATTGATTTGCACTCTATTAATATTTATTTTTTCAGTTTCTCAGTCACCATTGAATATTTAGAGCTAACAATTTAACATTTCATTTGTTCTAAAAGTTAGTAAAATTTCTAAATTGTCAAGTTGTTTGAAGGTCTCTGATATAATCTGTTTGAGAAAGTAGTAAATCAGGAAAAACCCTTTCAGGATTAATCCAGAAATAAGATCGTCAATTAGATTGTCATTACATTGATAACTTGGTCAGTTATTTCTTATTCCATTTCGATCAAGTAGTCAGTTACAAAAATACATAGATACACTATATTTCAGTAACAACTCGATCATTAACTCGAAATATGCATGTAATATACATAGGATAACAGATGAAGTTAGAGGTTTAAACGAAATGTATTATCGAAGTATGTGCTTTATATTAGATTAGACTAACAAATAAAAAATGGAGTAAACATACAGGAATAATGGATGGTGGCTGGACCATAGAATTTATTGAAAATACAACATTCTGTGTATTCACAGCCAATGTATCTGTACTTAAAGTAAATTGTATTTGGATCACATCACCCGTTACGTAACTGGTGTCATAGCATAACTTTATTCCAAACACAAAATTATAAGTGATATTCCAGGCATTTTTATTTTCGAATATACCAAGTGGTGTACTACTACCACTTCTTCGTGAGTTCAATATAGTGTATTCTGATATTAATCTGACCTGTAGTGTTTGAGAGTGATTTGAAAGGAAAAGAAAGTAATCAAAATGTTCTACAATGAAATTACTTAGTGGAAAATATTCAATACAGGCAAAGAGGAACAAATAAAAGTGTTGAATTACAAACCTAATGAAAGTGTTAACCTCTTTCTGAGTATCAGATATTATCGTTCAAAAATAGTTACTTTTCATCAACAGTTCCCGAATGTTTGAAGTATATCTTGAATATTTTGAAAATAAATCACCTATGAATTCATGGTATAATGAAAAACATATTGATAATTCAATGTAATCAGTTTTGTTATATTTCGCATTTACTAGATGTGAAGTAGGGAAAACGAGTTTTCTTTCGATTATACAAATGATTGTACTATAATTTCCATAATAAGTGGTTTCAAGCAAGATGTAAACCAGTAACACG
Organism: Schistosoma spindalis; assembly: GCA_946903255.1. Lineage (NCBI taxonomy): Eukaryota > Metazoa > Platyhelminthes > Trematoda > Strigeidida > Schistosomatidae > Schistosoma > Schistosoma spindalis. Next base: position 16,337,172 of record OX336417.1, on the reverse strand, counting down.
TCCTGTGACTTCATTTCCACTCCATAAAGCTAACCTTTGAAAATCGCTTTCATCAGTAGGGGTTGTTCCATGCAAAACGTTATAATTTTGTAAGCAATAGAATAACTAAATTTCTCCAGTCTTGATTAAGATTATTAACACCTAGGATAGTGAAATCGACCAAAATCAGTGGTCGAAATTTAAACTGGTATTCGACGCCTGTCATATGCGTTTAATCGACAGTCTTCTTTTACCTTCGACTAATGACTATACACATGCTGAATTCCAGTCATATTGATTTTGTATTATATTATAGCATGAAAATAATAATCATAATAATATTCAAGAATATAAATGGTAAGCATTTAATTTATTCTAGCTTCTAATGTTCACTTAACGAGATTTTACGACGATTTATCTTACAGTCATATCCTGTTAATATATTCGATGGGATAACTTCACAATCGAAAAAATTCCCAGCTACTACATATTTGAGATTAGTGGTACTATCTCAATTTACCATACATTTACATAACTGAGGATTTATGTTTTCTGATCTCACCCATTTATGGTAAACTGAATGATTTGTTTTATTTCTTAATTACAATCATAATGTAGTCATTTGAGTAAAATGTCAAAATGTTTCTAGAAAATAAGGTAATTTTGTCAATTTACATCAGTAGCGTTATTTCTGTCGTACCTGAGTCATTTAGAAATCTCCGAACCTAAAAATGATCTCTTTGAATTTCTCATAAATTTTGCCAAAAGTTCTTTAGAAACCAAGAAAAATGTTGGAATCTCTCTGACCAGTCAGCACATATTAGAACTTTCGAAAAATTCCGAGAAAGGACTGATCATGCTTTCTTCGACAAGCAAATTTTTCGTATAATTATATTTTATTCTATTTAAATTGAGATTAGCAGTGAAATCCAGGGAACACATTTGGGCTTCGCCAGATGGTTATGTCTGTATACCAGTGTTGACGTTCACATCAAGATAGGGGCCTAGTAACCGTCATTTTAAACACAAACGCGTTCTGCTCTCAACTGTTAAGTCTAGATAACCATTAGCTTATTCATTGAGTACAAATTCATCAGTAAGGATTCACTATTCTTCACTGTTGAAATTAAGTGCTCTGTTAGTCTTGTATAACGAGTAGTAAATAGATAGAACGTCGGTGTTTCGTCAATCAAATATATGAACTACATGGAAGCAACACATTAAACTTACTTTTCTTGTTTGATTGGTTTCTTCTAGCAAGTACTCAATGTGACACACTTCTCCAAGTATTTTATTTTGGATGGTTGCCCCGAGAGTATAGTAAGAATATGTATTTGGTGTAACAGTTAGTTGAACTGTGAAGAATTGAGTCTTTTCAACCTGACTCAAAACTGGAATATCCTTTATTGAAATAAAGTTTTTTCCAAGCTATATATTTAAAGAAAACAGGTAAGTTAGTTTTTACAGATTACTTAAAATTAATCTTACCGCACTGTAATTTGTAAATGAGGAGACTTGACTCTCACAAACGTTCATTGTAGAATTTTCTCCTGTTGGTGAGACTTTTGCTTCAAACCTAGCTGATGTTAAGCCATAGTTAGAGATCTGAATAAAAACTGTTAGACGAACTGAGCGGTTGGACACTGGTAGAGAAGTATCATAAGCCCCTACATGAAATTTGAAAAAGCAAAATATATATGAACATGTAGTTTTCCAGACATGAGCAACCAGTCTGAACAGAAATACTTGGAATTCATTTGAAATAATTATAAAATGAAATTAGCTGAAATATAACGATCATCTCCGGATACCAGTGAAGGATGTTCCAGGAAGACAGAAACATGATTGTATTGGAAATGATCAAATGGTTTCACCAGTATTTCATTGATATTCAGTTTAGTACTAATCAACTTTCAACAGTTGAATTCACGAGTCAGTCTAAGCTAGTCCACCAGTGAAAACTTGGAAGCACTGGATAGCCGTTTCGTTCTGGTGTGGGGTTTCTCAAATGTGTGTATCCCCATACTGATACTAATCGACTTTTTAGTGTGATCGATTATCAGCTAATATGTTCACTTATACTCGATGGAATGTTACAAATTATCATTTCAGCTAAAATGGTTAAATGATAAATTAAATTCGACTTAGTTTTCATTAACTCTAAAGTGATATCAGAATGGGTTTTGCGGAGATCGCAGTAATTTCAATGATTAAGATCATGAGTCAGTTGAAGCCAGACCACCATGGAAAACCTGGAAGCACTGGTCGGCCGTCTCGTCCTATTGTGGGACTCCTCAGCAGTGCACACTCACGACCTCGCCCCCTGCGAGATCCGAACCCAGGACCTACTGGTTTCGCGCGCGAGCACTTAACCACTAGACCACTGAGATAGTAACTCGCTGAAGACAATGGTGGATGTGTCGCTCAATTTCGTGGATTAGTTGAAGTTAGACATTAACACCGTTGGATGCCGGCTCAGTGGTCTAGTGGTTAAGTGCTCGCGCGCGAAACCAGTAGGTCCTGGGATCTAAAATGATAATTGATAAAATGTAATATCTTGTTAACTGGAAGTTCATAATAAGCTTCGAAATATTTGAATTTTCACCATCGTATTTATATTGCCACACGAAACTGATCATCTTATATTGTTATTGATATATTGTTCACAATATATCAATTTAGAGATATTTTGCTTTTTAACTGAGTAAACTATGGTGTTTTCAGTATGTATATCTTATATAAGTGGACAATAATGTTGCTAATTAGATCCTCATCAGGCATTACTCGAATATAAAATAAGATTTATATGCATATATGGAAATATTAAACCAATCAAGGGATTTTGTGAGTCAGAGATAACAGTGGAATAGATCACATAAATAACCGCAATAAGCAAAAAATACAGAAGCAAAGAATATCTGTTGGAACAATCATTTTCAGTAACTTCGTCATCCGGCTTCATAGTTATAAATCCATAATAATTGTGCTACATTACAAAGGCCAATATAAGGCATGCTAGTTAATCAAACAATGTTGGGGAATTTTGCATCTCTTACAGCATAACTACTTCAAAATTGCTACAGGTAAATTAGAGAGACCACTTATTAAATGTCAGAGTGATTTGTTGTAAAGTGTCAAGTTACAATCAATATGATAATGATACGATAAATCGTGTGAATAAAGTGCATAGTAGGATCATTTCGTCTGGCTGATGGAGATAATAATAATAATGAACAAATTGTAAAAATACAATCACATTAAATCATTTGTGGTTAAAATTCGTATCCTCACCCAGTCACTCTCTAGTCCCTTGTTTTTAGTGTCGTTTGAGGACATCTTCCTAGCTTTATTCGCAAGATATTTAACACATCTAGTGATAGAATCGTTTTGTTTTCTGATCAATAAGACGTTAGAGAAATGTAATTTGTTATCAAGTTTCTCTTCACATGTGAATCTGATTACTGAGTACATATTTTTAATCACCCTAATAGTTATTCTTTCCCAATATTTTGATTGACGATAATAAAAGTATTACTAATGTAACGGCTATTAAATTCAAGCTTCTAATAATCTCTTTCAGAGATCCGTTTTCTAGTTTCTCGAGAAAAAGTCAGAAAGGACACGACCTAGAAGAGAACCCAATGACATTTCATCGATGTGTCTTAAATATGTACTACTGAAGACAAAATGAAGGTTCATTGTACACTTCAAAAGTAATTCTTTGAGACTAACATCGGAAATTTCAATATCGATTTATTATTTAGGTAGCTGTTGACTCACTAATTCAATTGTTTTCGTTTCCGGTACAATGATAAGCTATGGCACATCATCCAACAACTTTATATATATATATATATATATATATATATATATATATATATATATATATATATATATGATTGGAGTAATTAACCAACTTATTTCAATACTTTAAACGAATTGATTAATAGCTACCAAGCTTTTATATATAGTTGCATCATTCATAAATGAGTTTCCTTTATTGATCCAATCTGTTTTGTTGATGAGACTTAGCTCACTGTTATGTTTGGCTTGCTTATGATCAAATGTTTATCTTTTCTGAGTTTATGCGAAGCATCACGATGATGTTTGGTAAGTGATGTGTGGGCGAGAACGATCATGATTGGTCGTCTGCTTAGTCAGACATGTAGACAGTCTGACAGGTGTCAGATAAGTTATATATTCCCTTACCCTTATTATTGTCACACACACTCACTCTTATATACATCCTATTATTGATTGTTCATTGTTGTGGATTGTGTCGATTTTGGATGTAAAATATATTACGTTCTGGTCAGGCTGATTACGTGTTCTTGATCTGAGTTGTGTTGAAGTCCTGTAAAATAGACTTTGGGAAGGATCTAGTGTAGATAATCGTTTAAGCGTTACAACATCAGACAAAGTAATACCGAGCGTTATAACAATTGGCGACGGGTTAAAAAACAACGAACCTAAAGTACAAACCACAAGTTATAGCAATTTCCGACGGTGATTAAAACGGATCTACGTCTACATATTCAGTTAAAGTGGATTTTATAATAAAATGGATGATCTGAAAATCTTATCGCAACAGCAAAATTCTCTTATCGAATTATTGGTGAAAAATATGTCAGTATCATCAAGAACCTATGTATCTAATCCCACTATAACTCCGGATTCTATTGCGAACTCAATAGATGAATTTAGATTTGATCCAGAACGTGGAATGACTTTTGAAGCATGGTTCAAACAACATGAGGATTTATTTATTAATGATTGTAAAGAGTGGGACGAAGGTTCAAAACTGAGATTATTATTACGAAAGCTCGGAGTGTCTGAACATGAAAAGTTCTGTAATTTTATCCTCCCAAAGAAGCCAACCGACATAACCTTCAGAGAAATGGTTGAGTACCTGACACGTATATTTGGTGAACGATCATCAGTTTTTCACACTAGATTCCAGTGTCTCCAGCTTGTGAAAAAACCACAGGACGATTATGTGACGTATGCAAGCATCGTGAAGCGGGAATGTGTATGGTTCCTTTTTGCAGGAAATGTCCTCAGATCAATTTAAATGCCTTATTTTCGTATGTGGGTTACAATCTGCAGCAGATGCAGATATCAGAACACGTATTTTAACGAGAATTGAACAAGATCCTAATATTAGTCTGCAATTAGTATCTGAAGAATGCCAAAGAATGGTTAATTTGAAGCACGACACCAATCTAGTAGAAAAGAACAATGAACACGTGGAAGTTAAAACCTTGCAGAAATCTTTTAATGGAAACAAGGATCAGTACTCTCACAAAATTCCAAAGCAAACGAAACCCAAAATGTGTTGTTGGCGATTTGGTAAGCGTCATTCTCATAATGTTTGCTATTTTAAAAAAAGAGTTTGTTTTCGATGTGGTAAATACGGTCATGCTCAAGTATGTTGTAAAAGGAGACAAAAGATTGTCGACCATCAGAGTAAGGCTCGTAAAGGAAATAAGACGCAGACACTAAAAGAAATCCCACATAATTCGAGTGCCATTCTGACCACAAAAACTGCTCATTTCTCATCTAAAAGGAAATATGTAATTCTGTTTTTGAATGGTAAACCTATTAAGATGCAAGTTGATACGGGGTCCGACATAACATTAATTTCTAGAAAAACGTGGATAAACTTTGGTCGACCTCGATATCATCCTACATTTTACAACGCTAAGAGTTCAACAGGAACTAATATTACTCTTCTTGGTGAAATGCAGCTACCTGTCACATTAGGTGACAAGACTATGACTGGGAAATGTTATGTGTCAGGGAATTGTCATGCCAACTTACTAGGTATTGACTGGATAGATAAACTTGGTTTATGGGATTTGCCGTTGAGCACTGTTTGCAATATGATTAATTCCCCAGTACCTAAATCGCTGTCAAGTGACTTTAGTCGGTTATGTGTAAAAGAATTGCGTGATAAGTTTTCAGACATCTTTGAGGATAAATTGGGATTATGTGTAAAAGTAAAGGCTCGTATATATGTTCAGCAGGAAGTGAAACCTGTGTTCCTTCCAAGGAGACCGGTACCTTATTCGATTACTGATGCATTGGATGCAGAACTTGACAGACTGCAGAACTCTGGGGTTATTTCTCCTGTAAATTATTCTGCATGAGCAACAGTTGTATCACTTCTGATCGTACTCTCTACAATGACGGTAAATGGGTCAATGTTGTGACGCACATTCCTACGTACAACAGTCCAGTAACCTTCTGTAAACTTACAAAAGATGAAGGCCGGACAGGGAGTGTTCATGGAAGTCCTTCGTGAAAAAAAAGTAATAACACCAATCAATTTACCTCCTCCGTCTAATCGGCTGTGACGAACCGCTAGATCTTCTACGGCCAGTTCTCCAACATACAAATTTAACATAAGATTTCTGATCTCTGTCCAAATGAGAATCTCTCACCACATAATGACAGTACGTAGATCTTTCATAAGTTCTGATAGCCGACTTTAACGCTTCAACTGATTGGAACGCAACGAGAAACAATATAGTCAAAAATACATCATCCGTTTCTGTGACAACGTGAGAAACAACAGCTCTTGCACATGGCACGTCATTATGATGATGAAAATGTACTTTTTCGACGAGTGCTGACATTTTATAACACTTTCAAGACATAACTAACCAATTATAACGAACTTAAAACTAGCAATTTAATTGGACAAAACGTGGTGAAAAATTTCGGAAAATGGGATGAAAAAAAACTTTTTTAAAGGGGTGAAAAAAAAATTTATCAAAAAAAAATTTAAAAAAAGCCGGTCGCTGAATGTTATTCCAATTTCTAAGAAATGTGTGGTAGGGAACCATAATAGCCGTCCATCTAATGTCAACCGACAAAGTAATACCGAGCGTTATAACAGTGTGTGGATTTCACGGTATATTTACTACTTTTGTATCGTTGGCAAATGTCGACCAATGTGGTCGCAAATCTAATAAGTTTTTTGAGTGAAGTGAGAACCAAATCTGTTCTTTGTGAAAATAAATTCTCAAACTGTACATGGGTATCTAGTTGACTGATTCTTTTACCATGGTCATAGCAAGTTGAGCCAATCGAAACATTGACTGAAGCTTCTGATACTTTTATCATAATTAGTACATCTGTCTTCACACTCTCAATTTGTACTTTTACTTATTATGTTTGTTTACCTAATCCATCCCACTGTTATCAAAGACTCACAAACTGCCTTGATTAGTTTAATGTTTGTTTACATGTATATAGATATTATTGTATATTAGGATAAAGCTTGATGAGGATCTAACTGGCAACAGCATTGCTCGCCTGGATATGTTGTACTAGTTTACAGTATGAAAATTTTTAACATTCATATCTTGTTTATATTTATTTAATTGTAGTTCTGGTAAACAACCCTCTTTAGAATATTTCATACGTATTGTTGGGGACGATAGATCCCCCAAAACTCACATTTTGTAATTTTATCTTATCGATTAAATGTTTAAATATTTGAATGACAGTCGATTGACGAACTTATTGATGAATGTTTAAAAATTTATATGACAATATCGATTATATATATTTGTATAAATACGCTTGATTTGTGTGCCTGGTTGACCTGGTATCTGCTGGTTGCCTGTAGAATACACTTTCTACGTCTTACCGAGACTTCTTGATCGAGTTAGCTGAGTCGGGGACAACAGACCAGAATAGCCTATCGAGTCTCTGAATCCTTGATCTTTCGTTCCGTTCCGAGTGAGACGAATCAGTAGTAGCATTCAAGCTTAACGAACCTAGCAAATTTGGCGACGGGGTAAAAAAAAATACAATCCAAAGTCAGCCTATAATTGGACGAAATTCAGTCTACATTTTTTTAGCAATCAGCATCCAGATTTGTCATCAGTGTCCTTCAATGACATTGGTTATTATTCATACAGTAATTTTTATTACCGGTGTTGATTAAAAAAAGGATTCTCCCTTCCGATTGATTACAGCTGCTATTTGAGCGACAATTGGAGTTCTTAGTCAATTTACTCACACAGCTGCTGAATCGTTCATGCTTTGGAGGTGCGACGGAAGTGGATGGATTGATTTCTCAATTGCACACTGAGCTGAAAAATGATTGCAGCCTGCGTGAATCCTCGATAACCCGTACTTAAAACGAAACAGCAGTCACTGGAAATCCGCCCGGTGGTCCAGTACTCGCCATTTCAGAAACATGCCCGGTAATGGATTCAAACTCCATTATCCCCTAAACAGCATGTACAGACAGTGACGTATCCAGCTCACAAAAAGACACCCTGTTAACTGTTCATGGGAGTGTCGCAGCAATCACCCATTAGACAGTAAACAAATCGTGCAGTACACTGAATGCAGCTGCACCAAATGAAGCTCAACATTCTGCGATAGAAGTTCTTGACGAATCTAATCGAGATTCCCTCGATTTGACAGAAAATATGTCATATGTATCAAATAATAATCAAGAACCTGATGCAGTTTTGTTGGACGCTGATATGATAGAAAGAAAAGTCAATTTTCGGTTGATTTACTCATGAGTTTTGTTCAAGTTTACTCCCGTTTTGATTCAACGTAATGATCATTCAGTGTAGTAGTTGTTTTGTTTTCCCGTATGATATTTTATCCTGCATAATATACGATATTCTTGTATTCTATAAATTGGAACTCCGTTGTATTCAATCAGTGTTCAGTATTTAGTTTTATTTTATAGCTGTCTTTCACTTTGAATAAGTGCGTTTCAAATAGATGATAAAATCGCCCATTAAGGTTTCGGTGACAATATACTTAATTTTACAATCAAGCATTGTGAACATTCTTAATAATACTGATAATTTTGAAATAAACTTACCTATATTCATTAAATTTGTAACACTTACGTAGCCAAATGTTGTCAGTACAGCATTCGATGTAACAAATTCTTCCGTATTTATTTTGTAACCTTCTGGATAGGTGGCAAATGTTGGAGGTAGAGTTAAAGATATATGTCCAATCGAAGCACTGTATTGATCAGTGCTGAATGTGAACTATCAAACAAATCAGTACATATAACTGGTAAGTTTGTCTGTTTGTGGTATTCGATAATGAGAATGAAGGAATATATATATATATATATATATATATATATATATATATATATATATAATTTTAATACCTGACACATTTATTCTCTATCCTACAATAAACTGGATAATTTTCAAGCTTAGAGAAACTACTTTTAGGCAATGAATTTATATTATTCATAATCGTGTAATGTAAATCAAAATGATTTATTAATATACCTAGTAATTGAACTTTAAAGTTTATTTGCGGTGAGCGAAATAATTTTGCATTGACTGTATCTGGCTTGTACTGATAATGGAAGGTAGGTAGAAAATCTTGGATACATTTCTATACTGCTTCTATTATAAGGTGATTCTATCTGCGAAGAAAATCTACTGTGGAAATGTGTTGTACATTCAGTTCACATGTGTTGTTGTATGTTTATACTGATTATCTGTAGATCGAAAACAACATGGAACATGATTTTTGTTTTTTTTTACGGATAATTTTGTGCAAAATATGCACGATTTAAATGAATAAAACTTGCTATAAGAATGAATGAACATCTACTTATTGATTCTATGCATTACAAGTCTTCCGAGATTATTTTCCAAAACCGAGATAGTTCGACAATTTAGGTGTTTCGGTTAAGTTAATCAACATTGATGAACTCAGTCTTAAAAGAGAAAAAAGACTATAAGTAATTAAATCACTCTGGTTTAGCTAGGTAACAATACTGATTGATGTGACTAGTTTGAAACTAATCACCTCACTTAAGTGACTCCTGTACACTACGAAATATCCATTAATGAATCAAGTATATACATGGGATTGAAAAATCATTAAGCAATATGAATACATTTTGATATTCATCTCTTTTGGTTCATTCAGTGGAATATGTTTGTTAACAAAATCAGAGTAGAATTAATTAGATTGCATACATTCATTATATGTTTTTCAATAATCTAACATAGTGTAACAGTGAGAAATATATATCATCTGTGACCATATGATCAAAAAGTACATCCATATATTACATAAATTTATAAATTGTTTGAATGTTTGGATGAGGCTACAAGTTGTCGATTGTCGATTTCTATCAAAATAAAAATATCATACAAACATGATAGTATAGCAGATTGAATGCAAGTGTTTTGAAAGATTCAAGAAGGACTACTAATTTAAAAAGGTGAGGATTATTTCTTTTTACCGAAATCAGAGTACTAATAGGTTATGTTGTATACGTTACGATGTATATACGTTTCTGTGCCAGTGGTGTTTGAAATCAAGAACCGGTCGAGTAAATTAAAGTCTTCAAGAATATCAGACAGCAGAAGAATGCTAAGCAAGATGAGAATATTTGATTCTTCCCACAATATGTCTCTGATTGTATCCCTACCGAAACATTATGGGCTTTGATATGGCATTCCAATTAATGTCAGTGATAAATGAACGTTGGCAACTTTAATAGTTTGAACTGTAAGAAGTAGCTTATTTACGTTAATCATTATCAAGACAATATTATTGCAGAGTAACAAATTACGAAGATACAATCTCGAATATTGGTTGTTTGAGAAAAATGAGTATTACATTTAACAAATTAGCAAAATGAAGAGTTTTTCATAAAAATTGATTGACATACTTGAAATAAATATCGAATAGCAACACTGGCTGACTCAAATGGCTAAGAAGTCTAAGTAACCTACAAACGGATTTTATTAAGTAGCCCCACCTGAAATAGAAGTTAGTGTCTGGTAGTGAGAACAAACCAACCTTCATTTATTGCTCAACTAAACTATCTTTCAACATGAGACTTAAGTTCGGTATGATGAAGTGTAAAGAGATGTTTTATAGCGAACTGTATCATGGTATAACATAGTATGAAACTATTGATTATATAGCACTCTTTATAAAACCTCTCTGTATGTTAAAATACATCCTGAAAAACACGTCATGAAATTCGATAAAAGTACTACGCACAAACAAAACAAAGTTAGCAAACTCTTATATAGATTTATCAATTCTAACTTACCGTATAATCTCGTATTGGTCTACTTATAAAGAAGTTCACAGAGTAATCATAAACTCCACCATAATTAACCGACTGAGGACACTTTATGAAACTAACTGCATCATATTGCGTTGGACAGTTCGAAGAAACGATCATGGAAAAATCTACGGTAATTTTTGGAGTCAATAATGCTTCCGTTGTAACTACTAAACTGGTACCCATTGGAGGAGGTGTCCTTTCAGGAAAAAGACCAGTTCTGAATCTCATCCTAATACTGAAGTTCTTCTCATCGTCCGCAGGAGCAGATGAAACGAGTATTTGACTTGTCATTAGGAAACTTGAAGGCTAGGAGAAAAAGATTAGACGATATATCAGCTTCATGAGAGACTGTTAACTAAGGGTTATACCTATACAGAAAGTGAATTCAGAAAACCTTATTGTGTTCGCATAATGTAGTTTGAATTATCTAGCAATGTTTCATTTTTGCACACATTCATTGTCTGTTAGATGAAGTGTATTTTATTATTTGTAACCATAAATCAAACTTGTCTGATTACTGTTTCCATGATGAATGTTTCTGTACATAACCATGTGAATTAGAAACCTACTAGCTATGCTTCATTATTTTCTGAAGTGCAGTATCAATGGATATCCACAACCCTGAAACTTTCATAAAGTTTTTAACACATCACAACGATCAACCTATAGTGGCATGAATCAAGAGGTGTCATCTGTATATTTATCTGTACATTCCTTGTTACCCAAACATTTGCACTCTGTAACAGAAAATGCTGTAAACACTAAAATTCATCAAACTACATTCATATACTTACCGAGGAATTATTGTTCAAGTATGTGAGATTACTAAACTTCACAGGATAATTATTTGCTATATTTGTACCGTTGTAGTAAGCAAACAAATATTGTATATATCCGTAATAGATATTATTTATAGACGGACCAGAAAAATTCATGATCAAACTATGATTTCCAGGTGGGAGGACAATTACGGAATCAATAAACCATGTATCGAACAGACAATAATTTGGATTATCTTGGATGTATACTCTGGAAAATGTGACATGGATAATATCCGGTGGAACTATGACTCCCTGTAAAGAAGAAAACATGACATTACTCATCTGAAAACCTGGGATTATAATTAATTTGGATAGTACACATCATGGTTCTATATCTTACTGTGCACATTTGCTGAATCGGATAACTACGTCTTGATGAAAACACTATCTTATTTCATTAACATCGGAATCATTAAATCGAAGTCATTAATGAATGAAGGTTGCTATCTTAAACACCACATTGTTTTGTAGGATAAGTGAATGTGAAATGCATACGAATTGTGAGATGAATGACAGAAATTGCAGTTTAATTTTGAAAAAATACCACAATAAACAGAGATCATACCCTCTTGACTGCAGTCATCTCACTTCCTGTTTCTTCTCCAGAATAATTTTCATCAATTAAAATGTTGACCGTTGCATCATCAGATATATTTAGTGAAGTATTTGCATTCCTAACTGTCACTTGAAAAGTGATGGTATGATTATTCTTGATTGTTTCATAATCACTTGCAATTACTTTCAAAATACCAATTGTTCCATCGATAGCTACTGGTAAGTAGTTTGAACGAGGTACAATGTTAAATTGGACACTTCCACATGATGCTAAGGAGGAGTTTTCATCACTCAGAGAAAGACTACCAATCAGACTTCCATTGATCCAGTTAGAAAACTTGGTTTCGAAGGTGAATACTGTCTGAGTGAATTTTGGAATTCTATATACTAAAATGGTAAGCATATAATCTCTACAAAGTTAATATTTCACAATGTAATCCAGAAATGAATTGTTAAGTATGGAATGATTTATATTTTTTGAAGTTTGGAATTTCTACTGATGATTGAGTGGTTTTTCATTATTGACGGACATTATAGGTATTACATGTCAATAAAGCCTAAGAAGAACTGAATCATTATAACACTTTGTAACTGTAACTGATGTTGATGATTCAGGGTGATAAAATTACACATTCGGTTACTACTTTCTATAATTATTCACTTTATTTATGAATTTCGAAACTTACTATTATTTACCTGATGGATATTAACGCTGATGCTTTAAATGGAGGAATAGTTTAAGAATTCTGTGAAGAAATGGGATCTTCTCAAATAAATGATTGCCATTATGAAGTGGTATATAGTTTATTGCTTTCTTAAACAACCAGCCATCACCTGATTAGTATGTAGTGACCTACTTTTGTCAACAGAACGCGATTGGTTCAATGAAAACAATTATTATTATAACCAATTGTACCAGTGACTGATTTACTGTGCTCGTTTGTTTAACTATGCTAATGACAGCCATTACACTTACTCTCCCGTTGACTTTGAACTTGTACGAATTCGGTTACGCTCAGTGACCACGCTTGTACTCCTTTGGCACGATCTCGGTATTCTTTTGATACCACGAGATCGCCAACAAATACATCTCGACTACAGCCATCATCTGTCTTCTGATATTGGCCTACGGGGATCTTATTGGTTAATTGGCACGTAGTCTTGTGGCGGTGTTCATAGTCAAGCTCAACTCGACACCACGCTACAAGTGCATCAGTACTAAAACTGGTTATGTCATGCGTATTAGAGTGTGTTTATTGTGAAGTATATTGAAAGTGTAACCCCTTATTGTCTGGAGGACATAAACAAATCAAGGAATGCTTTATGCAATGGTTTAATAACTTGACTAGCCATAGTGAATTTATTCACAATCAATTGACTTTTTCCATTTACCAATAATCGCTTTGATCTGTGCTATAATCCAGCTTTCAACTAAACTGGCTAAACAATACAGCGACTTTCAGAGGTGAGTTTAAATGTCAATATAAAAAGTAAATTTCAATGCAAGCTCACAATTAAATGCAGGCCATGGAATGGGAGTTCATTTTCATAGTATGCTCTTTAATTTATACTAAACGATATGTCACAGATGAAACAATGTAATTTTTAGTGTCACATATATTTAACTGTTTAAGAAATGATTGTTACCAGCGATTTACGATCAATAGTCTAGTAATCACTGCAAACTTTACTAGTCAAACCATAAATGACTGACTTACATCGTTCTTCACAAGTTTTCCCGGTCCAGCACATATTACACACGCAAATGCCAGTGATACAATGACCGTTAACACAGCTCCTAAATAGAAAATTGTGTACTAACATGTTATTATCACAAATGATTTGGAATAAGCAAATTAGTGGAATTTGCTAATTGTTTTTACCAGTTTCTATGCATGGAAATAACGAGAAGAAATTCTGTTATAACACTAATGAGTCTGAAGGTGAGATACTGTAGAGAGATAAAATGCTAAGACGTAAATTAAAATGACTTAATTATGAGTAATTCAATAAAATACAAGGATATACTAATTGTTAAAGTATCTATTTACAAACCTTATTTATCCATTTCCTTTACAATTAAAATAAAGTAACCTTCTGATAAAAATCTACAGCCTAAACAAATAAAATGATTAGTACTCTTACAAGCTGTTCCATCTTGCAAAGTAGGTACATCAAAGCATTCTGAATACTAATACTAAGGAGGTCAGTATGATTACAGATGGATTTACAATACAACCGTTAACATTAGATCGTCTGGATTTATGTTAGCTCATTCAAGTTAGTAATGGATAGAAACGAAAATTATGTGACTAATTAGTGGAACATTTCAGAAAAGAGTATTTAGCTCACATTTTGACTACCGCTAAGTTCAGATAAATGTCCACACTAACTATATATCAGAACAGAGGAGTCAGTAAAATGTAAAAGTACATGGTACGTATATTAAGATAAAGTAATAATGTTTGTAGAGGACTCGTGATCAACTAGGTGTCACCTTTACACTAAGAAATTTAGATTTCATAACTTTACTTATCAACAGTTCGTAAAACGTTTTTTTCTAAAAAGATAGAATCACGTTAAACCTTGAGACTAAGCAGCTGGATGATATTCAACACTATTGATTATTAAAAGGTGTATTGAAAATCATGTCAATTTATTTAAGGCTCCTTACAAAAATACTCATAGTTTAGAATTATCATTTGAAATATGCAACCCCAGTATACTGTGACTTATTTTTGTTTTTCTATTAATTACAGAAAATGTTTACTCCAATGGGTAATGCTTCTTTTGTTTGATTTTACACGGAATAATCTGCTGTCCACAGCCTACATTTTATATATGAAGGTATTTATATGTCTAAACTATGTTTTAATAAGATTGCCAAAATCGTTATGGAACCTTCAATCACAGATCTCAGTTTAAAAATGATACCCCAAAATTTATCTGTGTACTTCAATCAGTTTCCCTGTTTTTGAAGCAAATTATAAAACGGATGTTATGAATGTAACCTAACAATATCCTCCAATCCTAAGATCAAAGTAAACTCGAATTGTACTTAAGGTATAATTTTAAGTTTGTGTTACAGTAGAGTTATCAGTATACAGTATTTGTCACATATATATACTATACGTACATTTTCAACTATCAATCAAAGAAACATTTAAAGAGAAAAATATAACATCACGACTATGATTATAAACCATCAATCATCTTCCAACAGACTTACGATGAATTATTTTCACACAATTTAGTGGATTGTTCAAATGATCCATGAGCTACTGAATGCAATATATTAGTTTATACTTAAACAATCATTCATCAACTTACAAACAGTATGAATCAGTATAATGATCAAATCTGTTGAAATTCTTTGATAGAGGATCATTATGTATGAATGTGAAAATGTAAGTAAAACGAAGGTGATGATGATGGTGGTGAAACTATTGGGTTGAACTTTGTTTAAAATATTTTTGGATGATTTTACTAATTTAAGTCGGTAGTTAAATTAATTCCAAGTAAAACTGAATTTATTGAAATAGTTGTAAAATATGTAATCGTTTCAGCCAATCAGAATACAGTCACGGCATTCTAGGTAGTTACATCTATTTATTCTAATCCCTAATAACAAACGAAACCTGTTGACAATCCACATATTTCTCATATGAATGGATTTTTCAACAAAACACTCCAATAGCAACAATTATTACTACATACTGACCAAAAATATAATGATGTTAACAAGTTTTTAGTATTTTGGGCGATAGTGAACTGAAAGTATGATGTGAACCTGAGAGTGGACTGTGATACACTGTACTACTTGCATAGTTGTCCTTAACTGAAATAAAAAAACTAACAATTTGGTAACCAGGTGATTAAAAATAACAATGTTTTAGGTTGACTTCATAAGTGGACAATACAAAATGGTGTTCTATAAGAGGTCGTTGATATCTTGCTCTATTTAATCCAACAATGGCTCTTTACTGAAACAATTCATATCTGTCATATTTTAATAAAGCATTGTTATAATTTAGCCTGCAGATAATTTAAGGACAACAGATTGAATGAGTAGAGTATATAAGTCATCGGTATTTAAGCTTTTTCTATTGTCTATCTGGTATGCTTCAGTGAATAAAGATTATTTGACTATTATTTTGATTATGTTTATTATATTACGGAGACATAGTAGTTAAAGTGAATTAACTCTCAGAGTCACACCTTGGAATTGTTTGTAATAAATAACTACAATACGAAACAAGAATTAAGATGATGTACCACCAAGTTCAAAGCACCCTTTATAATAATGCGGTTAAAACTGCTGTTTGCTTTTCATAATTCAACTGAAAAATGTCTTCATTTATTGAACTAATTACAGTCAATTAGTTCCCACTGTTTTATTCCGAGTTTAAATTTCTCAGATGCACAAATGTAGTCCAACTAAGAGGATTGTTTCATAATTACAGGTGTTGCTTTCACATGTATCATTGAAAACACCAATTAGTGAAACAACAATTTGCATTCTTGCTCAGTTTGAGTAAATGGATATACCATAGACGACCACAATTCTGTGAAATAGTGGTAGAAAATGATTATAAAGATCAAGCTATGTTTAGCACTGCATTTGTGAAGATATTTAGACAAATTTATGTGGATTCCCCTAGTAAGAAAGGCTCACTAAATAGGTGACGAAAAAAATTCTCGACTAACAGTTTTCTGATACACTACTTGTCTTATAAAGACGTGATTTGTATGAACAAACAAACAGCAAAATATTACATACAAAATTACTTGACAATAGGAAAAACACATCCTGACCTTCGGAAGCATGTGATCTGCTTCCATACATGTTCACCATTGCTGACAAATCACTGTCAACGATCTGAAACACATCTAATTAGATGTGCTTTTTAAATTTCAGTCGGCTATGGTTTTCTCAAGTTAAATGTCATTTCTTGATTTAGCAGTCCCTTAGTCCACATTATCTAGGGATTTTAGGTTGTACATCTTAATCTCAGTCTAGATATTTTTTTTATTTCTATTTACCATTTCATATACACATAGTCAGGCCTACTTATCTAGGCAGTAGAACGGAAATTCCATAAACTACAAAATTGCATTTTATGGAATCCAACACCTAAATAGTACTGATTAATCCTAACGTTTCCAATCACAATTATCCAAGAGTTAATCAAAATCCAATCTACAATTTCCCACTAAGTAACATTGGCTCTCCGCACTCACATCTTTTGGAATACGACTATACTATTAGAAACAGAAAATCTTCATCGTCAAACACTGTTCAGTTAGAACTCATACTCGTAGATAAATCACCTGAACACACACGAAAATGGAAAGTTTGGGGGAGGTTTGTGTTATTAATGAAGACATGCATTAGTATAATCCATCGTGTTAACTTTCACTTCAGGTCCGATAGTTATATGATATTGGAATGTCTAAATAAATAGGATTACTTATGTCATAACCACACCAACTGCCGAAACCCATAGATCTCCTGTAGGTTAACAGTTTTATTATTTTCATGAGAAGTCCCTAATTCACTTTTATAATAAATTATCTAATGTGATTTTTATAGCAAACAGATTTGAAGCTACCTTCATCCCACTACTGATGAGGTATAGAACGACGATTCTCACCAGTACTTGTTTTATCTATCATTAACTTTCATAGAGTTCTAGCTCTAACGACGATAATCTGAAGTTTCAGAGTTCATCTTCGTAAGATTTGTTTCATAATCTCAACACTCACTTAGTAGCCCGTCTCTGTACTTAGTCCAAGAGATTTTGATTGCTTTCAGAGTGTGTGTGTGTACTAAATTTGTGAACTTTGGGATGAGGACGTATATGCGACCAGTCTTTTACATTTGAAGCACTAAACATTAGGAATGCTCATGATTACAGCGACTGAGGGTTACTATGAAAGAAACGTCGAAACTTTTAAACATATTTGTTAACTAATTGGTGGTATTGTCAAGAAGAATAAACTAATCATTAATTAACTGGAGATCAATACGATTCCAGGAGTGCCATTTCTTTTCGAGATTGTAGGATTAGCAAAGCAGGAACAGCGTTGCTAAATGTAAAGAAAATATGGAACTGAAAACAACTGTCAACTGACATCAAAGACATAATCTTCAATAAAAACGTCAAGACAGTTTTATTGTACAGAGCTGAAACTTGAAAAACTACCACAACCATCATCAAGAAAGTACAAGTATGTATAAACAATTTTCTACGCAAGATACTCAATGTCCGTCAACCGGATATCGTTTGCAACAGTCTTCTGTGGGAGAGAACAAACCAGCTTTTAGCTGAAAAGGAAAATAGGAAAAGTCGCTGGAAGTGGATAGGACATACATTGAGGAAATCATCAAATTGCATTACGAGGCAAGTGCTAACCTGGAATCTTAAAGGTAAGCGAAAAAGAGGAAGGCCGAAGAACACACTACATCAGGAATAGGAAGCAGATATGAAAACGATGAATAGCAACTGGAAATGATTGCCCAGGACAGTGCTGGTGGGCGGTCTATGTTCATCCAGAAGGGGTAACAAGCGTGAGTACATTCCATTACTGAGGAGGTATAGAAAAACGATCTTCATCAAGATAATACTTCTGTAGAAACTGGAATAAAATAAGTAAGCATATACTCGTTACCCAATGAGTTTAGGATAATTTCCTGTCATAATGGATCACCAGTACTTTTTTAACCTATTATTAACCTTCATAAAGGTCTGACCTTTCCCCTGATAGAAATAGTGTTGAATAATGCATAGTATTTTTGATGTAGACGATAAAGGTAGAATCACTTTCAATTGATGTACGGTTCTAGGATTTCAAGGCTACTTCGAAATACTGTTACCCTTAGTTAAATATAATATCCTGTGAGGTGTCAATCTGAATTACTATTTTTATATTTCATCTTTGTTTGTATACAGTTGTTGATGGGGGTTTTGAATCCAATTCTTTTGCTTTTCACCATGTTAATTTCTTTTCTTCGTAATGACGCTAAGATAACATTACAAGTGATCTTAAAGTCATTTACAAATACGCTGACTTTAGGCTTTATCAAATCGCGTTGTAATATTTCATTGGGAATTAGAATAATGAGGACTTTACAACAAAGATATTTCTGATTATCACTTGCAATGAGTAAAATAATTATGTAAGGAATATAAGTTTTATTTTAAAAATATGTCCTTGGCTGATATGAGTATATATAAAAACAAAAGAAGTAAAACTAGTCCCTGACAAAAACGTCCCTCATTTATTTTGATATACCCACATTGTCATCGTCTACGCTTTGGAGTTGGTGACCGTGAAATTGAATGTAGCCCGGACCTGCTAAAATAATAAACAAAGATAATACACTACTTAAATCATATATTTTCACATAAACAACAAAATACACTGTTTTCAGGTAAAGACTCCAAAGATTTTTTAAATGTAAAGTAGAGGAATATTACGAAGAACTTGTATCATACAGTCAAAAAATTAAGATAAAATTTTTAACAAACGGTCGTTCCTATGTACTAATTTTCGTGTATTTCTTATTTTTTAATTATGCAAATGAATACTACAAATATTCTCAATAAATGTAAAAATCTCATGATTTTGTGAACATTTTATACTATTTGAAGGTAATTGTCATCACAGACTTATATTAACTAAGCCATATGGCTTTGAGTTATCTGGCATTAGAATCTGTTACTTAATTGTTGAAAGATGGGTTTATTCATCATTAAGTCACTGATCTCAACGGCACTGGATAAGCATTTTGATTCAGATAAATGTTCTTCAGCCGAAGATATTGATGACCCAGCCAGTTTTTTTAGCGAAACTTAGTTAATGGTGAGAATTATTCTAGAATAAACGTTTTTGCCTAGGCATGATGCTGAAACCAATATACATCATTGGTTTACATCAATCCATAGCTCCAAGAAATGGATATTTTTGTCATATACTGTAAAACTACAATCATTGGTGTTTCTACATGAAAGAAATAGTTATCGATTCATCTATATTCTTTGTAAATCAAATATACGTCATGAGTATACGAACTACAATGTATGCATAGTGAGTGATGCATTGTTACGATTAAAAAGGTATTAATTAACTGAAAAATAAACAATAATTATGTGATCCAAGCACAGTTTAACTAAGGTTCAATTGATCAGAAGTCAGTCAATTATTAAGCGAGATAGTTACTTGATATAAGACATAAGACAAAGTATGTGACTTACGTATTAGATTGATGCATCTTTTCGGGAGACTGATTTGTAGAAGTGCATGTTGAGCAATATGAAGACGAACGTGAAGAAGATGAGGATGAACAAGATGATGATGAAGATGAAGGGACATCCGGAAAGTGCTCAGAGAGATTTATGTTGTCTGCGATCTTCGCTAAATCAGGTCGATTAATTCTGAGAGCAGCTAACCACCTTTTAGCAAATTTTGGTCTTTTCCGTGCAGTTTTGTGCCACACAATAGGAAAGTTAATAGAACTAAAATTGTTAGGAAAGAAAAATTTAGCGGCCGTTGACACAGAATTTATTTATTTGAACATATAAACATTGGTACAAAGGAGCACAAAATACATATGCGCCACACAATAACAATGAGGCCAGTAGCAGTTATCATTGATTTGTGTGAGGGTTGTGATACTGCCGGGTGCTCAAATTGAAGCAGGTGGTTTTCTTAGGGGACTACACTCGGAGCCTTAGACCTAAAGGTCTAATCCACAAGGTAGTGGAGCAACGTCAGGAGATGCAGTCCCATGGTAGCCGGTGATCAACAATAGGTTCACACGCCGTTTGTTTCCTCGTGATCCTGGGGCTTATGTACACCATTGGTTTGGAATCAGAATTTTCCAACTCCTCTAGGTGGACCCTTCGTATCCAACACGGTCAAAATGCCGGACACAAAATTCCTAAACCAAACTTCGTAAGAACATTTTACATAACTAGGCTGCATTGGCAATTAAGTGTGTTTAATTCACAAAGCTACTTATAATTTGCTTGTTAGTTTTTGATATGAGAATATAGCATTTAAAGCGAACAGGATAAAAATAGCAAGTTCTTTGTCATACTGGTTAAGGAGATTTACACCACAGAAAGGTGAGTTATCACCAGTCATCAAAACATGTAGTCTTGATGTGCATCATATAGCTCTGGATAATCTAGTATTTAGAAAATCACATTATGAACTATCGACCAAACAAATATATAACCTTTACAAACTTTTCAGATGAGTATCATAGCTAACCTGCAAAAGTTTTGCGTAACAGCAATGGTGTTAGTTAAATTAAGAACAACATGCCACCAACCACCAGGAACGAAGACCGTCTCTCCAGGACATTGAAGTATTTCAAGAGGGGCGTACTCCGATGGCCAGTCAGATGCTTGTGTGCGTGGATATACATACACGAACCAAGAGATGGCTTCGTTCCGATTCTTGCCACCATCAGACGGTTTTGGTTTAACCAGTTCTTTTGGAGTTCGTGGCGGAAACAAACACCACCTAAAAGGGATTATAGTTAATACTAATTTTGAAATAAGCTTAAAACAAAAAGAAATAGACATTGAGAGTGAACGATTTTAATTGACGTGAGATAACAATGAAATCCCTTTAAAATAAACTAAATGTGATGATCCTTGATCAATTTAAAAGCTGACGAGAATGACTATTTGTTCGGTACAATTTACACAAAGTACTGCTACTATTTAAACGAGGGGGCAAGTATTCTCCCCAACTTCTGCCACTCTGTACCTTTTTCAACAATAACAACATATTATTTACTAACACAATTGTTGATATATATATATATATATATATATATATATATATATATATCTTTCGACAAAAAGCTGACGAGATGTTCATTAAGTAAGCGTAGGGATATTTAATTCATTGGAACACTTTCTAAATACTCCCCTCAAAAAACAGTTGAGGTTATTTTGCTTAAAGTAAAACTAATAGAGTTAATCATGCTTCTAAAAGCTTCAAGTAGTGTTAAGGACAGAGATACGGATACTGTAAAATGAACTTAAAATGATCTGTAAATAATAATGATTCTCAGAATTAGTCTAGTTACAAATTCAACTTTTGGTTAAATACTCTGGTTCTATTGATTTAGTGTGAAAGTACTGTTATTCTACAGGTAACATGGGTGGTCCCACTGATCAACTAACATTAGCAGTTTGAAAGCGATTCACAGTAAAGAAGAATTCTGTGCATAAAATGAAATAAATATACTTTAGTAATCATTTATATGTTCTTATATTTACGTATTAGGAATAGTGTAAGTGCTTATAACAATGATAAGGATGGTCATTTTGACCTGTGTACCTGTTCTTAATCAACATTTAGCTTTTAAGAAAACTAAAGCTTGGTGTTTGATTTGATTAATTTACCATTTTATAATTGATAGGAATACGCTCATAAAGTTCTTCAACTATACTCATAGTCGGAAACAAAGTAAAATCAATCATTCTGGATCAAAAGTACATCAATCGGAGTACTTACCTTTTGTATCCTTTTACTAATGCATTCCAAGCACTAGTTCCAAGAGGATCAATATGTATACCCGTGCCAGAACGTGGCGGACCCATTACAAACCATCTGGATACAAAAGGTTAAAATAGTTTTATGACAATGATTAAGAAAGCAAACTTCCAGTTTTTAGTAACAGTTTGTACGAATGTGGTAACCTACTACTGCCGAGCAATATCATTGAAGTCAGTGTTATGTACCAATATTTATGTGTTCAAATAAATAAATAAATAATATGTAGCATAATCAATTTCAGGTTTGTTACAGAAAGAAAGCAGCTAAAGGACCATGAGATCAATGTAAAACTCTAAGGACAGAATCTAACAACGTACTAAAGTAGTACATTCTTCATGGTCAGCGGAAATTTACTGACAAAGTTGACCGCTTGTTATCTTTTTCAATCCGGTTGAGCTACATTGTTTGTTCTTTAAATAAGCCTTCGTTTAGAAAAAAACAAACAACTTGTTAAATTAATGGTTATAAAGAAGTGGGTGTCCGCTCAAATCAATAGATTTACCATGCAGTTATGGTTAATCAGATTGTGTAATTTAACTACAACGTACAAGATAAACCTACCTATAAGGAGGTCGCGTTTTCTCTCCACCCAGAGAAAATAAATCTTCTTTGAAATACCGACATATCATATAATCATTTAATAACTTTTTACGCCTTGAATGCTATTAATAGTAAACCAAACAAATAAGTCGCACTTGCTTCTCCATAGTTCGCATCAAATATATACAACGGACTATCATCTTCGTTTTCCTTCATATATCGAATAAAATACTTCATTTTTAATTTAACAGAACAACCTTTATCATCTTCACCACATTTGAACCTCTCATTGTGATACTTTTTATCCAAAAGCTAGAATATAAGATAGTCTACACAATACAAACCAAATACCTTTAGTGTCCAATTTTCATCAGCCTTCCAATCTGTTTGGGCGTTTTGAATTACGACAGGCTGGTAAGGACGTTCATATTCAGCTACGAATTCTTCATAAGCAACTTGGCAAGCATCAATACGTGGACAACAATCATGGACAGTACTTAGAGACAAGTTGAAGTTATCCGCATATTTACAAGAATACCAACTATGTGGCGAATCGCCAAGTTCTGATCTTGCTCTTAGTTTAGCCGATCGAATTCTACGCTCATATTTACCACGTTTTGATGACATCTTAGATAAGAAAAGAACATTCCCGAGAAAATGATCGATAATTATTACTGATTAGACAAATTTACTTAAGTTAGAATAATCAGAATTTCGCAGTATTTGACCATTTTGTCACCCGTCTTTAACTATATTAAGAATTTTATTGTATGTAGAGTTTCGCGAAACTAAAACATTCTAGATGTTATTGACACAAAGCGAGAATACTGATCATATAGAATCTTTTCTTGACATCTCAGAGGCATACCGTAGTTACAAACAAACAAAAATGCACAGAATGCATAGTCTGTTCTAGGTTACCTGATATATCACATACTTCCTCGATCGCATAGGATGGGAAACGTCTATATTCACCACCAGGACAGTGGGTCTCTTAATTAACATCAGTGACTTTTGGCGTTACTGGTGAGACTTATTTATGGATGGCCTTTGGGCGACGCTAAAGAGACCTCGAGAATGCCCACCAACATACTATGGTTAAATGAGGGTTATAAACCAGTTTAAGGAATTAGGGTTGACATTTACAATCGATAGCTACGGTTAAGAATTCAAGACCTGTTGTCGTAAATCTGATTGGTTTGTCCACAAGTTATAGTCTCCCCGCACTATTTTATGATTATCTTTCCGTGTTGTTGATTTATTAGTATTACTGACCCCAAAGTGGTGATTTACAGGTGAAACCGAATACAAAGTTCTCTATGCTTGCTGCTAACCAGGTTTACGAAGAATTCAATTGTACTGATCCCAACCAGTTTATCACTTTTGAATAAATGTTTCATCTTCTAGACATTTAGTAAGTCCGGATCCCCTTGTTTATAACTCAGAATCGTCGAAATGATTTGCCTTGCCCTGGTACCGAAAGCGGAACATATAAGCCGCAACCAAACTGCGTAGGTCTGACGAAACATCTAAATGGACAGTGACATTTGCTTTTCCAAACATCGCTGTCTCGAGTAGCAATCTGATCAAAAGATCGGTGAGACCAGATTATGGACGACTTTTAAGCAGTGCTCAAGTGATCTTGAGAATGTCTACTCACTTCCTAAGGGTATAAATTAGTGGTGAACTATAATTAGAATTACCAGATGGGTGTTACCTAACATCGACTGTGGTGCCAAAATGCTATTTAGCCATGTGGTTGAATGATCTTCACACCTAAATCCCAGACAGCTAAAATCTGACAAGTTTTTCCACAAATTATGGTCTGGCTGCCGCTGTTGAATTAGCAATCCACTTACGCAGCTTAATTTATTAGTCTTTAGGTTCCTCCATATTCGTTAATTCTTTTGCCGATTACTAGTTTATGCAAGAATGTGTATATTTTCAAATGCTTGATCTCGATATTGTCTGTAAACTATACGAATTAAAAGTCATCAGTGAAGTTACTTTGGAATCTGCTTCCTCAGTTATAACAACAAGCATCCTGACACTTTCCCTACTAAAATGACTCATACACTAATATTTATGGACCTGGAGCAGTTCAAAAACAACCTCTCGCTATTTCAACCACTTGTTGGTTTCGAAACACGTTTAAGGTCATCATGAACTGACACCAGGTATACGTGAGGATATACCACAGCAATGTACATCATAGTGTCAATTCGTTATGAAAACCCAAACCCTGGATCTTAATCCCAGCATTATAAGTTTTTCATACATATTAGTTATTTTCCTGGTGACTAAACATGCCACGAACTTGTTATGGTCGTTTAGTGAGTTGCTAATGATTACTCTTATAATTCAGCTTTGCCTTTAAGAAATCTAGGAAAGTCTTACTATGGTTCCAAAATCGTTAGCACGCACAGGATTTGAAAGACGAGCTTTGTATGACCTTTGTAGGATAGATTAACAAAAAGCAGTCACTTTTTAAAAGCTCAAAATACTTCAAATGATTCTAGACAGAAGAGACGAAGCCTTCGCTTGGCAGGCTTCCTTATCTAGCAGCAGTTGATCACCGATACCTCCAGGCAGGAACCTAGGTCTATTTAGCGACAAAAGAAAAATATATTGGTACATAATTATGGGGTATTGTCTTCATTCTTTAAGGACATGTCAAGCTTCCTCTTGAGAGAAAAGTTGCTTGGTTCAGCTCACCAGGCAATAAATTCCAAAATCTGACTACACGTCAAGAGTAAAAGGTGTGCCTACGGTTCGTTCTGCTATGTTATGTCTCCAATTTCCGGGTGCTACTCTTAAGGTTTATATTGGGAATGAGCTTATGTGGGTATTTAAATGGATGCTCAGAAGTATATGAGATTCTGTAAGTCATTTGGGAGGTCATCTATGAGATGCCTATATTCTAATGCGTAAGGGTTCAGTCACTTGAGGAGCTCATAATAAGGTTTGAATTCGCGTGACTTCTTGGTTCGCCGCTGAATAGGTTCTAATGTATACTTATCCTTTTGAAGCAAGGGGAGAAACACTATATTTTCTTGCTTTAAATGGGGTTGAATAAAGCTGTTCAAGATTAGGTGGAAGGTTCTACTGTTGAAGTGGCCAAAAATATGCTTCAAGGTTACCTCACTAAATACTGTGGTATGTGATGTTTGTAGCTCTCACTACGATTTTGGTGTGGCTTTCGCCAGTTTTGGTAAGAAAAACAATCTTTTGTGTCATAAGTGGTAAATTTCTAGTACCTGATATCTTGAAGGCGAGTCTATTGATTTTTTACATCACTTGTTAATCTGGTACAGTTCCAGGTCTTTGACAATACCCAATAAGTGGTAGTTTAGCTGTTCGACCACACCGATCTTAGTTTTTATGTTAGATATTTGTGAGTTCATTTATCTCTACCTCCGAAGTGTAGTGGTGAGGTTATGGTACTGTGACACGCGCAACTTATGCTGAAAAATTTAAGTAGTACGTACCAGCAATCAGAAGTAGAATATCTGCAGGCAGAAGACTAAAATCAGAACAAGAAGAAAGTTGTAAAGCAGTCAAAATACTGGAAAAACAAGAGAAACAGTGAAGTACGTAAAGGACAACGCAAAATAGCTGTGCACACAATACATTTAATATCTGGTTTCTATATTTCATTATGCCACTGTGTGATTTCGCATTTTAAACAAATTAGTTTTCCAGAGAGAAACGTTAGGTGGTAGGTCACCACCACAATTTTTAAGTTACATTCAAGTCTTAATGGGGGACCATACAGTGGATGAAGAATACTATGTCGTACACTGTTTGGATGTACAAAACCCTGACACATATTTATCTCAGCGCGTATTGTCGATGGAATAATGGAAAGAGGTCCACCAACTGGATCTCGCACAACACGTCGTGCAAAAAAGAAAAATCATCAAAAGACTCAGCCATAGCAGGACTTTTTGTGAGTGTTAAAAGTCTCACAGAGACTGTCACCAAAATGTAAATGTGTCATAGAGACTGGGGCAGGTTACCACAATGAACGAGATCCAAGCCACAGAAACAGGTCACAAATGTCGTGACAATCTGCGCAGTTCTATCGGAATCATTGGAAGTTTGATGTCGAATCAACTAGGTGCAGTCGACTATGCATCTGGCCTCAATAGACTACTATATATATATATACATAAATATATATATATATATATTGGAAACAGACAACCCCTCCCCAGGTTACTATGACTGAGGAGGGGTGCCTAAACAGTTGCTCGTTTTGTGTTAGAAACAGAAATTTAGGCTTGAAATTTTCTGTGGATACTGGTGCTGCTCTTGGTAGTATTCCTAAGGACAAAACTGAGTTGGATAGAGAAACTTCCTCCAGTTACACTTCAAGCGGTCAACAGAGCTAAAATCGCGACGTTTGAACAGAAAACTTTGACACTGGATTTGGAATTTAGAAGGCAATTCTCTTGGGTTTGCACTGTAGCCGATTTAGATCTTGTAATACTTGGAGTGGAATTTTCAGAGAGGTATGAACCTATGGTCGACACTAGAAAACGGTGTTTGACACTGGAAGAAACTTCGAGTTACACGGAAGGCAAAGAGTCACATCACCTCCCTTAATTTGATATACCCGCGGAACTTTGAAACCTAGCTAAACAGAACCTTTACTCATCAGACCGTAAAAGTTGAGTACCCAGTATCTCATACCCAACATTTTACAAACAGATTACATGGTATGAACACAGTAACTGAAATTGACTTGGCCAGGACATATCATAATACCTCAGTAGCTGAAGGTGTCCATCAGACAGCTAATACTACACCGTCTGTTCGAGTTTTTAGGCATGCTCTTCGGCCTGAGGAACCCGAAACAATCATTTCAAAGATTTGTGGTTATGTAGTGGCATTGAGCCATAACCATACAATCCTCAAAGCTGAACACGAGACAACTAGGAAAAATAGATATTTAATATTTGACACGGAGAAATGCCTAACGATGTAGAAGGCGGGAACAATGATTTCAGCTATTGAAAAGAATTAAAACTAAGACGAAGAAGAAGATTTGTAGTTCAGGCGGATGTACAGGACAAGCTGTGAACCACATGTTGAGAAATTCGAACACTTCACTTTTACCTGAAGTTTGTGCTGATGATGTCGTTCAGAAGAACGACAGAAGCTCCACGATCAAAACATCAAGCTCAGAGAACAAAACTCCATCAAAATCTAAACTAACTACCGAAGCTGTTGAGGCTACTGAACAGCTAACTGATAAACTGGCCCAAACATCCAAATTCCCACTCCCGATTTGCTTTGATGGTGAACGCTTCGGACAAAGCAGTAGGCAGTACCCTTAGCCAACTGGTTAAAAACTTCTGAAAATTGATTGCGTTCTTCTCAAAAGGACTCGCTCTAGCAGAGAGGAATTATTCTACCTTGGAACGAGAACTTCTCGCAATCTATCTGACTACTAAGCATTCCTGAAACATGTTGGAAGGTAGGGAATTCATAGTTTGTACTGATTATAAAGCACTAACCAATGCATTAAAAGCTAGTGCTGACAAATATTCCCCTCAAAAAATCCGACACCTTGACTATATATCACAGTTCCTAAGGATATCCGACATGTCACTGGTTGGGACAATCAAGCGACAGATGCGTTTCCTCAGCTAGAAGTGAACATAATTCAACAATGTACAGTAAACTTCGAGGCGTTGCGAGACAACCAGAAAGAGGATCAAGATTTCAGAAACCTACTTACAGAATACACTACAGTCTCAAACCAAGGCAGCTATCACCAATTACTGGAGGCATACCGATTCACTGTGGTATGACCAAGACGACTCCGCGACCTTTCGTTCCCAGATGTATGCGAAAATTAATATTTGATAACTATCATACTTTGTCTCATCCTGGCGCAAAAGCTTATATTAAACTAATCAATGCCAGTATATATGGCCAAATTTACAAAAAGAGGTACACAAATGGGTTCAAGAGCGTTCGGCGTACCAAGAGTCAAAAGTTAACCGTCAACGAATTCACCCATCAGAGTTTTCTCACAGCCAGATGCACATTTTGCCCATGTTCATATCAATTTTTTAGGTCCCTTGCCGCGTTACAATGATTTTACTTATCTATTCACATGCATAGAAAGATTCACGAGGTTACTAATAGCCATACCGATAAATGACTCACAGCTGAAATAGTAACCAAAACTTTTATTCAGAACTGGGTGAAAATCTCTGGTACATATATTACAGTAACGACGGATGGAGGAGACTAATTTAAATCTGAGCTATTCAAAAGGTTATCTCAACTCATAAACTCCAACAAAACACATTGAAATGGATATCATCCTCAAGTTAATGGGATGGTGTAACGTTTACATAGTCGGCCAGAGGCTGCTGTAATATCATGCTGAAACCCCAGTCAGTGGGCAGAATTCCTCCTATTAGTTGTGATGGAAATAAGAACAGCTGTCAAAACTGACTCACAGTGTTTGGCAGCAGAAAAAGTCTCCTGGACGTCTCTGAAACAACAGGATGAGTTTGTCACTCTTCATACTGACAGTAAAAAGCCTGATTTAGAAGATTATATGGACCGACTACGGGGTCAAATATCCAAACTTAAACAAATGAATAATCGTGAAGAGGCGCGAACTACATAAGTATCCAGGGATCTAAACAGTTGCACATATGTATGGGTAAGGTGTGACCGCAAAAGCATCGTAGAATTACGGTCTACTTCACTATCAGTGCTGCTCTATTATAGATCTAATCCTAAATCTGTAGATTTGTTATGAAGTAACTGCTTTACATATAAGATCTTACATGGAAGTCACATGATTGTCTACCTGATCGATCATCAATACATGATGAAGAACACATTCAGACTGGAGATAGAACAATATATTTATTATGAGTAAAAGTAAGTTGTTCAGAGCGACCAGTACTGCGAGGCTGAACCATGCCACCCGATTAATTAATTAATCAAATTCATTATTCCCGCCTTCTTCATCTTTGGGTTTTTCTCCGCGTTAAATGTTGAATATCTATTTCCCTAGTTGTCTCGTGTTCAACTTTGAGGATTGTGTGGTTATGGCCCAATGCCACTACAAGTCTTCCATTGAGGCGGGTGGTGTGAGCAGGCATCACCTGTGGAACTAATCATTATTCAAGATTTTTCCGTCAGCAGAAGACAGTAAAAAATTGTATGAAAGTACCAAACAGAATCCCCGTGAATGCATACCATAGATCCCTCGTAATAGGGACGAATTCCGACAATAAATCAGATTGTTGATGCGTTCTGTAAACCAAACACTTATATGGAACCGAACATTTATCAGATATGATTGTACAGTTCCTTTTTGTACATGATTATTTTGTGTGAACAGTGAAGAAATTTTTCAGGTTTGAATGACTATGGTTGCTTTTTACTGGAGTGGATTCTTCCTTATTTTTCAATTGACGGCGACTCAAGTGGCCGGTGTGTAAATACCTGATAGCCGTACAGAGCAAGAGAAAGTTACACCTCACCAGTATGGTGTTGGGTAGCCCGCTCTTGGCACTTCCTCAGACGTTCTTGTTTCGATTTCTTACCCTAATTTGTCATACAAGCTCAGATCCTAATGCATAGGACACATTTAGCAAGTCATGGGCTTTAATTTTTCGAAGAAATTAAATGTTACGGGGTAAGATAACAAGGTAGTCGGGTATATGACATCGATTAATTATCGCCGAATACTGGCAGGGCGTTGGTCGTCATTGATTGAAATTCAGACGTTGAACGAATCGGTAATTCTCCTTTAGGCTGTGGAAACAGAATTGATGCGTTTTGTCGGGTAAGCTGATCGAACTGGCATTCCCATGGAAGTCGACTCTAGGAGGAAGCTAGAGTAAAAACGTAGGTTGAATAGTTAAGAGTTGACCAAAATTTCTAAGTAAATGTCAGACCATTAAAGTATTCATTAAGTCCCTTACTTTGTATGGGGATTATATTTTCTATTATTTTACATCGGACTTCGAAAAGCTTTGTGTGTTTGCAAAGGTAACCTACCGCTCCACTGTGTGCTGTTACACGATCTAAATAAAGACCTATTGGCTACTCGTCGGATTTCTTCTGTCCATAGAACAAGGGGTACCCGTCGCCGCGAAAGGTGCATGAGAGTGGATAGCATTCTTTCCTTCTTTGTTTTGAAGGATGCTTTGATGATACTGTATCCAGGAGATTCTTATCCTACACGTGCTTTACGTGCTTCATTGGAAAGCGTCTGAGCAACTCCTGAGTGTGCGGAGCAATCTCTTCCTCATGACTAGAGCACAACAACATCTCCCAAATCTAACCAGCTTGATTCCAACGTGCTTCATTGATTCGAATTACTGCCAAGTTGTACTTTCTCACTCCCATATTTTCCAGACATTCCATGTACTTATATGAGTTGCTGCTGTGATTGCTAGAAGGGAATCGGCATCATGATTTTTGAAGAATCTCGAATTTCACCATGAGACCACATAATTCTTCAGAATGAAGATCCTCCAACTCAGAGAGCAGAGTTTACATGGTACAGTATGTTTATTCTGGTTAGCGGTTTTCAAGCAGAGCTGTGATTGCCGACTGCATACCCAACCCTTCTTTTTTATCCGTGCTTGAGATGGGCAGTAACCCTGAAAGAGCTATAGGCAGAGTTCGTAATGAGGTACTGCACCGAACTCCTCTTGATGGGATCTTCAGTACATGTTTACTTGGTAACCGGTCTGTTAACATAATGTATTATCTGAACCAACCTGCCCTATGCAGCTCCTGCCCTTCTGCACGTCAATGTTTTTAACCCTCTCTATCTTGGCAACGATGTCTTGCTGTCTCCGACTGTTAAGGAAGGAGTTTCCTTTTTTCAAAGCTGTCCCTCATTTACTCTTTTGAAGTGATTGACAATCCCTGTTCAATACTAGCTTTCCGTTTTAGCTGTAATAGCTCCATAACAGGCCCTTCCGACTAACACAGATAAATCATCCATTGCCCCAACTTCACGTATTTTTGCAGATCGTACCTTATCCTCTTTACCGACCACCACATCTCTTTACCGAGGATCATCGGCTATTTGCCAAGGGCCATCTCGAAATTTTATTTGCCAAAACACTGAACAAAATAAGTTCTCATTTAATAAGTTAGCTGATGATTTGTCGCATTTATTTATCCCTCTTCAGCTTTCTATTGTTTTATTTAGTTCCATTTCTATCCGTAGCCAGATAGCTTTTCTTAGATCTCTAGATATTTGGTCAATCCATGCTGCATTCTAACTAATGTAATCTGGTACACCCGATATTCCATAAACTAATGCTCTGTGTAAAATTTCAAAACGTACAGTGAAGATCGGAGTTTCGGCTCTATATTATATGTGAGATCTGATATTCTGTCAACTATAGTTCTCCCAAAGTGTTGGGAACGTTTACACTATGTTATATTCATCACTGTAGGTAAATGTAACCATCATATGTCTACGATTGGTGTAGGAAACAATTTCCTACAGGTTAACTAAGCTATTCTCTAAACTGTCGAATACAGAGTCTTGCTTTAGCCAAAGTCAGAACAAGTAAGCTATTTGGCCTGATAAACTTTATCTGTTTCTAAAACAATAAATTACACACCGTTAGTATACAAAATAAACAGTACAGTCTATTAACGTAGGGAAAACAGAGACATGATTAACATACCGAACAGTAATCAGAGAATAGGAAAAAATGAGTCAACAAGGCGAATATTGTTTCAAAGTGAACATAAATTATGATTGGTGGATAGAAAAAAGTATAGTCATACAAGGTCAAGGAAAGTTAACGTGGTGGTGGGCGTTTCACCTTATCATTGGTGCGTTCATTTATCGATCATATTTTACACTCCCCCCGAAACGCGCACCACGTCCATTGTTTTGAGTCGTCGTTGCCGTTAGATAGCCGGCTTCTTCCAGCAGACATAAGCTTCGTACATCTCGAACAATTTCTTCGTTTGCGGTTCTCAACTTCGCCGTACGAACTCGGCCGTCAGGACCATAGCTTACTTGTTCAACAATAGCTTTAGGCCATAGACCTCTACTCCTTTCGACGCTACTAACAAGAACTGGGCCACCCGGTTGTACGTTTTTGTGTACGTTCAACCATTTGTCTCTTGTTTGGAGAGTCGGTAAATATTCTCTCATCCATCTATTCCAGAATGCGGTAGCTAATCTTTGAGCTTCTTTCGATCTTTTATTATATAATAACTTCTTATCCACCAAAGCACCGTCGAATGATAATCCTTTATAAATCAACAACTTATTCCAAGTAAGAGCCTCTAGGATACCGGGATCGTCTGTCATTTTAACTAGAGGTCTATTATTTAGTATCCTTCCTGCCTCGGTCAAGAACGTTTGTAGAGCTCCATCGATCAACACGTTTTGAAATAAAGGCACTCTTGGGATTCTTCTAATTGATCTTATGATGTGTTCCCGCACACCACAACCTCTCTCAAAAAGGACATTTGCTATCTTATTCTGATTGCAACTACACTTGATCTGTCTGAGAATAGTATTGGTTCCTGTAAAGCTACCAGATGAACCCTTAGTCTTATTCACAACTCGTACAAGAGCGCCTTTCTCGACACCATCCTCGATACCACGGAGAATATGTGCTGTATGCTTCTTCAGAGTCTTAGTTACTGGTTTCTTTGTTACAGTGGCCTTCGGTCTTTTTGTAGTCTTGACTTTCAGTTTGGTGTCCGTCTCTTCCTTAGGCTTTCCTAGAGTTGATTCGGGTTTATTAGCACATAGTGCTTCACTTTTTGGCTTAAAAACCTTGTACTTGGTTAATAAAAAAGAGCAATGAACTTGACGAGAGACATTTTCGGAACGAGCATACTCCGCAACACCACATGCAGATTCTGAGGCATCGGTGGAGCAATGAGTCTGACTAGCCGGTGGTTTGTACGATTCTAGTGACGCTATGCGATCTTCCACAGATATCGATGAAGTACGACTAAATGGGTCTTTGAATTCAGTTGAATGCAATTGTTCAAACTTATCTTCTAATTCCTCCTTAGCCGAGAGGTAATTCGGTACACAGTTGCTTGCACGGGGTTCTCTGTAAGGGCCGAACAGCGTCCAACCCAATATAGTCCTCACAGCAGACGGTTCATTCGTCTTTCCGGTTCTTATCTCTTTCATCTCATGTATGCCCGGTGCATTGCACCCAATCAACAGTTTGACGTTCTCATCTTCTACTCTCGGAAAACTTATGTCTTTTAGATGGGGCCAGGATGCCATTTGATGCGCCGTTGGTACAGTCCTGTAAACTGCCGGCAATTTGTTGACTGTCAATACTTTTTGGACCTTAACGGATGAAGAAAAATCCATCGAGTGCAACTCTATATCGACTTCTTTGGATACCAACGACGATTCATCACTAAGAGTCTTTAAAGATACCGTTTTCGGTTTCCCTTCGAGGCCTAACTTATCAGCTAGATCACCAACTATGAGGGAGGTGTCTGACCCGCTATCTAGAAAGGCGCAAGTCTGAATAATCTTCTCACCATTTTTTATCCACACAGGCACTACTGCAAATGCTACTGGTCTCTGTATACACTTAACGCCTTCCTCCGTACAAAGCTGAGTATTAATGTAGGCATCACCATTAGTATTTCTTTGTTCTTCCCGCTTCTCGTGTAACAGAGTATGGTGTCTCCAGCCGCACCCTTCAACATCACACGACTTTGGTGATCGACAATTTTTCGCTACGTGGTTTGCCTTCAGACAAACATTACATAACTTGTGTCTAAGGACTAATTCTTTCCTTTCTCTAACATTCTTGTCTTTAAACTTTTGACATTGATCTAAAGAATGATTACTTGAGCACTCCAAACAGGACAAACTACGTAAGGCAACATTGTCATCACTAGTACTCGCGTAAGATATCCTTGCTGCATTGTAATCTCCGCTAATTCTCCCTTTTAAAACACCAACATCTCTATTGTCACTATTACTACCGCGATTGACAAGTAGGCCGTATCTAGTATTAGCTATATCAGCTTGTTCCTTTACAAACTCAACAAGATCGGCAAACACAGGCTCTCGACCTCCTCTGATAATCTTATAAGCTACCTTTAGCCACTCTTGTTGAATGTGCGTTGGTAATTTCAGAACCATAGTTTCGATAGTTCTAGAAGAGTTCAAATCAGAAACGTAATTCATCTGTTCGAGAGTCAAACCACATGCCTGCATTTCTCGAGACAGTCTTCTCAAACCATCTGGTTGATTCCTTCTTATAATGGGAAAGTTTAGCAAGTTGTCGATAAACGTGCGTGCTATAACGTGTTTTTGGCCAAACGTTTCCTCTAAAAGTTTTAGGGCTTGACGATAACCTATCTCTGGTTCTAGTATAGTACAATGAAGGATAGCTGCTTTCGCTTCTCCGTCGCAATATTGAATCAAGTAATTTAGCTTAGCTCTAAATCCAATACTCTCATTCCCAATGCATTCTTCGAAATTTCTAATGAAATTTCAATAATTTGTCGGTGTACCATCAAATCTTAAGACTTCTCTTTTTGGTAAATACAGGTTTTTTAATATTGTATTCTCACTGTTGCTTACTGATTGGCCAGAACCTTCACATCCCTGGCGACGTAACTTTTCTAGTTCAATTTCCTTTTCTAACTGGGTTATGCGTAACCCAGCTAACTCTAGTTCTATCATACTATTGTCTTTGGGTTCGTTCTTTTCAAGTTGATCCTCGTCATAAACTCCCAAATGATGGGGTGATAACTCTGGAATCTCATCGGAATCGTAGTATTTAATGGAGGTCATTTCAGTAGGTATATTGAAAATTACTGTTCGAAACTTTGTAGGAAACAATTTCCTACAGGTTAACTAAGCTATTCTCTAAACTGTCGAATACAGAGTCTTGCTTTAGCCAAAGTCAGAACAAGTAAGCTATTTGGCCTGATAAACTTTATCTGTTTCTAAAACAATAAATTACACACCGTTAGTATACAAAATAAACAGTACAGTCTATTAACGTAGGGAAAACAGAGACATGATTAACATACCGAACAGTAATCAGAGAATAGGAAAAAATGAGTCAACAAGGCGAATATTGTTTCAAAGTGAACATAAATTATGATTGGTGGATAGAAAAAAGTATAGTCATACAAGGTCAAGGAAAGTTAACGTGGTGGTGGGCGTTTCACCTTATCATTGGTGCGTTCATTTTTCGATCATATTTTACAATTGGTTTTACCGAATATCGCTCATGTAATGAATATACAAGTATTGACATCTTCATCGTAATTTCCCATAACTAGGTCGGTAAGTGGAGACTTTAAAATGTCATCAATTGGCCACAGCCTATCAATTATCCTGCGTTTTAAAACATTCACTGAAGTGCTGGGAACAAACAGTAAGACAATGATGGCCAATAGGCTCGCTATAAGAGCCAACCTGTTGAACTTAATTTTCCCACACAATGCCCCAACACCTACTGAATATATCAGTCTTGGAGTTTCAGTCAGTGATCACAAACTTGTAACAAAACTTATTGTGTGAAAATGCTCTTACACTACTACTGGAATAAAAGTTTTGTAAATTCTATCAGAAACTTTGCAAACACTTACTGGTCGTACTCTGAAACTCTGCTACATGGTCTTAGTTGGGTTTGGATGTTTTCTTCAAGTGATGTCTATACTACGCTAGTTTTTCTTCGTTGTAGCCATAAAAACTATCTGAAACCAATGGCTTCAATTAAGACAAAAGCATGTTCCTTATGGCAGTCATATTTCTATCAAATTTCAATCCAAGCTGAGGAGGTTGCTAGAAAGTTTTTTATTTCTGTCTCTCTCCCCCTTCTCTCCTTTTTTCAACACCAGGAGTGAAACACGCAATTGTTAAGCTGGGACTAGATATGCTCTCGCCAAGGTCACAGAATGTGAGCAGTGCCATTTTTAAGAGACTACGATAGTTGTGAATTGATAGTACAGTAGTTACACACAAACTTAAATATTCATTTATAGTTATGTATGCATTTTATGTGATTTTATTTAGTTAGCAACCCTAATTGGATATTATCTTACCTATAAGCCAACACTGAAATTTTTTGATTATTTCTATACAATTGACACGTACTTGTTATATATGAAATGTATTACTATTATTACCGTGGTAAACGTCATTAACGGACCAAAAATTCTCAGGACTCTTGAGAAAATATCGGTTTTGTAAATCTGTAAATCGCCAACGTAGATGATCTATGTCGAAATGATTGGAGGCCTACTCGAGTTAGACTGTAATGGTGTGACGAACCAGCTAGTGTCGAAGTCACACCTCGTGGTCAGCACCATACATATACTACCCCATTGACGTATCAAGGTACTATAGATGGTTTGAAGACTGTACAACACAGAGGACGTTATTACTGAGATATATTAGTTAAAGTAGATACAAGCGAAAGTAAGAACACTGCCGCATGGGCCAGTACATGGCGTACGACTAAGTGATGAGCGTTGGTTGTCCTTGATGCTGACGAGGATCGATAATTTGTTCAATATTCAATGACCCAACTGCCGGATGATTTGGCTAGTGCTCAGTGGAATTTCACTGGTGATATAATGAGCATTTACGAATAAAAACAATAAGAATATAAGACATAAATAAAGGGATATGCAGTAATAATAATAAGGCAACGGTAACGATGGGACGTACTTCTTTTTACGCATAGTTCTGGTTTGAGCTCATGGATGGCAAGAGATTCAGCTATTTTTAGGAGTTGGATACGAAGAAATCTGGGTAGATTCGAACGAATCATATAAACAAACTTGAAATTATACTGCGGATCTGTTGAATGATTACAGCTGACTAAGTGTTCAAGTACAAAACTCCTAATTGCTTCCCTCTCACCCTTGTAGAACCAAGCTGTGACATCTTCCTGTATCCGAGTTAAAAGCAAGCTCTGGCTACGGCCAATGTGGTTTGCTTCAAAACAGCAGGCGAACTACCGAAAGCACATAAACCTGGTTTGCCATTTCGACCTTTTTTTTTGATATGCCGAGTTCATCATACCACCGAATCGCTCAATGGTTGGTTGAAAAATTGGAACCAGTTAGAAGACAAGAATCTAAATATTCTATTCATGACACTTTTCGATTTATTGATCGCATTAAGGATGCTAATACTTCCAGAAAACACATGTTCTCGCTCGACGTTAACTCTTAGTTCACTGGTGTACCTTTGACCGAAACGATATGCCATATATTTTAGCGTATTGATTCTAGCAATATAGGTCTAGGTTTGCTGACTGAACATTTAAAAGAACTATCGTTGCGTTATACCTTTAATGTTCAGTTCGGTATCAGCAATGAAATATATAAGCAAAAAGATGGGATCGAGTTGGGGTCTCCATTGGGTTCAATTTTAGCAGACTGTTTCATGGCAAAACTGAAAAACGACCAACTGAGTTCAATGATTAATCGATTTCATCTATACATAAGATACATGGACGACACATTTTTCGTTTGGGACGATAATACTGAATCGAAGGATATCTAATACTCTTTCAACACGTGCCACTCTTCCGAAGACTTTACGTTATAAAGTGAGCGAAACCAATCAATTTCTTTACTCGATGTGCGTCTGATGAGAAGGAGTGATGGCCCCTTAAAAAAATCCAACTTTAGGAAACAAATATGGAATGGCCAGCGAACCAGCATATATAAGTAGGTTCCTTTAAGCAAAAAGAGAAATCTCAGTTTTTATGTCATCGAATAATCGGATATGTAGTACAGAATGGACTGACGAAGAACTCACATTCCTCGGGAAAACTTTGAAGAAAAACGGTAATCTAA
This sequence comes from Schistosoma spindalis, assembly GCA_946903255.1. NCBI lineage: Eukaryota > Metazoa > Platyhelminthes > Trematoda > Strigeidida > Schistosomatidae > Schistosoma > Schistosoma spindalis. The sequence continues at coordinate 16,297,755 of OX336417.1, read as the reverse complement.
ACCGCTTCACAGATTAGAATATGAGAAGGAGTGGTTGTGACGAGAAATCTGGTTGTTCCGTCCCAAAGAATAACCTCTATATAAGTTTGAAATTTAAAGGCGATCAAACATCCGATGTAGTCAAAAATCGCTTAACGACAGCGATTACAAAACATTTAACTCGGCAAAACTGCGAATACCCTTCACTAGTAGGAACTTATTTCCTGTATCCATAAAAGATATGCTTCCACATCTGGTTGCCTCCATATGCATCTACCAGTTCACCTGCTGTTGTGGAGCAAACCACATTGACCGCAGTCAATCGACTGATAGTCTCGTAGTCAATCACAAAGAGCCTGAAACAAACAAAATGTCTTGCCTTCCAAGTATGGGTAGGTTGAAATTATCTCCCTCGCCATCAACCTTTGCTGGTCAGTAACGTCACCCTTCCACCCTGATGTTAGGCTTCTTCAAATCAGTGGCCTGATATTTACTGTGTGGCATTTTAAGTTTTATATTTTACATCCTACTAGAAAACACTATTCCTACAGATGCTATGCTACAAGTATATCGGATAGTTAAAGTTTATATGCAATGTGTAATAAATCTATAATTTATTGTGTATGACAATAAAGCTGTTATACGAGTTCCCAAACAGATAAATATAATGAGAAAGAAAAAGGGTAGCGAGTTACTTATCATGGGTAGTAGATAGGATGCTACAGAAATGTTCAGATTCTAACTTAATAAGTCCCAAAGCGAAACCAATATAAGTACTGTGAAATACATGAAAGAATACTAGACCGGTAGGAAATATATGAAAACGAACTGACATTTTAGGATTGTTATTCTTCCGTGTAGACAGGTTACAAATGTTTCAAACTGTTCCTACGAGGTCAGAAAGAATTACGAGTCACGTTTGAGGACCCAGTACAACAAGTATATCAAAATTTAGTTAAAAGAAGCAAATTTCACAGTAGTGGTTAGAAGTATGTCTATTGAAAAACCGATTAGAGAGTAGAATAAACTGCACTAATCCAATCCTGCGCCTGGGTTGCGGTGGGTGTGATGCTTGCATGAGGTTGTAACTACTTTCTTCACTTGCATTCGTCTCCTTCGCAAGCCTACTAGAACGCCATACGTGTTCATGACCTGCCCCTGGATTTACTTGATGGTTCATTTGTAGATGCATGAGTGCGTTCTGAACGGAGTTTTCGTTTGTGATATACTTCACCCGGTGCTGCTGACTTCAATAGATCCCGCTCAAAAAATTTCACATGGTAAATGTGTCAGCTTTTTGAGCCAAATATTTGTCAGCCTTAACTTTCGGATGATTTGTCAGTGGTTTATGGTCTATATAGACCATGAGGCCCTTGCTATCCAACTAATTAGATAGACAACAAGAATCTCTTGTTTGAAAGTGTAATACCTTTTTCATGCAAGCGAGGATCTTCTTGAAAAGAACAGTACCAGTTTCCATGTCTTTTTCCCAGTTATTTCAGTATATCCCCTACCACTTTGTGCAAATGCCTGTAGGGTTATGGTCTTAGTCGGTATAAGTGCATTTATCTTTGCCAATAGATTATTAAAACTGGTCCATAGTTACGAACCTGCCATGGCGTAGCTACCAAATTTACCAGACCTCGTGCGGAAGTCACACCACTGTCTATACTGACTCACGTCAACACGATTGTCTTTTGAAAAATACGTTCGTGTTGAGAGGAGGATGACATATTTGGTACGTAAGGCGAGAAGTTTCATAGAGTGACCACACCTACATGACGAAGTTACGTCGCGTCGGTTTCGTCTTCGTGCGCTCACCATTTCTTACCTCAAAGTATTAAATGTTGGATGTAGATCCTCCCAATTATCATGTTCGATTTCAAGAATTTTATGGTTGGTAACGGACACCATTACATGCCTATTGTGAGGCGAGCGGAGTAATGGAGTGCGGATATTCTAAAAACAGGTCGTTAAGCTAGTTTATTCTTTAGCATTTTAATAGCCTCAATGGTATCAAAGTTCAACTCGGAACCTTTTGGTTCGCTCCTGGAAGGATTTGTCAACGGTCTCACCCGTTGTGTGTAATCAGGTATAAATCGATGATGAACGTTAATTAAACCTGTAATTCCGAACAGGTTACAACGACTGAACTTTAAATATTTGATTGAAATTTAGAAACGATCGAACGAATCAGTTTTTATTAGGTTACACCTAACTAACTAACTACAAATGACTAAGAGAACTCATATTCAGCATTTAACGCGGAGAAAAGGTCAGCACTGATGAACGTGGGAACAATCATTCCATCTGCACGGCGTGGCTCGGCATTGCAGGTATGGTCATTCTTGTGTGACTTATACCTTTCCATACTAAATATATTATATCCTCAGACAAAATGTGTTCTTAAGTGCCAAACATCATATTGCTGATTATCAAGACACAACGAGTCAGCGTAGATAATTATGTGACTTCAACGCAAGATCTTATAGATTAGGCAGTCATTTCATGACAAATCTACAATTTTGGGATTAGGTCTACTATTAAAGTAATATTAATGCCGAACCCAATCATAGTGCAACAGAATTACCTAAATATCAGTGTTGATACCATTTAAAGCCTCCAGCTGGTAAAATGTGGCACACGCAATCTTGGGTGAGGCGTAGCTATGAGAGTGAGATAATTAACACTTATATGGGGAGACTTAAGGCATAAAATTAAAAGCACATTAAGAATAATTTTTCAAAATGTTTATTTTAACTATACTGCTAGAATAATAAACATAATCCAGAATTATGGACTTACCACTATGTGACTACTTAATATACCAGATCTTACTTGGAATCCACACCAGTACTTATATTGACTCGTCCTATCGTGACAGCCAGCGTTTTCTGCCAAGGGATCCTGAAGAATATACTTGGGATAGGGATAGAGTAATATATTTGATATAAACAAACATGAGGTTAAATAGAGTGACCACACGTGCATGGCTGAGCTATCTCGCTTCCATTAAGCCCTCCTGCATTCACTATCTCCGGCTTTCTCCAAGTACTCAGTGTTTAATGTGAGTCTTTCCGGCCACTGTATGCTCAACTTCAAGGATCGTAAGGTTACAGACCAATACCAATAGCACTAAATATCCACTGAACTAACGAAGTAGTTGACACGAGGCACGATGCTTGCATAAAAACATACTCAGTAGATGTGGTATAACTCAAATGACAAGGACCGTTTAAATGTGAAAAGACTGAAAGGGAGGGACTCAGTTTTACTCAAACTTATCACTGACCTAAATAATATAATTAACTGGTCTAAAGAGTGGCTGATGCCTATCAACGCGGCAAAGTGTGTCTACATGCACTTCGGGGGCTCAAATGTTAATAGATATAACATAGGGGAAGTGCAATCACCAGTGGTTCGGTCTCATAAGGATCTGGGGGTGACAGTCAGTCAGGATCTTAAGACGACAACCCATTGCCGGAAGGTCGCAGCTAAGGGGTTTCGAACCCTCTGGGCTTTAAAACGGACATTCACAAAGCTAGATACTATCATGTTCAACAAAGTATACACGTCTTTAGTGAGAACTAAACTTCAGAACTGCGTTCAGGCTGCAAGCCCATGTTTAAAAGGTGACTCGGATATCCTAGAAAAAGTACAGAGGGCAGCTACCCGTGCAATTCCAGAACTCCGGGGTTTACCATACAAAGAGCGGCTTGAAAAGCTAGATCTCTTCACACTGTCCTATCGCAGATTAAGGGGAGATTTAATTTTGATGTACATAATACTGAGAAACGATTTTGGACCTAACTTACTCTCTCTTTTTCTTCCCACTAGACCGGGACATCTCAGAAGACATAGCAGGCAAGTAGAAAAGCCAAGAACAAACAAAATACCCGTGACATACAGGTTCTCACACCGAGTCATCAATACTTGGAACCTGCTGCCCGAAGTAGTGGTGTCCGCACCCTCAATTGACTCGTCCAAGAGAAGTCTGGACACTCACAGAAGCATACTAGAAAAGGAATAACATAGGCCATGGGCCTTCTGTCCTTACTTTACAAATCTGAATCTGAATCTAGTAGCAACTTGAGTCGTCTACAAGCAATTTAAAAGTTTGAAGAATGACAAACAACGACGCTCCTATAGGCGATCAGTAAGTTCATTACGAAATTGTCCCATATATCTTGGGATCACACTGTTGCTCTAGCAGTTTTGATTGATGTAAATGGGAAGCCAACATTCAGGCCATTAGACTCCAGTTGCGGCGACTAAAACTCCTCATGAAATGCGATATCTTATCTCGATACTCAGTGTCTTGAATAATTTTGGCTCTACTATATAAGAAATCCTTGCTTATTCCGGAATTGTTATCCATGTAGGTCCTCACTAAATGGTTTGCAGACGATGATTGAGATGCTGCTTTCCTCATCTAGTGATCAAAGGGCTTAAACACTCTACTTGATCGTGTGTACTAGCATCAGTCAAGTCGATGAGCATCTTTATAAATAAATTAAGTATTCACAGAAGTAATGAAGGAATTAACTGAGGTAAAGCGATCTAATACCCATATTACCGGAGTCTAAGGCTAGTCAGAGTTCAAGGTAATGTATGTTTAAAATTAACGTGAATGGTTGACTTACGTACTTATGAAGATTTATAAGAAGTAAATTAATGTATGGAATAGTGAGTGGATTTAGAAACAGGTCTAAACAGTCGCATTATGTTAGGCTAAATGGTATTGCCTGACTAACCTCATGAAATTTCAGCGTAGTTTGAAGTTTGTAGAAACACATAACGCGCGCTGGCTAACCTCGGTTTTCATCAAATCTTTAGTTCCACTTTAGTATATGGGAATTCAGAGATCTTCTGCGGAATCACCTATGGACGCTGACTCTACATCTGTCAGGGTCGCTGTGAGGTAGGAATATTCTGATCAGTCATAACTCCCTAGAATTCGACCTCAGAGTGCTAAGGAGAAAGCTGGAATGAGTCATATATGTACTACAGTTGCCTCGAATGAACCTCAAATAGTTATTGGAAAAGATGCTACGTTTACTTATGATCACGTTTTCAATATGAACGCTTGTCAGGATCATATCTTCCAAACCTTGGCAAAGCCACTGATTGATGGGTTTGTTACTCTCGTTCCTGTTTAATTCTTTAGCTGTATGGATGGATATAACGCAACAATAATAGCTTATGGTCAGGTATGTCGTTTGCTTCTAATTGTGTAGACGGGTTCTGGAAAAACATATACTATGGGTACAGGTTTTGATTTCAACTGCAGTCACACGGATGCTGGAATCATTCCGCGTGCTGTCCAGTATTTATTTGCTAGCGTATCAAAGCGCAGAGCTGAAGCCGCTGCAAAACAACAACCAGTTCCTGAATTTAAGGTTGTCGCACAGTTTTTGGAGGTAGGTCTATCTCCATGCTTTCGTTACGAGTTACGCATTTCACAAAACTAATCCACATGATTTGTCAGTTTTGATAGTATACACCCCTTGTCTTATCATGAAATATCTGTCGTAATTAATCCACGTTTACAACCTAGTTAGCACACCTCAAAACACAACTAGATGTTATTCCCATAGACCTAAACTTTCAATTGTATTTGAATTTTTGAGCTTTCAATTATGAATCTGGACGCCTTCCAAACAATAAGACTCGACTCAATTACCGAAGTTTAAGAAGTTAAGTAGTATTCATACCACTTTCACTTTTAACCCTGTTAGTCAGCACTTACCGGAATATTTTACAGAGCTCCTTGTTAAACTCAGTAGTGTCCTCTTGGATAAGTAGTCTGTATGAATGTTCACAAGGATTAGTACTGGCATTTGAGCTAGCCCATTACACAATATAGTATGATGTTTGACAGAAAAAACCGTGCTTAAATACTGTAGTGCTCTAGATGGTCCAGGTCCTGACCTAATTTACCTATATTTCATCAGTGGAGTACCGTGTTAAAAGTAATCATAGAGGAGAACTGAAATGGGCAGTATAAACTAGGTTTTTTTATAGCTCTTTAAAAAATTCCTGTAGAATATTGGGTGAAATTTCTAATTTAATGTTTACCGTTATTAATGCGTTTACGTAGATGCCCAGTGATGGTGTACGACACATCATATCTACTGTATGTTAAAGACTAGTACTTTTAGAGGGATACCCGTCAATAAGAACTGTAGGTTTGGAGTGGTCATGCAAAGTGCTTAAGTTTGTTCGACTTTCATTTGCTAATCACTCTTCCTGATGTTTTCGTATTCATCTGAAGTGAAGGTACGTCGGAGTCATATTGGTGCTTGTTAAACAGTCGCATACATGTTTTTGTTAAGTTGTTTTTACCTAGATATTTCAAGAGAATTCGATCATTCACTAGTTCAGCATCGCTGAATTGTCCTGAGTTTTTCTGTAACGCATACTTGTTAGATTTTCATGCAAAGCGGAAATTTCATGTCGTTGACATTTACGTGTTTCCAAAAAGCTTTCAGAATCCTCACATCAAGACATGTTACGTACGACTAACCACCATCTACCTTGATTAGCGTTGCTTGCTAGTGCGGAGATAGGTTGAGAAGTTAGAAGTGGTCAAGCCAAAATGAGTCATCAGTTCATAAACTTATTGACTGTTGGTCTGGGCTGTGTTGGTAGATACAGACTATCTGGTTAGGGTCGGTAAAATAACTAATTAGTATTTGGAGACTTTGAGTGACATAACTCAGAATCGCTAACAATAACGCAGATGCATTCACTCTTTGTCTTCCTCTCGATCTTGGATTCCAGTATCCCTACATTGACACCTGTTCACTCGGTCTTCTCAAAGCATATTTCAAAGCCCTAATCCTTTTAATCTTTAGTACATTACTTCAATATCTTATTATTTTCATCTCATGCTGACCCGGTATGGCAAATTGTGCCAACGCACGTCTGTGCCGGGCTCTATGTTGATGACGTTTATCTGTCTGATATCAGTTAGTTTTAAAATGTATTTCTTTATCTTTAGCTTTACAATGAGGAGTTGGTTGACCTACTTGATTCTGAAAAAGTAAGTTTTTATGATAATGTTTGAGTTGTAATTTCAGTACTGAAGTACTAGAGTATAAGTTTACAGGCAGTACTATTTATTTGTACGTATTAATCCTGGTACAAAAGAGCACGGGTGAAATGCTCTATGTAAGTGAGGCAATATTGCGAAATATATTCAGCAATATATTCAGTACATAAATGATCAGAAGTAGTATTTAATATGGGGTGCAGTTCATTTATAAGTGTAGCCAAGAAATATTTCTTCCAGCTAGGGAAGCTCATTTCAATTTTATTCAGTGTAGTAGAAAACCATGGTAGGATGATCACTAGCTTCTATTCCAAACCATGTTTAATAGCCTCAAGCCATTGAGTTAAACCATACCTAGGACCTCAACTAGCGAGCCTTTGACGGGCTGATAGATAGCGGTCTAAGACGGTTGTCTCTCATACTACTATTCCATCTCGTAAACCAATCACCTCTTCCTTTTTCACCCAGTCCTAGGATTGGGAATAAATAGAAAAAATGAGAGCCGCTGGAATGACAATTCTAAATAATATCCTGTTCACCGAAGTCGGTGTTTCAAGGTGGTAACCGACTGAATTATCTTCACTGTTCTGAGACACATTAACAGTCCTCATCATTACTTATATGGTGTTTCCTCTGAGTGTCAGTAATCTTTTTGTAACAACGATGACTAAACACAATCATTAAATACCACTAGCTTAGAGGAAGGTTTCACAACCATAGACCGAGACTGCTTTTACCGATGCGTTGTAAATCCAACCTTATACATTTGGAATTACATCATAACAGCATTAAGTGTCCCAAATCTACATAAAACCTTTTGGCTTTTATTATTCATAAGTTAATCTCACCCATCACGCAACAAACCGCTCATACCATTACCCAGTTACAAACTTTTCTAAATTTTCTGACTGTCCAGCACAGAGAGTGATGACGGACACCAGCTCACTCACTCATATTCAACATAAAACCTGACATGCGCGTCTCTTCTTTGCAATGCCATATTAACACAGGCTCCTTCCAGCCTTGGGGCAGTATTTTGTATTTTGGCGGTGCGAAATGTGTGCCCTACTTATAAACACTTACCTTCATTGTACATTATACCTTGCTTTTTCTCAGAATTCTATTCCCACCAAATCTAGCTAGCACTTTATTTTCTGTTTCGGGCAACCCTGTAGTATCATTAGCGCTCAGATCATGTGGCTCATACCAAATTACCTGGTGGATGAGTTGTTTTTTTGTCAAAAGAATACTGTCTTGTATGGTTTATTGTTATAGTCTGTTCCCAAGCGTTTTCCTGTTTTAGAGTATTACAACCCATCTTCCTCCGTTTCGTTCATTTAACGTCTCGGTAAATACTCAAGTAATGTTGTGTACTGGGAGGTCGTTTTAGTTCCTAAGAAAGGGACTGTAGATAATCAGGTTCTGATTGATCGTCCTCATATTTTATGATTGAGGTCAAAGTGACTGGGTATTAAAGTTTCTTATCCATTAGAACTTATTGGTTCTATGAAAAGTTAAGGTCTCATTCGGCATGCTTTTGGATTTGGGTTGTAATTAAAAAAATTGGTGTTATGTGCTCATTCCAGCATAATATTTAGTCACCATTTAGTAAACACTACCCGAGTCTAGAATTGGGAATGGAAGTATTCATTTTAAACAACTACATTTAAATGTATGTGGACCTGATTCATATAACAAGCATTGTAAATGTACTTCGAACGACTAAACTTTAGTCACAAGTTGATTGTTACTGATGTTTAATAATCAACCTAACTGGTATTTCAGTTGTGTGGTATCTAAGGATCACGGTTTTCAGACATCTATCTTCAAGCAATTATCTGTCAATTATTTTTTTATCCATTAAAGACGTATTGAACTTAAATATCTCTTTATAGTTATAGCGAAACATGTGACTAAAAGTGTTTAACACCATTTGTATGGGATACTCAGTTCATTTGTATTAAATGTGTGTGTTCTTGAAGTAGTTAATGCATAGGGAGTGAAGTGGTCGGATGCGTCGACAACTTCACTTATGTTGGAAGTCTAATCAGCCCTAATGGGTTGGTGTCTAACGAAATTTCTACATAAACTCAAAAAGATCGTTTGGCCTTTGCCAACTTATGTCACATATGGCGATGGAGATATTGATCTATTAACTAAGGGACAAGTATACTGCTTAGTAGTTCTGTTTTATTTTACGGTAGCAAAACGTGGCAATTAAGAGTAGAAGATACTCGTAAGCTACTAGTATTTGACCACGGATGTCTTAGAAATATCGCTCGCATCTTCTAGGATCACCGGGTAAGTAATGATAAGTTTAGATCGATCACAATGGCGTAGGTGTATGCACTCTCTATCTTCCCTTAAGGCGTGAAATCACTTTATACTTTTCTTTCTACGAGCTAATTCTCTCTCCCTGTATCATATCCTTACATGAAATTTTTTTACTACCATTGAAGTAACGGCTTCTATGAATTTGGTTTACATCTTGTGCTAATGAGGTATGGCAACTTGGGCCGATGCATATATGTGCCTGGTCTTACGTTGTAGCTGACTGACTGAATTAGTTAGTCTTATATAAACTTGTTTAGTTTGTAAATATCTCTGATGTCAATTTCTGTTGTTATAATAATGGTTTATCTATACTTGGTTCCATGGGTTCGACTTTTTTAGATTCAAAAACCTCATCTAAGATTGCATGAAAACGCACAAGGGGATATATATTTGACCGGTGTATCTACTAGACTTGTATCAAGTTTGGATGACGTAAGTTTTATTAGAGTGTTTTCATCCTTCACTTGCTGAATTTTACTTTTGGGATATGGGTAACTTCTGAAATTACCAGTAAAGACGATCCAGTTCTTGTTGGGAGTTGCGGTTCGCTGACAGCCTCTGCCAGGGAAGTCCTACTCACTGCCTTCTCGTGGCGGGGGTGTTGTTTACGAAAATGAGAGGATGAAAAGCGAATGTCTGGCGCTTTAACCGGATCCCAAATCAATGGTGCACATGGGCTCCAGTATCCTGAAGGAACAAATGGCGTATGAACCAACTTCTTGGTCACCGGCTTCCATGGGACTGCATCTCCTCACGATGTTCCACTGCCTTGTGGATCAGACGTTCAGGTCGAAGGCTCCCGGTGTGGTCCCCTAAGAAAACCACCTGCTTCGGTCTAAGCATTCGGGCAGTATCTCAGCCCACACACAAAAATATGATGAACTGTTTATATATGGAAATTATTCTTCTCGCTCCGATCAACAATCAAATGACTCGCATTATTATTATTATTATTATTATTATTATTATTATTATTATTATTATTTACTACGTCATTTATTCACTCTCTTTTATTCCCACTCTGTCCTCCCTTATTTTTCGACTTATACAGCAGCTCACCTATGGTAGGAATTCGGCTCTATCTAAACGTTCTCGAGTCACTGCCTAGTTGAAAATTGTATGTTATCACCGAATACGAGTACTGAAGCAGTTTTTCTGAAACCACGCGCACCATTCAAACTGGCTGTCTTCAACGTTCGCACACTTATGCAGGTCGGACAACAGATAGGGCTGGCTATGTCTTTGGAAAGTCTTAATATTGACGTGTGTTGTCTATCCGAGACCCGTATTCAAGACTCTGGCGAAGTACTACAAATTCGCTCTCCATCTGTCGCTTTAAAAAGCTTGTTTTACGTGCGTTTATCCGGGGACCCTGTGGCATCTTCGTCTGGTCTTGCTGGCGTTGGTGTAGCACTAAACGCTAGAGCTGAGGCAGCATTAATCGATTGGATCCTCATTAACAGTAGGTTATGTGCTGTTAGATTAGAAAGTTCCATCAAAGTGAGAAGAAATCGGCGTGAGAAACGATGTCTTCTCGTCATCTCCGCCTATGCCCCGACAGATTGCAGCCCGGATGCAATCAAGGACGAGTTCTACCATCAGCTAACTGTTCTTCTCCAGAAAGTGCGTTTGACAGATATTGTAGTACTAGCCGGAGACTTAAATGCTCAGGTCGGGCGTCTAGGCACATAAGAGAGTCGTTTAGGTGGTCGATGGGGACTTGTTGATTGCAGGACAGATAACGGAGAATGTCTACTGCAACTATGCACAGATCACAACTTGTTTCTGGCTAGCACTAACTTTCGGTACAGTCATCACCAATGTGCCATCTGGCGTCCTCCCTCTGCATCTCAAGCCTGGACTCAGATTGATCACATCGCGATCAGCTACCGCTGGTGTGGTTGTGTACAAGACTGCCGCTCCTTTTGGAGTACCTATCTGGCATCTGATCATGCCCTGGTCTGCGCCAACCTTACCTTACTTTTCAGTGGTCAACGAAGTGACCGCCACCAAAGGATTGATGTTAGCAAGCTGGTTGCAACTTCTGTTGTTAGTAAATATCGAACCGAGCTAGCTTCTAGGCTAAATACCATTCCACCGAAAAGTATAGATGAGTATTGGTTGCGATTGTATGGCGCCATGAAAATGGCGGGTCAAGTCAGTTGTGGCTTTGCGAAACATCCCGCTTACAAGCACTGGGTTTCTTCTGGTTCCTCACAACTCATTGAAGCCCGTCGGTCTACTCCGGATGACCGTGAGTTTGACCACAAACGAAGGATGTTACGTAATGAAATCGGGCAAAGCTTGCGTGAGGATCGAGAAGCCTGGTGGTTGGAGCGTGCTAATGAGCTGGAAGCAGCAGCTGCATCTGGTAATTACCGGAAGCTCTTCCAACTCACCCGAGCCACTGGCAGCAAGAAGTCTGGTGTGAGCGAAACAATCTGCTAGGATGACGGAACGCCAATCACTAACATCCATCGACGTCTTGGACGATGGGCAGAATTCTTCGAAGGGCAGTTCAACTGGCTTGCTGCTCCGGCAACATCGGCCAGGCTGTTCTGCCCTCCATGGCCGGTGACGACTGATCCACCGAATGAGGCGGAAGTCCGCAAGGAACTCCAACTCTTGAAACGTTACAAATCACCGGGCCCAGACGACTTACCTCCGGCTCTTTTTAAAGATGGTGGTGACTTTTTGACTAAGGGACTGACGACGTTGTTTACAAATATCTGGGAACTAGAGAGTGTACCAACGTCATGGAATGAGTCGATAGTTGTCCCTATCTTTAAAAAGGGTTCACGTTGTTCCTGTAACAACTATCGTGGAATAAGTCTACTTCCGATTGTGTCCAAGCTATTGGCTTCCGTTATACTTCGTAGGTTGTTCAAAACCCGAGAAGGATTGACTCGCGAGAAGCAGGCTGGGTTTCGTTCTGGTCGAGGATGTATTGATCATATCTTCACCCTCCGCCAAATGTTAAAACACCGCCATACTTATCAAAGGCCAACAATCGTAGTGTTTTTTGACATCAGGGCTGCCTTCGATTCGTTAGACAGGACTGTTCTCTGGGATTGTCTATTGAAGAAGGACGTGCCTGAGAAGTTTATTAACATCCTGAAAGCATTGTACACAAACACCTCAGGCAGAGTGAGGGCATACAACCACCTCTATCCATTGTTCCATTCAAGCAGTGGGGTTAGACAGGGTTGCACATTCTCACCAATCCTCTTGAACTTTGCCATCGATGACATTCTGGAAACAGCTCTGACGGATGTAAGTAATGGTGGTGTGGATCTGTTGCCTGGAGAAAGACTTCTCGACCTTGAGTATGCGGATGATATTGTCTTACTGTGCCAGAATGCCCAAGCTATCCAATCCGCACTTAATCAGTTGGCAATCAGTGTCTGTAGACAAGACAGATGCTTTGCACCCTCGAAGTGCAAAGTACTTCTACAAGATTGGCAGGATTCTAATCCTGTACTCACCCTGGGTAGTGAACAGATAGAAGTAGTCGAGAAGTTCGTGTATCTGGGTAGCTGCATAAGTGCTGCTGGTGGTGTGAGTGATGATACCAATTCACGTATGGTGAAAGCTAGAGTGCATTATACCAATCTGAGCCATCTTTGGTGCCTTCGTGGTGTTAGTCTGGCTGTAAAAGATCGGATCTACAACGCGTCGGTGAGAGCAGTTTTGCTCTATGCTTGTGAAACCTGACCTCTTCGAGTTGAGGATGTTAGACGACTCTCTGTGTTCGATCATCGTTGTCTCTGAAGGACTGCTGACATTCAGTGGCAACACCATGTTAGTAATGCAGATGTTCGGCATCGTGATTTCGGGAGCAGAGACGATAATGCAATTGGTGTCACCATCTTGAAACAGCGACTTCGGTGGCTTGGATATGTTCTACAAATGTCGTCCCAGAGAATTCCTTGTCGTGCATTATTTGCCGACTCTGGGACTGGTTGGAAAAAGCGGAGAGGTGGTCAGTGTATGACATGGTGTCGTGGTATGAAAGAAAGATGCAAAGGACTGGCTTGTGTTGGTCCTTCACGACTCCGTGGCTGGGGTCCGAAAGATGGTGTATTATTTTGATTATTTATTTTAACACATAGATATTGGTACAAGGAGGCACCAAATACATATGCGCCACACAAATCTCATTTGATATGTGTGAGGGCTGTGATACTGCCCGGATGCTCAGACCGAAGCAGGTGGTTTTCTTAGGGGACCACACCGGGAGCCTTCGACCTGAACGTCTGATCCACAAGGCAGTGGAACATCGTGAGGAGATGCAGTCCCATGGAAGCCGGTGACCAAGAAGTTGGTTCATACGCCATTTGTTCCTTCAGGATACTGGAGCCCATGTGCACCATTGATTTGGGATCCGGTTAAAGCGCCAGACATTCGCTTTTCATCCTCTCATTTTCGTAAACAACACCCCCGCCACGAGAAGGCAGTGAGTAGGACTTCCCTGACAGAAGCTATATACGCGTGGCCATTTGAGAGCATTTTGAGAGGGAGAGCGGACTCTCCCCACTCTCGGCCGTACCAGGGCATTTGGGGGCTCAGAATAGAAGCCAGTGGCGATCCTTCTGTAACCTTCTTTTACTTTCTTCGTAAAAAGCGGTTGCTTCTTCCTTAACTGAAAGATTTCTTCTGATTGTACCTTTTCGTTTTCCCCATTATTACTACTATTACACTACCTTACACTAACCTGGTCGTTATTGTTCTTTTTTATAATTCCCTACGTTCCTTACCTTTTTTTCTCTTCTCTTTAAATTCTCATTGTTTTGTGTGGCGCATATATATTTGGTGCCCCTTTGTACCAATATTTATGTGTTCAGATAAATAATAAATCGGTGACAACTTACAAATAATCGTTCATAAGAGGCCTAGAGTCTCATTAGTTTTTGGCATTCAGAATCAATATTTCTCACTGAATAGGTGTGTCAGAGTTCATTAATAGTTTTCACGTGGTTGTTGGTTTGCATCGTCGTTTTTTCACGTTTTTTTGTTATGAACCATTCCCAGTTAAATAGTTGCTGAACTGGTAAGTTGCTTTGCAATCGTATGTAGTATAAGACTTTCCGTAATTATACATCATCGTTCAGAAGAACGACCAAACCATCCAGCTCACAGAACAAAACTCCATCAAAATCATCCATTTGAGCTACAAATCTTCACCATCTCATAAATGGCAAATGTTTTTTTATTTTAAACCTATCTTTTCTATATTTCTGATCTACTTTAGTATATCATTTATCTAGGTAGTCCAATCTTTCTTTACTATTTTAATACATGGTCACCTGAATGAAGAGATTTTGTGCCACATTATATATTCAAACTGGGATGAATCTTTTCTAACCATATTTGTAATATAATACAGTCAATGTCGTAGATTTCAGGGACCTAAGTAGGAAATTTGTGAAAAGGTATTGAAAAATTCTGCAAAGTTATAGGTGTATCCTTATTTGTTCAGAACAGAAGCTTGTGAATATAATGTAGTTTTCGCATGACTTTAAATAATTTTTTTCCGCCAGAACTATTTTTCCTTACTATTAAAGTGGCGAGCATGACGCAACAAATTTCACCATATAAACATATCCTATCGTTTTATTTTCAGACCCTAAAATGTCTTCGTGATGGCTCACTAATCAGAAGTACAGCTAGTACTAATATGAATACTCAATCCTCTCGTTCCCACGCTATATTTACATTGCACATTAGACAACAGAGATTATTAAAATATGAAGAGGTGAGTTCAAATATTCATTTAATTGACATTGATATCTAATGTAAAACATTTACGAAATGTAGCCTCGTGTACTTATCTTTAAACCATTGTTAAGGATACTATTTGGATGCTAAAACTGAAGTAGGTGTAACGAGGTTCAAACCTTCGACTTACTAGCTGAAAGCTGAGTATTTCTACCGTCAAGTCGATTGACTGAACATATTTAGATAAACAGCTATAAATGAATAACGGATCGTTTTCAAATTTGATATAGAGACTCTGCAAGCTTCGTATTTGTATACTATTTTGTAAAAAAAGTCTAGTTACAATTATGTTAACGCGGTATTCAGTGTTATCAGACATCATACTGAATACGTTTGGTCATGCTTTTAATAAAGGATACCTTCTACTGTGCACTGTTTACTTCCATGGTATATCTATGGTGACAAACTAACCAGTATTCAGACAGCTCATTGTATTTATTAAGTATTTTTATCCACTGTAACCTAGACTCCATATCTTTCATGCCGTCTTTGAACTTATGTGAAGTGGAACAACGTGAGTTAATCCACGTATGTATTAAGTCTTGGGTAATTCATGGATTGTTGGTGGGTTGTACTGCTCGGATTTCGAGATGTCCCTGCCCATATTACAGTAACTTAAGGACATCTCGGAAATCTAAGTCTGTTTTTCGACTTAAGAATGATCACTTAACACAATATATTCTCTTACTAACTAGTTGTAAATCATCCAATTTTGTGTAGATATTAATAAGCCTGTCTGTGGTATGTAAGTTAACTACGTGTGTAAGAAATATTGGATTAAGCGTCTTTATATTAAGGGTATTTGGCTTTGATTTTGTTTAATAAGGAATGTAGGTAAGCAACTAATATAAGTACGAATGATATAGGTCGAAAATAGAAATAAATGAAAGGTACTAACATTCAAGATTCCCTTATCTCAATATCACCTAAGAACTCCAACCACTCATATTTCTCATTTCGAGTACCTTAGCGCAAAAGGTCAATACCTCCATTGGTTGACCCACTGTCTTATAGTGATGTTAATTAAATATAACCCCTATCTACTGTCGGAATTTTGATGACGATCTGGTCACAAGATTTAAACAATAATTCGTGATTGTCATTTTTTTCTAAGCAGTTGTTATTTATTATCTGTATGTTCTGATGTGAGACCTTATTCTTTTCTAGCATTCCTTGGTGTTGGAATAGATCGCATAAATTTCGCTCATCATTTTGATTCTTTCATTGATTAGCCATGTGATTAAATTTTTTTTCAAATGAATAGGATTCCAGTGGACAAAAGAAAGATGTTCAGTCGGACGCAGATCCTGATCCTGATTCTACAGTTACTGACCAAGTGCCTGAATATGAAACACTAACTGCGAAATTTCATTTCGTCGACCTTGCCGGCAGTGAACGTCTTAAACGAACTGGTGCTACTGGCGATCGTGCCAAAGAGGGTATATCAATCAATCGCGGTTTAGTAAGTGATAAGATCATTCATAGGTCACTCTTAAAGGGAGTGATCTATAGGTTGGATTTTGCTTCTGATAATTGGTTTATTATTAGCTTAGATATTATTCGAACTGTGCTTTATTTTGTATATACTTTACGTTTGTGATTTGTGGACCCATATACTAATGTATATGTAGTTTTTAGTTTTGTATCTTTTAATTATTTTGCTAAATTTAGCAATGAGTGAGCGTTTTCCGTGGTATTATCTCTATTCACCAAGCTAGATTCTGTCTACTTTTTTTAAAAGGAAGAGTTCTCTAATTCCTGTTTATTTTGTTAACCCTATTGTTTTTTAATCGTTTTCATATGAACCTCAAAATTTTCATGGGATAAAATAAATAAAATGAATTCACCTTTATCCCATTAAAATTATTCGGTTACTGCTTCAAAATCTTCCTACTTAACAATCGTTCATCTAAAGAAAACAATGTTATTTTAGGATGATGCTTTACTGTGATGTAAAAGTGAAACGTTACTCATAAGCAACCTAGAACCTGGGGCATATGTGTGTATCATAATACATCAACACAGTGAAAAGAAATCATCAAGACAAATTCCAGTGTAATAGAAACAGCGACAGTACCAGTAATATTAAAAAATATTAAAGATATACTATATGATTCAGGAAAAAAAGAATGAGTTCGTGAAATCAAAATGTACGGGGGAAAATCCGCATGTGACAATGGAGTTTATAGTGTTCTTAATAACCTAATGTTGAAGATGTGACTTTCGGGGTCGGAGATTCAATTTTACTCACACATCATCTAGAAAGTTTCACAATTATGACTAGAAGTATCAGTTTTTGGGTGATTATTGTCAAATTTTCTAGAAATGCATGATTTTTCAATAGACATTTAAGTAATGGACACGTTTTACAAGTTCTAAGTTTTTATTTAAACTAGAAAAATTTAATTTTCAGCTACATACAAAGATTAACCGCCAGGTTTCAGATAGCTACAATTTTATTCTCTCTGCTTCATTAACTTGGAACATAGTTTATAAATTACTTTTCTACTATTCTCTATTTTGATTTAGTTATTTACGTATAATGTAATCTCATGAACTAATTATAATATGAAATTGTTTAATTATATAGATTAATTAATTCTTTTTCCTTTAAAACAATATATATATATATATATATATATATATATATATATATATATAATTTTCAACTCTTTTAATGACATTTTATAACCTGTACTGAATAGTTACTTCCCTTATATATTGTTTTCTGTTCCTTTCTTTCATAGAATAATTAAATAATTTATCAAGTTAATTTAATTAACACCAACTCCCTTGAATTTATGTTATTCAATAGCTTGTTAATAAATGGCAAACTTATACATCTTTTCTTTTTTTTGCCTTAATTATTTTATTATCTCACCTTAAACAACCAAGTGCACTCAAGGTCAGTGTTAGTGATCATTTATAAAATAGAAATTTATCACATTTATTGGTATTTAAGAAATCATTGAACTTAAAACTATTGGTGTATTTTTAAGAAAAAAATTTTTTTATTGTGAGTAATATTATCGATGCATTTTTTTAAATGTATCACTATATTATATCAATGTCTCATTCATTTAACACCTAGTTATTCTGAACGTTGAAAATTTCAATGATCTTGACTTTTATTTGCTTTATCAAATTGATGCATTAAGTGATTATAATATCCACTTGACAGTCATGAATTGAGCTAACAATAAATCAATGTATGAAACACATTAAAATTTTAATCGTACAAAGTAAATTTCATTCTATGGCAACAATTTTTTGTTTGAACAACCAAGTAGGATTTTTTTTCGAAGCTCTTAACTTAAAGCTTAGTGCATAAACGTATAACCTGTTTACTGAGTAGTTGTATCAATCATTTTATATATCTTGGTTTATTGAATTTGAGTTGCTGTTATCTTTCATAAATTTTATTATTTCACATAAACTTTTAATACGTCATTATACATCTCTTAAGATGTTTAATAATTTAACTATTTGTATTTGTCTTTCAAATATAACTATTTACTTTTATTGTTGTTATTTATTCCTATTGCTTTCCTGTTTGTACTGAAGATGTCAAATAATTTTTTGTTCGTTCTCTCATTAACATTTCCGTGAAAATCAAGGAATCCTTGTTTTTCCAAAAAAAATTCTTAATGATACCTGTATGTTTGTAATAGGTACTATAACACTTGAAGTATTTATTGTGTTATATTCTGTCTTATTAATTAATTATCCCTTTGTAATTAATTATTTCAATGTCTCATTCACTTATTAATTTGTTTTCATTTATTTTTTTTTAGCTTGCTCTCGGTAATGTCATATCTGCTTTGGGTGACAAAACAAAACGAGGCTGTCATGTGCCTTATCGTGACTCTAAATTAACCCGTTTGCTTCAAGATTCTTTAGGTGGAAATTCTCGCACAATTATGATCGCCTGTATTAGTCCATCTGATTGTGATTTTTTAGAAACTTTGAATACCCTTAAATATGCAAATCGCGCACGTAATATACGTAATCGCGTCACTATGAACCAGGATAAAACAAGTAAGCAGTTGGCGACATTACGCGCTCAATTGGCTGCTTTGGAGGAAGAATTAAACGAATACAGACAAGTAAGTTTGGTTGTTTGAATTATGGGCGCTTTTACATATTTTTGTGGATGTGCCTGTATTTTCAGTGAAATCCTAAGATATGTATGCATCGCGGTCATACGTTGTTTAAATTACTTTATCCTAAAATGAAGAAATTGTCTAATCGATTTTGACTTCCACTTATACCATTTCATATAGTCATCCATTTGAAATTAGTCAAAATATTGTTCTCACCAATTACTTCGCATCATTAGTAAATGATTTATTATATTTGAAGATTTTGGTGATATATTTATTCACTGTGTATTCAACCCTTTTTGGCAGGTTCCTTTTAGACAGACAATGTCTATCAGGTATATCTTTGCCTTCTACCAGACTGTTATTATAAAATTAATTATATGAAGCAACATCGTAGATGTTTACCTAAAGTTTTAGTCCTCCTATCATAAGAATTTTCACTTTGCCTATCACAGTATAAATATCAAGACGAAAACAATTCAGAATATCAAATTCATTAATTTCAGTTTTGGAAGCTGAGTGTGATTGTAAAAATGATATTCCACTTAGGAATAGATATCAGTATATAGTTGTAGAGATTGTTGAGTTTTATTAAAATTGTGAACCGATCATTGTTAGACTACCATTAAAGACCTGAAAGCACTGGATGGTCCTTTCGTCCTAGTATGGTACTCCTCACTAGCGCACATCCACGACTCCGCACGCAGTAATCAAACCCAGAACCCTAAATCTCGCTCACAAGCGCTAAAACTTTATACCATTGAGCCAGGATCCAACTGTGCTAATGCCTAGCTACAATCAATTTACGATAATATAATGTAATATAATATGGAGTAAACAACCTATCAATTTACTCATGCAACTACGAAATATGCCTGTTTGAGTGAAATAGCTTTCATTCCCTATCGTGTTTATTATTCTTATCCATGAGTAACTTTGTTTATCTTTTTTTTGTCGAAGCAAGATACTTCTGAAGTAGTTCAGTTTTATTTTCAAACTGGTTAGCCTCTACATCGGTCATTTTTTCTTTCGATTTCCACAATTAAACTTTTACTTTTCTACATGTTTTTTTGTGTTTATCTGACCTAGTTTTTGATCATTCTAAACGCCGAATCCTCTTGTTTCTCTTTTAAGGGCAGACGACTTGCAATAACAAATAATTCTGGTAATTCAAGTGATTTATCACGAGAGATCAATATGCTACAATCCGAAAATGACAAACTTCGTCTTCGCGTTAAAGCATTGGCTGTTACTGTAGATGCTTTAAAAGTAGGTTGGACTGCTGTATTATTTTCAAAACAAATAATTTATGTAATTACTGGGTACATTGTTCTTAGAAATCTCATTCATATAGCTTACAGCCAATAAGTCATCCATTTTGATTCCATCCCTTCTAACTTGATATTAGCCGCACAGCATTAACGACTTACATATGGATTTCGGTCTGGTGTCTGGAAAAATGTACCCAATCATTAGGCCATAAGACAGCATTAAAATCCGTACTATGACCTCTTTAAGGTGTAGTGATGAACACTCTGTCCAGATTTTACGTGGATTTTTACAACTTCGGTCTTATGGAAATTTTTCTTAAGGGTATAGTCACTATTAATTTAAAGTGTTAAACAAATTTAAACCGGTTTTAAATCAAGTATTGAAATGTTTCATATCCTGACGTCTTATCCCTTTTAGATACACTAATTAATGATAGATTATAACTCCTTGTTTATAGTGTTTTCTGGATATTTTTCTTCAGGTTTTTCATCTATACTCGTCAATGACTAGTTTAATAAGCTGTATGAGTATTGTTTCATCATAAAATCTTTCTTCTGGCCAACAGATTCCTTTCCTCATAATTTTAACGAGATTCTTTCCATCCCTAAGTATGTTTTATATAAACATTATTATCTTTTAAGTTAGCATAAAAAATGTGTAAGAGATTTTCCGTGTTTAATATTTATCATGTTATCTCTTGAAAAGCTTTAATGCTTACAGAATAACCGTTCAAATGCTACATAATCGAAAATGCTTTAAAGAGATCTACCAATCATTGACCGAAAATCGTTGAAACAGGATGAGATTTTTAGTCGCAACTGAGTAAATTCAAGACTAAAATTGATGTAAGACAATGTGTAAGCCATATAAAAATAAAATGTCAAATATAGGATTAAAGATAATGTAAAACAAATTTATTGATTGTTAGATAATTATGTTTTTTTCATAAACTAAGAGGACATAAGCTGAGTAAATCATAATTTCCGTTTTGATAAGTGATTATAGTTTAATTTATGAGGAACTTATTTTTACCATGATCTAATCCCGAGTTTAGTATTTGTAATCATAGTTCATATCTAATCTTTCTTGTTTCACCCAACATACAACTTTATTAGGGTTTACTTCTTTTCTTCGCAAAGTAGATTTTATAACGGATAGGCAATTTTCACAGTTTAAGTCACGAACTGATCTTAGTTAGACCACCATTAAAAACCTGGAAACACTGGGCGGCCGTTTTATCCTAGTATGGGACTCACACACTGGGATAGTTTTAGACCAAGTTTTATTGTTG
This sequence comes from Schistosoma spindalis, assembly GCA_946903255.1. Taxonomy (NCBI): domain Eukaryota; kingdom Metazoa; phylum Platyhelminthes; class Trematoda; order Strigeidida; family Schistosomatidae; genus Schistosoma; species Schistosoma spindalis. Next base: position 16,275,944 of record OX336417.1, on the reverse strand, counting down.
CCGTATCTTAGTGCCAAAAGTTTAATCTCTAGAGCATTAAAGCGGCATCCAACCGTGTTAATGCTTAACTTCAATCAATTCATGATATTGTGCCTTGTCTATCATCTGTGGTGGATATCTGCAACTTTTATTTTCTCTAGGTTCGAAATGCACAACTGCTTGCCGATCAAGAGACATGTTCTTGGGCAGCATTGAAATTTCGGTTATCTGGAGCAGAACATACTAATGAATCTGATAAACAAACAAGCGAGGTAGAATCTGATAGGTCATCATCACTTGGTCTCATTTCTGCTGATGCAGAAGATTTTCGTCATCTTGTTGAAAAGTATACCGTTGAAGTGGAAGAATTACGGTATGTTTTCGGAGGTTTTTTCTATTTGTTAGGATTTTGACTGTTAGTCTAAATTCAACTTCCTACTCATTGGGATTTTATATATATGTTATTATTTTATTATTATAAGCAATTCATCAAATGCTCATTTCGCTTATAGAGATTTCTTGCATTGTAATTATTTTCAGTTCGTAGTGGTTCCTATTAATTTACCTAATTTATCTTCTGAAAAGCATTACTTAGTAAAACCAAGTAATTTTTATGAAGTTTTCTGTTATTTTATTGTTTTAACTATTTGTATTGGTTTGTTTGAATCTTGACATATTTTGTATTGCTTCTTAGCACTAAATTGGCGGAAGCTGAGGCACTAGTCGAATTCAGTCAACGACCGTACACGCATGCTTCACCAGCTCAAATTAGTCGTTTATCAGAACGTCGATTTGGCTCAAAAATGGATTCAGTTTTTACACCCAATCGTGTTGCCTTCACAAGCAATGAATTCCCAGACCTTGATTCTAGCATGTTAGCTGCTGCCGAAGCGGGATTATCTGCAGTAAATACTTACTTCAGTAATGAAGTACAAGTGGATGATAACACTATTGAAGCTAGTTATCCTCACAGACAGCGCAAACGGCGACGCAGAAAGAGGCAGATAATCAATACACAGAGTGAAGAACGTAAACCTCTTAAGTCGAAACGTAAGTACTTCTGTTATATTTACTAGTGTAACTTTAGTTAACCTATTCAATTGTACTTTGGAATAAACATGATTCAAGGCATCCGACTTCTAAACACTAGATTTTAATGCTTGTCCAGCTCTAGCGACTGCGTCATATTGTTCTCCACCTTACAATTAATTTGAATCTTAAAATAACATAATTCAATATGTCTAGATAAGAAATCAAACTTCACCATTTATTAACAATAAATATACTATTCGTGATATCCCGATGAGCGTGACGTAATTTAAGCCAATTCTTCAGAGTAAATAAAGTCTTCTACATCTAGTCATGGAACGTAAAGTATACAATTTTCAACTCTTTGGGATATCATAAATACTATTCTTATTATTAAATTATTACCCAATACTGTCCTATAAATTGTTACACAGTTATTGTTGTATGTTTTTTCTACATACAACTGCCTCATTGATAATCTTAAAACGGTTTGGCCTTATTACATTCTCTTTCTATTTAAGACTGAAGTTTTGCATAAGTCTGCTAATTACCTATGGGAATACTATGTCTAGTTGTTTATCTAATAACTTATATTTACTTTATGTAATTTTTTCTTACTATTTTTGCAGTCAATAATGTTGATATGCATTCTGATGTGGAACACTCCGAGAGTGTTGATTCCCAGAAAAGAAGACTGCATAAATTTATAGTCAATGACTTAGATGGAGGCGTAATTGGTGATGATGATGAAGATCGTGAGAATAAAATAACTGGAACATTGATTGGTGTATCTGTTGAGGTAGGTATTATACTTGCAATTAAATAGTACATAGTAATCAAGGCTCTCTGTCAATACTGGCGACTATTAATCATATATATAAATTATATAAAAATTAAACGTTTGGAATATTTTCTTGGCCTAGTATGAATATTATCAGAATATATAACTACAGAGTTTTACTGATTTTCCGTGTCGGGAAAATTTATTTGTAACCACGTCCTTTTTAAATCATTCTTCAATCTCGTAATACTTATTTCGGTTTGGTTTTTTATACCACAACATATATCATCAAAATATTACTTCATATTATTATGGGTCACGTAGGTAGATATGGTTTTCTTAAATGAGCCTTTACCGTAGTTATGGTCTACTATCAAAGATCGTAACTTATATGGATTAAAACAGATTCCAGTCACCCAATTGTACTTATTCTTCATTTTTCTATATCTCTTCAGTTTAATATCATACAATAATTCTTATTATTGTGTCTGATTTTTTGCTTTTGAACCATCTTGTGGTATAATTCTTTGTAGCATACATCTTGATAATTTAATTCCTCAATTAATTTTTCTCTTCTGTATTTTTCAATATTTAATACTGGGTATTTGCATAGGAAATTGTTGTCTTAACGATAAAACTAGGATACTTAATGTTACATTATTTTAATTTCCATCAGCATACTGTTATGTTAAACTTTGATGTTACGTAATCATCGATCTTAATTAATAATGATACATTATGTATTTTATTTGGTCTACTCATCACAACAATCAACCTATCACTCCAACACCGGCGTTTTGTTTTGTATTACCTCCTGGGAGTTGTACATAAATGGTGATATTCCGTTATAATTCAAGAATAGTTAGGTCAAAGACAGATTTTTTTGATATTGTATATTAAAAAAAATCACAATTCATCTACATTTTAGTCGTATCAAATGAATTCTTTTGTAAAAAAATTTTCTTTTTATATTTTCAGATTGAAAGTGGCAATATGGGCGACGAAACTCTTTTAGGCAGTGTAAGTATATCCAGTAATGATTCAGGAGATAAACAATGCGATAAAATGGATGATGCTACAGAATTCACGGATTCATGTTCAGACACTGATTTAGATGGTAAATTATTTCAAGTAAATTTCATCCTATATATATATATATATATATATATATATATATATATATATATATATATATATATATATATATATATAATAATGGTACTATTATATTTCGTATGGTTTCGGTTGTAGATTTTTATTCCAGTTTAATTTAAATACTTTATATAATCATTTTGAGCTCATTTGTTTAGTGAATCGAATATTCTGATAATTCAGTTATCATTTTGTTATTATGGTAATTTAATATCATAAAAAGTCTGTCTATACGTCAGTATATAAATCCTATTCACATGAATGTGTTAGACGTTTCTACTCTAACGACAATAGATGGTGAATTCTAACATCGATAGTTAAAAAGATAAGGTTATTATATGCTATTACAATGTACATAAAAGGTTTTTAGATGCTATCACTATTCATTTATTTTTGATGTTATAGATACGAACGATGAAAATGATATTTTAACAAATATGGATACCCAGACAGTTAATAAACCTCCATGTGGAATAAAGGAAGCTCGATTACACCAGAGTTTAGCTCACGTATCGTCAGAAATCGATTCTAAGCAAAGACTAATTGCCGAGTTACAGTCTAAAGCTGCCGAACTTGATCATCTGAAAAATCATTACGAACGACAAATGGCAAGTCTCCAGTGGCGTATTAAAGAAACAGAGCATGAAAGGGATTCGGTAATTGCTAATTTAAGCCAAATCGAACACACTGGTGAAGAACGTTTAAAGCGCACTCGAGAAGAGTTTGAAAAAAAGCTATCTGCATTACAAGTAAGTTCATATTTGAAGTGCATTTATAACAGTTTTATGCACAATTGTATTGTTCATAGTTAGCTGGGAAATAATTTACAATATAGTTAGTGTCCTAATCAAATGCATTATTTTGACTTTTTTTAAATATGTAGGAGGAAGTTTCACAACTCCATCTAGCTCGTCAGGAACAAATCCGACTAGAACGACAACAATCTAAGAAAAATGACGAGTTACGCCAACTAAGACAAGAACTGGAACAACTACGTCGGTACAAAATTGAGTTAACCAGGCGTTTAAGGGAGGAAACACAGCGTACTCGTCATTTAGAGGCCTTGTCAGCTAAGCGCGTTATGGAACTGAAAAAAGCCAAATCACAAGCCGATAATCAAATTAGATCATTGGAAGCAGCACATTCAGCTAAAGATCGTGCATTGCAACAGAAACAAGCTGAGGTAATAATTTACAATAATATTTTTATAATATCAAGTTTTTTAGATATTCTCTGGGAATATGTATTTAGCTTAAATCACTTCCACATTTTCTCTTGATGAACGATTTGAATTATTATAGATTGCTTTTACTTTATGCGATGTCATCGGTCAATCATGCATCCATTTAAAATTGTGGACTAATTTATCGTGAAATATATCACACATCTCATGTATTAGGATATTTGTACTTCATGTGTCCTCCAGAAATCATTTTTAGATGGTGCTGTGTTGAACTTAAGGTGTAAAACAAATGACTCACTAATGATCAAAAAGCATATTGATTCAATTTGTTCCAGAAAAATCCTGTTGAATCAATCTTTAGATTTGTCTGTTAGTCTGATATGTGTTTGTGATCTCACATTCGGATTTTTGTCGACAGATGTAATAAATTATGTAACAGTTTATAAAAAATGATTAATAAACTTTAACGTTTGAAATAGTCTAATTAACATATTTTCTGTGGAACATGATTCACTGACTAATCAATACTACTTGCTAGTCAACACAAGTATTCTATGGATTTTGCACTTCAAATCAATAGTATTTAATATATATACCTCTGTTATTTTCTCAAAGATGAATGTGTATACTCCTAAGACTGGATTCTTAGTCATTTCTATCTAAAGCTGGTTTCTCAAAGGTTTGTGTCTTATTGTAGTGATCGAGAACTCAAGTGGGTACAACCGATTATATTTAAATACAAAATTATAGGATCTCTTTGTAAAATATGGGAACCATACACTGAATACTTCATTTGCAAATTTCCATTATTTGTACTTCATATTCTGTGTTATTCTTCCAGTCTACAATTCCTTTTTACTTTCCCTTCTATTCTCTTCAACCTGATCTTTTTAGCCTTTTGCATACTATTTATGTCGTCAGACAAATATATCACGAAGTTTTCATACTCTTATTAGTGGTTGTGAAGATGTTTTATCATATAATGACTCAACCTAAAAAAAATTGTGCAATTTTATTTGGTCCGGGTACTTTAATCTTGAACAGTCTATTTCCATTTGTATATTCATTGTTTAATGTTAACTGGAATAAAACTTGGTTCACTATATTCTTTTAACCATTCAGTTTAATTTTCATAAAATTGATGTTTTTATCTTACAGGCAAAAAACTTCAGGCGATGTTTTATCATTTTTATCCCGTTCAAAGTTAATTATTTTGTATTGATCTTCTTCCAAACCATGCTTTTTCATTCTCCAGACTATTCCTGTTTCATTCCAATCTTTTTTCTACTAATAATACGATCAATATTTCAACTAGATAGATCACAACAATTTGATATGTAACGCAAATGTATATGAATTTAGGTTGCCACATCTCTCATCGATCTGGTAAGGGGAAATTAACAAAAAAGTGGTTAATAATAATGTAACAAATAGGAATAGGGAAACAAAAGGTAAATACAAGTGAAACATTCAGTGAAATGTAATAAATGAATACAAATGTGTTGTTGTAATGAATTTTGGGGCATATCACTTTAAGTCTTAAACCATGGGTTATCTTGCATATGGCTCGGAAGATTTCCTATTAAATTCTTTTTGCGTTCCATAAGTCTTAAGTGTTGATGTGCTTTCACTGGACCATAGTTAGAGTCAAATTATTTGCTTCAGAAACACCATGCGTCCTTTATTTATGTTTTGTGATGATTGGTATTGGTGATATTATCTATTTGTGTATATTGTATAGTTAATTTCATAAGTCGCCAGGTTAGATAGTGTCTCTCTCTATACCTAAACTTGGTACGTATTAGGAATAAACAATAATCATAGATGTAGCAAATAGTTATCGTTATTTGTTTGGTGTGTTGAAGTTCCTAAAGCACCATTCAAGTGTTTGCCTATCTCATCTGTACTGACTTTGAACGCTTGGGTTTTTGCGGAAGATTTTGAAGCTTTCAGTAGAAAATTTTCTATTTCCTCTTAGTCCTAGTTTTTAGGAGAAACTATGAACAAATAGTGGTGTGTATCCTAATCCTTACAAACCTACACACGTAGTCACTGGAACAGAGCACAGTAGGCCGAGACCCATTTTAGGGGTGAATTTTCCCTCTTCGAATACGCACCTAAAAACCCTAAAAAATTAGATGTACACTACCAGGTTGGGGTCGTAATTACTGGTTGGTACCGATGAGCAATATGACTCAGTCGATCACAGTTTTATAGATAAATACACGCTTTGTCTTTGTTTAAAATTTGAGTTTTAAAATTATGTTTTTATTTTCTTGTTTTGTAAATCCATTCTTTCTACTCGAATCATTTCGTCTAGGCCTAATTTATTCTGCTATCACTGATACTGTTACTACTTCTACCACTCTGAGTTTTGATAATTTCATCTGGCTTTGCTGCTATTTTGTGATGAATTAAACCTAACTGCAGCATATATTTGCCAAGTTCTAGGTTGCTTACACCTAACTGATTGATGACTGATAGTCTGGTAATACAATTAGTTTGGTACAGTGATTCAACTGAGTTTTTGCAATAGCCAAGGATAGTTATCATATCCAAACGGTTGCCACAGTCGAACATGTTTATCCGTTTAGATAAAATGTGGAAAAATTTGTTGGATAAATTAATATTCTTGTTACTTAGTTTCCTTCCCAGTAGGTAATCTTCGATTCAGATTCCTCATAACCATAAATTTATTTATTTAAATTCTTTAGTTGGATCTCCTCAAACGTAAGAATATTGAACAACAGAGACAATTGTCCTCTTCATTTACTAATCGCATGACTCAAAGTGTAATAGGAATAACTGGATCAGGTTGGAGTTCACTACGCAAACCAGTTCGTCGAACTTCATTGGCTGGTTCAACATTTAATCGAAGTCGTTTATTTGGATCTGCAAAAGCTAAATGGGCTGTAGTATCGAAAGAATTGGACGCTGATGTTGAACGTCTTCAAAAGTCAGCACGTTTAGAACATGATCTTCAAACGTGGATTCGTGAACGTGAATGCTTAGGACGAAGGTTAAAACGCTTACAACTTCGTAGAGCTCGCAACGAAGAAAATGCAAACAATGATTCTGAGGAAGTTGAGAATTCAAGTAAAATAGCTGAATTTGATGAACAAGTGAGTTTTTTAAATTTTTATTCCATTGTTTTTTCCTATGTCATTTATTTGTTTCTATCTCTATTGCATGATGTTGTTTACTTATAAATGTAAATGTATGTAACTTTTCTAATTTCTAACAGATAAGAAATGTTACAGCACAACTCGAATCTGTTCAAGACGCTATACAGGAATGTCAAGCTAGTATTATTGAATTTGAAAAATGTGGCTCTAACTTATCAAAGGTCACTGAAAATAAACCTACAAAATCAATTGTTTCACGACAAGATCTCTCTTCAAGTAACAATCAGTCAAATAATATTCATGCATTATTCTCAAGCTGCACATTAACTGAAGCACGTTTTTTGCTTAGCAAACTTTTTGACACAGCTGTCTCTCGTGGTCTACTAGCCAGTCGGTTGCAACAGAATGAAAACCAACTACGGGCTAATATGTTGGTCAAAGAACAAGAACGAGAGCAAGAACTAGAAATGCTTAAGTTAGCAATTCAGCAATCCGGAGTACCATCAGATAATGTTGAAGCAATATTCTCTGGTAACGAGCGCTTAATCCGAAGAACAAATTCTTGCCCATATCATGGAACATCAAATGTCACAGGCTGTGAATGTTGTAGTTGTACTGTATTATCGGCACCACTTTCCTCGGACGATTCCTCAGACGGTATACAGAATGATGATAGCCAGTGGCAAGTGGATTCAGCTAATTTCACTAACATTTCTTCTCACTATATGTCCCACTCAATGTATGCGAATATAGAATTGTCGAACTCATCAAAATGTGGTAAGAAAAATAATTTATTTCCCGCTGAGTTCATTACTAACATATATTAATGACTGGATATGTATGCAACTGTATTCATTATTTTCTGAAAAATAGCGCAGTTTTAAAGCATTTCATATTTTTATTGAATAGGTTTTCCCAGAAATCTTTATTTTATTTACTCATCCAGACATTAAGGTCATCTTCACTAATGAGTTTATGTCGTACAATGCATATTGTATGACATTGGATTCTACCGTTTTGATAGGGGATTCATTGTGTAGTTTATGGTCAATATTAATTTTTCTTCTCCAAGTAACATCCCAACCATACCGAACTCTATTAACAAGGTACAGCTTCTAGGGAACTGTCGTTACAGTTAGTAACATCGATTCTTATTCATCAGGATTGCTCACTTTCTCAAAACTTTGTTCATCTGACTTTTCAGACACTGGTATCTTTCCAGGGGATTCCTTTACCATTTTAAAATACACAAATGACATAATTTATTCTGTAAAGATTGACATTATACAGTCTTCTGATCTGCTTGACAAATAATGAACGTATGTTTAGAGTGCGTTTCTCCCTCCCAAATGCAGAATGTGGCTTCAGGGCTGGTCTGTGTCGTTGTTTTTATTGGTCACAGAAAGTAAAGTTGTTAAGCGTGTTGATCACTTTAGTTATCATCAACTACGGCGGGGTTTCGGACGTTTGCTTTTACATTTCCATAGTTCTCCATATTGATAATTTTAATTGACTTGTAAACAGTCGTTGTTTTCCAGTTGACAAAGTTTTATTCCAATGTAATTCATAATTTCAAATCACAGACTGGTTTTATCAATTATCATTTTACTTTATTGTTTATTTATGGTGAGAAATTTCTATATACATTATACTGGTATTTTTTAAGAAAGTTTATCAGTTGTTCAATGTAACCATAGTCCTTACAATGACTCAAACTTAACTGTTGAATAGATAAGATAATTTAACTGTGTCAAAAAAGATTGGACAGTTTTCAATGCGATTATTTTAGAAAAATGTCCATTTCCTAATTTTGTAATGACAGTCTAGCCTTTCTGACCTAATGATATTTTCTTACTGTCCGATGATACCCTAGATATGCAATCCTCACTCAAGTAGCTGAGAATCAATGTTTGTAAGTGCGGAAATGTGCTTTGCACCTTCTAAGGGCAAATTACTTTTACAAGACTGGGAAGATCTTATATCTGCACTCCTTCTTGATAGTCAGCAGTAAGAAGTTCGTACATCTGGGTCGCTGCATAAGTGCTAGTTGTGGCATGAGTGACGAGATCAATTAACGCATAAACAAAGCCAGAGCAGCTTATATCAATCTGGGGCATCTTTAGTGGCTTCGTGATGTTAGTCTGTCTGTAAAAGTTCGAATCTACAACGCTTTGGTGAGAGTACTTTTTCTGTATGCTTGTGAAACCTGACCTTTCCGATTTCAGGATGTTAAGCGACTCTCTCTGTTTGGACATCGTTGTCCGTTGGATTCATGATATTTAGCGAGAACACCATGTTTGTAATCTAGGGGTTCTGCAATATGTGCTCAGATACAGTGACGGTAATTCAGTCGGTTACCATCTTGAGATACTAACTTCGGTGGCTCGTACATGTAGTACTAATGTCTTCTCAGGGAATTTCACGTCATTCATTACTTTCTGACCTTAGGACTGATTACAGAAAGTGGAGAGGTGGTTAGTGTATGACATGGTGTCTTGGTATAAAAGAAAACTGTCCAGGGCTAGCATTTATCGGTTCAAAAAAACTATCTGGTTAGAGCCCTAGAGATAGTGCAATACAGTTACTTGAGGCGTTATCAGACGTGGCTCTGAATGGAAAGCAGTATCAGTCCTGATATGACATTTTTAATTTCTTCATGTAAATGAGAGGAACTTCTTGAACCGAAAAATTCCTGTGTGGTTATATTTTTTCCTAAATGAACTGCTCTCGTTATTACTCATTCACTGCTTTCACTTTCACTTTCTCTATTTCTTTACAATCTGATCTTTATTGTATGTCGCATACATATATTTTGGTGCCAATATTTTTATTCATACTAATAAAATATAAATAGTTTTCGAAAGTCAATTGCTTTCTCTTATGTTCAAATCCAGCTAAATAGTGTTTAATAACACCCATTTTCTTAGATCAGATATTCATGTGAAATAATTTGTAGTTAGACTTTTCAACAAGGTGCTTTTGATTTTCTTTTTTTAACATTTTCATCAGTGAAAATCTTTGAATGTATTTTGATTCATTTTTCATTTTAGACTTCTTAAAAGTGTTATTGTATTTTATCCCGAAATATTGAAAGTATATATATATATATATATATATATATATATATATATATATATATATATATATATATACCTTTTAGCCTTGATTGCTCTGTGTGGCTATTATAATATAAAGTTAGTTCCAAGTTAAACTAGTCACATGACTATTGAAATTTTTGTTTACTTAAAATTTATAAAACGTTGTCTTCAATATTTGGGTTACCTTGGTTTCAGCTTCAAAAGCAACAGAGGTGCCTGGTTCTGGTGGTAGTTACAGTGTCTCAGATAATAAGTAAGTTATTATTATTAGTATTATATTGTCTTTATAACTTTCTTTGTTTTCAAAAACAATAATTTAGTATAAATTATATTCTAATCAATTTTCCTATTTCAATGTTTACAATTAATTGTCTTATTTTAACTAGTTATTTCTGTTTGTTGATGAATATGAAGGTTTTGCATTATCTCCACTTTATTGATTTCTTGTTTGTCTACACGTTATTAAACTCCTCTATCAGGTCAGTCACACCCATATGTAGTATTATTTTATAATAAATAAAATGACCGTAAATCACTCGGAAAAACGCTTATTTGTGTATGATGGAAATACTTGTATTATTTAGAAAATAATTAAGCAATATATCATGTTCACCTTCAAATAATTTATATAAAATGGTGAAACGATTTGCGTAACTTCATTTGAATAGTCTAGTTGATGGTGTGACTTCGTAATCATTGAATGTCAAAATTCTACATTGTCGTTTTAGTAAGCTAAAATGACTACTGTTATATTTATTGATCCATGTTCTTTGGGATGTGACACTAAGTGGCTCACCCTAATCTGCGTCTCCATTACATGAACTGTATTTGCGGAACATTTATATTTACATCAACAGTGTATGCCACCAAATATGTCTGTATTGGTATTTGTAAAACAGGCGTTAACCTCTAATTTAATGGCAGAGTATTTCATCCAAATCAGTGAGTCATAACTAAATAATAATAAGAAACAAAATTCAATGTACTACACTTGATATGCAACCGGTAGAAACATCCTGCTTGATAAGAAGAATACTTGTTTGGCGGCTTGTCATTTGCAATCAAGTTATTAAGCTAACCAATGTCACAAGTCACGTGTTTCTGTAAATCTAACTATATATATGTCAAAATAAAATTACAAAAATAAGACGTTTACCAAGTGAGTACTGGAGACCTAGCATCCACAGCACCTCCCATTTTTTGATAGCGTACGTTCTTGGGGTCCATCTGCATCGTGACCGTTTGTCGCCGTTGTCGAAGCAACCACCGACTAGAACGTAGATCAATATAATGTTGTACTATTTCTTGCGCACGGACTGTGGGTATATTGAAAGTATTCAACAGGATGTCGAGCGGCAGATTTATTTCTGACTATGGGCGATCTGGGTCTAGCCGTTCCCGTAACTGGTTTAGGTGTCGAGTACACCTGTCTCTTTTCACTTCTACTGCGTACATGACTTAACCTAGCCCCGTGACCACACGTGCTTTCGTCCAGGGATCATGGCTTGATTTGACTTGAGTAGAGCCCTCTTAAACGTATCCACAAACCTTTCCGCTTGGTTTGTTCGTGCTTCTGGCTGCTCGAGGAATATACCTTTCACTCATCTGAACCTAGTCTTCTCCCTATAGTTAGCAGGGCTGCGACGCATCGGAATAGTTAAGCTTGTATTGTCGTTGTGTCGCTGTTCCTTCGTTGCGTTAGCAGATTTTTGGTGATCTCGTAATCTTTTCAAATATACAACTCTAGTCAGTTGGGTTTTATCTGATAGTTAAACTCAACTTTGACTGCTTACTTAATTAGTTATTATTAGGTAACGTATGAACTGGCAAAATTACTTATTAGTTTGTGTCGCCGCATCATATCACCATAGCGGCAGTAGAAATTAAGAGGACAAGACGAAATAATTTCAGTTGAGGTGCAAAGCTGAACATAAGTAATATCGTTCAAGAAGAATAAATGATGTCGCGAACTATGTAGTGATACTAAATTCAAGATTTCGTAAGAATAAAAAGTCAAAGCAATTAAACTACTGCAACCAATTTTAACTCATTTATCAAGTACAGATCCGTGTATTCAGTGCTCGTGATACTATAAAGTTGCCAGAACAGAAATAGGTGGTGCGAGACTTACACTTGTGACCTGGTGGTTGAAAGTAAACCGCATCGACCACTAAATCAACCACTTGCAAATCTGCAGTACCTATTTCAAACCGTTCTACACAACGTATCAAATCATAGTCAGTGATTACCCAAGGAATCCCAACTAAGCAGTCTGCATTTACTGACACTGCTCATATCAACTTTCAATGATTCTGTAAACTAATATCGTATATATTCAAAGTAATATAGTACACTTATACATAGATACTGTTTATTCCAGTCTAATCAATTATTTTTATAGATCAGACCCATTAGATTATTATTAAGTGGTGGAAAGTTCATGAATTTTGTGCTAAGCTGTAAACTACATACAGTGTTTATAATCCTGTCTCACAATAAATACGGGAGTGGATAAATAGTTATCTATTTGAGAGAGTATAGAAACTTCGATAAACTTTTACATTGCAATACACAATCACCTGACTCGTAATTGAATTTAGTGTTTAAACCATTGAGTCGTACTTTCCCCATGGATTTTAGTTATCAATTTTCATTCGATAAAAGATTATATAACACGTTTAAAAACCAATATTTTTAGAGAATAAAAACGGTATTTTCCACTTTCAAATTTTGTGAAATGTACACTCATTGTGTTTAGGTAACTTTACTAGTATTTACTCCGTGGAATTAATTTATGCAACATCTAGTTCTATATATGCGACATTTCATAAGTTTCCTCTGGCAAGTTACTCAATGTAAATTATATAGTTATACTAATTCTTACGATCTTTCTTTTTCTTTCAGTGTCAACGTTAGTGGTTTTAGTCAGGGAATAATTAGCAAAGTAAGTGTATGTTAAGTGTCGTTAGTGTTCTGTTGTTTACAGTACTTTGATGTAATTTAACATTTTATGAAGTTCCTTATATCTTTTTCGTTGTCTACATTTTCTATCTCATTGACTTGAAAACTAAAAATACTCACTTTTGAAGTATTTATAATTTTGGATTAAATGTATCGACTTACAATTAACTTTCATTTAATTTGTGAGAGTTGGATGCCTCACACAGTTAACTGAATATTTAGTTCCTTATTTCAGGCTTATGCAGTTAGTCGAATCAGGTGTATTTGAAATATTGGTTCAACAAAATTTAAGAGATTCCTCTACTCAAAGCACCAAGAAGAGAATATTTCTATCATTGAGCTGCGGTGTTTCTGTAAACCTACTATCAAAATGTGTAAATGTAATTTACATTGTTAAGAACTAAGTGTTAACTGAAAACAACACATTTGAACAGCCACCTTTGTTCACTCCCTCTATTGAAATAATATTTTAGTTCCCAACTATTTTGCTCATCAAAAACAAAACAAATTCAACTTGTATTACTTGGATTTTTAATTTGGTTTAGCTGCGCGCGGATTGATTCGTAATTTCCATGTGGTCTAAAAAATCGCTCAAACTTAATAATATCACATAGTTGCACTAATGCATTCAAGTGCTGAATTACAAATATTTAAATGAAACGTACAGAACAAGTTTGTACATATTTGGTCACTCCAACTCAAGCAATAGGAGTTTTAATAATCTATAGAAGATTTTGGATAGTGGTTAGCAGTAAAATTCTAGACGCATTTTTCGTCCTACTTGGAACTTCATAGCTGGATATACTTGCATCCCAGAGATGATATTCACCCCGTTACCGTTCGCTTCAAACGCCATCGTGTTATCCACTTAGCTACTGAGCCCAGATAGCAACTTGCCTGTACAATGGGGTGAAGCGTAATTCGTTTTTGTACTCATTGTTCGAATCTTCCCATCGGTGTTTAGGACTGCAATTGGTCAGTCTCTTATTGGCATATGTGCATCCTGTGCAGATTGTCTCGATATTACTTTAGGTCGCAAGCATTATAAACAAAGATGGATGGTGGCTAGCAGAAGCGAACGGTACTGGTTTAAAGTCCCGGAGTGAACATCGACTCTGAAATACAGATACATCCAGCTGACGAGTCTAAAACAGAACGAAACGCGCATCCAGAATTTCATTGCTAGCCACTATCCATCTTTGCATAGAATACTTGTGACTTATGGCAATATCGAGGCAATACGTACAGTATGCACATATACCAATAAGAGGCTGATCAACTGCAGTCCTAAACACCGATGGGGAGATTCAAACAATGAGTACAAAAACGAATTACGCTTCACCCCATTGCACAAGGTAGTTGCTATCCGGACTCAGTAGCTAAGTGAATTACAGTCCTAAACATCTATGAAAATATTCAAACAAGCAATACAAAAATGAATAAAAAAGATTTTGTTTTCAGTGGCAGAATACTTTGTGTCTGTTTTTTTCCTGTGTATTTGATGATAACTGTCCTATCTTTTTGAGAGACAACTCATTCACTGTTTTAAATGCGTTTTTCGTACTTAAAATAGTGCAAAGGTTTGTGATACGGTTCATTAATGAACTGATATTCCCATCGATCTATTTCAGGATAAATTACAAGATTTATGATCTCTTATACTTGTTTTCACTTCTTCTCTGTCGTTTCTTAAAAGAAATTTAATTTTCCCGTTAAATTTCTCCCACCAAGGCTAGACGACGTGTACTACAAGCTGAAGATGTGCTTGGTGTTTCATCAAATTCATTCGCAACAATTTCACAATCGTCAATTTGTGATTCCATGCCTCCACCTAGTTCCACTTTACATCGACGTCCACGCACTGCACACAGTTCATGTATCCTACCGAATAATTCATCTACTCTTCGTCCTACTTGCCCCCTAAGTGCTGGTCAGTCACCTACAACTAAAAGACGTGTAGCGACATCTGTTAATTTAAACTCTGGTTCATCAAACGCACAAATTGGTTCAACACGTACTAATATTTGTAATGGATCTAATACAATGTCAACCTCTCTCATTTTACCAAGTACTAACAATACTGATAGGTAACTTTTCCTTTTATTTTCATTTAATGTTAATTATTAACATTCAAGATTTTCTTATAGTAAGGATTTCATTAATTTTTTTATTAACACTACTAATTGGTACATATCAATTTCAATATTTTATTCATCTATTTCCAAATAAAATTTTATTTATAGTTTTGATATAGTTATTTTGTTAAGTAAACATTTGATTGTTGCACCTTTCAAAGATGAAAGTTAATTACTTTCAAATACGCACAAAATGTTATATCCTTAGCTTATACGATTATCGCGAAATACAATTGCCAGTTTAGATACGCTAACTTATACGACCAAACTAATGATGGATGAGCCTGTGTGGTCAGCCTAGAGTCCCGATTGGTCCTTTTTTCGCCTAGTCCTCTCTGTTAAACCCAGAACACCAATCTCGCCTCCGCGATACGAATCATATATTTCAAGCATACTGGGTTTATATACAAACAAATTAGACCATATCACACCGTAAAATAGAAAATAACATTTGTACAAGATCAAGCCAAAAGTAGCTGCGATTATGAGAAACTGTGGCTGATAGATTGAGAATAACTTGAGAATAGTAAATCAGGTAACAGTAACCAATAGGTCAATTGAGAGCTTATAATAAGAGGAATATATACATAGTTTAGTAGTTACATAGCAATTAATACAATAAAAATATATGTAAAGTATTAGTTCAGAAATAGATTCCAACAGTTACCATTCATTGTTCTCGTCGAGATATAACACAAATTGTCTTATTTTTTAAAATAATAATTTACTATTGATTTGAAATTATTGTAAATTACAAATCATTTATTAAAACTAATGATATCATACACAGTTTCACTTTGAATTTCTATTTTCATTCACTATAGCATGTCAACTGAAACTAATGATCCGATCAGTCCACCAAATTATAAAGTAATTTCAGTAGGTTCTTCTAATACAGTCAATGATGTATTTAATCGACTAACTAGTGGAATGTCAAATTCACCAAATCCAAGCAGGTGACTATTGTTTATAAAATGTATTATTTAATATTAATTATCTTCAGCTATTGTTTTATTTCGATTTTCTTACCTTTGTTTTATTCTATGTTCATTTAAAGATATCATTTTATAATAGTTATTCTGTTTAGTTATGTGATTTATTTAACTACTAAATTAGTCCAATTTAGTTAACTACTAAATAAATTACTGACTAGGATATATAAGGGTCATGAAATGTGTGATATAATGCAAGTTCCAGAACGACCGTCAAACTCATGTGTCAATAAAAATTAAAACATTGAACGTGTCCTGCTTATTAGTATTTCCCAATCGTCAATTCTCTTTCTGGATACATGCTAAGAAACTGATTTCTACAAAATTCTCTATATACACAAAAAGGACAAGTATTTTGCCATAAATTGAGGGTATTTTCAAGGTTGATGAGATTAATGTGTCTTAAATTTTGTTAAATAACTTTTATGGTCACGACCCCCCCCCCATATTCTTTGCACAGACTACTATCGAGATCTAATATTGTCTTTTGTGCAACTGTAATACAAAGTAAAATTTATGCCAAAATAACAAAAATGTCCATTTCTTGATATACATATGTTTATTTGTTGGTTAAGTAAAATATCATATATAAATCAAAATTACTATAGAAATCTGCAAACAAAAATCACATAGAAACTAATATTGACTTTGAATATTTGTTTGCTAGTAACAGTAGTTGCTTTTAAATATATTAATGATAGAACATTGTGTTTGTTTGTTTCCCTTTTTATAACAATATTAATTTCATTTTCTCTTAAACTTTCTGTACTATTATGTAATGTTTGTGCTAGATTACGAGATTACTAATAAAAAGGTAAACAAGCTAGTTATAACAACTTAAATGTGTTGTCTCGACTAATTTCATCAGGATTTATCTAAATACATGATTGTTTGACTAAATTTCTTAACACCTACCAACTATTTAATGCACAGTTCTTTTCTAATATTTGCTATAATTAGTATGTGTAAGTCTGAATGGTACTGTAGTATAGTGACTGTTATTTTTACTTTGAGTAAATATTTATGTTTTTGAGTACTGTTATAAATTCTCTTATTAAGACCCAGCTATTCATACTGCTTAGTATTCTTAAATACTACTTCACTTGACAAGTCTCCAAATCAGAACACGGTTGAACAATAACGTAATTATATTCCAATTAGCAAGGGTAGATGGAAGTAGGAGTCACAATAAAAAAAAACGTTTGTATATTTATAATTTTTACATAAGAAGGTTCCAAATTCTTCTCCAAGTATCCACTAGCTCTGATTGGTTACGAAATAGGCAATCAGTGTGCCCCAACACATTCCTGTACGGAACATTCTTTAGTTCGATCTATATCCCGCTAACACGTATTATATACAAATTTCTGTACAGAAATGTAATATTTATCGAAGTTCCCAAAAATCAACCTATCTGTGATAAGTAGACATAAAGAGAAAATACAGCTCTTTAAACAGATTCCAAATTTTTGTGATTTTTATTGTTTGATTTTATCAACTGTTATTCCCCTTCATTTGTTTATTTTATACTGTATGACTTTTTCTCATTTCGTTTGTGTGGTGCTTTTTTTATTGTTGTGTTTTATCAAAATTTGTTTTATTGATAGGTAAATAAATATTTACAAAACTTTTCCTAAGGTTAATATCCAAGGGCGAATATAACTTTTAACCATCAAAATACTCAACTGATATCATTAATCTACGTTGTTTGCAGTTATTAGAACTTTCATTTTCGAGTTATCTCTTTCTAATCAATTGTTTGCTCTTAACTTTATTTAATAACACTTTGTAAGCGAAAATACACCCAAAATAATTTTTGTTTAAACATTATACGTTCAAATAAAAACTATTTAGTCATAGGAATCTCTAAATAAAATGAACTTTACTGCTCTTAATATAAAAATTGGCTTTATTTCTACTGATAAAAGCTACTTTTTTCTGACTTTTCAGAGGTTCTATACAACCTTTGTCTAAAATAAATCCAAGTTTGGTATCCAGCGGCACCAACATGAATCCGATTTCAAGTTCTACTGCGTCCAATCAATCTTATCACTTAGCACCTTCATCAGCTGGTCACTGTTCGACCACTTTAACCGTTCCAATTAATAGTTCATCTGAAAACTCTTTGAATCAACCTTTGGCTGCATTTTTCACCTCATGTTCTACTTCTCAATTAATGCATACATCTAATGGTACTTCTTGTCATATTTCTGCTAATGTGAATACTACAGGTCCATCTATAGTTCATCAGTCTGTTGGTTTCGCTCCACCAATTGAATGTACTCACATAGCTAAAGGTCATTCAAACGCCGTTCTCGATATCGACGTAATTCGTGAAGTTATGATAACTGGTAGTAAAGGTAATTCATTTCCCATGCTTGAATATTGCTAAGTTCCGTGTAAAACTATTTAATCAATAATTATTTAGATTTATGTGTTTCTGTTCTAAATATATTAGTAATTATGTTTTATACCCACCTCCCTTAAATCAATGTTTGTATATTTTAGTGATTTCGTCATACTATTTTCTTAAACAATATGTAAGTATTTCTTGACCGGGATCTATGTATATAAAGCTTGACATATTTGTCAGTTTGGAATCTGGAGCCCACCTTGTCACACTACATCTTCACAACAAAACGATTAGCCATAGAGTCGAAGTAACAGTAGTATGATTTATAATAATAATTAGGGACTAAACTTGGAGAATGAGATTCGAAAATATTCAAACTTAAGATCTAGGCCACTACATATGATTCTGATGGTCGTCATCTAGTATTCTCGTTTACTGATCGTGGTTATCGCACGGACCTTAAACAAATGGTTTGGACCAACCTCCACGGCTTAATCCAACAGTTAATGACGTCATGAATTGATCTCATATTTTAGTTTGATCCCTCCCTCATCAAGGACTTTCCTACCTGCTGTTGTTTAAGTAACTGAATATTGTCTCCAGCTCTCTTACTGTCCTAAATCTACGTCAGGGAACTTAGGGAAATGTGTTTTATTGTTATCTAACATTATAATTGTGCATTCCAATATTATTCTTTCTTAGATCGTACTGCAAAAATTTGGGATTTAGCTACTATGGAAGAAGTGGACACATTGCATGATCATCCGAATAATGTGACTAAAGTTAAAATGTGTTCATCATCAAATTTGATTTTTACTGTTTGTTCTTACTTCATTAAAGTTTGGGATCGTCGTGATGTACGCCGATGTATTCGTACCCTATTGTAAGTTGTAATTTACTCTTTGGTTTGAAGGTAATATGTGTGTATACCTAAATTAAGCCATTTTTCTTTTAGATGTATACTATAAACATTGACTTCATTCAGTTAAGATCAAATCACTAAATGAAATGTTAATGACATACTTGTTTTAATTCAAAATAAATATTCAAGATAAATATCTCGGTCAATAATTAACTAATTTAGAAATTGAATCATGAACGGCTGGAGTAATTATCCTCTTACTATTTTAATTCTTTAAGCAAATTAATGAGTAGATTCTCTGTTTTCACTTCTTTATTCTTAACATCAGTGAGTTTTTGAAATTTAGTCGGATCATTCCACATTGACTGCATTTTATCAATGTAATCTGTTTTGTTCAGTAAAGTTAGCCCCTCTTATTTGTTTGGTTTGCTTATGATCGGAGTGTTATCTTCTGTAAGTTTATGTAAAACATTTCGATGTCATTTGGTATATTTACCATTTTTTGGAGATGACAACCAGTGTGATCTCAAATCTATCAAATTCCTCAAATTTGGCCGGGACAAAATCTGTTTGTGAAAATAAATTATCAAACCGCACATTGGTATCTAGTTGATTTATTCTATTTCCATTCACAGAATCTAGGACCGATACTTCTTTATTTTTTATTACCAAAGTACCGTAATATTAAAATTAAATGTTTTTATTTCTCTTAATATAGTTCTTAATATTTGTGAACATTAAATTTCAGCCAATTCATTAGTAAATTAAGAATACACTTCATTCCATGAAGTATATTATTCGCATTTAAATAAATAAGCACACGCCAACGAAAGAAATTGACGTAGTATATTATATTAGTGTTGCATTCCGAACTGTATAAAAGTCACTATACATTATTTATGATACTGTAAGTGCGACTCACAATTGACTTTATTTGTATTTACCAAGATTTTTTAGTAAAAAAACATGTCAATGAAGTATCAGTAAAACCAAAGTATTATGTAAACAGTGAAGAAGTCAACTCGAATGTAATCTCTTACAAAGCTAGAAAGTACTAACATAGTTTGTTCCACTTTCTTTCTTGTTCATTCTTTCATTTGCATTAAGTGTGCGTATCTAGTACAATTTACTAATCTCAAATTACAGTACTATTATTGAAAACGTCTGTTGTTGGTGTACTAATCGTAATATAGCACTTATCAGATAAAAGCGTATCGGTTTTTGTTGAAACATACTTTAAATTTCTTTAAATTATTATCTGTCTTCAGAATATCCAGACATATTTCTTGTGATATTCGACTCGTAATAATTTTTTTCTCTCTTAGTGAAAATAGAATTACTATCATGCTTCTGGCAGTATTGGACGTGTACATGTTATTTCATCTCTTGAACAAAATTGATTTATTTCTATATTACTGCCATTTATCTGTCTATGTTGTATTTCAACATTTTGTTTCATTGTGAATGAAACATTCATTTATTTGTTAGTTTGTTTTAAAAATCACAGTTGTTGTTCTTTTTCTAGTAATGAAGTGCATGACAATGTTTTTCAAAATGTATTTATGGTATGTTTCTCATTTATATACAGAATTTAAAACAGTAATCATTTGCAAACTAAACACTCAGATAATAAATGAGTCGTAACGACTGCATTATCAAATTATTTATGCAACAATGGATTCATTTTCATGATATGGTGATGTTAGCAAACAAAATTATGCTGATTGTTGAAATGGATAAAAGAGAGTTCTGCTTTTATGAGAATGATGTATGATTAAATATTTGGGTATATGTAGTTTTCGGGGCATTCACCTTTTAGCCATTGAGTTGGAGCCCCGTGTAATTAAGCTTAGACAACAAAATATTATCTCCAACTTGTATTCAGTAATGTGTCATTCAGTCTTTTTATTTTACCATGACTATAGTTTATTTTCTTACAAAATGACTATAATCAACTGTTTATCCATGATAAATAATATATCCTTTGTGATTTTTTTAAAGATCGAGTGGCCTCAGTCAGGAAGGTTCTTTAGAAACGAAGGTTATGCGTCGTCAAAATATTTGTCCACCTGGCGAAACAAACATTATGGATATTACCCTTGGCGGATCTAATCCATCATTAAATCACCTAATGTTTTCAGCTACTGCTAATTCTGTAAAATTGTGGGATTTAAGACGATTTTATTGTGTAGGAAAACTACACGGTAGTCATCAGGCCCCTGTAATGGTATTGGCTGCTGCCCAAACTCCGTGTAATTCTCCAACCGCTGATTCGGAACCTAGATTAACCGTAGTTACTGGTTCAAAAGTGAGTTGTATGTTTTTGCCTTTGGGTTTGATTTCATATGTAGTTTTTATTTGACGTTACTCTATCATCAAGCTATGAGGGAATATATTTAGTTCAAGTTGCACACCACAATATCACGTGAATGAGATGTCCCCACAAATGGAGAATAGTTTGATTGATTGGACCATCCTGTTCAGAGAAAGCACAACACCAAAAAGTAATATCTTAAAGATTATGAAAACTGTCAACACATATGAGCCATTGCAATCAAGTCTGTACCTATCCTTCCGTTACTGACATGGTGTCGTGGTATGAAAGAAAGCTGCAAAGGGCTAGCTTCTGTTGGTCCTTCACGACTCCCTGGCTGGGGTCCGAGAGACGGTGTAACACAGTGGCTAGAGACGTTATCAGATATGGCTCAGAATAGAAGCCAATGGCGATCCTGCTGTAACCTTCTTTTACTTTCTTCATAAAAAGTGGTTGCCTCTTCCTTAACTGAAAGATTTCTTCTGATTGTACCTTTCCTTTTCCCCCATTATTGTTCTCTCTCTCCCTCTTTTTTTATAATTCCCCACGTTCATTACTTTTTTTCTCCTTCTCTTCAAATTATCATTGTTTTGTGTGGCGCATATATATTTGGTGCCCCCTTGTACCAATATTTATGTGTTCAAATAAATAAATCCTTCTGTTAGATCTATAAGCACTGTTTTTTTGGGTTGTAAAAACAGCTTTGAAAACTCCATACTAGCTCTGGAAAACCTTATAGTTGATTTGATTCATCATTTAATTTCCTACAACGTAATCCTAATCCGATCAGTACTGAATTTTAAACTGTAACTAGAAACAGGTGTTACTTAATTTAAGCCACTTCAATCGACAGATATTCACAACTTTACCAATCGATTTGGCCTTCTTGCCCAGAACTTTGATATTGACCTCAACCCCGATTGTTCAGTGTTCCCGCAACACGTGTCTAATAACTCGATTATACATCTAGCAACTGATTTTTCTACATATTCAACGGTTATGTTTCGTATTCAGCGGTCTATAATTTATTCTGGTTATATTCACTGATAATCTGATGTATATTATCGACATCACAACTGAAATACCTGGATGGTTTTCAAAAAACTGTCTGTATTTTTGTCAAAAATTTCTTCTTGATTGGTTTATTTAAGCTAATCTCAACTTCTCAAATGAAAGAGATTCACCGACCATTCTTAAATTTTGGTGAAGAAATTTACCTTAAAGGTTTAACATTTGGCAAGCGAACATTTTTTTGTTTTGTTTTTCTGGCTTTTATAACTGTTTTAAGTAAATGCTGACTGTTTGATTTATGCTCAATTTCAGGATCATTACATAAAAGTGTTTGATGTTTCTTCAACGACATCTGGTTTACTTACACCTACTCTTGATTTGGAACCACCACATTATGATGGAATAGAATCTCTAGTTATCCATGGGAATATTTTATTTTCTGGTTCAAGAGATGCTGCAATTAAAAAGTGGAATTTAGAAAAAAATGGTCGCCAAGAAGTATTACTTGCACAAGCTCATAAAGATTGGATACAGGTAAGAGTTTTGTTTTGTTTCTTCTGACGAAAGTTTTTTCGATTATTTCCATATAATTCTATTCAATTCATTTTACTTAGCTAGTTCTACTTAATTGTGTGTTGTGTCGAAGGATTTCGAATAACTTAGCAGTGCTAATTTAGTCTTCCAATTGATAATTAGTTTATAGTAGTCTCTATTGGATCAGCCTAAAATGTTTGAAATAGTTTCTTTTAACTAATTTCTTAGTTTTGACTTCCTTTTTTCAGGGTATGGGTATTACACACGATGGGACAAATCTTATTAGTGGTTGTCGTGGTGGTACACTTAAGCTTTGGAAAGTAGAAGATTGTACTTGCTTAGGAGAGATTAACAATGCACACGATGGCGCTATTAATTGTGTGAGAACATATAAAGATCGTGTATTCACTGCTGGCAAGTAAGTTTCTCGTTTAATTTATAATGATTGATTATCTGTCCTTTTTGTCACTTTTTACATGCGTTCATATTAATTTGTCCTTTTTTGCTTTTCTTTATTTTAGTGATAGAGATATACGATTTTGGAAATTTATCAATTAATCTGGTCAAATTAACTGGATTATGTTGTTGAACATGCGAAACACCAGGAGTTAAATTTCAATCAATATAACTTATATTATTAGCTTGCTTGATTGCACAATCATTTTCTGTGATATTTATCGTAGTCCAGAATCTTCCTCTTAAATTACCACCAGTGATATCTAGAATTAAGATAAAAGAGACAGATTACTAGTTGCTTCATAATATATGTGTGACTAAATGTCATTGCTAACTCTGAATCATTCCCATCATATATACATTATATACTTGTAAAAATCTATGTAAATAATTGTTTTTGTGAATGTGCATTTCATTCTAAATTAACTTATTAATTATTTAATTAATCAACAAAGAATACCGATGCATTTAATCGAGAAATTATTCTTTAAATAATTAAATTATTATTATCATTATTTGGTTGTTTCTTTTCCTTATATGATAATTATATCCGATCATATAATAATAATAATAATAATAATAATAATAATAATAATAATAATAATAATAATAATAATAATAATAATAATAACTGTTCTGTGCATCCGTGCGAGAATCACATTTATTTTTCCTTTTAAATTAAGATTTAAAACAAAGCGGATACTTATATATGTTCCTCCTTCTACATACATACAAAATATAGTTATCATTACATTTTCCAGAAACAGTTGGTCTGTGTATTCTTCATTGTTTCACATTGACATTTAATATTTTCACGACTATTATTATTGGCCCTGGATACGCTTTATGTATTTTTAATTTTCATTCACTTGTCGTACACTTTACGTTTGTTTGTCATCGATATAAAATATAAATATCTATATGTATATTGAGTTGAAATGATTCATTTTAGTTCCCTTATGTGGTCCATTTTCTATTTATTTTTAAAATATATATCTTTATCTAACATAACATGTCATCCGCGATTTTGTTGTCGTCTTTTTGTGTATCGGATGAGATATCTATTCGATACATACTATCTCAAGTTTTATCCATAATGCTTTTTCTTCTCAATAAGAGTTCTTGGGGGGTACCTTGGTCGTAAGTTAATGTAATGAGGGGCATGAAAATTACTTTTTCTGGTGAACATAAGCAAACCATTGTTGTCCTGTAATGTCTTAAAATAACGAGTGGCTTGTCTTACTACTCACTAATAGTAAGTAAGGCAAGGAAATTGGTGAGAAATACTCCGGAAAAAAATATACCAAATTGTGTAGTTATGACCTGCAATTTTACTCGTCTTAAGCCAGTTTCCATACTCAAGAAAATCTATTCATTTTGGTTAACTTCAAACCAAGTGAAATTATCTAGTATTTATATAGCCCGACAGGCTCTTAAAGTTGTTTATAAGTACCTATCTTATAAGTAATACCGGTAAACAGAGTATGCATAAACTAACTAGAGTTTCGTGCTTATGGTTTCCTATCTGGCTAAGCGCTTTTAGTATATTCAGAACATCTCGCGTCAAAATTCAGATTATTTTTATTACTTCGTCCACTTGGTTCACATTAATTTCCCATTTTAGGCTAGGGCAATTGGGTCACCCCGTGGAAAATCGTTTCCCCTAACTTACTACTTTTAATCGAACTGTTGTATTTCATGTGGCTGTTAGTGCAAAGGTTTCTGAGAAATTAAAGAATTTCGGAATCTCGACTTCTGGTTAGAAGCTTTCTTTAAAAAAGTTACATTTATTTGTCGAAGAATTGAGATAGCCACTTATTCTTAGACGTCAAATTAAACCTTTAACTTTAATCGATTCATTGATCTGACCCACTTTTCATCTTCTAGGATGACTAGGAAACCCAGTGTGCTCACTTTCTGACAAAATTGTAATGTTAACGGGTATCTATTGCCGTCCTATCTAGTCCGTAATCGGAAGTTCATTTAGTGAGGTTCCCCTGGTGACTTATTTTTTAGTAATTTCTAAAGTGAAAGCACTAACTATTTTCAGTCCTCTTATCGCTTTTCTTGTCAATCTTTCAAGCGTTCCTATTGGTTGATGGCACCCGAATTTCTGTTTCGTTTGGCCATATTTTGTTACAACTTTTTTTCCCTACTGTTCACCTAATATTAGGTACATTACGTAGTAAATTTTCTTGCACCTGTCAATCTGATAGAGGTTGTTGAAAGTTTAATATAGATGGGTAGTTGACTAAAACTAATCATTTCGGAGTTCTTGTCACTTTTGAGACAAAGGTTATTTCAATTATGAACCATAATCCTATATTTCAACCGGATTGTACATTAGCAACAGTTAAAAATTTCTCGATTTGCAAAGCATGTTTTATGTTCAGTAGCTTCACACTCCACGTAAATAATCCCACAGTTATTCATAACTGAAGATTTACACCATGTGAATATTAAGTGCTGTTATTAACTTTTGCTATGAACTGTTACACTCCATCATTTGTTAATATATAGGTTAGGGTAGGAAGAATTTGAACATTGGAAAAAGTTTGCCTTGATGCCATTCTTCACCATAGTGATAAGTAAAGGAAATATGAGAGGTTGAAGTTACTAGTAATATCTCGTTTGATAAACTATATAGTTCTTAATTTAGCATGCAACCAAAAATGGCTGAGTATATAATTTAACCAACTAGGGATAATTTTAATCAGCTAGACAAAAATCTCAACATATCTGGTTAGTTTTCCTCTTTTCTCCCCTATCATTGACGGTCAAATGAATGTTGCACCATGACATCCCAACCATTGTGGTTTGTGATTACATTGATTTTTTAGCGTTATACATTTGTCTAATACAGTCTACATTTCAGTGAACTTCGTCATTGTTTGTTGTGTAACATTAGTTAAGGTGTACGTTTTTTAACAGTTGCAGATAATCATTAAATTTATAACCACCACCTGGAAGAGTAAAACGTACTTTTTTCTATAGAATTCTATCCTAATTAAAAGTGATATTTTAATCCTATGAAATCCAATATTTCATAATTCTTTCATTGCAAACCATCTACCATTCGTTATATTATTACCGAACCATTCAAGAATTCTTAAACTTGATTTATGCAATGACCATCGTTCCTTGAACGCATCATACAAAACAAGTTGGATCATTGTGTTTAAATATTGACTATTTACTTAATGCAATAGAACAGTTATATCATTGTAGTAAAATTGAATTTGGGATTATGATCTCATGTTGGTACAACCCTTTGTTATCTTCAAGCTTTTATGTATCATTTAGTACCTACGTATAAAATATTTAATACTACTACTGTACTCTTACTAATTTAAAAGCTTAACTATTTATTTATTTAAACACATAAACATTGGTACAAGGAGGCACCAAAGAGATATGCGCCCAGGTGCTCAAACTGAAGCAGGTGGTTTTCTTAGCGGGCCACACCCAGAGCCTTTGACATAAAGGTCTGATCCACAAAGTAGTGGAGCAACGTCAGTAGATACAGTCCCATGGTAGTCGGTGACCAACAATTGGTTCATACGCCATTTGTTTCCTTAGGATTCTGGAGCACATGCACACTATTGGTTTGGAATCATGGTTTTTCAAACCCCTTAGGTGGATCCTCCGTATCCACCAACCCGGTTAAAGCGCCGGACATTCGCTTTTCGTCATCTCAATTCCGTAAACAACACCCCTATCACGAGAAGGCAATGAGTAGGACTTCCTTGGCAGACTTATTATTAACTGATCATTTCTTTCTATTGATTATTGTTACAATTTGTTATAAATGTCTGTATATCCAAGCTATTAAAAATTTTTCAACTTATCCCATTAAATTTTATTTTGTAGATTTAAATAAATAAAAATGTTATGTTAATTTATAATTTTAAATGATTAATAGTTACACAAAACTTTGTTAATTTGACAATAGAAATTTTCATAACATGCAATATTGTCTTAAAATTTTTTATTTATTTATTCACCTGAATTCTAAATTATCATTTTCGTGTATCTATTCAATATTAAATCATACTTTATTAAATATCCATATTCATTTTTACGGTTTCTGACTTTATTTGTTTTGAATGATATTACGTAAGGATTTTATATGGTTAAATAGAAGTTTTTTTCACAAACTAATAGATGTGTCGCTTAATTTCGTGGATTAGTTGGATTTAGACATTAACACCGTTGAATGCCAGTTCAGTGGTCTATTGGTTAAGCGTTCGCGTTCGATACTGACAGGTCCTGGGTTCGAATCTCCCGAGGTGGGGTCGTGGATTCCCACTGCTGAGGAATCTCATAGTAGGACGAAACGGCCATCCAGTGCTTTCAGGTTTTCAATGGTGGCCTAGGTTTAATTGACTCATGATCTCAACAATGAAAATTAATATGAGTTGAAGAAATATTTGGAAATAGAAAGTACTAGATAATTGTTCTACTCTAGTTTACAACTTTTCAGAAGCGTACATTCATAATGAAACATAAAATCATGATGAATGCAATACTACTTACTTTGACTAAAAATTAATGATTTTAACTTTTTTTCAGTTCTGTAAATAGTTTTAACAGATTCATATCCTACTGACTAAGGATAATTTCTGTTTATCTGAGTAAATTTATTTCAAATCTGATTTTTTCTATTGTTCAAATTCCATACAAATGTTATGAGTAGCATATTCTGTTGGTTACTAAGAACAATGTCTTTTTAAGATTTCTCTCTATATTCACTATTATGACTAATTTATATAAAGTAAATAATATTTGGTGTATAGGATGATCTATTCGAAAATGTATTCATTTATATTATCAAACTGAACTTCAAAGTTGCTAGTCCATTGGGGTTTCCCCGCGTGGGTTCAAATCCCATCCCCGTCGCTAATCGTTATAACTTGTGGCCTGAGTGCCCTGTTAATGGATAAGTAATGATACCGCCAATTGGGGAGCAGTGACTTATCGATCGGACCAATGACGCGTAAACCCGTACCAGCAGCCTAGAGTCCTGATTGGTCCTGCGTTCCGCCTAGCCCAGCCAGTCAAGTCCAAAACTCGGGGAATTTAAAATCTGGATATCAACTCCGAATCTTCAACAAAAGGGAGGTGTGCTAGGTCCCGATGAGCATAATGAATGGTAACTTTGGAATCCATTTATGGACCAATACTAAACGTGTATATTTATCGTATAATTGTTAATTAAATAAACTATTCATATTCATATTCCTCTTATTATAAGCTTTACTTTAACCTATGAACCATTATTATACGTTTTACCATTCTTGAATTACGCCCTGTTTATTAGTCACTGTCTACCATATTCACAGCCTCATTTGGCCAAATCTTGTACAAATGTTATTTTCTATTTTATAGTACGTTGTGGTCTATTTGATTGGTATAAAAACCGAGTATGTTTAAAATACATGATTCATTTCGCAAAGGCTCAGATTGGTGTTCTGAACTTGACTGGCTGGGCTAGGTGGAAAACAGGACTCTGGGCTTACGCGTCATTGATTCGATCGATAAGTCACTGCTCTCTAATTGGCGTTATCATTACTTATCCATTAACAGAGCATTCAGGCCACAAGTTATAACAAAAGTATTATAGTGCTAAAAAAAGCATCAAAAGTTTCACCTGATATTTTGTTAATTTGTCTAGGAATATTCATTCGTTGTGATTATTTTAATATCAGTCAATATGATGAGTATAGATTATAGAAAAGAAGGATTCACATATTCTGCTAATTAGAATATACAAATATTTTTAGGATTGTATGAAGCTAGTCAAATATAAAATTTGAAATTATGGGTCTGTTTGGGAAGTAAATCTTACTGAAGTATATTCACCATAGCAAACGCATATTAAGAGTTTATTTTTAGTGGAAATATTGGACCAAGTTTACAGATGCAAAGAATAAAGTCACTATAGAAGGTTATAGAAAGACAGTTATACTTCACTAAACGCTTTATTTATATAGAGGTATATTAATGATACAATTGTACAAGCCTTGTTTCCATGATACTTCAAGGCAATTCATGAGTTCGTTAGATGATAGTTCATATAATACAGGAGACCTTTGTGAAATGTTAAATTCCAATAACGGGATGCGTGAGTTTATTAAAGTTTTCTATTGAATAATAACCTTGTTTAAAATAGATGGATTGTAGCCAACAGTGGACTCGTGAATGCGAGTTTTTAGTGCTAGGTGGGGTTCATCAGCTAGACATATCTTCCTCTATTTCATTGTTGATGTTCATATTGGGATTTAAGCCCAGTAACTTTGCTTTGAACGTCAACTTGTTATCCACTAAGCTGCTGGTTCCATATAACCAGGAACTTGTTCAACAAGTATGACGGTGTAGCCATTTTTTCCAAATTTGCTTACAATATATAAACATATCCAGATATTTTACACAGGATAGAGATAAACCAACAATGATTGGCCAAGATTCTATTCTGAATATTAACAATGGGATAATTCAACTTCCTACCAATAATGGTTGAGTAATATCAGTCCATACTTTTCAAAAACAAAATCTCTAACTACCGCACAAATACATAAAAATCAGTAACTTCGATGATATAAGTTGATCAATAGGACATTTACAAATAGCACTTAATATCAAAAAAGTTTTTTTAATTATATTTTAAGGAATCATTCTCAATTTCATGATCATTTTTATGTACCATATAAGTATTTTTGTAGAAATCATGTATTACTCAAAGGAGACTTTTACCATTAAATGACATCAGTTGAGGAACTAATAAAATCTCAAAAAAAATCTATTAATTGTTTCAGTCTAATTTAAAAATTTTCAGCAATGTTCATTTACTAACTTACAAGATTTTGAACATTAGAATTTACAGTTTACTAAACTACCAGAAAGTTAAGTTTCACACTAATCACTAATCGGAATATTTACAAGTGTTAATTACTATCAATGAATTTCTTGAGATGTTATCCTACAATGATTAATCTTAATTAAATATAGAATGTACTGTTTAAATTATATAATCAATGGTTAGTAATTTTTATTTATGAGAAATGTAATTGACAGTTATTTAATATTAATTTACAAATAAAACCATCTGCTAATGTCTATCACAGTGAAATTTTCATAATGGTCTATTCTCTTTGTCAATCGATTTCGGTTATTTCATATATGTCAATCACTATTATACACTATATTAATTACGTAACAAGATAATAATGATAATATACATTGATTAAATTGACAAATTGTTTTACCATGACTACAAGTTTAGCAAAAAAGAAGTCATTTTAGTGACAGGTTAGGACAATCGCATTGTTAACATTTTCTTAGACTTTTGATATAGAATTCGTTAGCCATTAGGTAGTATGCTTAGAAATTGTTTAAAATATAGAATAAACCC
The DNA here is from genome assembly GCA_946903255.1 of Schistosoma spindalis. Taxonomy (NCBI): domain Eukaryota; kingdom Metazoa; phylum Platyhelminthes; class Trematoda; order Strigeidida; family Schistosomatidae; genus Schistosoma; species Schistosoma spindalis. Next base: position 16,244,568 of record OX336417.1, on the reverse strand, counting down.
GAAAATTTATCCTGAATCGTTCAATTTTCAGTAATTTCTGTACTTGGATGATAACTGAAGTTGTGAAAATGTCTAGAACACAGAGAGAATTTAAATCAATGTCCTCTAGATAACAGATTCAGAACTCTACTGATTTATAATTAGATTTCAGTCTACATATAATGTTATTTAGGTCAATCGCCGTCCGTCTACTGATAATGAATATCATCGGAACTTGCGTCTTCACATGAGATACCTGACAAGTAATTCACTGTACTATTTGGTTTACTGTAAAATCATGAAATTTATTTTCTTATTAAATTATTTTCGTTCGGTATAGTGCTATTCTTTCTTGTATATGAAAACCTAATGTTATATTTCTACAACATTGACTTCTATGGAGTGTATTCAATTTGATATTTTCTATTATTTTATCGCTTGACTTCTTATATACATCGAGTTCTTAGCTATTTTCAATATAAAGTATTGTTTTCCTCATAAAATTAAATTAATGAAAAGACAAGATAATTGATATTCTTATTCTGTCCATTTCTGTGCTTTAACTTCTAATACAATTGAATGTTATTTTTTTAAAGTATATCATGTTAACATGGAAAAATTAATTATCCGATAAGGACTGATTTAGTGTGCAAATGAACACAAACTATTTATTTATAAGCAAAAATGGATGATAGCTAGCGGTGAAATCCAGGATGTACGTTTCGTCCTATTTCAGACTCGTAAGCAGGATATACCTGAATTTCAGAGTTGATATTCACTCCGGAACGTGAATCTAGTACCGTTCCTTTCAATTGCCATCGCGTTATTCACTTAACTACTGAGTCCTGGGATCCAGGTACATCTAGCTGACGAGTCTGAAATAGGACGAAATGCACGTCCTGAATTCCACTGCTAGCCACCATCCATCTTTGCTTAGAATGCTCGAGGAAATCCGTAGAGGATGCACATATGCCAGTAAGAGGCTTATCAGTTACAGTCTTAAACATCAATGGGAAGATTCAAACAAACAATACAAAATGAATTTAATTAAAACTATTTCTGCCCAAAATTACACTGATTTCGATAGACAACAGTTACTGCTAATCAACTTATGCTTGTACATATAAACGAAATTCATATGTAACTTTTCACTGATATCATTATGAATGGTTAGTTTAACAGTAAATGATTAAGTGATAGAGATTCATGTTGCGTATTGTTTCATGAATTATTTTACTTATAAGTAGTTAAGTAATTATAACTCAATTTTCTGCCATGAAATTTGCATTTTGATGGAAAAAATCTGTCTACTGATTAGTAAGCATCACATACTGTTTTGTTAACAAAATTTTTTAAAAAATCTTCGTTTTTTCTTTAAAAGAATCACTAATTGCAAACCTGGTTTGTAGAAGAGTTCATCAACATAACTCACTTTACCAATCAGTAGTTTTTTAAATGAGTCACTAGTGATTATGATACATTTTTAACCAACTTCTTAGGCAACTCAACTAATGTATTCGTTAGGTCATAGCACGATGCCCATGTGGACTGAAAAGAAAACTATTCAGATAAGAGGGAAATACATTATCTTGAATCTCATTCATTTCCATCAACAAGCTGTTGATTCAGATCCAGATTTAGGTAGCTTTACTGGTTAAAGCTTCTCAAAGCTAGTCCAGAGTTCTAGTTCGTGTTGAGCTATGGATGTACGATGCCTTTCCGCTTAATCTCAGTTCGTGAAGAAAAGCTCACATTTGAATCAAAGAATTCAGTTAATAAATTTTAAATAGAGATAACTGAATAGAATACACTCCAGTTTTTGATATAGTCAAAGATTAATCAACATTTTTGCGCCAATCTTAATATTGTTGTCCATATAATCCTGAGATAGATGAGTCGCGGTCAGTAAAAATTAGGTAGAGACTTTTCAAAATTTGTTATATTCAGTTTAGAATCTTTATTTCTTTTTTAAGATTAAACCGAATAATGTTTCAAATTAACAATTAGATCCTAGTCAGCCCATTAACAAATAGTTTCATTTATGAATAGGTACTGTATTGATAAAAGTTATGCTTAGATTAATCCAGTCGTCATAGGTACTGAAATGGTCGTTATAAATGAATAAATTGATAGAAGTAACAACTTACAGACGTAACCTATCATTCTAGTTTTAATTAAGTAGATTTTTCAAAACGAAATTACCGATATTAAAGCATCAAAATAAAATATCTACCTTAAATAATATGTTTATATTATTAGTCAAGGATAAAAATAAACCTCACAAAGTAACCAATAATCTACCACCTCCACCTATCAGCAATATATATATATATATATATATATATATATATTCTAACTGACAGTTATCTCATTTGTTGTTATTGTCTATATTAAAGAATTTTCTAGAATGTACATATTTCTTTATAAAACAATAATAATATTCATTCCATTCATATTTTATTTTGTTCATATTTACTGCACCTGGTCACCTGATTAGTGTATTATTTGATAAATAATCATTGTATAGAAATTTTCAAGTAGGTCACTATGACTTATAAAATTAATTTCCCTAAATACATATTTATCCCAATTTCTTCTTATTCTATATTTATACAACCAACTATTTACTAGTATTATTATTAATAGTAGTAGTAGTAGTAGTATTACTTCTACTATTACTATGATTTTATGTTCACTGAATGAACTTTGTAATTATTGTCGTTGTTTCGCTTAAAAATCATATCACAATAACCTAAACCATGTTATTATATATATATATATATATATATATATATATATATATATATATATATATATATATATAAAATACAAATACTATTTATAGTTTACTTATTAAGAGTATATTGTTTCAAAACAATTTTCTAAATAAAATGTTAACATGTTGATAGTAATAATTTTATTTTAATTTTTCCGTCTTGTTACCATTTTATTTGTGTTAATGAAAATAAATAAAACGGATTGAAAGAAATAATAGTTGATTGGAAATAAATGAATCATTTATTCTTTTGTTTGTTTGTTTGTTTTAAAGCACTTACACACCATAAAAAAATCTTTAAACTTTAGTTTTTTCTATCATAATAACGTAACTCATCAAGTGCAAATTATTTAAACTTTAATTTCCAACAATATTACCATTTGAAAACTGATAATATTGAAGTGAAGGAGAACATAAAAAAGAACAATCGAATATATTTGAACATAAAATTACAAAATGTCTTAGTAAAATCTAAGAGGCATATTTAAATACTTCATTTGCAAAATATCAATCAATTATCTCAAACTTGATAGTTTCTTTTACAAATATCAGTTAATCGTCTCAGAATTCATTGTTATTTCGTTTTTACACTAATCATTATTTTTTCTCGTTCTCCTTCGATCTTCTGCCTCTTGGCATTTCATTTCCAATTGAAGATACATACTACTTATATATGTAGACATCAGTAGCACATATCACAATACTACTAGTAAACTGTTCAATTTAATTATTAAAACATTAGAATTCCCATGGCTAACACACTGCCTCAAATGATATTGAAGAATAAACTGAATGAAATCTTAATAGTGTATTTATTCAAGATTTAAGTATATATAATTCACATTTAATACTTCAGTAATATAATATCTAGAAAATTTGAGTTGATTTAAGTTTAAAATGTATTTAACAATTAACTTTTTAATATCAGAAGAGGTTTTGAAGATATTATAGTAATTTCAATAGTTGGGATTATGAGTCAATTGGTTACGCGCTCGCGCGAGAGACTGATAGGTCCTAGGTTCGAATCTCGCGGGGGGCCGAGATGGATTGCTCACTGCTGAGGAGTTCCACAATAGGACAAAACGGCCGTCAAGTGCTTCCAGGTTTTCCATGGTGGTCTAGCTTCAACTGACTCATGATCTCAACCGCTGGAATTAACTTTTTCATAATTTCATGTTAGCTGGAGAAATAATAATAGTTAGAGTTGATCAACAGTTTTGTTTATAAGAATCACTTTTCACATAAAAGCTTTAGTTATTGGTTTTATAGAAAGCGAATTTATGTTTATTTCTGGTCTGTTCCATGAATAATCAAAGTCATGATATTTATTTTTGACATTCATAATATTGTATCCAATGGAGTTTTTTTTCGAAGGGCACTCAGTATGATCTCTTTTCGATCAGATAATTTTCTATCTCTTAATGGATCTTTAAGGTTATTTGTAGATGAATTTTTGTGATGTTAATATAGGACTGTTATTTCTTGAAAACAGAGTGCTGATTATGTTGAACAGATTGATTATCTAGTTTCATCTCTTAACTAATTTTACAAATTACTAATGTTCAAAAACATTCATAAACTGTAATATTACAGTAGTTTTATTAAAATAGCGTATCAATAAACTGTTTTTTCTGACCTAATTTACATTTACATTATTTCCTAAACCTTTTCCATTTTATAATTAAAATCAACTTGTCACGAAAATCACCCGATGTATTTTAAATATGTATACTTATTTTTACAGGATGATAATAGTACTGATAATAAACTTGTTATACTTTTGTTTATTTAACATTTTAAATATTATTTAAACTTGAAAACTCTTAGTTTCTTCATGACAATTAATGTCAAATAACATCTTTAATAGTTGGACTTATGAATTATTTAAAGCTAGAGCACCATGGAAAACCTGGAAGCACTTGACGGCCGTTTCGTCTTATTGTGGAACTCTTCAGCAACGCGCATCGACAATCTCGCCCCCGCGAGATTCGAACCCAGGACCTAACAGTCTCGCACGCGAACGCTTAACTACTAGACAACTGAGCCGGCATCTTTTTAAATAATCATCTCCGTAAATAATTCACCAATTAAAATTCTTTGGATTTCTTTAAAAATCTAAGTTGTCAGTTGAAATTTAATTAGGATTTTTCACAGTTAAATCTATTTATTTCATTCTAACAGAACAGCATGAATTCATTTTATTTTGTTTGGTTCTCGTCATCTGCCTACAACCTGTGATATTTAAAATCATAATTACGAAACAGTTTTAAATCACTTACATGAAACAGTATAGTTAAAAGTTATGTTAAAGACACATTGGTATAGTATAACAAAGAGGCAAATAGATTTAATAAACTGAATATTGTAAACATATACATTATGTAAAGGAATATTCTACAACATTGATTGTGACAAGAGTTCAAACGGCCAGAAGCAAGTGATTACATAATGTGTAAATTCTGATATAAATAAAATAGGTAAAGTTCAGTTAATAAAATAAGATTACCGATCTAGATGACAGTCAAAATACAAAAAATAAAACTCAGGGACATAATAAACACGAGTAAGAGTTTTCTTTTTTAAAATTAATGTAAGATACAATGAATTAGATTTAAATAATTCATCAAATATAACCACAAACACTGAAAAAAAAAAAACTACGAATTCCTTTTGAATTCCACAATAAATTAAAATTTAATAGATACTTCAATTTTCCCAGTTAGTTTCTATTTTCTCTTAAATAGTGTTTAGTTTTAAATTATTAGTGATATATGTCTGTATAGTGCTAAAGTTAGAAGCGTAGAAGTTTAAAAAAATCTATCCATGAACATAAATCCTCAGAGTATTAATTCACTCTAATGGATATTTAATAAATTTTTATCAGCAGAATTTAATCTAAATTACATAATGATTAATTATCTAATGCATTTTATTTAGTCACAGTAAAACAGTCATAAGGGAGTTTATTAGATATTATAATAATTTAATAGTTGAATTCATGAGTAAATTGAAGCTAGATCATCAGGAAAAATCTAAAAGAACTGGATGGCCGTTTTGTTCTAATATAAGACTTCTCAACAGTACGCATCCACGATCCCACTCTCAGAGTTCGAACACAAGACCAACGTGGTCTAGCTTCAGTTGATTTCCAATGACTAATGACTTTAATTAAATATTAAATTGAAGTAAAATAGGTTAGTTTTTTATCAACCATATATATTTCCTTCTAATTTGAAAACTCGTTACATTCATAAAATCTAAATTTTACTATTATTTGCTTTTATCTATTCATTACTAGTTTATTAACATATTTTAAGATGTATGTATGATAAACAAATTCATTTTTTATGTGGAATTTTTAATGATTCACTTTTAAATTGATCAGTTTTAAGTACTGGAAACTATTATTCTACTGACCAAAATAGTAACAATAATCTATATGGTAATTCATATTTAGTATACTGGCTGATAGAAACTAACTGAATATATATATATATATATATCATCTTATCTGACACAATCGATAAAAAGCACACTTTTGTCATATTAATTATGATGTTATCGTTTGTTTTCTTATTTTTGTTTTCTTGTTCGTAGTAATAACCATCAATTGTAAGAAGTAAAAATCAATATTTCCTATTGATAATACTTAAATTCTTGAATGAATTAGTTTTGTTAATTAAATAGTTCAAAATGTCTGATTATGTCTATTTCATAAATTGTATTTGAATTTAATGTATGACCATATGGAAAAATCTAATTCAATGATCATAGATTATGTTATTGAATACATTGTGAATTTATCACGTTTAACTAGTAACATCAAATATGTTTTTTTTAATGATGATATCAGATCATTATGAAACATTCATAAAGATAGAGAGAAAAAGAAAAAGTTAGAATGTTGGTAAAAATATTTTTGTTTCTTCCTCTATATCTCTTGATTTATACTTGAACATGATAGAATTGAGTTTTAGTAAAATATTAAGGCTGAATGATTATGAATTATGATTGAGTTCATATCGGATAAGCCCTGAGTTTATTCACTATGCCCAGTGGAGGAAGAAATCAGGAAGAAGCGCTGGAAGTGGATAGGACACACATTGAGGAAAACACCCAACTGCGTCACAAGACAAGCCCTCATATGGAATCCTCAAGGTCGAAGGAGGAGAGGAAGACCAAAGAATACATTACGCCGGGAAATGGAGATAGATATGAGAAAAATGAACAAGAATTGGATGGAACTAGAAAAGAAGGCCCAGGACAGAGTGGGTTGGAGAATGCTGGTCGGCGGCCTATGCTCCATTGGGAGTAACAGGCGTAAGTAAAGTATTGGTAAGTAATTATTCACTATGATTTTCAATTAGAATAACAGATAAATCCTTTCTAAATGTCAGTCAATATTTTATTGAAAAAACTATTTCATATTATAAGATAATAATAAGTAAACTGTGTTTATTCGTAGAAATGTTATGTTGAATTTACCGCAAGCTACTTTTGCTCGTACTAAAATACCATTCATACAGGATATGTTCTTTTTTTTTAGTTTCTCAATGATACATGGGTATGATTAGATTTGACCTCACACGGGGTCATCTGTTCACTTTACTATGGAGTTTCAAATTAGAGTAAACTGTCCAGTATTCCAGTGTTCTCTGATTTCTAGTCATTCTTCAGCTTTTCACAATAGGTCATGAATATTGTCTACAGAAAAAAGCAACATGAAATTAAGATAATGCAACGAGAAGACTAAGTCTATCAAAACTATGTGATATATTCGCATTATACATTGCAAATAATCTGACTGATTATTTACTTGTTAAGGCATTTTCATGATAAACTTTTTTTTCATTGTGTCACCTAATTTTATCAAAGTGATGTATTATTTTAGATGAGAAATTGATCGAGAATACTTAGAGTACTGTCAAGTCGTATCTCTTCATTTCCGTTGCTATTTGACTGGTCATCCCGGCCTCTCACATTGTCCAGACGTTTCGTGTAACAATAAAAATTGTTGCTCTGGTTGTTAGAAAAGGCATCGTCCTTGTGACTTCCGAAGAATCTCGGTTTTCATCATGAGGTGTCATAATTCCTCTTTTGACTCTTATAGCAGAGTTTAAACGGTTTAATTTGTTTAATCTGGTTGACATTATTTAGTAAGATTTTCTTCTATGTTTTGGGGTTGCTGACCCTACACCCAACCCTCATTCTTTACTCGGGCATTAGACCGGCAGTAACTCTTAGAAGAGCTACAGGCGGAATACCATTTTATACTAAATGTTATCTTTGCAATTTAAAACAAATTTTAATATTGACTAGACTTTCAATTTGTTGATACATTCAACAAACTAATAAGTCATATTATTAATTACATAATAATGATAAGTTTTTAGTTTTTTTTTAGTGATTGAACGCTTAACATGTTATGTAATAAACCAGTTTAACTGGTTCACACGACTTTTAAAAAAAATAAGCCCAGTCAAATTGATTGAATTGGGACAGAAAATAAATTCTTTCTGCTAGAAATAAACATTTAAATATTAATAGAATATAATTCTTTTTACTACTATTTTGACAAATTGAATTGAAGTACCCTTTAAATAAAACTAAAATATTGATGTTAGTTTTTGTTCATTTCATGTAACTGGAACAAATGACATTTGAGACTACATTTAATTGTTTGTTAATATTATATGTTTTGAATGGTATATTTTATTTATCAAAATGTTGGATATATATTGAGAGGGAAAAACCTTGGAAGATCATAGGCGACAATTATGACCTTTCATTCACTTCCTCTCTCTGAACATTATTATTACCACTATTATTATTATTATTATTATAACATTTCTATGAACCCGTACATTGAGCATAGGAAGATAATATTGACACTAATAGATAGACAGATAGATCGAGAGATAAATAGTTAGAAACAATAAAACAAAAAAAAAACAGAATCCAAAAAAGATAAATTGAAGTTCTTACATGATAAGATCATAAGCTAAAAACAAAAAAAAGTCAAAACACTTATGTACAGTTGAATTAATATAAATAATTTGATTATTAATCTTTGTCCATGTGTATTTTTAAACAAAAACAAATTTATTTTCCTTCTCTTAGTAACACTGCAATGCACTTATCATGATGAATATTCCCTTTTTATTGATTATTATAATTCTAGTGGTAATGTTATTAATGACGCTTACAATAAAGTAATCACTCTTATTTCAAGTACTCTATATATTGAAAAAATATATAGTATTGTTGCATGGTTTTTTCTTTAATAATATGCAGGGGAAATAGTTATTTGTTTATTTATTCCCTGTTTCTATATTGTACAGATACACATATAAATACATACATAAGAAAAAAAGTCATGATAAGTTTTCGAAATAGAATGGTATATTGACTAAGAATGTTTATCTAGAATTGGTTATCGCTATAAAATATTCAGTTAGTGTATTCATTATCTTCATGATGATGATGATGATGATGACCATCAATTATTAAATTAGAGTAATTGATTTTCTCAGTTTTGAACTTCACAAATAAATAGTTGCTATACTCAAAGATTATGGTTTCTTTTTTAACTCGTCTGAGCATTATTTATTGTCTGATTATTTTAAAGCTAATTTAAAAGAGGATCCCTTTCAGATATTTTGTGTTATATATTACGTATTACATTTTATTACTTGTAAATTTACAAATATATTAAGCAGTAGTTCACACAAACGATCTGTTTTACATTAAAACTTATAGAAAGTAGTCGCATATATATATATATATATATATATATATATATATATATCCATTTCTGCAACTGATCCAATACGAATCTTATTTCACTGTAAGCGATTTTTCTTATGTTAACAAACAGATTATAAATACATCAGTCTGTTTTATCGACAATGGAAATCATTGATTTTGCTCAAAATATTGAGTGTTTATTCTCAACAATCCGAAGTTTCATTTAGTTGGCTGAAATAATTGTTTTTATGAAAGTGATTAGTTGCATAGATCAATAATTCTGTATTGTTTTATAAGACAGTGAGATATCAAGTTTTATTAATAACTGTTTGATGCAAGTTGATTCGATGTAATGTTGTAAATAACCTAAAATTTTAGAAACTACTAATTGTGAAATTTCAGAAAAAAATATTGAAGACTAGCCGACATAATTCTTTAAAATTATTGATTGAGATCTTGAACTGATTGATGTTAGACTACCATTGAAAACCAGGAGGCACTGGATGGTTGATACGTCTTATTGTGGGACTCCTCAGTCTCGCGCGCCAGCGCTTAACCTCCTTGACCACTGAACCGGCATTTAACGGTGTTAATGTCTAACCTCAACCAATTAACCAGAAACAACCTGTAGTACATGACAAAATAGGTATTGTAAAACGTTCTCATGCTTGATATAGATTTAAAAAAAAATTAAAATAACAATACCAGAGATAGTGAAAAGAAACACAAGAAGTACACTTCAAATGTAGTAAATGATAAACCAAGTAAAATATAGCAATTTAAAAGTTCGAATCATGATGTGACTAATTTCTAAGCATATAACTGAAGCCATTCTCTAACAAGTTATGATTAGCCTGAAGATTCCGAAATAAATCGTTTCAATGGTCAATAATATTAAAAATTACTTATAAGAGTAATTACTGTCGATGATTATCAAATTACTGACTGATATTTATTGTTGGGTTTTTTTACTGCAATAGGAAAGATGTTTCCAGAGAATTTTAGCTGGATAACAATTAAGCAGTTTAATTGTTACTAGCTAATAAATTAAAGACTGTGAATAATTTTCAATGTGGTATCGATTATCAGTTTTATTTAGCTGCGTAGCATCATTGGTAAACAAGGAGGATTTGACGTAGATGTAAAGGCAAGGATTAGCAAAATAAAAACAACATTCCTACAACTGAAGAACATATGGAGCTCAAAACAACTCTCAGCCAACATCAAAGTCAGAATATTCAGTACGAACGTCCAGACAGTTAGTTCTGTTATACGGAGCTTGAAATTGGAGAACTACTACAACCATCATCGAAAGGTATAGGTATTTACAAACACTTATCTACATTATATACCCAATATCATTTGGCCAGACATCAGCAATAACCTACTGTAGAAGAGAACAAACCAGCTTACAGTTAAAGAGGAAATTAAGAAAAGTCACTAGAGGTGGATAGGACAAATATTACGGAAATTACCAAATTGTCTCACAAGGCAAGCACCGATTTGGAATCCTGAAGCAAAAAGAAAAAGAGGAAGACCAAAGAACACTGTGTCGGGAATTGGAAGCAGACATGAAAAGGATGAGTAACAACTGGAAAAATCTAGCAGGGAGAGCCGAGGACAGAGTTGGTTGGAAAATCCTGGTTGGTAGCCAGGGGTAACAGGTGTAAGTAAGTAAGTAATTGATTATCAATTAACGTTAACTTTTCCTTACTATGTTGGAGATTTAAATTTGATCATAGAACACACCTTCGACGTTAACTTTGATTCAACCATCAATAACAAAGAATCACTTTCAGTAGTGCGTACCCATAGAATTCACCTAAAATTTGTCATATTTAAATTAATTAAAATTAGTATTTTGGAACAATTTCTTATAGTACATGTTTTTTTTTGTGGCTGAAATATATCAACCAATAGTGTAAAAAGATTTTAAAACATTTTATTTAATTAATTTTAAGCTCTATTCATAGAAGACTGATAAGTTACCGACCTTACTTAATTCTTGGTATGAATAATAGTTATTATACTGATGAAAAGAATATAACCGAAACGGCTAACATTATCCCTAATGTGAAGACTAATCAAGGATTGATCAATAGATATTACGATCTCATAGCACAGTGATGACTCTAAATTGCAATCTCAGTCCCGCATTTCCACTTACTGAAGATTCTTTGTATATAATCAAAATAATTGGCTTATCAATCTAAATATTATCAAAGGATCCTTTTAAAAAGCTTACGTGTTAGTCCTGGATATTACCAAGATGTGTAATCAAAACTTTCAAACAATGATTATTTTCTCTAAGTTGATATAATCTAGAAAACGATTAAATATCCAGGAGTATTGAATTACTGTCGAGTGTGATTTGTATATATGCTTAAGAGGCAGTCAAAAATGTAAGGATTTAAAGTATGTTACTTTACAATGAAACCTTAGTATGTGGCTTTGAAAACCAAACTCTGTCTAATGTCAACCTAACTTGGGACGCTTAACTACATTTATCTTCGTATATAAGCAAATAAACCATCTTACTAGGATCAACTCAGGAATACAGTCAAAGCTACAGACATGAAAGAGTGATTGAATTCTACCCTTTATCGACAGAGAACACGATTTTTCATGTACGAAATACTGCTAGACAAAATCCAGATTTCAACCAACTGATTCGAGGCTAAAGTTAGTAATACTTATTGCAACAAGCTGAACAATTATTGATTAAAATGTAATAGTGGGAAACTATGCACAGTTATATTAATCTCACTGATAAACTGACAGTTGTAAACCTCTCGACTGCCTTAAATAAATACTGTTTTAATTAATAGATGGTCGGTATAATTATCTTAAGTAGAACTATGATGAGATGTTGTGTGCAAGGCTCACCTGATATATCATCTGAGTTCATGCAACCCTTCAAGAAAAACACTTATTCAACTATATTGTTAGGGGTTTCTCAGTAGTACAAATTATCAACTTCTTTTGTATTCGAAGTCTCCAAAATACTATTAAGTTACTACTCAAATCGTATCAATAGTTTACATACTAGCCTAAGGGAATAAAAAAGTGAATAAATAATAAAGCTGTGTTTTTATAAAATTTTATTTATTACACACGCGATACCGTCTATTTGATATTTTCGTTAATGTTTAAATAACAAGTTTTAGGGTCTCATGTATTCATCAGGTCAACAAGCCCGTATTACAGTGATGATTGTCTTCGACTAATGAATGAAAAGTTTAACCGCACATAAGTCCCTGAATGTTATTACTACACTAAATATATATTTGGAGGTATGAACCACAGTCTTTGTGTATTCGAATAAAACTTTACTTAAGGTTATTTTATTAGAAATTCGTTGTAATATGTAGGTACTTAATTCCTCTGATATATTCTAATACTGAATAATATATATTTCAGTGACTTAAATAAATACCTAGATTATTGTAAATTTCTACATATATCTGAAAATAAATATGACAGTAACATTTTTTAGATCTCAGTCACCAATAAATGTCAATTCGAAAAAAAATCAGCATCTAAGTAACAACATGAGAAATGAAGAAATACTATTATTATCAGCTGTTGGGGATATTGATGAGTTTCATGGTTTATTTCACTAATTAATCTTAGTTAGACTGAAACTTAAAATCAGGAATCAATTGATAACTGTTTCATTCGAGTGTGGGACTCCTCAGTACTGTGCATCGACGATTCTACTAAGGATTGAACTTAAGACCTTCAGGTGTCACGTAAACGTTTAACTTTTAAATCAATTATTGGCATTCATTATTTTACACTCCTAAATTTAATTGACTCGCGGTATTGCACAACAGTCGCCTGCTACTATTGATAATACTTGTTTGATACTCAAAAAAGTTGAACTAATCAAAGCTTTTCACCAAAACTCTCAGAATAATGGTATTACTAAACTATTTAGTAAAAAGTATTTAAACTAAGAAAGTGTAGTATATGCATTGAAGGAAGGTTCCTACATACTATTCGAATTAGTTGGTTAATTAATTAATTCCTATTGAAAATTAGAAATTTCAAGGAATTTCAATCTCATATTTTTTGGTACTTTATTCAAATAAATCGAAATTAAAGTTGAGATTTTCTTAGATCATGTTATAGTCAATGAATTAGTCTTTGAAAAATCTCATTACATCCCTTAAGTCTCAATATTATTCAACTGTTTCAGTATCGTTTGGTTTAAAGTCTGTCGATCATCTTGGTTCGTCAAAGCTTTACTTCAGAAATTGACAAATAAAACAAGCAAAGGAGATCCATAATGCACTTAAACTTTTTCAGTAATTTGTAGTTAATTATAGTAACTTTATTGATAAAGTAGAAATTAATTAAATCATTTTATATGAAGATTTACTAAGAATAAATACGAAATGAAAAAGTAGATTCGATGATTAAATTAATAATGAAATATCAAATCATAACTGGTACATACATTAAGAACGTTAAATACTAAAATTGGTTTTCTGATAGTTTTATTTCGTAGTTAAATTGACAACTGGTTAGAATTAAATTTATAGTTGAATTCGTGCGTCAATTGAAGCCTAAACACCATGGAAAACCTCCAGGCACTGGATGGCCTTTTCGTTCTACTGTGAGACTCCCCAACAGTGCGCACCCGCGATCCCGCCCCCCGCGAGATTCGAACCCAGGACCTATCAGTCTCGTGCGCGAGCGCTTGACCACTAGACTACTGAACCAGCATCCAACAGTGTTAATAAATAAATAATATATTTGTAATATCCCAATGAGTATAAAAATTAGATTTTCTGACGTTTCGTGACTTAGTGTAAGTCACTTCTTCAGAGAATAAATAACCAAATTAAACTTGAACTATGCTCAGTTTATTCGAAATTATCAAATCAAACCTTGGTAATGATACCTACAACAGTGTTAATGTTTAACTTCAACTAATCCAAGAAATCGTGCGACCATCTTCCATTGTACTGAGGTAGATAACTGTCTCCACCCGATATGGATTAGCTCCACTGGTCACGGCTCCTCACTAGAACTCCGAAAATTCCCTCACAAAACTAGTCACTAGTGAGCGCATGGTAATAGTTGGATTTATGAGTCGTATAGTACTTTCAAGTTTTCAGTGTTGGTCTAGCTTAAATCAACTAATAAATTCAACTATTGATAAATATTAGTTCATTTCTATATCCAATAAAAAATCTGAATATATTACTTAATTAATTTATAATGTTAGACATTGAAAATTTATGATTTTTAAAATCGGTCACGTAAAGAAATATTTTTATACAAAAGGTGAGACAAAAGAAACAACAACACAATCCTATTAAATATTACCAAGTGTGAAATTTATATGATTTACAATGTGTAGTGATAAAGTATAATTCACAAGATTTTAAAAGAAAAATAACATGAGCCATCTGTTCTAAGTTAAAGGATTATGTGAATAATTTTAAGTTGAATTTAAGTAATTCTGTTTGTTTGTTTATTTGAAGAGAAGTTAAGAGTAAATTAAAAGAAGGAATCAAATGTAGTAGGTGAATTAGATTTTTTAGTTTTCTAAATGAAATAAATTGGATAATTGGCTAGATTTGTGAGGGGATTCTCAGAGTTCTATGGAAAAGCCGTGACTAATGGAGCTAATAAGTGTCAGGTAGAGACAGGTATTTGTCTCAAACAATAGATGGCTACACAATTTCGATGATTGGTTGAAATTAAACATTAACACCGTTGAATGTCGGATCAGTGGCCTTGAGGTTAAGCATTTGCACGCGAAATCGAAAGGTTCTGGGTTTGAATACCATGTACGGGATCGTGGGTGCGCACTGCTGTGGAGTCCCATACTAGGACGAGACGGCCGTCTAATGCTTCCAGGTCTTCAATGGCAGTCTAACATTGATCAATTAATGATCTCAATCAACAACATAACACTCTCCACAACCCCATATTGAGAATTTGTTGGTAGAAAATTTTCGGAGATGTGTGAAAAGTTAGTTATTTACCATATATATGTATATATTTCATATTACCATATGAAAAATATTTTATTAAAACTTATCATGATTATTATCGTCTACTCAGTAACTCGAGTGGATAGAAATTCTGGGGAATAACTCTTGTAGTAAATATAAACAATTAGCTTATAAACAAGTCTTTACTAGATGAATGAAAATTTTTACAACCAATCGACAATTATTGTTTTATGATCAGAATGAGGGGTTTGCGGAGATCGTAGTAATTTTAATAGTCGAATTCATGAGTTGATGTAAGCTATGCCACTATGAAAATCTGGAAGCGTGGAAAGACCGTTTCATACTAGCATGAAACTCTTCAGCAGTACTCATCCACGATCCAGCACGTGGGACTCGAACTCAGAACCTTCCGTCTCGCTCGCTAACGCTTAACCTCTAGGCCACTGAGCCGGTATTAATTTCCAGCATCAATCGATCCATGATCTTGCTCTACCATTCATTTATCGTATGAGGTAGATATCTGTTTCTACCCTACACTGATTGGATTCTACTAGTCACTGTTTATCACTAGAACTCTAGGAAATCATCTTGAAGCTAGTCAATATCACATGATAAATATGATCAGAATGGGGGTTTGTGGAGATTGTAGTAATTTTAATGATTAAATTCATGGACTCACGAATTCAACTATTAAAATTATTGTTTTATCAGCTGAATTAAAAAATCTTTCTACCATTAAACTAGTCTAAAAAATGTAGTGTTTCAAGTAGAGGTTAAGGTATTAGTAATAGTCGAATGACTTTATTTTGATTATTTTTTAATAAAAAAACATTAAATGATGGATAATTTCACATTATGAACTTAGTTTAATTAATATACGATTGATAGTTATTGATTTATTGATTTTATTTGATAAATAATGAAACATTGAGGAAACAAAAAAGGTTGTCTTTTGTTCTATTCCACATTCATGGTTTTTCTTTTTCAATAGTGGTCTAGTATTTGATTCAGTTTACTTTCACAACTCAAAAATACATTAAGTTGTATCACTAGATGTAATCATGAAGATTAGTGGAACTTCATACTGGAATTTACTGACTTACTCCCGTTACTCCTCGTGGAGGAACATATGCGGCCCACCAGCACTCTCCAACCAACCCTGTTCTGGGCAATCCTTTCCATCTCTTTACAGTTGTTATTCATCCTTTTCACATCTGATTCTCTTTCCTGACGTAATGCGTTCTTTGGCCTTCCTTTTTATCCGTTTCCCTTCAGGGCTTGCCTCGTGATGCGATCTAATGATTTGTGCAATATATATCCTATCCATTTCCATAGTCTTTTTCTAATTTCCTCTTCAGCTGGAAGCCGGTTTGTTCTCTCCCACAGAAGGCTGTTGCTGATGGTAGCCGGCTAATGGATGTTAAGTATCTTGCGTAGATTTTAACGCAAAAGTTGTAGATATTTCTACTAACATATATGAATGAGTTATATATATAGTTAATCAAAATAACTGTCTACTTTGAAGGTGAATAACTGATCATATTAGATTGGTAGATAGTGCAAATTGAAGTTTTAAATAAGTTTTTTTCAATGTTATAAGTGACAATAAAAGTTATCTGAAATGATTATTTGAACGTATCACTTAGTGATTAAAATGTTTGTTGAGTTCATAGCTGACAAATAACTAACACTAGATTTACATGTTCACCTGGTAACGATATCAGAAATTCTTCCTCCTAACTAGCAAAAGCGTTTTTCCGATTAAATGATTTCACTAGTTGAAATCATGAGTCAACTGAATCTAGAGCACTATGGAAAACCTCCAAGCACTGGACGGCCGTCTCGTCCTAGTATGGGACTCTTCAGCAGTGCGCATCCACGATCCCGCCCCCCGCGAGATTCGAACCCAGGACCTATCAGTCTCGCGCGCGAGCGCTTAACCATCAGACCACTGGACCGGATGCGCACTGCTGGGGAGTTTTGTACCAGGACGAAATGGCCGTCCAGTGCCTTCAGGTTTTCCATGGCGGTCTAGCTTCTATTGACTCACGAATTCAACTATTAAATCACTAAAATCTCCACAAAACCCCTCCTGATAATTAAACAATTGTTTGTTTTATTTTAGCTACATGGGTTTTATATATCACATTTTCCACAATTCATTTATTGAATTTCATCAACTCAAAAATCAACTGACTTCATTCAACAACTTTTTGCTCCATTTCACACAATAATTTTGGTACTTTCAGTTCCAATTTTCATGAAATCTTCTTTAGACAATATAGTGAATTATAACAAATAATCAATTTTATATACATTACTATTATTCTCATTTCACCTTCGTCATACTCATGCGTATTGCAAAACACACCCAGCTTCTTTTCAGGTAAATTGAAAATATTCTTGATTCCATGGGTAAACTAAATCTTAGTTTCTACAACAGACCGTAAGGGGTCGCTGAAAATTTAACTAAATGAAATGAATTCATAATTAATCTAATGTTCTTTTACTGAATATTTGATGTTATTAACTTCCAGTCATTGTAAAGATACACATTAAAACCCTGTCCTGTCTATTTCAAATTAAACGGTCGAGTAGTAATACTAAGGCCAGCACAATAAAAGGTCTAGTTCACAGATGTTTTTGAGTATAGAGTTGCATTACTAATTAATTATAAAAAACTAATTACATAGAGTTGAAATATGGTTCAAGGCTTTCGAATAGACAAAACAATAAACTAACGGGATATTTTGAGATGATTAGTTTTTCAGTATAGGGTTTTGTGGAGATTTTGTAATTTCCGTAGACTATAAACCACTGACTTATCTCATTAAGAATATCATTGGAAGTTATCCATGAAAGATGGTCTCGCAACATCATGAATTGATCGAAGTTAGATAATAAAATATTTGGGCCCTAGTTTAGTTGTCTAGATGTTAGACATTTGCACGCGAGAACGAAGGTCTCGAGTTAGTTTCCCGGTTGCGAAATCGTGAGTACATAGTGTTGAGGAGCCTCATACTAAGATGAAACGGCTGTTTAGTGTTCCCAGGTTTTCTGTTGTGGTCTAACTGAAATCATTCCGTGATCTAAAATCTATGAAAATGAGTTTATCTATAGGTAGAAGTCTGGTAAATGTTCGGACGATTCATAGATAATTAATTAAGCTCGGATTGATGTCACCTAGTTACCAGCATTAAACTAAGAACAGTAAATGTGTCTAACAGCTACATATTTCGTAATACATACTTCTAAGTTTGAATAGGAACTTGAGATCTAAAACCAAGTATAAGTTCATATGATCGGCTTTCATTCACACTTTTTTCTAATGGTTCATGATGACACCTGAACTTCATAACTTAAACGATTGGACGTTTGAATTTACAACTCGGTGGATGAAAGTCAAGTACTTTGACTATTTTATTGCCATTTAAATGAGAAGGTTTAGTTGAAAGTGGACACAAGTGTTTGATAATAATGATATTGAATCAAAGTTCTAATTTAATTCGAAAATTCACTTATTCTCTAAAAATAAGTTATCTGTCGAAACCATTTCCTTATTACTGATACAACTTAGTTTATTATCAGAAGGGGTTTTATGGAGATCTTAGTAATTTTATGGTTGAGTTCATGAGTCAATTGAAACTAGACCACCATAGAAAACCTGGAAGCACTTGACGGCCGTTTCCCCCTAGTATGGGACTCAGCAATGCTCATCCAGCGCTCACGCATGAGACTGGTAGGTTCTGGGTTCGAATCTCACTTGGGGCGGAATCGTGGATGCTCACTGCTGAGGATTCCTATACTAGGACAAAACGGCCGTCCAGCGCCTCCAGGTTTTCCATGGTGTTCTAACTTCAATTAACTAATGAATTCAACTACAGAATTAAAGTTAAGTCACTCAATAAATCGTGAACATCTGTTCATAAGAGAAGTTTTTTCTGATAATTATGCCGTTACCGTAACAATAATTCCTAATGCAAGAAACAACTATCAACTACTTCGTATGATAGATTTCAAAATACTGTATTCATGACCTTGTTATAGATAGTTGTGAACGATAGAATATCAGACTGGTAAATTGAAAAACTGAAAGAATAAACATTTAATTATAATTTGAAACTCCCTCAACATGTAAACATCACTTTTCTTAAAAGTTTTTTTTTATTTTATTCTTCTTGAAATATGTAAAAACAACGATCAAATCCGAATAATGTAACTTTATTTTCATTCGGTAAACCAACAATACTACTCAACTATCGGAATTACGAATGAAAATGAGGTGATCCATTTGCTAGTTAATCCAAATAATAGTGTAGCGAGGCCTGTAGAAATCGGAATAAATTTTAAAAAAGAGATCAGATAAATGTTATTCTGATACTTAAATGCTTATCAATGACTAGCGAACCCCTTCATAGTTTTTCAGAGTACTCCTTCACTTGAGCTATCAAACAGTAAACAGAAGGTGGGAAGTATAAACAGAATCAGCACTTCTGACATTAGTTTATGTACAGAAAACAAGGGTATTTATAGGTTTATTGTTAGGCTTGACACTCTGGAAGCTTCTGGAAGAAAAATGAATTTAGTAACTAAAGAAATAATCATTCAGTCAGAATATGATGCGTAATCCATCGTTTCTGTAGAAACTTGTAGCAAGTTCTAATTTAGCACTGATTAAATGAAGCTATTTCAGCCTCTTTCCAGATTCCTAAGTATTTTCCTTAGGTATTCTGTGAAGTTTTCAACACTTAGATATTACAGTCAATTAATCAATTGAAATGTAGTAGTTTGAAGTGTCTATCGAGCTAGTTACTTTAATAACTTCCAAGGCTTGAAATCAAGACAACATATGTGATAATAAAATTTTGACGTAAAACAGTTACTTTTCTCATATTACCACGAACCATTGGCCCTAATGATGGTATTTCTGAAGTAGCAGTTGTAGCCATACTCTTAGTTCTCTACTTCTTTGAAGATTTCAAGAACATCAGGAAATACACAATATTATTTGATATATAAAGTATAAAATCATGAATTAAATTTAGAAAACCATGAATACTATACTTAATAACATAGCATTCGATTTGCACTAAGAAGGACAGGACACACATGACATTAATCACCACCCAGTGATCAATCAATTGTGACTTAACAAAACTATTTGGAGCAATTTGTTTTTTTTAATTTTATTTCAAAATTACCTCTTTTTAAACAACAATTTTTTTTCTTTCTAAATTATAGAAAATGTTTTATATTTTAATAATAAAATAATTTAATCACTGATATCACATGAAGAACAAGTGAAGACTTCAAATATGCATGTTAAATTTATTCAATTTTTTAATTGAGTAATTTCTAGTGTCTTTTTTTGATGATACTATAATTTATGGACGACCTTAGGGCGACGCTAAAGTGACCTTGAGAGTGTCTACCTATTTACTAGGGCTAAATGAGGGTTATAAAGCAGTTTGAAGAATAAAGATTGATGGTTATGGTTAGGAACTAGATTTATGGTTTTCATTACGAACTGACATAAGCTATAATACCAAGATTCTATCTAATCAAATGGGTGAATGGTTTTCGCGCCAAAATCTAAGACCTGTTATCGTAAAACTGATTGGTTTGTCCATAAATTTTAGTCTCACAGTCTATATGAAATCGTATTATTTTGTTTTTTTTCTCTCTCTCTCTTAAATATACAATTTTGTAAAATGAAAATGTTCAAACCAAACATTAACAGAAAAAGAAAAAAGAAAATTGAATATTTAAACAAAAAAATATTTTATAAATATGATTTTAAGAAAAAAAAAGATGAATCAAACTTCATGTATAGAAGTTAATTTTAAATCAAGATTATAAATATATATGATATAAATCACGTACATTCATATTGTTTAATTGAATCATAATTGTATATAATTAATTGGAATTTGAATATATAAATTATTGAAATATATTGTTCAATAGAATATAATTGGATTCAATTAAAACATATGAATAAGAAAAGGTTTATAATTCAAATAAAAGGCTTTTTTTCAAAAGAGAAGAAAAGAAAGAAAAAAAAGAAAACCCTGAAGAGATTAATAATCCCAAAAATTGGTGTTAAAAGGGAAATGTTTTTAATAGATAAGTATCTTGACTTATGGGTTTACAATAATTTAATTAAACTGTATGGAGAACTAAGTCATATATATATATATATATATATATATATATATATATATATATAATAATTTTTCTTAAAAATTACTCACTCTCCTACTACTTCGTATGTTTCATATTAACTTTAAATGCTTTTAGAATGGAAACAATTCTGATAAGTTTACTGAATAGAGATACTTTATGATGATTGATATCGTTGTGTAAAAATAATTTTAAAAAATTGTTATTTTTCAAGTAATTCTTTCAATTTATTAATATAATTAATGGCACCACGTAATATTTCAACTTTGGCTAATCTTCTATCAGGTAATATTGTCAATGGTAAATGACGTCTTAATGATTCATAACCAGCATTTACACATCGAACACGTTCACGTTCACGTGCATTACGTAATCGAATGAAACTTCGTGCACATTCAAATGATGTTGATGACGGAGATGATGTTGAAGAAGATGATGATGATAATGATAAATTCATTAAATTGTTATCATTTGATCTTATATGATGATCATTTGTTCGATGAATTCGTTTAGAATCTATTTTAGTTTGCATTGGATCATCACATTCACTACTGAAATTTTTCATAACATTAAATTTTATTGGTGTTTTTCTATATTCATTGATTTCATTCATTTGATTTGAGCATAAACAAGTCCAGTTTGGTGTGGAACGTGTTAAATTGTTTCGAAATCTTTTAGATGCTAATGATGGTGATAATGATGAGAATGACGAATCAACTAGATCAGAATGATTGGTATGATGTATCGACGGGGATAAGAGTACTTCTTGGTGTGTATTACGATGATAGATCATATTACCATTGGATGTATTAGTATATATATATGGTAATAAGTTTCCTGAATGTTCTAAACATTGATTTAACATGGGTTTATGATTTAGTGAATTATCATACAATGTTTTCGATGAATTTATCGAATCCAGTATATTATTTTCTAATGTAGGTCTTGACATACCTGTTATTAATGCTGATGATGTATTTGAATTGAGAATTTCGTGATATAAAAATGAGTTGTTATCTGGTTGAAATTGGTTTATTCTATGTAAGTCTGATGGATTCATCTCTCTCATTGAATTCATCCTTGTGGGAACCATAACTCTATCATAAGTTTTGTTCTGAATACGACTATCCATATTAATAATAATAATAATAATAAATAATGCTTGGTAAAAAAATATTAACTTATAATTGTGTCTTGAAAACAAGAAATAAGGGTAGAGGTATGAAACGAATAGTATAATTCCAATTATTAAATAGCGGTCAATATTTTAACTGGTTAGGAATATTTTATTTTGGAAATTCTATTGGCTCGAAGCAACATTTTGCCCTGTAAAACAAACCAATGAAACAATTCAATAGGAGGGGAATAATTTTTACCGGATTTGACTATCCAATCAACGAATAGTGCACTAGATAGGAAGTGTGGCTTTTTTTTAACACGAAGTGTGATATAAAATTTTGACTTGGTTAGTACTACTGGTTAACAATGTATTTACCTAATGAAAGTGAAGTCACCTTAAAACTGGAGGAAATTAAAGCAAAATAGATAACATACGTATGTCAGAGTGAACATCTGCAATAAATAATAAGGTTTTCATTGGTAGACTAACATTGATCAGTTCATAATTTCAATAAATTTCAACACTCTCGACAACCCTATACTGATAGTTACCATGTGCTCACTAGCCGCTAGTTTTGAGAGGTAATTCTCGGGGTTCTAGTGAAAAACCGTGACCAGGTGTGTGAAGCAGTCACCCACCGAAAACAATGGGAGATGCTTACACAACATCGTGAATTGGTTGAAGTTAGAAATAAAAAGCGTTGGATCCCGGCTCAGCCGTTTAGAGGTTAGACGTTCTCATGTAAGACAACAAATCATTGGCTTGAGTCCCATGTGAGGGGTAGTGAATACACTCTGCTGAGAACAAAACGGTCGTTTAGTGCATCTAGGATTTCGATGGCGGTCTAACACTGATAGGATCATGGTTATAGTAAGTTACCGAAATAACCATACCTACTACTTTGATGCAAGATTAGAAATATTTATTCATTGTATTTGGAATTTCATTACTTCAAACTGATGTAGAAATATTGGAATATATTATGCAACAATTACAGTAATAACAGTGGTATCAATAATAATATAGTAGATTTTAGCTAGTTTAACAGACATTAGTTACAATTATGTTCGGTGGCAGTAATAACAAGAATTGTCAGTACCTCTGATTAGGTTAGTTAAAAACCAAAGCATATTGTCACGTAATCGAAAGTATATAACACATTGATGATAATATTATTACAAATCATGTTCATCACTAAACTAGAAGTTGTGTTTGAATCTATTTGATGAAATGACTATGCATTGTAAGATAGTTATATGTTAAGACGAAACTTGTTCAAACCACTTTGGTTTCTGGTGTTTCCTAAAATATCAATTGTCATAACGATAATTATGAAGACGAACTAAAGATTAAATCAAATCACTTAAATAGTATTTTCAAGAAAATATTTGAACAAATCATTATTACATAGAAGAAAGGCATAGTAAACCAGAGAATACTAAATAAATAGTTCAGTATTGTTCATTTTGGGATGGAACTACAGAACTCCATAATTTATCAATATTTATTAGTGGAAGCAGCCTAATCTATTTATCTTGAAGAGAGCAAGAACGAAGATTGGTACAGAATAATATAAATTTATTTTATTTTAGAAGGGGGTTTTATGCAGATTTTAGTGATTTAATAGTTGAATTCGGGAGTCACCACCATTGAACACCTGGGAGCACTAGACAGCCATTTCGTCCTAGTATGAGACTCCTCGCAGTCCGCATCCACGATTCCGCCGCACGGAATTCGAACGTAGGACCTGTAGGTCTGGCACGCGAACGTTTAACCTCAATCCCACTGAGCCGACATCCAACGGTTTAATGTCTAATTTCAACCAACCCACGAAATTTTATTTCGTTAGGTTCTCATCAGTTGCTTACAACATATAATATTTATAATCACCTTTATTACAGATATTGACATACTTATATATACGAAGGCGATTAAAGATGAATATGTGTATCATGGCGTAGCGAAAATTTCAATACAGTTAATAAGGTCATAATAAATTTTGTTTCGGATAAATAAATAAAGTTTGTGAGGGAAAGTTCTAGAACATCGAAATAGTGATTAGAACTCGCGGAGTTTGCAAACATTAGGTGATTATGTAGTGAAACAACTGAAAACATATTAATGGTAATAAAGATATGAATGGCAATCAGTCAGCTATGAATTGAAGAAAAAACGATAATGATGTAATTAAAATTTAGAAAGAGTTGAAATAATGAGTGATGTAATAAATAAAAAAGGTGTAATGCTACAAGGGTAAAGAAAGATTTATTACTCCCTCTTTTTGGATACATAGATCTGAATTCAGAAGTTTTGATAATAAAGAGAATTATGTGTATGAAATAGTCTATTTACATTATAAATTATAGGTATAGATTAAGCCATTGATTAGTTATAGTATGAAGTATTACCCCGTACAATG
Organism: Schistosoma spindalis; assembly: GCA_946903255.1. Classification (NCBI taxonomy): domain Eukaryota; kingdom Metazoa; phylum Platyhelminthes; class Trematoda; order Strigeidida; family Schistosomatidae; genus Schistosoma; species Schistosoma spindalis. The sequence goes on along the minus strand of OX336417.1, from coordinate 16,219,372 downwards.
AATTCAAATTCGACTATTGACTGATAAGTAAATCATACATAACTCAGTGTACTTTTCCATAGTTTTAAATCAGTGATTGTTCCATTTTTGATGTATAAAAAAATCTTGTCTTTTTGACTGTACCAAATCATATTAGTCTTTGTTTGTGTTATGTCTGATTGAAGAATACATGAATGATAATTGTTAGGAATTATCTATGGACTATTATTACATATATTCTCATTGGGTAATTATTAAGTAACTAGATTATATATATATATTCATATTCTTGTTATCTCAAGGTTTCGTTTTGCATATTGGCCACTGTTATATGATTTACCATCCTTAAATTATTCTCCATTTATTGTTTAGTCTCCCATACTCATAGCCACTTGACAGTGTGATGCGGTTCGGTCTGCATGTATATAAACCATGTATGTCTGAAATATACTTTTCATATAATGGAGACTAATACTTATGTTCTGGACGGAACGGGCTAGGTTGGGCAAGAAGCTACTATGCAGAAGACCAATAAGGACTCAAGGCCGTTAGTGTTGTTTTGACGCATCATTGGCTTAGCACAGGTCACAGGAACTAGCGACCTTGTAGCGGGATATTTGACGAGTCATAGGACACAACAAGTAACTGGAGTAGCATTTAACCATGACCTTCATTCAATATTTAAGCTGATTTTCATATTTTAAGGTAGCTAGGATGCGTATAGGTGAACATTACTTAGTTCGATAACGAAATCAGTAATCGCTCCTTTGCTGTTACATAATCTAACAACTGATCAGTATATCTAAGCCCAAAACGATTTTAACAAACGGAGAATACTTTCTTGATTTTAACCATCAAGTACCCGAAATTCCCCAAACTCCTTCTAGAATGATATAACTTGCACAATGTCCACTGGTAATATTTAACATTCGAATGAAATCAATAAATCAAGACTACGTATTTTGGTGATAATCTGACAGGATTATTTTTTTGAAGGGCTCAATAGTCAAAAGAACTCCAAGTAAACTGATCAAAGGAAGTATTGAAAATCACCATCAAGGGCAACCGAGATCTAATAGACCTGATCCCTCAAGATTCTGAAACAGGTCAAAATTGAATAAACGAGAGACATCTCTAAAATCAATTGTGTCACTAACAGGGACTCCAACCTGAAATTCATTTAAGGAACTCGACATGATATCAAACCATTCGATAGAATCATAGGATGACTACATTAGCACTTTATGATAACGTTTAAGCAATATTAAAAAAAACCTACAAGTGAATAATGGCGCAGACGTGATCTATTTAGAAAACAAAAATCTACACTCTTTGATGGGAACAAAACGAAGAACAACAGAGGACAAAATGTTGAAACAGTAAAATTTGATAAAAATCCCGAGCGAAATCAACTCAAAGACAACCAAGTGTTGATTATTAACATTATCGAAAACATCAAGTTTGCAGTAGAAGAATAAGCAAACAAAATTCTGTTCCTGTAATAAATAAACTTTATAAACACAGGTACTTACGAAACAAAGCCAAGCAGACCAAATAATGGATTACATTAGTAACAGCCCGACAAATAGCGAAAATGGTTTTGCATAGACCCGTTTAGAATAGCTAAAATTAATTACAGCGCTCTCACAACACGAAAAATTGGAGGAACCTATTTCCCGTCCACCCAGAGTTAAAATGGTTATCCTACTAACTTTATCAAAAGTTGTCTAGCAAATTGACGCATCATCTCAAAAATTTCATCAGAAGTCAAATCATTTCGAAAAAAATTCGGAGATCACAAGGATTCAGATTGTAAACCTTTCAAAAGCCAACACAAGGCCGAAGGACATGAGGTATAAGAAAAATGCAATACCGGTTAAAAATTGCACCGACTGCACTGGACATTACAGTGGACAAAGTGGAAGCCTCTTTCATCTTCGAACTAGCAATAAAACATGTTATTCAAATCAGTGTACGCAAGCAACCACGGATACGAACTAGGTTGCGAAAACGTCAAAATTATGGAATTTCTAGAATCAATAGGGCTTATCAACATATACATTAGTTATTAATCTGTAAGACTAGCCAACCACATGGTCAGAGGTCAACCGAACACGATAATAGACATGAGTACTGAGACAAATGAAGCCAACAAAACCTATGGGGATAACTAGTTACATACCAGATAACCAGAACAAGCTGATTTAGCCTTTGTGAAACTAAAGAGGTCACTTATGTAAATTAAGCCTTAACGGTGTTATTCGGAACAGAAATGAAAGCTTCGTAATTAAAGCACTCAGCTCAGATAATATTACACACTCGGGAGACCGTCACTTCTAACTATAAATCGCAAGTAATCATTCCCACATTTTAAGTTTGTACTTTTAACATTAAGCAAAATTTATGGAGAAACCGGTATTCTGAATGCCTTTATAATTTTGTATCTACCTTCATAGTATGAAAAGTTAATGATCAACAGATATTTCAACTATAGCAGTTCAATTCAAAACAAGTATTCAGTAAATGATGTAATAAAAACATTTATCCCTAAGGGTTTGTGCTATCGAGTTGTTGATATTATGGATTAAAATTTAACCAATCTTTGTTGAAATATGAGCATCTTGACGCGCACTGCTGAGGAGTCCCATACTAGGACGAAACGGCCGTCCAGTGCTTCCAGGTTTTCCATGGTGGTCTAGCTTCAATTGATTCATGATTTCAACTATTGAAATTTCACTATAGTTTATGTGTTAGTTTCATGTTACTTATGTATGTATAGGTGAGTTATGTAATATTATTAAAAAATTCAATCCAACATGTCTATCTAAAAACATACCAACTAAGTGTTATTTTATTAAACATCAATCCTATATTGCAAAACTTCTATAAGGACTAAAGGTCTTAATATGATAGACCATTATTTCCACTTTCTTCAATATCATATAGTTTTATTATGAAGTAAGAAAAAGCCAAAAGTCATTTGATAAATATTATATTGTATTTCACTAAAACAATGAACCAATAAATCGTAACATAAAATACCAATTAGTAAGTTGTGATAATTGTGTTAGTCAAACTTTTATGAAATTACTTGTTTTCAGTTGAAATATTCCAATTTTGATCATGTAAACCATATTGTGAAGCCAAATGATCAACTAGATTTTGACTTGGTAAATTAACTAACCATAATACTAATTGTTTGCGTAGATTTAATTCTGAATCATCTGATTTACTGGATAAATAACTGATCTAGACATACAATTAATAATAAGAAGGTAAATTATACTTATTTTTAAGAATGTATCATATGAAATGTTATAAATTAAATAAAAGACTGATTTCAGTTAAATAACCAATGAAAGTCAAGAAAAACTCTTCAACTATCTTAACCTAGTATGAGTCTACTCAGTAGTGTAAATCCACGACCCTACTGATGGACTTCAGATTTTGTGGTGAGCACTTAACCTTTAAACCACTGAGCACGAATCCAATAGTTTACATGTTTAACTTCAATTAATTTGCGATATTGTGCGACCAACTACTAATATCAGCGATAGTTAAGGGGTCTATACTTGACATGGTTAAACTCCACTGATTAAGGTTTCTCACTAAAACTCCGGGAATTACTCCTAGAAACCAGTTACTAGTGACCATAGGATTACTGTGATTATATGGGGTTTATGGATAAGATTTTTTAAATTTGGTATCTGTATAATTCTTACAGATCGTTTCCTCTTCTTACCTATCAAAAACGTAATTCCGAGGGCCAAGCGGAAGGTTTACTTACCAAATTTATTTCACTGGATTATACTCTTTGAATGACATCTTCAAACCCTAATTTTTCCGATTACTGCTTATACTTTTACTACCTCTACCACTATGGGATTTGAATCGACAATTGTATCTCTGTGCTAATGTGGTATGGCAACTTGAACTGATGTAAGTACGTACGAAGTTCTACGTCGCTACTGACTGACTGACTGAATAATTACCTCGGTTCGTTTAACAAACTTTAAACAAAATGAAGTAATAATATTCTAATATCCCTAACCACGAAATGTATTTGAGAGTTTTGAGACATAAAATGTGCAAATTTGATCTTTAAAGTATCAGACAGATATTTATCAATAACATAAAATTTTCAGTGGTTTATGGGTTGTATTACTCAGGACTTATAGATGTTAATACATACTTAATACCCTTAGGCAAACAACGGAGGAACAATATAGGAACTAATACAAATGTACATCAGTTCGACTTGCCACACTTTATATTGATAAACTAAGGACATCGATGAAAAAAGTGATCTAATGGTTGGAAATCAAGTGTTCGAACCTCTAAAGTACTGTACCATTTTTACACACATCCGAACCCTTGACCAATTTTACAGGAGAACATGACGATCTCCTATGCTGATAGAAAAACGGAGATCTGACCTATGTCACAGATCGACTCGGTGTCTAAACGCTAAACGAAACCCTTGTGTTCGTGGCCACGTTACATCAACCACTAACTTATGAGAGTCGATAAGACCTGGAAGCGGGATAACGAATGTGTCCAGCTACTTTACTTTATAGTAAAACTAGCTACCGAACTAAACTAGTCCTGAAGCAAAATTTTAAATATAAGAATGAAAAAAAGATGTAGTCATGATCCGAGAACTGTCACAAGATGTTGACAAAGCTCAAACAAAAATAAGTTCAGTGATGAACCTATTTTTAAGTGCATGCAATCCATGTTGTGATGCATTCTGATATCCATTCCTTCTATCAAACAGTTTTTCCCATACTAGATTCGATTTATAGAATCAATGAGTGTTGGGTTGATACTTACAAATTTTGGGACATTGAACATTTTTCTAGCTGTAGGTACTCCCAATAAATTAGTTATGAGCTGCAAAGAGAAAATACAAAAATGAATAACAGTCTATAAATAAAAGGGCATTCAAAAGAAATAATCCCTTGGTGGTAGATTTCAGAAACTGAAATCATCTGAAGAATTACTGAGAAACCGGAAAGCGTAATACAACTAGTTCGTGTCGATTGCATAATTCCAAGTGGTGCACTTTACCTTCTCTTGAGATTGACCCCATAATCAAGACGAAAACCTGTAGAAACAAGCTATTTCGTCATGGTCCCTATAATGTTATTTACGAATACATGTAAAGGTTTGTTGGTAAAGAAGTAAATTACTTTATATTGATCCCATGTAAATATAAATTGACTTAAAATATGTAAACGGAAATTCCGTTTCTACTAACAACTAATGTTTGTCCTGCTCTGTGCACAATAATATTGATAGTCCTGGAAGATTCACCTAAAGATCCAAATAAATGCCATTTTAAACATGTTAGATAAAAAAATGAATATGTACTTTCTACACACACAGTGTAACTCCACCTGTATCTCTTCTAGGGCTACTGCCGGTTTCAAGGCCAGGTAAAAGAGGAGGGTGGGATATGGGGTCGGCAAGCATATCCTGTAAAAAAAATTTGCTGAAAAAACGCTAACCAGAATAAATTTAAACCAATTTAAACTCTGCCCTGGAAGTTGGAGGAAGAGTTATGACGCCTCAGGATGAAAGCCGAGAATCTTCTGAAGTTACGAATACAATGCTTCTCCTAACAACCAGAGCAACAATTTTTATAGGTACATGGAACGTCTAGCCAATGTGGGAGACCGGGATGACTAGTCAAATAGCAACGGAAATGAGGAGATAAAAGTTGGCATTACTCGGAATCAGTGAAACCAATTGGACCCAATCTGGACAGAAAAGGTTAGATTCGGGAGAGATGCCGCTGTACTCTGGCCACGAAGAAGGAAATTCTCCACACATTCAAGTTGTTCAGATGTTATCCAAAGAAGCAAGAAATGCACTTATAGGGTGGGAATCCCATGGATCCAGGATCATCAAAGCACCCTTCAAAAATAAAGGACGAAATTACAATGAATGTTATCAAATGTTATGCACCCACCAATGACAGAAACGACGACGATGATGATCAGTTTTACGAGAGACTGCAATCAATCATAGCGAAGTGCCGAGGAAACGACCTGACAATTCTGATGGGAGACCTAAACGTCAAAGTCAGAATGGACAATACCGGGTATGAAGGTATCATAGAACGATATGGACTGGGAGAAAGAAAAGAGAATGGGAAGAGATTTGCAAATATATGTGCAATCAACAAATTGATTATAGGCCGAACAATATTTCCACACAAACGCATACACAAAGCTACATGGGTCTCACCGGACCACACTATGAAGAACCGGATAGATCATATTTGCATCAGTAAAGAATTCACAAGGTTACTGGAAGACGTGAGAATCAGGAAAGGAGCTGACATAGCTTCAGATCCCCACCAACTGGCGGTTGCCAAGATGAAACTGAAGCTAAAGAAACACTGGACAACTAGACAAACAGCATTACAAAGGTTCAACACAGTCTTCTTTTGAGATACTGACAATTTAAGGTAACTCTCAACAACAGGTTCCAAGTCTTACAAGATCTACTGGAAGAAGAAAGAATTACTATGGAGGACAACTGAAAAGGGATCAGAGAAGCACTAGCTTCAACGTGTCACGAGGTTGTGGGCTGCAAAAAGCATAATCATCAAGAATGTATCTCTATCGAAACCCTAGACAAGATTCAAGAAAGGAGGAACAAGAAGACAGCAATTAACAACAATAGTCGAACAAGAACAAAGTCAAGTCACAAGCTGAATACACCGAAGCAAATAAATAAGTGAAGAGGAGCGATAGAGCTGACAAGCAGAAATATGTGGAAGACCTAGCTGTAAGAGCAGGAAACATGGGACAACTGTATGGCACGACGAAAACACTAACAGGGAAATATAGTAAACCAACGAGACCGGCCAAGGATAAAGAGGGCAGAACAATCACCGAAATACAAGAGCAGATGGAGAGATGGGTAGAATACCTCGAGAAACTCTTGAATAAGCCAGTCCCGTTGAATCCACCGGATATCGAAGCAGCGCCTACAGACCTTCCTATGGATGTCACTCCATCAACAATCGAAGAGATCACGATGGCCATCAGACAAACCAAGGGTGGGTAGGGAGCAAGACTATACAACACACCAACCTGAGGCACTGAAGTTGGATATATAAATAACTGCAAACATGCTGTAAATTCTACTCTGAAAGATTTGGGAGGAGGAACAAGTGCCGACGGATTGGAAAGAAGGACACCTCATCAAAAAACCAAAGAAAGGAGATCTGAGCATATACGAGAACTATGAAAGCATCACATTACTGTCAGTACAAGGAAAAGTTTTCAGCAGAGTGTTGCTGAACCAGATGAGACTCAGTAGATACCGAATTTCGAGACCAATAGGCTGGATTTCGTAAAGATCGGTCGTGCACAAACCAAATTGCGACACTACAGATCATCGTTGAACAATCAGTTGAGTGAAACTCATCACTATACGGCAAATTCATTGACTATGAAGTGTTTGACAGTGTAGATAGGAGAACATTATGGAAACTTCTTCGACACTATGGAGTACCTGAGAAGATAGTCAACATCATACGAAATTTGTACGGCGGACTACACTGCAAAGTGGTGCGTAGAGGACAGCTGACAAATGCATTACAAGTAAGGACCACAGTTAGACAATGTTGCTTACTCTCTCTCTCTCCTGGTGGTTGATTGGATTATGAAGACCTCCAAATCTGACAAGCATGGAATAAAATGGACAGGTTGGATGCAACTGGACGATTTAGACTTTGCAGATCACCTGGCCCTTCTATCACGTACACACCAACAAATGCAGATGAAGACGACCACTGTAGCAGCAGCCTTTATATCAGTAGGCCTCAACATACACAAAGGAAAAAAACAAGCTCCTCATATTTAACACAGAGAACACCAATCCAACCTCTGGAAGATGTGGAACATTTCATGTATCTGGGTAGCATCATTGGTAAACAAGGAGGATTTGACGTAGATGTAAAGGCAAGGATTAGCAAAATAAAAACAACATTCCTACAACTGAAGAACATATGGAGCTCAAAACAACTCTCAGCCAACATCAAAGTCAGAATATTCAATACGAATGTCCTGACAGTTAGTTCTATTATACGGAGCTGAAAATTGGAGAACTACTACAACCATCATCGAAGAGTACATGTATTTCTAGACAATTATCTGCAAAAGATGCTAAATGTCCGTTAGTCGGATCCCATCAGCAACAACCTACTATGGGAGAGAATAAACCAACTTCCAGTTGAAGAGGAAGTTGATAGGACATACATTGAGGAAATCACCAGACTCCATCACGAAGTAAGCGCTAACTTAGAATCCTGAAGGGAAACGGAAAAGAGAGAGGCTAAAGAACACACTGAGCCGAGAAGTGGAAGCAGACATGAAAATGATGAATAACAACCGGAAAGGATTGTCCAGGACAGAATCGGATGGAGAATGCTGGCGAGCGGCCTATGGTCCTCCATGAGTGGTAAAAGACGTAAGTAAGTAAATAAGAACACACACTGTACCGCACACGTCTTTTACAACAAATAGTTGAAATAAAGTATATACACATCAAATATGCCAAATCATTTTTTTGTAAAATGTACCTGAAGTATTAGATTACTAAATTTTTTTGACTTTTGTAGTTGTAGAAGGAGTTGCTGAGACGAGTCCGCATATTCAAGAATAGCAATCCTTCCTCTCAAAGATTCTGAAATCCTAAACGAAATTATAAAACACTTGGAAGATAATTCTCTACCGTGTAAAATTTATAAGAAAACAATTGAATAAAATTACGAATTGCACATAGACCTGTTGTGAAAACCATGATAAATGGCTTAGTTTATTTATATTATTTTCACAAACATAAATTGTACGACATTGAAATGGAAATTATGTGATTTAATCAGGTTATGAATGTATTGGTCACATTCTCACCCTCTAATAAACATCAATTAAATATCCTATAAAAAGTAAGAATGTAGTTGTGTCTAGAAGAATATTTTCGAAAACAGTGTCTATATAAAACTAACTATTCATGATCAGTTGTTGGGTACGATGAGTCTTTCAAGTAATTTCAATACTAAAACGTCTGTTGAGAGCAGCAAACATAATGCAGTCACAGTTCAGAATAATTCATTTAAGTTACTTTTTAAACATTGATTTAACAACAAAATTTAGACCGACTGGATTTAAGTGAGGTTATGTAGTCAGATAATACACCAGAGAACTTAGCAATAGCTCTCGTATGAAAATCCGAGTGAAAAAGTTACTTTCGTTGAAAATAGGACCATAAGTCTTGTTGTTATCAAAATGAAGATTCGAAATATAATGAGACAGTTATTGAAGTGTTCTGTTTAGTTCTATTTATATGTATGTGATACTTGGACAGACAAATCCATGTTAACAATATGTGTATTAGTAAAATTACCCACCAAATTGTCGTTTTAATATTTTAAGATATACCTAATACCTTCCCTATACACCCGAATTTTGACGAAAAGGTAATCTAAGAGGAAACAAAGTGGATTTGACAGCACCATTCTTAAAAAACTAGTATATCAGGGAATATACAACACTAGTTTCCAGACAGAATTACTAGTACAAACAAAATAGTAAGTAAATATTTACAAAAATTACCTGATCAATAGATTTAAACAGTAAGGTTTCAAAACTTCTTCAGCTTTAAACAACAGATTGAGCGTAGCATCACAACCTTGCAACCTTAATATATTGCGCAATCCTTTCTCCTCCTGACTTGATAATTCAGAAGTTTAGTTTTAATAACACTAACGCTATCAACAGTAGTATTTTCAATGCTTCAAGTTTATATTCATGTGTGAGTGATAAAGTCAAACAAGTGATGATTTTTTCGATAATAACTAATGGATAAGTTTCATCGAATGCTTTCAATTGATACAATAAATGAAATGCTTCCAAGAGCTTGATAGAATTGTTTTAAAGGAAAGCGAAGAGGTAGAAAAAAATATGTAGAGGTAATATTACTGACAGAATATACATAATGAGCCGAAAATATAATAAACTAATGCTTACATTCTTACGCACAGGATATGTTGAGGACTTTTCGACGAGTAGTAAACCAAGTTCATCTAGAAAAAAAACAGAGAAGTATGATCGATCTCAATTTACGTATTGTCACTTTTCCATTAATTCCCCATGATTTTGCTATACTCGTAATTTTTTTAATATTTGTACTCCTGTTTTTTTCAGTGAAGTTATTTTCGCTATCATCTGATGATACTGTCACCATTCTGAAGTGTTCAGCAGATCAAAAGAAATTACAGATATATTAAGCTAGAAGACAAAAATATAGAAATGGTAAATTTACTCTTATTGAACAAATGAGACAATTTTGCAGTGTAGTTTGAATGTATTAACATAACACTTTATTGTGCCATTTTTGTCATAAGGTGTATTTCGCAGTTAAGTTGTTGAAATAGTTTTCATCTATGAAGTTTACATCAAAATTCCAGGGGATTGAAAAGTTCCTTAATAATAAACTGAAGCAGTAAGCACCTATACCGAAACCTTTTATTACAAAAATAATGAAAAGATACCAAGTAACTTGATGTGCGCCTAAATCGCACGAAAACAAATTGTCTCGAGATAATCTGTTACTAGAACTTTGAAAACCCGAATTACATTCAAAATAGAATATTCCTTCATTTTGGATTTAAAATAGATTACTGGAAGACTCATATTTTTATAAGTGAATTTATGTATGAGGGTCATGGAAAACATCTTTCAAGAGCTCCATGACTGACATAATAGAAGTTCCCGAAGCCTCAGGTAAGGAAATGAATACTGCGTTGACTGAACTCTAGTTTATCAATATTTCTGAACGCAGAATCATTTTAAATAGATTTGGGACACCTAAATAGCAATTTTGTTTGGGTGAATAATACACTTCACATGTTTTCCAAGGGACCCAGTACTTAGTGGAGCACTATAAGCCTCCATTCTGGGTCATTTACATTCTATACTTAGTATGAACGAACTCCCCAATGATATTTTGAGGTCATAATGTCGAAACTGGGCGAGAAGTAAAAGAGGATCTCCATCCATGTGTACTCCAAACTAAGCAAAATGTTCTGATTGTCTGGTATAAATTGTGGTTAACGCCTGTCAACGTGGTCAAGTAAGTCTAAGTGCATATTGGATACGCAAACGTAAATAACTGCAGCATCAGGGAAACATATGTGTCTACAGTCCTGTCTCTCAATGACATTGGGAGAATAGTATGTCACAACTTTAAGATCATAGCTCACTACCGTCTGGTTGTAGTCAGAAAGATAAGAATTGCATGGGGATCATGATGAACATTTGTCAATTTGATAAATATTTTCTACGGTATATACAATCACCGTGGAATCCAAAATTGAGAGTCCAAACCGCAAACCCTTGTTTTAAAGGTCACCCAGACACCCTGAAGAAGTACAAAAGCCAACTGCTTGTGCGATTTCAGTGCTTCCCGTGAACAACAAGGCTTGAGAAATTAGGCTTAGATCAAGAATTGATCCAATTTTAGGAAAACTCGAAAGACACTAAAGGTGAGTTCAAAACAATACACCACTGACATATAGGTTCCCACTTAAGTAGTCAACTTTAGGGACCTACTCCTTCACGTACGGGTGTTTACAACTTCAATCTGCTAGTTTAAGAGAAAACTAGATACTCAGAAGAGCTGGATAGAAAAGAATTAACACAGGCTATCAGCCTTTTGTCCTCAATATACCAATCTGAGTCTGCAGTCAGCTGGTCAAAAATTTTCTGCGAGTTCAAAGGAATGAATATTTGAAGTGAACTTATATAAATATATACTATTTGACGTCAATTATTGCGTAGGCTAAGGTTTTAGCTTCAAGACATTTCAGAAGTCATATATGTGGAAGGTTTCACCGATTCGTTCTGGGAGGGAAAAGGAGGGACAATTTGGTAAGTTGTAGCTGTTAGGTAAATAAGTATTCAAATGTCGCAACCAACCGGCCACTTTTATCCACTTCGGAAGTGACGTAGATGGTGCCCAAGATAACTACTGTAGACTTAAATGAAATGTAGTATAGAGATTGGTTAATGAAGCAAGTAGAGCTTAGAGTGATACGAAACTATCTTAAATGCTTCTAAGTAGCTAAAAGTTCCTGGAGAATTGAAGTCGAAAAAATGGCTAGAAAAAATTGAGAGAATGCAACAGAACTTAATCCTTTCATACTATTTGGGACCAACTTAAGTATGTTTGTCACAGCGAAATTATTTGATAGATCGCAAATTTCAAAGTTGCACTGCCCTTGAACAACTCCTTGATGTGACCAATCAGTTTCGAGGTAGAAGTGTGTCGCATATTCAATAAACAAGTACAGGTTAAATTGGTAGTATTATGGAGATTGTGTTTGGTACCTTGTTTTTTAGCTTCTTCACAGGTGAAAAAAGTTGGCTGATAGGTCTCATCAGTTGATAAGCAATCGTTTTCGGCTGAAACATCGCATCAACAACAGGCGCTAGGATTTCAAACTGTTGAATGTGTCAGCTTTACAGGACTATCTGCAACAAGTGGATTGGGATTTTCACCCTCAACTTGGTGCGGATGCTCATTGTGATTTTTTACTGCGAACGCGCTTATGTGCTACAAATTAGTCTGTTCCTTAAATGGTCCCCGAAATCTACAAGCAACCTACAGTCATTACGAGCCGCATTCTTAGTTTGTTAGGCCGCAAAAAAATTGTTGGGCGGAATAAAAACGAACTGACAACAATAACGCGCGCATGCAACACAAACATATAAGGAACATATGCACAAAAGCAATAAGAAAAGACAGGTTTCAGTACCAGATAAAGCATATCACGCCAATTTTCAAAGGTGGTCGAACCTTCAAGGTACCGACAGGTCGCCGTTCTCTACATACCTCCAAAAACTATGGAGTCCCTCATATACGATGGTATACACGACTATTTATCGTCCATAAACTTCTTTTCACCCCAACAGCGTGGTTTCAGGTGAGGTCATTCTTGTATAACCGACATGCTGACTGTAGTGTACAGATGGACAACCATCTTTGATCGCAAGGGGAAGGTTGACGTCATTTACCTTGACTTCTTAAAAACTTTTGATAGGGTCAACCATACATGTCTTATCGATAAGCTCAAATGATTAGGCATCAAATCACCTCTAGCTGTTTGGCTCACTTCATATCTAAAAAGTCGACATTTTAAGGTCAGGGTAAACTTCACTTTCAGGCTATGGAATATTCTAGTGAAGTTCCCTGGGGTTCAGCACTTGGACCTCATCTTTTCTTGATTTATATAAACCATCTCACACAACAAGTATCGTCTGACTTACTACTTTTCGCTGATGATATGAATCTTTGGAGAGAGAGATATACAACCGAGAGGGTAAACATGCACTTCAGGAGGGTCTGACTCGGCTTCATGATCGGGCAGATGATGACGGACTTACTTTAACACGTCAAAGTGTAAAGTATTCCATCTGAGACATGTTGTAGACTACAGCTACAACTTAGGCAATTGCCCTTCTAGAAGTACCCCAAGTTGAAAGAGATTTAGAAGTGCTGGTACCCTACGATTCGAAGTCTTACACTGTGATAAAAATGCCTTTCGAGCAAATCTTGCACTGACAACACTGAAGCGCATTTTTGGTCAGTTTGATGGAAGAACGTTCCATATAATCTTTGACAGTATCATTTACCCCCATTTAGAGTACGGAAACATGGTATTTCTTCCCCAACTCCGAAGGGATAAGGACACTCTGGAACGTCATCAACGGTGAACCACGAAATCAGTTCGAGGACTTTCTAATGGCTTACGGTATCCTTAACACTTCTGGACATCCACTCAAACACCTACATAAGTCTCGCTCCAACGCAAAACTAAGAGGCAACGCTCAAAATTAGAGATACAACATAGTAGAACGGACTGCAGGCACAACTTCTACTTCTCAAGAGTTGAAAAATGCTGGAATTCACTGCCGGCTGAGCTAATCTAAGCGACTTCCCAGGAGTCCTTTAAGAGGCAACCTAACGTATTCTTAAGGACCAAGGATAGTATCTTACTATGATTTACCAATTTCTTTTTTTTCTTTTATCGTTAATATATCTAGGTTCTTGCCTAAGGGTATTGATAATCTCTTGGTGATAAACACGGAAGACTGTTAAGCGAAAGCTTCTTCTATTCCGTCCACAACCATTTGAACCATTTTGAACTATTTGAAAATACTCGTGACAAGACAGTCTAAGCTAATTTATTACTTTGGGCTTGGTTTTTGATTTAAAAGGACGCTTCCAGATCACTGGTATTGCTCAGTTAGGCAATTTTAACCAGCTGGCTTTGATTTCCTCCTCTAGTTTAACACTTGTCCTAGGTTTTAATGTAATATGAAGTCGGGTAGACACCCTAGTCCCAGAGCAACGGGTTTGTTGGAAACAGGAGCATCCACATCATCACAATGTCATTTGACTGATTGCCTACGAGACCATGAAATTATACCGAGAAGAGCGGATAGAAGAAAAAAAAGAGAAACCAAAGCAATCGGTCAAAAAGCATATATAAATAAACAAAGGGATGGAAGTAATTCTAAGTAACGTGGAACAAAATATGATAGCGATAAGGAAATGGAAGAAAGTCGAAGCTTACCAAATTCTATGCTCGTCGCTACCTTAAGAATCCAAGGAAAAAGCGGCTATTGTTTTCTTAATCTGGAACGCCCTTCTGTATGAATCATGACATGGATTCCTGTAACCTGTTGTTCGAGAATGTATACTTTCAGATAAGGCTAATAGGGGATGCACTTAGGTCTTTTATTATTAACCTAATAAAGTGGATGATAAACTACAGTTGATGAGGTTCATAATAGAGCAATAAACGTCTCTCGTTACGCTTCCGGATGCTTAACCTTCGTCATGAGTAATACTGAGGAAAAAAGGAGAATAAGTTTGTAGTGTTTACAGTCCTCTTCATCTTAAAATGTCACTCTCACTGTTTCGCATCAGATAATATCTAACACGGAGTTACTCGTAGGTTAAAAATTGAAGGAAGTGTATATAGGTACACGTGAACGCCTTCCAAGTTGATATGTGTAAGCTGTAGAATTTATTTCTTAGTTGCACCGATAGACCTCCAATAGATAGTACGAAATGACGGTCGATATTCCGTTTAATAGTGTTCATATTAACAAAAAATGGAACAGGCTCACTTAAGACGGAAATGTGAAGTGTTGTACTAAATAGAATTATTTTAAGCTCTCTATTATTCTTGCTTTACACCAACGAGTTTTCAAAACTATTTTTATAATCAACTTTCTTATTTGGAAAAAGTACGAACGTTTTAGAGTAATACGTAGTGACAGTGAAGGAATTGAAGTTCAAAATGGTTTAGAAAACTTGGTTAGGTGATCCAAACTCTGGTCTTTATTAGGTCGACACCATCATAGGTTTAATAACACGGATTGGATATGACAATAACCACCAGTACATCGTTAATGAGACACCATAGTAACAAGTTTTAGAATAAAACGATTGAATGGTCTAGAAATTATTAGAACTCCGTAAGGAATTCAAAACAGTGGATAAATAGTTGGTGAACAGCGATCTACAACTTGACTTATGCTTATACCTTCTCCTGACTGAAGTAGTCATACCTGATGCGTATCTTGAAATGTATTTGCTATAATTATCGCCATATGCCACCGGCCTAATTCTACTTAACTTGCTTCTTGTAATCCCCATTATTCTTACGCTTTTATTCATTCATATTTTCCAAGTAATTAATTCATTTGCTTCACGCAACCTTTATCTTCTCTTTGTTCTCCTGAATTCGAATTCTGTACATCTATCGGATATTGTACTATATATTTTTATTTTATGTTTCTCCTAGGGCAATTACAGGCTACATTTACAGGCACGATCTGTAAGTTACATTGGTTTACCCACTGCATGCTTCTCGGGTAGGGTTGTTAAATGACCGGAATCAAGTCACATAAAAGACAGCACACTCATGAAGATGTCCCACGGAGTTGATAATTAGGCTTATGTTTTAGAATTGCAATGAGTGCAGCTCCGAGACAGGTATCCCAAGACCACCTTTGGAATGTGTACCTAATGCTGGTAGTTGCCCCACGTTTTCTACATTGGGAATTGAAATACTAGTGGTTGTAATACGTTTTACCCAGATCTTCGGAAAGAACAGTTAGAGCTTGAGGCTATAATTTAAAAAACACAAAGCTCTGACATTCTATGTAAAATAATGAGAAGTCTAATTTTAACACAAAATAAGGAAGCAAATGAATACTTATATAAAGTTTTGACTAAATCTTGATCAACAAGTATGTAGTGAAAATTGAAGACCGTACATTAAACGAGGCACATAATTCTCGCTACAGGCCAACCGGAGAGCATGGCTCATGAGAAAAAACTCCCTAAAGAATTCTGATCGTAGTTTTTACTTGTCACTGAATAATGGATGCAACTCCAAAATCTGTAGCGATTAATGTTTTTGATGAGAAGCTAGCATTCAATCAACTCAAAGTATGGCAAAGCTGGACGGCGTGCTGGAACCATATGATACTGTTTTATGTAATATTCTCTGATTTCCGAAGGCTTGTGGCACAATACCTCATGTACATCTCGTGGTGTAGGTTGGAAAGATGGCTTTCTTGGCTTCTAAACTACTTAGTAAACAGGATGCTTCGTACCAAGGTAAGTAAATCACATAAAAGTCGGGGTCTCAACATCAGGAGTTTCACAAGGAACAATCATAGATCCACTCATGTTCTTGGTCTTCGTTAGAGATCTGTTAGATAAGATCAACTCAGCGGCACTAATCTATGCAGATGACGCAAAGATTTAAAGGCTCATTAAGAGTGGAAATGATTGATTTGAGCTTCAAAATGACCATATGACAGGGCCTTAACAACAGAATAAAATGATCGGGTCTTTTCATATTTATGCTTTATGTACATGACTTACCAGCAGCAACAAATCAACCTGTTCTACACTCTCCCGATGACATCAAGATTTGGGGACTCTTATACTAATTTGCAGCTACGATAATACTGCAAGACAACCTAAGTCCATTGGTTGAATGAATGAATAGGTGGTCATTCGAAGTCCATTCTAGCATGTGTGGGGTGATTTAGATAAATAACTGTGACGATTCATATCACTAAAATCTGAAATTTTGTTGCTTCAAGCAATTGATTATAGAGTTCTGGGAGTCGTAATAGGCAGAGACCTTGAAACTACAAATATCTGCAGGACTGCCGAGGCTTGAGGGTCTTACGAGCTACTTATAAGTCATTTCGTCACTTGGATGAATGGTTTTACACCCGATGAATTTGAGACCCTATTAGGAATATTGAAATCAGGCAGCGGGTTCCTGTTCCAAACATGAGGCGAATATGCTAAAAAGAGTTTAGAGGAGATGAAAAAAAGTGGTGAAATTTCTCAGTGACCTATCTTATCAGAACAGACTAAGACTTCCCGAACTATTTTTGTTAACTTACTGCAAGTTATAGAGTGATTTAATACTGAATTACCGTACAATAAACGATGATTCTAGTACTAATATTTCTGGTCTTAACACTAACCTAAGGGTTAACACCCAGAAATTAGAGATACAACATAGTAGAACGGACTGCAGGCACAACTTCTACTTCTCAAGAGTTGAAAAATGCTGGAATTCACTGCCGGCTGAGCTAATCTAAGCGACTTCCCAGGAGTCCTTTAAGAGGCAACCTAACGTATTCTTAAGGACCAAGGATAGTATCTTACTATGATTTACCAATTTCTTTTTTTTCTTTTATCGTTAATATATCTAGGTTCTTGCCTAAGGGTATTGATAATCTCTTGGTGATAAACACGGAAGACTGTTAAGCGAAAGCTTCTTCTATTCCGTCCACAACCATTTGAACCGTTTGAAGGTCGTCTTGATAGCGCTTCGCATGAAGTGTTTCGAAACATTTTGTAATGGTTATTTGGTGAATACGTGGTTGTCATGAGACCAAGGGTACTATCGGTCGGTGTGAGCACAGAAGCCTGTATAGCTGTTGATTAGTAAAATGCTTTTGATCCGGTATTTTAATTTTTTTCACGTTTTAGCGGTTGGAAAGGACTTATTGCCCTTGGCAGTTTCACCAACATACTTATAGTTGACCCTTGTTTCAGTAAAGTAACAGAATTTAATGATTTTCCTAACCTAATTCCAGTCTTTGCAGTCGCTACAGGGCCACCGCGCTAACATAGTAAATGTTTTGTGGGCTCCTGAAAATTACTATCATGATGATAAAAACCCTTTTCAATTAAAACTTGCCAGTGTTGACGCGTCTGGAGTAATAATTATTTGGGATGCTACCACATCCTCCGCGACCTCAGAGTTTCGTGAGCCAGATTCACTCGTCTTGGGTTAGTTTTCCCATTCTGCTTACTAGTTTAGATATATTATGGCTACCAAATCAGTGGGTTTCACGTGATTTGTTGGCTGTTCTCCACTCTCATGGTAGATTCATTATTTGGAACACACAAACCCAAACAAGATTGTGGAAGTTCTCTTTTGAAGACGATGTGGTTTCATTTTCTCTGGATACATTCTCCAATTCAAAGATTATTTGTAACTGATTTTCCACTTACTTATTAGGATTCTTAAGTTTTCTCAAAGGAATATTTCACTGTGGAAAATTTCTACGTCACTTCGTGTGTCTTTGGAAAAGGCAGGAAACTAAACATCTCCGAGGCTGGTTTGTTAACACTATATATTAAAACTTATAGTTGAAGGTAGTAACAAGTGTTTTGTTAATGAAATAAACTCACGTGGAACAACATCAGGAGAAACGCCAGTAAAATTATCGTTCAGTGAACTAAACGTCAGCCCGGGGAACTCTGAAAGGTATTTAACAAATTATTTTGGTTTAAAATTAAGTTTTAAATGGACGACTGCGTAATATCATCATCTGTCATATAATGAGTATTGGTCATAAATGAGCTCATGGATGTGTGCTTGGTCATAAGATTGCGATAAATGGCATTGGAAGCCATCATATACTATTTTGAGGAAAGCTTTCGTAAAACTACCCTGAAAAGTGTTCTGTGCCTTATTGTAGGGGCTGATACTATGTCAAGCCCACGTAGGTTGTTCTAGCCTCTGGATAGATCAATCTATTTATTCTTCTTAAACCACATTTTAACCTTGTCACTTATTCGCTTATTAATCCTGACTTTTTTACATGAGCGTATGTGTTTATACCTCTTATCCTACTCATCACATGTCTGTAAATTATTTGTGTTTGACTATAAACATCGATTGATGCTTGACTAACTTGAGTTAACTCACGCGCCTTCTCCACCGCGCATCATTTTTGTTTGGTTTTGTTCATTTGATCGTCTGTCTGGGTGAATGATTGTATTAAATATACACATACAAAATCCATTCTCGTATTTGACTTATTTAATCCCGTTATTCACAAACGCAATTTAAGTCGATTATTATATACCAGGATTGACGATGTGTATAAGTCGATAACAAACAGCAAACGATCTAAATGGAGTCAGATCCGGGGCCACCTAAAACACTACCTTTTAATACAGTCTTATTTGGTCTTAACACGCTTTATCATTATCTCAAGGTTTAAAGTGTTCCTTTATTAGTCAAGCACTACAATATGCCTGACCTGCAAAACTTTAGGTATGAGTGTGTTAGGGTTTGAAGATAGAGAGAGAGAGCTATCACGGGTTCACGTAGTTTGAGAACGAGATCGAGGATTCGGTGACCAAGGTCCAGTAAGCTAACTATTGACGCGTCCCAGCCCCACTATCTAGAGTGAGAAGACCAAGCTTAGAATGAAAGTATATTCTGTAACAACCAGAAAACCAGCAAACCTTTTACAAGACAATTTTAAACGTATATATACAAATATCTATACATCGATATTGCCATGGAGCTTTTAAACATCTAATCGATAGTTCGTCAATTGACTGCCATTGAATTATTTAAACATTTGATCGATAAATTCATCAATCGACTATATGCATGGGTGGTAAGAAATGCCCACGTATACATCTACATACAAGCTCCACAAGATAAAATTGCAAACTATGAGTTTTTAGGGATCTACCGTCCTCAACAGAGTGGCAAGGCAATTTGTGAAGCTGGTGGTCTGAAAGTGATTAAGAGTAGTCATATGATAAGCTAACATCTACCCAAAAGTCATTGACTACTTATGGGAGTCTTGTTGAAAAGGTCATGTATTTTGGTTGGTGTTCACGATATAATTGTCAACTACGGTTGAAGACCTTAAATGACGGCTCAAAATCTCACGTCTGGGTAAGTGGCTTCGTTCTTCGACTTATTTTGTCCTAGCCAACAGTACTATCCCAAGATTTATAGCCTCTGGTTTCCCTTATTTGGCTTTTGCTCGTATTTGGTTTTCGGCTGCTTTCTGTATCGTTATTTTAATTCTTACCCTTGTTCCTATTTACTCACTGTCCTCGTAAGGTTATAAGTTACAGCAACTGCAGTTGGTGGATATCTATCACATACCTCACGTTGTTAGTCTAGCATTTATTTTAATAAATAAGAAATGGACAATATAATTGTTTCGACTATTGATATAGTTAATTGCTTAGTATGAAGAATTATTTTTCATCATGTAACATAAGCAAGTGAGGTTAGCATTCCCTAGTCCACATTTGATGTTTCAGCAGAATGGCTTTGAAGTTGCTGGGTCAATAAATAATGCTTGGTTGTTAACAAGACAAGTAATGACTTAATTGTTTGAACTGCGAATAAAAAAATTATTTCTTTCCGATTGTCTGTGATGTGTAATCACATCTTAATAAGGAATGCTGAATTTTATGATATTGTGTGTTCACGCGGTAAGTTAATGAATGGTTAATGTTAAATACTACTCATTTCAAATGATTACTAATCTGACTAAATAAATCACACTAAAAGTAGTGTATTCACATGTCATTTTGATTAATTTTGAGAGCTACATAAATCCTTGTCATCACTCTGTTTTTTCTCTGTGTCGTCAGATACGGGGTTTCAGTACCAAGTACAAGTCATTTAAACACTTTGCAAACATAACAGTAAACTATTTCTACTGATATTTTTATTCTATGTACACTTTAATTAAGTCATTTACTAGGTACAGATTCATACACCTGGCTTCAAGCCATTCCGAATGTGAGTACTGGTGATACTTCGTGATTCCCGAAACAGAATTGAGTAGTGCCAGATTCAAACTTGAGACGTATTGGGTGAAAGTTGAATGTATTAATCACTGAATCACTGTTTCATCAAACAAAACACGAGAATAATTTAAAACTTCGAAGTTCATCCTTCTGTCTGAACTTAGTACCGGGTCGGACAGTTTAATTTCATAATATCAGCTTCTCATTTGTCTTTAGGTTTTACATAATGATTTCTGCGGTATCCATAAGTAAGTTGTTATTAGTAGCAGAAACAATTCCATTGTCAATTTCTTAAGCGGAAGTTACTATCGAAAGCCAACTTACCTTCGCTCTTTAGTGTTAATTACATAATAGAAGAAAGTATATCACGTTCTTAGTTATGCACATCTGTCAAATACTGTTCCATTTTTTTCATTTTACTTGTAGAAATATCATACGTGAACATTCAAATATTAAACAAAATTTACTGTGTTTGTTTTGATTCAAAGCTCTTACTATTTCAATTTTTATTCAGGGCATATGATTCTTCGAGTGATAGTGCAAGAATAACATCTATTAGAACATGTTTGCAGGTTACTTACCATCGATATCACAAGGACTGTGCGTTGTTTGTTTTTAGGAGGGAGATTATTGTCGTGAATCTGGGATTGGTCCGTCCACTTCATGTCGTTTATTTAGATCCTTCTTGGCCTTCTTTCTCACGTGTAAGTCAATTTGATTTATGAGTATTGACGATCTTAAAAGTGATCTTTTAGTTTCGTAGTTTTGAGGCAGATCATTTCTAGGCGTTCATAAACTTAGGTTTCCTCTATATCTTAGCATAACACCACGATTAACAGTAGTTATATTTTACGGAATGTCGAACATCTATTATAGTCCCATCCTTCTCAAATACATGAAAGCTTATCCACAGAACTCATTTTTAGTATTTAATATTCGAGAAAAGTATAAATTACTGAGTATTTCTTTTGTTCATCGCAGAAGGGGTAATATTGATCTCTGAAAGAATCTGGGGTGGCTTTGAATAATCCATTTTCTAAAGAAAACAGAGCGCCAATACATTATTTTATTTGCTGTTCATCATGCTTATCACTACAGAGGCAGATATTTAATACATAAAAATTTATGAATGTATATTTGCCATATTTCTCGTAATTTGTAATTTTCGTTATCTGTAAATGTTGCAGTCTGGATGCATAAGAACGAAATTTCGTTTTTTGAGAGGCTTTGACGTGAAAAGCGTAGCTAGAGACTGTTAGAATAAGGAATATGTGTAGTTATATTTGTAAGCATATTTCTGATTTACAGGTTTATTCTTGCACTCAACGTGATGTCATCATTTGCCTACATGAAAATGGCAATTTAAGCGTATATGCTTGTCGTGGTCTTGCTTTAGCAGCGGATCCTTCTCTTCATCCTTCTCATCTACTGCGAAAACCTAGTAAAGAATCTTCTGATCTTCATGCTGACAACAGCTGCACTTATGTTCTTGTTGCGACTGCTGCTTCTTCGAGACGCCCAAAACAAGTACATCATGTTGATTTTTCTGTGGACCAAATGAATGAGCTGAATATCGTCGTAGCTTCGATTGATGGGCGTTTCCAGGTAGCTCTTAGTAACATTTTTCAAATGTTCATTTCACTTTTATTAGTATTTACTCTGTGGTTTGACTTGTTGCAACACAATGATTCCTATTCAGGTCCTGTAAATCTAAAACCAAATCAATTTACGAGGTAGTTTCAGTTTCTTTTAACTCATCAGATAATTACTGCATGTCTTGCAACTGATCTACTTATCGATTTTGCCAGTAATTATAAGATGGTTCATGGTCATGCAATCGTGGTACTTTAGTCAGGATGACTGAAACTGTTTCCAACATTCTCATTCCTTTATTGTTTTAACTGTTTAGTTAATTCGTATTAAGAGCGGTAGCTTAGCAGTCAAAACATTTAGCTTTTAACTTTTAGGTCTCAGATGAGAACTCCGCTCCATCTAATTCGGTTTAGACAGACGCGTATTACTGCTAACACCCAAGTAAACAGATACTTAAATCAGATACTCAAGTTTGTGCTTAGGGAGTGAGTTACGTGAATATAATCCATATTAAACTGGAAGTATTAATGCTTAGATTAATATACGATTTTATGTGGAAATCACTTTAGGTGTTTATAAAGTGTAAAAGGATTGTGTTTACATCTTTAGACAATTATAATTATTTTTTTGAATTACTTTAAGTTTATAACTTTTCAAGTTCAGTTCACTATCATATTGGAGCTAAGAGACTGAATTCATGTTATTTTTTTATTGTAATAATGATTAAGCACATATTTTAACTTATAGTCTTTGGAAAACTGTAGGTTCTAATATTTATGTAAATAAGACTAGGTCTTGGTTAAAATTATGTATGTAATATTATGCAGTATACACTAAACTATTATGTAACATCCACCACCAATATATAATGAGGTCGTGAGTGTGTAGTTGTCATAGTGGTTTTGTCTCAATATCCCCTGTTAGTTCATGTGTGGATATATATCTAATCATCTATTGGTTTTCAAAGTTTTGGCAACTACGAGCTGTTCGAGACTCAACTTTCTGTGATGAAGAGGTGAAACCAATTTGGAGCCTTTCGGATCTGCTACCACATGCACCTGTTGTAGATAAGTGAGTAATACCTTAAATTATTTTATTTACACATCGATTATTACTTCTGTTTTAGTCACCTAATGTCTAATATTAGAATATGTACTGACCGCTGTAGGATAAGCAGACAGCACTATGTTCTGGGATTATTTGTTAGAGCAGAGTATATCTGGGTTTATTAAGATCCTGAAAGATAAATAAAAAATCACCACAGGTAGGATAAGGTCACAAAACCACTTCTCAGCGGTCTAATTCCGCCTCTTTTCTTCATTTCCACCATTGATGAAACTTATTGGGTTTACCGAAGCTCACGAAGTGCAGTATGTAGTTCAAAATTGATTTAATATAATTGGGTCGATAACCGGATTTAAAACTAATATGTGCAGCCCAGATGTAAACAATCTATCCATTAAATTCATCTTTGTATTGTTTGTTTGAATAATCTCATTGATGTTTAGGACTGCAATTGATTGGCATATGTGCATCCTGTGCGGATTGCCTAGAAATTGTCTCGAGTCACAAGCATTATAAGCAAAGATGGATGGTGGCTAGCAGTGGAATCCAGAATGGGCGTTTCGTCCTGTTGCAGACTCGTCGGCTGGATATACCTACATCCCAGAGTTGATGTTCCCTCCCAGTTATTTGGACTCGGTAGCTAAGTGAATAACATGATGGCATTTGAAGCGAACGGTACTGGGTTCGATTTCCGGAGTAAACTTCAACTTTGGGATGCAGGTACGTTCATATGACGAGCCAAAAATAGGACGAAACACGCATCCCGGATCCCACTGCTAGCCACCATCCATATTTGTCTATAAGATTTATCCATTGTTTGGAGTATTAAGACCTGAAATAACTAAACTGGTTGCTCAACTTGGATACTGAAAATTCCATCGTAAACCTAACGTGAAGTGTTAAATTTCAGCGCCTTATGCAATCTCAGAATGGGTTCAGAAAGTTAGGTTGGGTTTTGCCGAGTCGCATCACTTGTAATGCAGGCGCTGTGTCCGTCTGCGGAGTAAAGGACAAGTGTGTTACACAGAGGTTCGCTATGGTTTACCTTTTGGCTATGTTTATTTATTTATTTGAACACAAACATTGGTACAAAGGGGGCACCACACAGTAACTATGATGTCGTGAAGAGATAGAAAATGTAAAGTGACTATAATAAAAGAACAACGAACAGAAATTAGTGTAGCAAAGTGAAGTTTTAATAATAACAATCGGAGAAGCAGTTCATTTAAAGAGGATACAACCAGAAAGAATTCTTTCATGTAAAGAAATTACTCTCACTTATATGAAAAAAGTAAAAGGAAGTTACAGCAGGATCGCCACTGGTTTATATTCCGAGCCATGTCTGATGGCGTCTCTAGCCCACCGCGTTGCACCATCTCTAGGACCCCAACCAGGGAGACATAAGGGACCAACAGAATCCAGTTCTGTACAGCTTTCTTTCATACCAAGACACTATTTTGTACACTGATCACCTCTCCGCTTTTTCCAACAAATTCCAGAGTCGGTAAATAATGCAGGACGATGGATTCTCTGGGACGACATTTGTAGAACATATCCAAGCCACCGAAGTCGCTGTTTCAAGATGGTGACACCAATTGCATTATCGTCTCTGCTCCCGAAATCACGATGCCGAACATCTGCATTACTAACATGGTGTTGCCACTGAATGTCAGCAGTCCTTCAGAGACAACGATGATCGAACACAGAGAGTCGTCTAACATCCTCAACTCGAAGAGGTCAGGTTTCACAAGCATAGAGCAAAACTGCTCTTACCGACGCTTTGTAGATCCGAATTTTTACAGCCAGACTAACACCACGAAGGCACTAAAGATGGCTCAGATTGGTATAATCCATTCTAGCTTTCACTATACGTGAATTGGTATCATCACTCACACCACAACCAACACTTACGCAGTTACCCAGATGTACGAACTTCTCGACTACTTTTATCTGTTCACTACCCAGGGTGAATACAGGATTAGGGTCCTGCCAATCTTGTAGAAGTACTTTACACTTCGAAGATGCAAAGCACCTGCCTTGTCTACAGACACTGATTGCCAACTGACTAAGTGCGGATTGGATAGCTTGGATATCATCTCACAGTAATACAATATCATTCTCATACTCAAGGTCGAAAAGTTTTTCTCCAGGCAACAGATCCACACCACCATTACCTACATCTATTGGAGTTGCTTTCAGAATGTCATCGATGGTAAAGTTCAAGAGGAATGGTGAGACTTGGCAACTCTGCCTAACCCTATTGCTTGAATGGAACAGTGGAGAGAGGTGGCTGTATGCCCTCACTCTGCCTGAGGTGTTTGTATATGGGGCTTTCAAGATGTTAATAAACTTCTCAGGCATGCCCTTCCTTAATAGAGAATCCCAGAGAACAGTCCTGTCCAACGAATCGAAGGCAGCCCTAATGTCAAGAAACATGACGATTGCTGGCTTGTGATAAGTATGACGATGTTCTAACACTTGGCGGAGGGTGAAGATATGATCAGTACCTCCTCAACTAGCCTGCTTCTCGCGAGTCAATCCTTCTCGGGTTTTGAACAATCTACGAAGTATGATGGAAGCCAAAAATAATAAGTAGTTTTGTTTGATATATGACGCGAACCCTTTTTAAAGATAGCAACAACTAACGACTCATTCCATGATGTTGGAACATTTTCTAATTGCCAGACCTTTATAAACAGCTCAGTCAGTTCCATAACAAGAAAGTCGTCACCATCTTTCAAGAGATTCGGATGTAAGTCATGTGGGGCTGGTGATTTGTAGTACTCCAAGACTTAGAGTCTCTTGTGGACTTTCGCCTCGTTAGATGGATCAATCGTCATCAGCCATAGAGGACAGCACAGTCTGATCGATGTCTCCAGGGCAGCAGACCAATGAATTGCTTTTCGAAACTTTGCTCATCGTCCAAGAAGTCGACAGATGTTATTGTTTACCATCTCATCAGCTTCACAGATTGTTTCACTCACGCCAGAATTCTTGTTAATGTCATGGATGAGTTGTAAGGTCTTCCGGCAGTTACCGGAAGCGACTAATGTTTCCAACTCGTCAGTACGTTTCGACCATCGGGGTTCTCGGTCCTTACGCAAGCTTCGCCCAGTTTCATTGCGTAACAATCTTTGTTAGTGGTTAAACTCGCGGTCACCCGAAGTAAACTGACGGGTTTCAACGAATTGCAAGGAGCCTGAAAAAAGTCATTGCTTATAAGCGGGACGTTTCGCGAAGCCGACTTTACTCGCCATTTTCATGGCGTCATGCAATCGCAACCAATGCCCATCTATACTTTTCGGTTGGATGGTAGCTAGCCTAGAACCTAACTCGGTTTGATATTCAGTTGCAACAGAAGCTGCAACCAATTCGCTGACATCGATCCTTTCAGGCCGATGAATTCGTTGGCCACTGAAACGTAAAGTAAGATTAGCGCAAACAAGGGCATGATCAGAGTCCAGGTAGGTACTCCGAAAGGAGCGGCAGTATTGTACACAACAACGCGATGTGATCACGCCGAGTTCAGGCTTGAGATTTAGAGAGAGGGAGCCAGGCAGCACATCGGTGATAACTATTCCGGTAGTCAGTGCTAGCCAAAAGCAGGTTGTAGTTTGCGCACAGTTGCAGTAGATGGTCACCTTTATCTGACCTGCGACCCACAAGTCCCCATCGGCCACTTGAACGACTCTCTTCTGTGCCTATACGCCCGACCTGAGCGTTCAAGTTTCCGGCTAGTACCATAATATCTGTTGAACGCACTTTCCGTAGGACAATTAATTGATGGTAAAACCCATCCTTAATCGCATCCGGGCTGCAGTCTAATGGAGCGTAAACAGAGATGACGAGAAGACATAGTTTCTCACGCCGATTCCTTCTCTTTTTTGTTGGAAACTTCTAGTTTAACAGCAAATAATCGGCTGTTAATGGGGATCCATCCGGTCAGTGCTGCCCCAGATCTAGCGCTACGCGCGACACCATTGCCAGCAAAGCCGGACGAAGATGCCACAGGGTCCTCAGATAAACTCACATGAAAGGAGCTTTTCAAAGTAACATATAGCGAGCACTTACTTACTTACGCCTGTTGCTCCTCGTGGAAGAGCATAGGCCGCTCACCAGCATTCTCCATCCAACCCTGTCCTGGGCAATCCTTTCAAGCTCTTTTCAGTTCTTATTCATCTTTTTCATATCTGCTTCTATTTCCCGACGTAATGTGTTCTTTGGCCTTCCTCTTTTCCGCTTCCCTTCAGGATTCCAAGTTAGCGCTTGTCTCGTAATGCAGTTTGATGATTTCCTCAATGTATGTCCTATCCATTTCCATCGTCTTTTCCTAATTTCCTCTTCAGCTGGAAGCTGGTTGGTTCTCTCCCACAAAAGGCTGTTGCTGATGGTATCCGGCCAATGGATGTTGAGTATCATGCGTAGACAGCTATTAATAAATACCTGTACCTTCTTGATGGTGGTTGTTGTAGTTCTCCAAGTTTCAGCTCCGTACAGTAGAACTGCCTTGACGTTCGTATTGAAGATTCTGACTTTGATATTGGTTGAAAGTTGTTTTGAGTTCCATATGTTCTTCAGTTGAAGGAATGCCGCTCTAGCTTTGCCAATCCTCGCCTTGACGTCTGCATCTGAACCTCCTTGTTTATCGACGATGCTTCCCAGGTATGTGAAGGATTCCACGTCTTCCAGAGTTTCGCCATCAAGAGTGATATATAGCGAGCAGATTTGTAGTATTTCCCTCTGCATCCACCAACCCGGTTAAAACGTCGGACGTTCTTTTTTTGTCCTCTCAACAACAACACCCCCATTGCGAGAAGCTGATGAGTAGAACTTCTTTCACAGTAGCTGTATACGAGTGGCCATGTGAGAGTATTTCAAAAGGGAGAATAGACTCTCCACCCTCAACCATACCAAGGCATTTGGGGGCTATGAAAGTAGTCTTAGAAATAGAGGGTATTTGTAGATTACTAGTATTCGATCATAAATGGCTTCAAACCATTGCTCTTGTATTTTGGTGATTCTGAGGTTAGACACAGTACTGTGTGAGGATCGCAGGTCAGTTGATGAGAGAGAATCCTGGCCATGTGAGGTGTTTAGGACATGTATTGCGCATGCCCATTAACTGGCTGCCTGGATGCGTGATGATGGCTGGTGTAAGGATAAGATAGAAGTAGGCTTAGGGGTGTCCCAACCAAAAGGTTCCATCAGTTCATAAAGTCATTAACAATTGAACTGAGTCATGTAGGTAAGTGCAAACTACCTGGCTGGGGTCCGCACGATTACCGTAACCAGTGGTTGGAGTCGTTGGTTGACATGGCTCAGAATCATTCTCAATGGCTCAAGTTTATTCGCTTTCCTTCTCCCCTTATATTCAAAGTCCCGAAATCTTTTTATACTTATTCTTTCAAAAAATTTTTATTATACTATTGACAATTTTACTACTTTTATTATTTTAACGTTTGCTTTGACAAATTTATCTCACTGTACTAATGTAGTGTGGCAAGTTGAACAGATACACGTATGTGTTGAGTGGTACGTTACAGATGACTGACTATATGACTGAAGCCATCAATTTACGATTATTCGCTAAGAAATTCTAGTCTTGGTACTAATCTTTTGATATCTACCTTAAAATGATAAACACTTATACTATACAATCATGGATCTGATAAGGCAGTTAGGAATAATTGGTGTCAGATTTTCAAGTACTTTTCCTCACATATTTAACAAATAATTAAATAAAATTGCCTTTTTATGTGAGTTTGTAAAAAGGGTAGGTAGCTTTGACCATAATGAAAATTTCAAGGTCTAATGGTGAAATACTAACTGTTACATTTTATGGTTTTTTTATCGTGACTTCAGATGTATTTCATTAAGTCTGAGTCAATTTTAGGTGAGTACTTCAAAGGAAACTAGTAATTTATATTTAAGATAACTTAACGCTTAATAAGCTTGGTATTTACATTTTTGCTGTAGGCCTCCAATAAAGTTGTATCTCGAATTAAATGGATTATACTCTCCAAGTAGATCAGAGCCAACACTGTGTCGCGTATGTCCACCGAATCTGATAGAACTTTCAATGGTAGACTCAATTCGTGGTCCATTAGTGGCTGTTGGAAATAATCGTGGTGATATTCAGGTGACTGCACTTTTTCAATTTTCGTTTCATTATTGCTTAGTTACATTATTTTATGTGGTTCACATTTCATTATTTCACTAGTATCTGGTATAATGCCATTGTACAATTTTTAGGAATCTTTTTGTATGTTTTTTTGACTAATCAATGTTCATGTCGTATGTTTTTAGCTGTGAGGAAGTTACCAAATACTTGGGTTTCTTGATTGTCCTTTGACCTTTTACTTACGCCTGTTACCCCTCGTGGAGAAGCTTAAGGCTCCCACCAGAATTATCCACCGAAAAATGTCCTGGACAATCCTTCCCAGTTCTTTCCAGATGCTATTCATCCTTTTCATGTCTACTTCCAATTACCGATACAGTGTGTTATTTGGTCTTCCGCTGTTCCGTTTCCCTTCAGGATTCCATGTCAGGGATTGCCTCATGATGCAGTTTGATGATTTCCTCAATGTATGTTTTATCCACTTCCAACATGTTTTCTTAATTTCTTCTCGAGTTAGAAGTTGGTTTGTTCTCTCACATGGTAGGCTGTTGCTGATAGTATTCAGTCAATGGACATTCAGTATCTTACGCAGACAATTGTTTATGAACACTTGTACCTTTTTGATGATGATTGTAGTAGTTCTTCAGGTTTCAGCCCCGTACAACAGAACAAACTGTCTGCACGTTTATATTTGAAGTTCTGGCTTTGATGTTTTTCAGTGTTATAGCATTTGATATAAATACATGTTTATTTGTGTTATTTCTATTTCTGTTTGTTATTTTTAGATTTGGGATGTATCATCAGCTATATTATGGCGTGAATATCATGTACTACCGGTACCTATCAAAGGAATTGAATGGATAGCAATACCTCGAACAATTTATAAAAATAAACAAATCGGTAAAGTTTCTTCGAGACCATCATCATGTGAATATTCATTAGGTTTAATTGTTCATGGTTGGCAATCTAAAGATGGTCATCGAAGTTCTCTTACTGAAAATTCATTGAATAGAACAAATACAATAGGAAGAAATTTTGTTACTACACTGGACTTATCAACAGGTTATATGCGTATATTTCGTGATACTTCAAATCAAAATATTGACAAGACAGGTCCTCGCATAGGAATCAGTGTTCCCAGTGGTCAACTTTTATCTGGATCTAACGATCAAGAAAATCATTTTGAGGGACCCATTGACATTCTTTGTGTTAGCCACTTCAAGTAAAGAATAATTTTTGGGAATCAGTATTTTTACCGTTTCTGATTATTATTAGTAAATATTGAACCGCTTGTATCTTTTGGGACTCATGTTGTATGTTTTTGAAGAGAAATATATATCTTATTCTGTATATACTTGGTTGATTGAAGGTGAGAACAAACCTCAACATTGTCGAGTTAGCCAGTATCATAGAAATGTTTATACTGTGAATATAAATCACACTGACTAACTGGATATTAAATACAATTCATTAGCTGTTAATGTGGTATCGAAGGTAAAATTCAAAATAATTATCGTTTACTTTTCAAGTAAGTGGTAATAGATTGAGTGTAGGATATTGTGATGTCAAATAGCTTGACTTGGCAGTTTCATCTTAATTCTTAGTCTAGTAAAATTCAATCGGCAATAAAAAATTATAATCTTTGGGCATATTTATTTTGTAGTTTTCTGCAATTAATTCTGGAAAAGAAAGATGAAACCAGCCTATAGTGAACAATTTTGTTTTGTAAACTGCTACGCATAGTTTGTTAGCTGATGAAATAAGCTTATAATTTAGTGAATGTTTAATCATTACTTTATCTTGCAGTTACTCATTTGTTGTATTTCTCTGTATATATTGTTGTATTGTTTAGTATCTGCAATTTGTCATTTTAGACCAAATTTAAATCTTATTCCATAATTTGAAGTATATTGTTTCTTCTTCATCTACAAAAATAAAGTTTTAGTATATATGAGAGTTGGTAAGTAACACAATAAAGGAACGATTATTTATTGAATAAAATACTTGACTCTGAATTGTTGGGTTACGAACTCGTGCATTGCTCCACTCAATTCGGTTCGGGCACATCGGTAGCATCATTAGTTTTCATACCAGAAATTGTGCCTACAAGTTGAGTTCACAAACTCCTACTTGGTTGTTTTTGACAGGATGCAAAATGCTTGCTGCTATATTTCCTATACTACTAAATTATATTTGTTTTAAAAGTTAGTTAAACTAATATGACTGCTCATGTTATACAATGGCATATTCAGTTAAATCATAGTATTTTCCCCTCAGTGACGAAAACAACTTTCTAATAAGTGGTTTGCAATGAAACTAAAGTTAAAGGATAGTTGAACAGCCACTCAATTATGCGAAATTTCGAAACATTGTGTACTTTGTAAATAATATAGATTATATTCGATTTATTTGTGGGATTATTATTAAGTCTCCATCATTTCAGCTTTTAACGTTGGGTCTTATGCTTCATACAGAATATTCTTCTTATCACAGTATCTTTTCCATCATATCACTAATCATTTTGATCAGTATTCAATGTTAAATGGAGTAATGGCTTAGTGGTTAAGGCGCTTGACATTCGGCTACTGTCTCAAGTTTGAACTCTTCGCCTACTTCGGTTTAAGCAACTGGGTAGTATCATCGACACTCACACTTAGTGTGAGTCGTATTAAAATACCTGGTAAATGAGTTAATTTATTATTCCTAAATGTTTCTTATAACTCTAGATTTAAGCGGTGGTACTAATGGTTCGAAATAAAAGTACTTGTGAGGTGACTTTTTAGATTTATCGAAATTGTTTTTGACTTTAGAAATTAAGTTAAAATTTCTTTTTTTATATCTTTTAAATATTTCCAGCCAATACGTTGGCATAGCAATTCGTAGGAGTCCTGTAGAAATATGGAAATTATCTACTTCTTCTTTAATAGTTAAACTACCTTTCCTACCGGATATAACAGCTGTTGCTTTGGTAAGTCACATTTATATTTGGAACATTTTAATTAATCTTGATGGTATTTTAGTACGATAATTGTATAGTCAATCATAATTCGTTTGTTTACTGATAGACAGTAATATACCTCTAGCGGCTTTTATTAATACTCCATTTCCCTCCATTTAAAAACAAAAGATATGTTAATCTGAATCCCTACTTGAAGATTCATTTATCATCGACTTCAAGTAGACAGCTTTTTATGAGAGCGTTGACAGAATTCAGTTTTCTAAATCTCACAAGTAGCAATGCAAGATTGTTTACCTGTTGAAATAATCGTTTAGTTCTCTTAGGTGTTTTCATCAATGTCGTATAACTTTCAGTTGTTGACATGCACCTGTTATTTCATTCACTTCACCTTATTTTAATTTATTCAAACAACTTGTATCTTCAACACTTACAAAATAGTTGTATTTTTACAATTTAGTCACAGAATGTTGAATATACATTTTCACGTTTTCAATCATATAGCTTTTTGTCATGTGTTTTGACAAAATTCATGATATTTATTTTATTCATTTTGTTTTTGTAGGACTGGTGTCATTCGCCAACTAAATATCAACGAAGTCGTAAAATTTCAGACAAGAGTTCTAAGTGGGTTCATTATTTAATTAAAAAAAGACTGGTTTTCTTTTTTTTTATTTCAAAAGATTTAGCTGTTATATTAGCGAATAGAACTCTTTAATATTGCATTCAATATACAATTATCAAGTAGTATTCGTGATTAATATTTTGTTAAACCGCATCAAAAAAACAATATAAGTGTAATTATTATGGTTAGGTTTATGCTTAAGGTATTCTCATAATAAAAGACTGATATTTGAGCGAAGAATGGTCTTTTCGATAAATTCTCTTCAGGTTCTACAATTATATATCCAAATTAATAATCCGAAAAATGGCCAGGTTAAGGGCAAAGTACATCGTTTAAAGTATGTGAATTTAGGATTGTTAAACAATAACAACTGTCCAGTGCTCCCAGGTTTGCGATGGTTGTCGAACTTAGATCAACTAGTGATCTGAATATAATTAACTTTTTTTATGTAAGAGAATGACATGGTTATGCATAAAATAAACATGATAAATTGTTATCGATGGTCGGAGAAAATTAGTTTTTAGGTCACTCACTCCTCAAGTAATTATGGCCTGATTGTTAGACCTAGTTTTTAAGCACCATATCCGTATATTTATTTGGACAGTTTACTAATTTTCCTTGTCACAACTCTTCTTAAAAACAAAATCTTATTAGGCTATCGGCTGCAGTATAATCCAGGAATAGTAGGGCAAAATGACGTAATCGACAAGTACCATAAAGTTGCTAACAAAAGGTATTTCGACTGTCTTTCTAATAGCCACTTTTTAGGATATGTAGTACAAAGTTGATACATGGTAGACGCGAAAATATACTTGTTTTTTTGAAGTGTGATTATTTCCCAGCAACATTGAAATTTACGGTCACTGAAATACGCAAAATGAAAAAAAGTCTGTTACTAGTCGATGTATGACTTTTCTTGTCATTGTATTCTCTTTTTAAAATATTGAATAATTTATTTCATCTATGTTATAGAAATTCAGTCTATTTAACACTTTGTTTATATTTTTTTCTAAAACTAACATTAAGTGATCAATCTGCAATTGCATAGAAATTTGGATCAATTCATTTAGATGATATTTAGTTTAGTGATCAGTTTCGATTGTTAAGTATCACCTCTTTCATTGATTTGAATTATTTTTTTTTTTTAAGTAGTACATGTACCAGGTTTATTTGAAAATTTTTAGTTACTGCTTATGTATTCATGAGTAAGTAATATAGTTCTAAACGTGTACGTTTGTCTTACACAATATTTATTTTCCCATTCCCTTATTTAGAACATTTTTATTCGTTTTATATCTGTTAATTTAGATCTGAGGACTATGTTCATTCAAAGGAATCTGCTCGTACTCGTGAATCATGTATTATATGCACTTCGGATGGTAATATTCGCTTGATTGCAGTGAATAATGATTCAGTAGATAGCACTTCAGTTTCAAATACAATGTAAAATACATTGTTTACTGATATATACTGTTAACAATGTTATGAATAGCTACTCAAGCTTTTCGCTAGGTGTAACACATGTAATCGCAACCAAAGACATCAGTTTAAGCAATTATTAAATGTTATTTAGGGTATTGATTCTTGATTATGTAAAAGTCGACATAAGCTATCGTTAGAACAAATAACAAAAGGGAAATTATAGTTTCATAAGTTAAATATTAAAATAATAGTTATAAATAAAATAATAAATCAAACCCTTAGAAAGTGGATTATTAAAGATATCACTGTATGTAAAAACACAACTGGAATATAGAATAGACGGAATGTGGTTAGCAGTAAAATCCAGAACATACGTTCCGTCCCATTTTGAACTCGCTAGTTGGATATGCTTGGATCCCAGAGTTGATATTTATTGAGGAACTTAAATTTAGTGCCATTCGCTTCAAATGCTATTGTGTTATCCACTTAGTTTCTGAGTCCAGATAGCCAATCATAATAGCCACTCGACAACGCAATAATTCAAAACCATTTCAAATTTAATTAAACAACTAGAATATTATACTACATATGTATTCAAGGAGTATCTTGAAATTGGCGTGTCTTTATAGTGTGTTATACGTGGAATTGTGTGTGCTCATGAGGTTGTCTACCATTATCTTATCTCTATAGATTTCATTCTTTATGCCCCTCGACAAATTTTTGTGAGATAAAACACTACTCAGTAATTGAATTCATGGATACGTATTTTACTATCAATTGATTTATCACTAATTTCCAACTGGTGTTATGTTTTTCTAGATCTTAGTGCCTGTTGAATTCAGTTGATCAAGATGCAGTTTAGTTAATGGTTTAAAAAACGTGATATCGCGTGCACTATGTTGAGATGCCAGGTGGTTGGAAACAGAACAGTTTCCTGTCGAATAACTCCATTTGCCTAACATTTGACTATATTGTAGAAACGGACATTATCTCTGTTTAAAAGCATTCTAAATATATACGATAGCCAATTAAACTTTTCGCCCTCTCGAGTTCGTCAATTAAGTGTTGTATGTTTACTTCACTCTGTCAAAAGAAAACCGTAAATTTGGATTATTTACATCATAATTAATTATTCATTTGAACTATACAATACATTTCATTTATTTCAGATACTTTATCGTCTAATTTCTCGACACTAGTTGTTTTCTTAATAATACAATTTAGTAAGAAAAACTCAGGACAGCTCACATTTGCATTCCAGGTGAAGATCATTGTCAGACAAAGCTGCTTACTCTCTCCCATTCTCTTTTATCTAGAGGTTGACTGAATTACATAAAACCCACATTTCAGGGGAAGCATGGATTGCAATGGACAACTCGGAATCAACTAGAAGAGTTGGACTTCGCAGATGACCTGGCCCCTCTATCCCATACACACGAACAAATGCAGATGAAGATAGCTGGTCTAGCAGTAACCCCTAAAGCAATAGGACTCAACATACACACGGGAAAAACCAAGATCCTCAAATGCAACACGGAGAATAATCCAATCTCACTTAATGGAGAAGCTCTGGGAGATGTGGAACCTTTCAGGTACCTGGGAAGTACCATCGATGAACAAGGAGGATCCGA
The DNA here is from genome assembly GCA_946903255.1 of Schistosoma spindalis. Lineage (NCBI taxonomy): Eukaryota > Metazoa > Platyhelminthes > Trematoda > Strigeidida > Schistosomatidae > Schistosoma > Schistosoma spindalis. The sequence continues at coordinate 16,182,776 of OX336417.1, read as the reverse complement.
TGCAGACGTGAAGGCGAGGGTTGGCAAAGCAAGAACAGCATTCCTAAAGTTAAAGAAAATATAGATCTCAAAACAACTATCAGCTAACATCAAAGCCAGAACTTCAAATATAAACGTGCAGACAGTTTGTTCTGTTGTACGGGGCTGAAACCTGAAGAACTACTACAATCATCATCAAAAAGGTACAAGTGTTCATAAACAATTGTCTGCGTAAGATACTGAATGTCCATTGACTGAATACTATCAGCAACAGCCTACCATGTGAGAGAACAAACCAACTTCTAACTCGAGAAGAAATTAAGAAAACATGTTGGAAGTGGATAAAACATACATTGAGGAAATCATCAAACTGCATCATGAGGCAATCCCTGACATGGAATCCTGAAGGGAAACGGAACAGCGGAAGACCAAATAACACACTGTATCGGTAATTGGAAGTAGACATGAAAAGGATGAATAGCATCTGGAAAGAACTGGGAAGGATTGTCCAGGACATTTTTCGGTGGATAATTCTGGTGGGAGCCTTAAGCTTCTCCACGAGGGGTAACAGGTGTAAGTAAGTACGTGGGTGCTATGTTCGAAGAGATTACGATACCACCTGAAACTGGAAAAGTGTACGAATGTCAACAACACGACAATAGGACAAGCCAGGCTATTCCACTGCACCCCTACACCCTAACTAGATGGAGAAAGCCAGATTCAACCAAGGAAAATGTATATTCAACAAGCAGTCAGGAGCACGAATCAAGAGGCACACAACTCATGCGTACGTGTACTGTACAATAATGTTCTTAGTAAGCTTCACAGAATAGCGTACTAAAAAGGAAACGAATCAATGACATTTAAGTTCCTTCCAATTGGGAACTACCAACTGAAGGTAAAGTTGGCACTTTTGGTGCGAAAATGAGAAATTCAAATTTCCAAAATAAAATTACAAAAATGAGACGTTTAGCAAGTAATTTCTGGGGATCTATCATCTCCAACCAGGGGTTAGTAAGTAAGTAATCAGAAAACGCATCAGTTTGTTATTATCTTCAAATCATTTTACGGTTAATATGGTTTATTATTATTTTAGTTTATCACATAATTTCCAACGTATTTCCTACGTTTTTTATTTGTAAAATTATAGTTTAAACGGTCTACCAACTGTTAGTTTAAATCGAATTAATTCAGTTGCTTGGTTCTCTGATTTGGTTGCTTTTGGCACTTTTGATGGTTTTGTAGCTGTTCGAGATTTACATAGTAAAAGAACATTGTTTAGAATAACTTGTTCAAAGTCACAATCAAATTATTTTGATCAAGCTCTTGGTACTTTTAATGAACAATATTTCGACCCAGATATAATGTTAGAAACCAATACTCCTGTTGTACATCCTTCATTGAATATTCGACGTTTATGTTTTACACCGGGTTTATCAACTTTTACTCGTCTTCTTAGTTTGCAGTTTGATTCCGTATGTGTTTGGGAACCAAGACAGGTAAGTTAGTCTACATGGTTTAATTTTCTTATCAATTCATTATATGATAATTGACAAAAATTAATGAAAAGAAAGTATAGGTGAACAATATGAAATTGGAATAATAAATGACAACTACTGAATAGTATTAATTGGTAGCGTTTTATTTTACAGAAAAAAAGAGCGAATAAAGGTAGTGGTTGAAAATATTCTGTTATTGTAGTTTTTATACCAATATTCTGTTTGCTCAAATGGTTTTTTAAAAACCATACCCGTTAGCTGAATAGTTGTTTTAATTCATCACGCAAGAATAAATAATCCAGTTACTTTTTATAAAGTAACGCGTATCTTTACACAAATTATATTGTGTAGACATTCAGTTTTTCTTTTAATCTCTTAAAAAGCGTTATTTCTGTAGAGCGTCTCCACTGAACTTAGTTTTATTTTCTTTTTCTGTCATCCTGTCATATGTGTGTATGGAGTTGAAATTTTGATTCCTTTTCTTAACATTGGAATTGTCTTAGTTTTGCGTTCTAATGTGTGGTATATATTATCGTGTGTGAAGGCGACAAACTAAATTCATTGCTGTAAAGTAAAACAGCGTATCAGTGTTCTTATTCACCCCATATTTTAATTTTACTAACCAGGTAAACAGTAAATATGTATTGATGATATACTTACCAATTGATAATCAAGCATAATCTTCTAATTGAAATTTTGTGTTGTCCCCATGTATATTGTAAGCATTCCTATAGGGTTGAATTATATATTACAACACTTTATACATGATTTTACATTTCTTCCAGATGCTCCTTTTATGTATAATTGAATTCGGTGTATCAGTTCATCAGTCCTTAATTTGTGCTGATTGGGTTTCTGTTGTGACTAAATTATCAGATAGAGCTTTGTGTATTCTGTTGGGTGGAGATGGTGCATTACGACTTGTACAAGCTGGTCAAGCTAATTATGAAATGACAGTTGTTAATTATTCTAATCAATCAGTAAACCTTGGGAATACAATTACTCGTGGAACTACTTTACAAGATCCAATTTCAAAATTTTACATTCAGAGTTCATTACCAGATAGACCTGATATTCAAGGTATTAACCAATATGTTAATATACTCATGATTTGTTTTCTTAAAAAAACGATTTCAGACATTTCATATTGAGTATTTCTAATGACATTAAAATGTATAATCGTGAAACAAAATTAGTCAATCCTTTGTGGCTAGAAACCTTAGAGTTTGCTACATTGTTACATATAGGTTCACACATTAATGTCAAAATCTATGGGTTATTAAACCAATACGTTGATCGCTTATAAAAAGGTAAGTATTATATTGGCAGAAAGTAAGGAAAGAAAACTATGAAGCTCGAAAAGCTATTTTTGGTGAATTAGTGTGTATTTATCAAATAATTGGTTTATAATGTTTTTACAATCCTATTTTTTTGGCTTATTAGTTGATATTATATATATTCAAAATTTACAGTGAATTAACTTATTGCATGTATTTCTTCATGTCAAAAATTCCTTAGCTGACCCGTTATTTATAGTATGTTTTGCTCTCGCGTTTTAATTACTTACCCACGTGGTTCGTGGGTCTAAATTAGACATACTTCCGATTACCATTAGGAATATGTGGATTTTGTGTGAACTCTGTTATTTTAGTTGGAAACTATAACAGTGTTTATATCGATGTTCACTCAAGTTTCTTTTAGTCCATGTTACACGTGATGTTAAAGCGTATACTTTTTCCACCTATATGATTTTTATTAAAGGGTTTATATTTTGAATTCCTTGGTTTTTCGCATATTTATAAGCCCATACTAACGTTCGATAAGTCAGGTGCTTGCGTTGCAAGCAAGTACTTAAACTGATAGAATGTTTTGTTCATCGACTGTATTTCATAGACGCACTCTTTCTGTTTTTACCGTCGATTCTGTAACTATTATTATTATTATTATTATTATTATTATTATTATTATTATTATTATTATTTGAACACATAAATATTGGTACAGGGGGGCACCAAATATATATGCGCCACACAAAACAGTGATAATTAGAAGAGAAGGAGAAAGGAGAAGAAAAAAAAAAGTAATGAACGTGGGGAATTATATAAAAAAAAATAAGAGAGAGAGAGAGAGAACAATGGTGGGGGAAACGGAAAGGTACAATCAGAACAGATCTTTCAGTTAAGGAAGAATACGACCACCTTTTTTATGAAGAAAGTAAAAGAAGGTTACAGCAGGATCGCCACTGGCTTCTATTCTGAGCCATATCTGATAACGTCTCTAGCCACTGCGTTACACCATCTCTCGGACCCCAACCAGGGAGTCGTGAAAAACCAACATAAGCTAGCCCTTTGCAGCTTTCTTTCATACCACGACACCATGTCATATACTGACCACCTCTCCGCTTTTTCCAACCAGTCCCAGAGTCGGCAAATAATGCACGACGAGGAATTCTCTGGGACGACATTCGTAGAACATGTCCAAGCCACCGAAGTCGGTGTTTCAAGATGGTGACACCAATTTCATTATCGTCTCTGTGACCGAACACTCGATGCCGAACCTCTGCATTACTGACATGGTGTTGCCACTGGATGCCAGCAATCCTTCGGAGGCAACGATGATCGAACACAGAGAGTCGTCTAACATCCTCAACTCGGAGAGGCCAGGTTTCACAAGCATAGAGCAAAACTGCTCTCACCGTCGCGTTGTAGATCCGACCTTTTACAGCCAGACTAACATCACGAAGGCGCCAAAGATGGCCCAGATTGGCATAAGCCGCTCTGGCTTTCACTATACGTGCATTGATCTCATCACTCACACCACCACCAGCACTTATGCAGCTACCTAGATACACGAACTTCTCGACTACTTCTATCTGCTCACCATCCAGAGTGAGTACAGGATTAGAATCCTGCCAGTCTTGTAGAAGTACTTTGCACTTCGAAGGTGCAAAGCACATACCATACCTACGGACACTGATTGCCAACTGATTAAGTGCGGATTGCATGGCTTGGGCATTCTCGCACAGTAAGACAATATCATCCGCATACTCAAGGTCGAGAAGTCTTTCTCCAGGCAACAGATCCACACCACCATTACTTACATCCATCAGAGCTGTTTCCAGAATGTCATCGATGGCAAAGTTGAAGAGGAATGGCGAGATTGGGCAACCCTGTCTAACCCCACTGCTCGAATGGAACAATGGAGAAAGGTGATTGTATGCCCTCACTCTGCCTGAGGTGTTTGTGTATAGGGCTTTTAGGATGTTAATAAACTTCTCAGGCACGTCCTTCTTCAATAGACAATCCCAGAGAACAGTTCTGTCCAACGAATCGAAGGCAGCCCTGATATCAAGAAACACTACGATTGTTGGCCTTCGATAAGTATGGCGGTGTTCTAACACTTGGCGGAGGGTGAAGATATGATCAATACATCCTCGACCAGAACGAAACCCAGCCTGCTCCTCGCGAGTCAATCCTTCTCGGGTTCTGAACAACCTACGAAGTATGACGGAAGCCAATAGCTTGGACGCAATCGGAAGTAGAATTATCCCCCGATAGTTGTTACAGGAACGACGTGAACCCTTTTTAAAGATAGGGACAACTATCGACTCATTCCATGACGTTGGTACACTCTCTAGTTCCCAGACCTTTGCAAACAACGTCGTCAGTCCCTTAGTCAGAAAGTCACCACCATCTTTGAAAGGGCCGGAGGCAAGTCGTCTGGGACCGGTGATATGTAACGTTTCAAGAGTTGAAGTTCCTTGCGGACTTCCGCCTCATTTGGTGGATCATTCGTCAGCGGCCATGGATGGAAGGACAGTCTGACCGATGTTGCCGGAGCAGCAGGCCAGTTGAACTGCCCTTCAAAGAATTCTGCTCATCGTCCAAGACGTCGATGGATGTTAGTGATTGGCGTTCCGTCATCCTCGCAGATTGTTTCGCTCACACCAGACTTCTTGCTGCCGGTGGCTCGGATGAGTTGGAAGAGCTTCCGGTAATTACCAGATGCAGCTGCTGCTTCCAACTCACTGGCACGCTCCGACCACCAGGTTTCTCGGTCCTTACGCAAGCTTTGCCCGATTTCATTACGTAACAACCTTCGTCTGTGGTCAAACTCACGGTCATCCGGAGTAGACCGACGGGCTTCAATCAGTTGTAAGGAACCAGAAGAAACCCAGTGCTTGTAAGCGGGACGTTTCGCAATCCCACAGCTGACTTGACCCGCCATTTTCATGGCGTCATGCAATTGCAACCAATGCTCATCTATACTTTTCGGTGGAATAGTGGCTAGCCTAGAAGCTAGCTCGGCTCGGTACTTACTAGCAACAGAAGTTGCAGCCAGCTTGCTAACATCAATCCTTTGGTGGCGGTCACTTCGTTGTCCACTGAAAAGTAAGGTAAGATTGGCGCAGACCAGGGCATGATCAGATTCCAGATAGGTACTCCAAAAGGAGCGGCAGTCTTGTACACAACCGCGCCAGCGGTAGCTGATCGCGATGTGATCAATCTGAGTCCAGGCTTGAGATGCAGAAGGGGGACGCCAGGTGGCACATCGGCGATGACTGTGCCGAAAGTTAGTGCTAGCCAGAAACAGGTTGTGGTCTGTGCATAGTTGCAGTAGACGTTCCCCGTTATCTGTCCTGCGACCAACGAGTCCCCATCGGCCACCTAAACGACTCTCTTCTGTGCCTAGACGCCCGACCTGAGCATTCAAGTCTCCAGCTAGTACTACAATATCTGTCGAACGCACTTTCTGGAGAAGAACAGATAACTGGTGGTAGAACTCATCCTTGATTGCATCCGGGCTGCAATCTGTCGGGGCATAGGCGGAGATGACGAAAAGACATCGTTTCTCACGCCGATTTCTTCTCACTTTGATGGTACTTTCTAATCTAACAGCACATAACCGACTGTTAATGGGGATCCAGTCGACTAGTGCTGCCTCAGCTCTTGCGCTTAGTGCGACACCAACGCCAGCAAGACCAGACGAAGATGCCACAGGGTCCCCGGATAAACGCACGTAAAACAAGCTTTTTGGAGCGACAGATGGAGAGCGAACTTGTAGTACTTCACCAGAGTCTTGAATACGGGTCTCGGATAGACAACACACATCAATATTAAGACTTTCCAAAGACATAGCCAGTCCTATCTGTTGTCCGACCTGCATAAGTGTGCGAACGTTAAAGGCAGCCAGTTTGAATGGTGCGCGTGGTTTCAGAAAGACTGCTTCAGTACTCTTATTCGATGGTAACATACAATTTTCAAACCAGGCAGTGACTCGAGAACGTTTAGATAAAGCTGAATTTTTACCATAGGCGAGCTGCTGTCTGAATCGAAACGGATACAAAAAGTAGAAATAGGAGATAGTGAGTAAATGACGTAGTAAATAATAATAATAATAATAATAATAATAATAATAATAATAATAATAACAATAATAATAATAATAATAATAATAATAGTATCAGTCATTTCAATGTTAGTCAGAGAAGAACGAATATTTTCCGTAAGCGAATATTTCATCATGTTTTGGTGTGTGGGCTGAGATACTGCCCGGGTGCCCAAACCGAAGCAGGTGGTTTTCTTAGGGGGCCACACCCCGAGCCTTTGACCTAAAGGTCTAGTCCACAAGGCAGTGGAGCATCGTGAGGAGATGCAGTCCCATGGAAGCCGGTGACCAAAAGTTGGTTCATACGCCATTTGTTCCTTCAGGATACTGGAGCCCATGTGCACCATAGAATTGGGATCCGGTTATAGCGCCGGACGTTCGCTTTTCGTCCTCTCATTTTCGTAAACAACACCCCCGCCACGAGAAGGCAGTGAGTAGGACTTCCCTGGCAGAGGCTGTATACGCGTGGCCGTGTGAGAGTATTTCGAGAGGGAGGGCGAACCCTCCCCGCTCTCGGCCATACCAGGGCATTTGGGGGCGATTCTGTAACTAAACCAATGTTGGCTATCTATCAGGTCGCTTACATAGACATAAGAACATAAAATACAATTATGGGCTTCTCGTTCAAGTTGTTACCTGTCACAACGATTTAAAATTACTGTAAACATTATGATGACAGTTATAAAAATATCAGAAAGGGTTTTTGTGGATATTATAGTAATTTCGGTAGTTGAGATTATGAGTCAATTGAAGCTAGATATAAAAATGCTGGTTAACACGGGAAGGCGAGAAAGTTTGTATCAGATTGGGCAGAGTTCTGAGTACAAATGAAACAAAGAAATAGTATTATCATTTTTAAGAGTTGTTTTTTTTTCTCCAACAGTTCACCTCTTTAATTACCCTTTTCTGTATGGCTAACTCATCTACACACGGATTGAACTTGGTAATTACAATTTAAACATTAGTATATTCATCTATTTCAAAATGATAGGTGAAGGTTTGATAAAATTCTACATTCACATAATCTAAACTGCATAGGTTAATTAAGTATGTAGAAAGTGCAAATAAATATGTTACCTCATGTAACGTTTTACGAAGGAGGATCTAGACAAGCTTTTTCCAGTTCTGTTATGTTTTCTTGTCTTTCAAGCTTAGTGTTCTATCTCCATTCGTAAGATCTTAACAATTTAGAGTGGTGAATGAATTCTATGCTTTTTTCATAGATAGGTCCAACTAAATCTTGTTTTTTCTTGAAGATTAAACAAGTTTTTGTTATTACAATTAGACTTGAAGTAGTAATATTAGTCTATCTTAACAGTTAGTTAAGCTAATGACTGAATCATTTCATTGATTTACGTGTGGTTGTTGTTCTTTTTCAGGTTTATCTATTTCAACCAATATGATGAACAAATGTTTACTTTTGAACTAAGAAAGTTTATTTAAGCTTTGCGTAAATTTATTAATAAATTGTAAAATTCAACTTTTCATTTATGTTGTTAAGTACATAAACTCGTTTATAAGCATCTATGAACTTTTTCAATCTTTTTGATAATGAGCATTTATTTAACTGTCTGAAACGCAATATTACTTTAGACGTACTTTACATAAGTGTACATCTTAGCTTGGTATTCAAGTTGGTTTATTGTTATTAAATTTTGTATATTTTTATTCATTTCTATAATAGTTCACTATAAAAATGGTTGTGACTTAATGGTAATATCGAAGCGATGTACATATGCCAACGAAAAAGACTGATAGGTTGTAGTCCTAAGCCATCAATAGGAAGATTGTAACAACCAATACAAATGAATTGAAATTCACCCTGTTGCACAAACCAGTAGCTATCTGGACTTAGTAATTAAGTAGATAACACTATGGGGTACTGGGTTTGATTCTTGAAGTAAACATCAACTGGGCTGCAGGTGTATTCAGCTGAACAATCTCAAATAGGATGAAATGTGCGTTCTGGATTCCATTGTTAGTCACCATCCAACTCTGCTTAAAAGGTTCACTAGGAATTTTTGTTTAATCTCAGTCTGTTTACACTTAAAGTTTTACTTCCTCATTTTAGATCCTGTTTTAGTCCCGTCGTTACTTCCATCCATCACTGCTCTAAATATTCGACATCTCTTACAACATCAACCGTGGTGTAAAAAGTCTCAAAATATCCCTTCAATTAAAAATGAAAATTTATTGATTGACATAACTCCTAGTTCTCAAACGTTAAAATGCTATCAGACTACCATAGCTAATACTGAATCAGACCAAAGCTCTTATTCTAGTAGTGACTGTTCTCTGCTTGCTCCTGGTTTTGCAAAGATTCAGAATTCTGTAAATATATTCCTATATGGCCTAAAAACAAGGTATGCTTGTGATCAGATTTTTTCCGCATTTTCATTTACAATAAACTTTCACCTTATGTACATTTATTGCTAGATTAAGTAACAACTGATAATATGGAGATAGTTCTCCTTTTCATAGAATATTTGACTTGATTTCTTCACATATACCATTAGTTAAACACGTTAATCGCTTTAATTACAACAGGACTTACATGACCTCTGATATATTGGTTACCGAAAAACTTATGTCGCTTGCTACATTTTCTCTCTTGCAGTATAAACCAGATATTCACATATCGATGAACGAGGATACAGCACATAACACCTGTTGATCTTCTGTGCCATTAGTAATACCCAACGTTCAAGATAGGTGACGTAAAAGCGTTCCTTTTTAATTGGTGAAGTGCCAGTAGTAGTACTAGACATCAAGGTTCAGGTAAATCATTTGACTCCACCATTGATATTTCCTCTTTGTACCTATGAGGTTAGCTGGAGTTTATTAGGATGATTTGCCGTGTCTCAGAATACTTTATTGTGATTAGTCTTTTCTTATGTTACGACACGTAACTTAGTGTTATTTGGAGATTGTTAGTCTATGTTTTCTTTTGGTCTCTAGTTATTACAGTTCTGTGTCCATGCCGAGATTACAGTTTGAATTAGTGTCTGCAATCTTTTGGACTTCATGTCCGTCGTCGTTTAGGACTTAACAGCAGGTTTTTGAACCTAGTTGAAATAAGATCTTTTATTACAATTAGCCTTTCTATAACACAATTATTCTACCAGTGAATTCTTTTATGATATAAAGTGACTGATGGCTACGAAATGTGATATTTTGTGCCAAATTCCTATACGTTACATCTGTTGAGTTTTGCTTCGGTTACAGTATGGTAAGTCAGAAATTAGCCTACCACGTTATTAATACGTCTTTATTGAAATTCAAGGTTCATAGATACTTAGTTTGTAAGACGTCGATTAAAATATAAACCGTCAACACATGCATTACTTTTTAATATAGAATCATGGATTGTAACTAGTTTCTACCTATTTTTGGTACTAATTGTCTACATTTTTCAATTGATTTGAAGTATGATGGACCTTGTGATTTTGTTTGGAAAAGGAGTACAAGATTTAGTAATATGTAGACATATTGAAAAGAAGTATAAAAGTATTTCTGGTGTGATGAGCAAGAATTATGTAGAGTTTGAACTTGCTTACTAGCTGAGTTGTTTTGTGCTTATCAACTAATGTGGCTTTTGATTCCAACATTGTAAGTATACCGTAATGATAATAAACAGTATGTCACTTAGATCAAAACTGTCCAGTAAATTGAACATCATAAAAATTTTTTCTTAACAATATTTCACACCAGTTTCTTTGTCCACTTACATTGTAGACATGAATTATCTACCAGTTTTATGAATCTGTCGAATACTACCATTATTGAACGTTGCTTATGGACCGCTCAATTATTTGGTGATGTATACGAAGTAAAATTTTGGCGATTGGTTGCAAATCGTTTACTATACAAAAAAGCTTTACATAACAATTCACAACAATTAAATAACCAGTTATGGTCTCGTTATTTTTTAGATTTATCTTGGGATTTTTTAGCTGACTGCGATTTATATCGTCAGAATGTTGAAAAGTTCATACCATATATGGAAAAGTCGCATAATTTACCTACTGAAATTATGGATTGCGTTAATACACTGATTATGGTCGGTAAGTATTAATTTGACTGGGGTTTCGGTTCCAGTAAACGTGGCAGCATAGACAGGTACAGCGAAGTGTTTAGAGATTTAGCTTATTTAAAGCAATTAATCCCTTTGATAAGTCTCGATAATGTCTGATAATCTCCATCTTCTCATTACATTATCGAAATTTAGCTTATTGTCAGTAGTTGTCAGTTACACATGGATAATTGCTCCTATAAGAATACATTTATTATATTGTACCGAATCGTTATTTCCCTATTTTCACACTTACTGATCTACAACAGTAACTTGCTAGGTTTAAGAACGCATTGTCCATTAGAGTCTGCTATCTCTCTGTGCACATGACGGTTATTAGGAATTCCTTACATCTTTGTTACTGTCGTTTGGACTAATTCTCTATTTATTATCCAGCCAAAATGGGGTGTTGTAAGAGTCTTAGTCATTTTTCTCATGATTCTACATGTTTGCAATTTGGTTTGTATCTTACTCAATACTTTTAAAGTTATCACTGTCTTCATCGCATAAGTTCTGTAGGAAGCCGCCTTTACATAGAAGAAGCAGATTGACAACATTTAAGGACGATTGCATTTCTAATATTTATTAGCTACATCAGTATGTACTGCCAACAGACAAACTGGTAAATTGACAACCATGTCTTATCTCTGCTATACGGTCGTGTTTTACGAATTCTGGTCTAATTTAATATTCGTTTACCACATAAAACGACCTCTTAGTAGAGGCTTTTTTGCTTCGTGCTGTGCTATATTTATAACAGCTTTTCAGGACCCATATAAATAGTTTCATTTGCTGTAAATATGGAACCATATATATGGTGGTTTTTCATCAAATAAGGATTGAGTCAAGCTACAAACCTGCACATGTTCAGGTTTCCGATTGTACCCATGTTAAGTGCCATTTACAAGTTTCCTAGTGAGAATGGAATTTGTTGGGAACTCGATAATCTTAACACTAACAAACACTAGGATGAAATATCAGTTCTATTAAACTTATTTATATTCATTTCATTTCTGCATTCATAAGTGAATTTTGTCCTCAACAATCCGACTTATTGTAAGTATCAACATATGGTTATAAATTTATTTGTATTGGTGTTTATAATTGCAATTAATTAGTCTTTTTTTGGCATGTTTACATCCTGTGTAGATCACCTCGATAATGCCTCGTAAGTCTTATAAGCAGCAATAAATGGTGGCTAACAGGAGAATCCAGGACTCACTTTTCGTCCTATTTGTGATTCATCGACTGGACGCACCTGCATCCGAGTAGATGTTCACTTCAAGACTCGAATACAGTACCGTTTACTCCAAACCCCATATTGCTATCTACTTAGTTACTGAGTCCAGATAGCCTCTGGTTCGCGTATTGGTTGTTTGGATCTTCCCAACTGCAATTGATCAGGGTTATGATGATTGTCGAATTGCCTTGATATCTCAAACCGATTTAAGTTAGACAACCAATAAAATTCTGAAAACACAGGATGGACATTTCGTGCTAGTATGTGAGTCCTCGAAATTGTGCTTCCATTGCTCCTGTAACCTCATGATGTTTAAATCATCGAATAGTCTACAGTCAGTGTCGTAGTCTGAAATGGTTTGAGGAACGTCACTCTAGTTTGATTAATCTACCATGACCACAAATTCGTTCGTTCGATCCTGATTGGTTCGGAAATGTTTAACTTTATCAATCTTGCGTTTTAAAAACTGAACTATTAATTATTCTAATTACAGTTTTAGTTATTATCTGCAATTTTATTATGATTGAAATAACAATAATTAACTAATTTTAATTTAGGTCAACAGGATCGTGCAGTTTCTTTATTACTGGAAACACCTGCAGATTCAAGTAATTATTCTATAAATATGTATCGTGCTTGTTTGTTTACGGCAAATATTGCTAGAAAATCTCTTCTATCCGAGTCTAGCGCAAATCAACCAGCAGAGGATAATTATTTGAGTGTAATAAAATTAGTTGCTACAAATTTACTTTCTAATGGAAAAATTAATGATGGCATTGGTTTATTGTGTCTCATTGGCCTACAAGTTGATGCATGCCGTTACTTAGAATCATTCGATCGATGGGATCGTTCCGTATGGTTAGCCAAGGTAGTTATTTTATATATTTGATCATTTTCAACAGTATAATATTAATAATTAATTTTATTGATACAATAGTTCTTTCTGATGATAATTTCTGTCTCAAACTGTTAACACATTAACACTAACTTAACATTACTGAATACTGTCTTAGAAAACTGATCTAAATGCAGTTAGATGATAAGTCTTTCATTAAAACAAATGTTTTGTGCTTTTAACACACACTAACCAATAATGAACCCACTAATTTTAGTATTGTAATACATTAACTCTTGACAGGATATGCAAAATTCCCCAGAACATTCGTCAGAACATCGGAAAAATTATTATTAGGCGAGACTATAATTTATGGATGAATAAATCAGATTTAAGATAACAGATCTTGGATTTTGGAGCAAAATTCATTTACTCATTTGGCTAAATACCATTTTGGCCTTATAGCTAATGTTAGTTCATGATGAAAACATTAAATTTAATTCATAAATCTAACATTCAACTGCAAATTCTAATCCTAATTCCTCTCACCATTATATAACCCTCATTTAACTCTGGTAAGTAAGTGGACATTCCAAGTTCATTTTAGTGTTGCTCAAAGGTCGTCCATAAATTATAGTTTTATCTACAACTACTAGTAAATGACAAATTTCAACAAACAAACCATAATGTTTGTAATATAAAATCTAAACAAACAGATTTATGATTAACTGTTATTTTTAAATATCAAGGTATATTGTAACAGTTGATAAGTCAAATGTAATGGGAATATTATGAATTAGTTATTTAATAAATACACCATTAAAAACAATATACTAAGTAATATCTATAGAAAAATAACTTTCAAAATGTTTCACATTTTTACTAATTTGTTTGTTCCTTAAAAAAACACCTGTACACGAATTCACTGATTCCTTCTTGTTTCGTTTTTATTTCTTGTTGACATTATATAGTAATGACAATTATGTCCAAATAGTTTGTCTTAGATTACGTTTTCTATTTCTGGCTATTATTTCATCTAGTTCATATTATTATACACTAAGTTATACGTTTTATTGTAAGAAGTTTATGAATTAATACGATGAAAATCAATTTTTTATAGATTTTGAAATGGATAGTGGGTATTTTGTTCGAATCCAGTTGCGATAGTTTACTTAGTGTCATTATGTTAAAACATTGGGCTCGGTGGATTGAACATGTATTATGAATGTCATAATAACAGCTTTTACTTAGCGCGTTGATTCTTGACTTTAGGACTGGGTGAAAAAAGCGAAGAGGTGGAGAGTTTATAACATGGCACTGGGATATGATAGAAAGCTGTGTAAGACTTGTATCTGTTAATTCATCATCACTCTCTGGGTGGGATCCTAGAGATGGGGAAACTCAGCAGTGATGTTATCGTAGTTCTTTTTAAAATCATCATAAAAGTGCGAGAAACTCTATTAGTTAGAAATATTTTTTATGGTTTTGTTTTCAACTGAACCATATCTCCTATCATGTACTGTTCTCGCTCAATGATTTATTTGGTTGTACAACTTTCTCATTGTCTATTCGTTCACAATCTTATCGTCTTATTTGGGTGCCACTTTTCTGTTGTTGACACCCATTTGTACCAGAAGGTATGTATATTCAATAAAATAGAATAATATATTTATTACTTGCTTATCACTAGACTATCAGTTTTTAATTATCGTGTTCCTTTTCTAGTGTCCTACATCATTTACTGTTTTCACTTCCTCTTATTTTTTTTTTCCAGTGTACATTATCAATCGAAGAACATGATAAAGTAATGAGACGTTGGGCGTCCTATTTAGCTTCATCTCAGATTAATCGAAAAGTATGTGCAGATTTGTTTTCAATTATTCATTTTCATTGAAATGTCTATTTACAATTATTTATTTCAATGTAACAGGTTTATTTAGGGTGTTTCAGTTATTTACTCATGTTTAGTTAATTTTCTGTTGTGTTTATTATATTTGAGTGTCAAAATTGGTTGTTTTCACTAAAACACTTTTTCAACTGTTTGTTTTCTCCGGATATTCAAATATTTATTCTCATCTTTTAATATAGAACGATAATCAACAAAATGACACGTATCTAGACATTATCTTTTTCTAATATTTGTTTCAGTAGAATTACAAGTATTATGAATGTGTGTTGGTGATAGCTAACTCGGAGATTATTATTTATTTATTTATTTGAACACATAAATATTGGTACAGGGGGCACCAAATATATATGCGCCACACAAAACAATGATAATTTGAAGAGAAGGAGAAAAGAGAAAAAAAAGTAATGAACGTGGGGATAAATAAAAAAAAGAGAGAACAATGATGGGGAAAACGGAAAGGTACAATCAGAAGAGATCTTTCAGTTAAGGAAGATACAACCACTTTTTATGAAGAAAGTAAGAGGTTACAGCACGATCGCCACTGGCTTCTATTCTGAGCCATATCTGATAACGTCTCTAGCCACTGTGTTACACCATCTCTCGGACCCCAACCAGGGAGTCGTGAAGGACCAACACAAGCCAGCCCTTTGCAGCTTTCTTTCATACCACGACACCATGTCATATACTGACCACCTCTCCGCTTTTTCCAACCAGTCCCAGAGTCGGCAAATAATGCACGACGAGGAATTCTCTGGGACGACATTCGTAGAACATGTCCAAGCCACCGAAGTCGGTGTTTCAAGATGGTGACACCAATTTCATTATCGTCTCTGTGACCGAACACTCGATGCCGAACCTCTGCATTACTGACATGGTGTTGCCACTGGATGCCAGCAATCCTTCGGAGGCAACGATGATCGAACACAGAGAGTCGTCTAACATCCTCAACTCGGAGAGGCCAGGTTTCACAAGCATAGAGCAAAACTGCTCTCACCGTCGCGTTGTAGATCCGACCTTTTACAGCCAGACTAACATCACGAAGGCGCCAAAGATGGCCCAGATTGGCATAAGCCGCTCTGGCTTTCACTATACGTGCATTGATCTCATCACTCACACCACCACCAGCACTTATGCAGCTACCTAGATACACGAACTTCTCGACTACTTCTATCTGCTCACCATCCAGAGTGAGTACAGGATTAGAATCCTGCCAGTCTTGTAGAAGAACTTTGCACTTCGAAGGTGCAAAGCACATACCATACCTACGGACACTGATTGCCAACTGATTAAGTGCGGATTGCATGGCTTGGGCATTCTCGCACAGTAAGACAATATCATCCGCATATTCAAGGTCGAGAAGTCTTTCTCCAGGCAACAGATCCACACCACCATTACTTACATCCATCAGAGCTGTTTCCAGAATGTCATCGATGGCAAAGTTGAAGAGGAATGGCGAGATTGGGCAACCCTGTCTAACCCCACTGCTCGAATGGAACAATGGAGAAAGGTGATTGTATGCCCTCACTCTGCCTGAGGTGTTTGTGTATAGGGCTTTTAGGATGTTAATAAACTTCTCAGGCACGTCCTTCTTCAATAGACAATCCCAGAGAACAGTTCTGTCCAACGAATCGAAGGCAGCCCTGATATCAAGAAACACTACGATTGTTGGCCTTTGATAAGTATGGCGGTGTTCTAACACTTGGCGGAGGGTGAAGATATGATCAATACATCCTCGACCGGAACGAAACCCAGCCTGCTCCTCGCGAGTCAATCCTTCTCGGGTTCTGAACAACCTACGAAGTATGACGGAAGCCAATAGCTTGGACGCAATCGGAAGTAGACTTATCCCCCGATAGTTGTTACAGGAACGACGTGAACCCTTTTTAAAGATAGGGACAACTATCGACTCATTCCATGACGTTGGTACACTCTCTAGTTCCCAGACCTTTGCAAACAACGTCGTCAGTCCCTTAGTCAGAAAGTCACCACCATCTTTGAAAGGGCCGGAGGCAAGTCGTCTGGGACCGGTGATATGTAACGTTTCAAGAGTTGAAGTTCCTTGCGGACTTCCGCCTCATTTGGTGGATCATTCGTCAGCGGCCATGGATGGAAGGACAGTCTGAACGATGTTGCCGGAGCAGCAGGCCAGTTGAACTGCCCTTCAAAGAATTCTGCTCATCGTCCAAGACGTCGATGGATGTTAGTGATTGGCGTTCCGTCATCCTCGCAGATTGTTTCGCTCACACCAGACTTCTTGCTGCCGGTGGCTCGGATGAGTTGGAAGAGCTTTCGGTAATTACCAGATGCAGCTGCTGCTTCCAGCTTATTAGCACGCCCCGACCATCAGGCTTCTCGGTCCTTACGCAAGCTTTTCCCGATTTCATTACGTAACATCTTTCGTCTGTGGTCAAACTCACAGTCATCCGGAGTAGACCGACGGGCTTCAATCAGTTGTAAGGAACCAGAAGAAACCCAGTGCTTGTAAGCGGGACGTTTCGCAATCCCACAGCTGACTTGACCCGCCATTTTCATGGCGTCATGCAATTGCAACCAATGCTCATCTATACTTTTCGGTGGAATAGTGGCTAGCCTAGAAGCTAGCTCGGCTCGGTACTTACTAGCAACATAAGTTGCAGCCAGCTTGCTAACATCAATCCTTTGGTGACGGTCACTTCGTTGTCCACTGAAAAGTAAGGTAAGATTGGCGCAGACCAGGGCATGATCAGATTCCAGATAGGTACTCCAAAAGGAGCGGCAGTCTTGTACACAACCACACCAGCGGTAGCTGATCGCGATGTGATCAATCTGAGTCCAGGCTTGAGATGCAGAAGGGGGACGCCAGGTGGCACATCGGCGATGACTGTGCCGAAAGTTAGTGCTAGCCAGAAACAGGTTGTGGTCTGTGCATAGTTGCAGTAGACGTTCCCCGTTATCTGTCCTGCGACCAACGAGTCCCCATCGGCCACCTAAACGACTCTCTTCTGTGCCTAGACGCCCGACCTGAGCATTCAAGTCTCCAGCTAGTACTACAATATCTGTCGAACGCACTTTCTGGAGAAGAACAGATAACTGGTGGTAGAACTCATCCTTGATTGCATCCGGGCTGCAATCTGTCGGGGCATAGGCGGAGATGACGAAAAGACATCGTTTCTCACGCCGATTTCTTCTCACTTTGATGGTACTTTCTAATCTAACAGCACATAACCGACTGTTAATGGGGATCCAGTCGACTAGTGCTGCCTCAGCTCTTGCGCTTAGTGCGACACCAACGCCAGCAAGACCAGACGAAGATGCCACAGGGTCCCCGGATAAACGCACGTAAAACAAGCTTTTTGGAGCGACAGATGGAGAGCGAACTTGTAGTACTTCACCAGAGTCTTGAATACGGGTCTCGGATAGACAACACACATCAATATTAAGACTTTCCAAAGACATAGCCAGTCCTATCTGTTGTCCGACCTGCATAAGTGTGCGAACGTTAAAGGCAGCCAGTTTGAATGGTGCGCGTGGTTTCAGAAAGACTGCTTCAGTACTCTTATTCGATGGTAACATACAATTTTCAAACCAGGCAGTGACTCGAGAACGTTTAGATAAAGCTGAATTTTCACCATAGGCGAGCTGCTGTCTGAGTCGAAGCGGATACAAAAAGTAGAAATAGGAGATAGTGAATAAATGACGTAGTAAATAATAATAATAATACCAGTCATTTCAATGTTAGTCGGAGAGAAACGAATATTTTCTATAAGCAGATAGTTTATCATAGTTTTAGTGAGTGGGCTGGGATACTGCCCGGGTGCCCAGACCAAAGCAGGTGGTTTTCTTAGGGGGCCACACCCCGAGCCTTTGACCTAAAGGTCTAGTCCACAAGGCAGTGGAACATCGTGAGGAGATGCAGTCCCATGGAAGCCGGTGACCAAAAGTTGGTTCATACGCCATTTGTTCCTTCAGGATACTGGAGCCCATGTGTACCATTGGTTTGGGAGCCGGTTATAGCGCCGGACGTTCGCTTTTCGTCCTCTCATTTTCGTAAACAACACCCCCGCCACGAGAAGGCAGTGAGTAGGACTTCCCTGGCAGAGGCTGTATACGCGTGACCGTATACGCTTATTTCGTATTAGCATAATATTATATGTAAATACTTTAGATTAGATATATTTGCTTGTGTATATCAAACATTCGTCTCCAGGACTACATTTTTACCATTTGTATTCACAGTTTTGAAACACTAATTGATCAAATACAATATTCAGTTGATCATTCTTATTTTCTCGTACTTATATCGCTTACTATTGGTCTTCTACGTTTTCAGTAAGGAACTATATGCTCCTATAGCTGAATCAAGCTTTAAGCTGTAAGAATCATGATAAGTGTAACTAAACTTAGAAAATATACATCGTATACCATTAAAATTAAGTAAATATCACCTTCGTCGTAGTAGTATACGCTCTTTGTTTATTTCCTCTAACTATTCGGAGTTATTTCAAAAGAAAACAAACAAATTACTGTCACTTCAGATGTATGTCTACTTGTTATTTACGTGTCATAAATAATATTCTTATCTGCTAGTTAATCATCAATAAAACTTGATTGACAGTTATTATTCACGAATTATTTCGTCATCAATGCATTTGCTCATCACCTTTATGATTCTTAAATTTCAGTTGATTTTTCATGCAATAGTTTACTGCTTATTGATTAGTTGAATGATGACTGAATGGAGATAGTTCTTGCTTTTATCTATTAAGATTCACATTTTTAAAAATCTGATCTTGAGTCTATATTTTTCGAATTCTTTTGTGTACTTTACAATCATAATCTTTTTTGTAAGTAGAGTCTCCTTCTAAATTTGTAAATGTGACTCATTATGTTTTTTAAAATTATGATCATTAGTACTAGCATTTCTTCTAGATTTTAACTTCAATATTTCAAATGATCAACATCAGTTTAACACTTGAATGTCTTTACTCTGAGCCCACTACATTTTCGTCTGTGTAACACGAATATAAATACACTCTCGTACTCAATATCAATAATCATTGCATTCATAAGTTATACTAGATTTTTCTCACTATCACGTCCCAATCTTAATGCACTGATACAAATTAGTGTGATTTATGTCAATCTGCATCTGTTAGCTATCTGTCGTCTATAGTCGATTAGACAAAAGTGTTATTATTACAATTACCTTTCTATACCTTTCTGTTTATAATTTCAAGTCAAATCACTTAGTCAAATTTTCAATGTTTATAATAACACTAATATGATTATTTCGTTTTCTCTTTCTTTCCTCCTTTTTAAAAAAAACAACTTAAAGGATTTAGCTATACTCATTTATGTTTATTTAGAAGATCATTCTAATGTTTTAAAGTTACTTTTTAATCTTAAACAATATCAATTGGCAGCTAGATACCTGGAAGCATGCCGCGAATTAAACTTATTGAATACAACTGAGGAAACCGGTAAGTATTTTTTTTTTTTGTTTTAATAAACTGGGATTATTGTTATTATTATTATTCTCTCTCATATAGAGATTTCATTTAAAAATCTTTTCTTATTCGTTTTGTACATGTGTAATCAAGGAATTAAGCTTGTGATGAACAGTGTGTGTTCATAAAAATAAAATCCAGTTGTTTAAATTTCGCTTACTCAATTAACAATGAAATTTTAGACTTGTATATTCAATTCAAATGATAAATGGTAAGAATATGTATTATATTTTTTAAATCTGTATACGCAGTTAGCATGGGCTATAAGCTTTTTAATCTGTCTAATCAATTACATAACTTCTTACTTAGTTTAAGAAGTATGAAAACCTTAATTTGATGAATTGTTATACCACTTCATTCGTCTGGTTAATATTAGTTTTCGTTTTATTTTTATTTAAGAGAGGAGGAATTCATGATCGTTTATGTGTTGTAGAACATTTCACATTGTTGTATATATTAAACTGTGTAATCTGATCTATTTTAGCATGTTGCAATAGATTAGTATTTGGCATTAATTTTGATATTTTTCTTATCAGTGTAGTTGTTTTATTATAAATAGTTGGTATCCTAAGAGTACGACAAAGCCTTCAGAGAATCTAATGGAGCCGAAGGGATTCATTCCAATCAGAACCTAATAGAGCCTTTTGGGATATCAACTTGGCATACTACGATTGAACAGTAGCATAACATACCTCTTTGCAGATTGGCTGAATTATAATGATGTTATAACAAACACTAATATCTATAAATACTCATGATTTTCTGTACATTTTGATTCTTACCCAACAAACACTTCTCCAGCCTTCTTCTCTTTTCTAAGTTTGAGACTGTAGGGTTCTAAACTTTCGAGTACCGTAGTTGTATACCGTATTCTGCGTTAATCAAGTAGTGAACATAAAAAATTATAAAATGAGTTATGATTTTAGGTACTTTATACGGATATCATGAACTATGTTTGTATTTCTTGATATTCACTAGTGTGAAAAGATCCTAACCGTGGAAATCAGCTCAAAATCGATTTTGATTTGAGAGTTTATATTTGCATATAATTATAATACTATAAATTTCAGATTTGTCAATATCATATTATTAATAAACTCATAGTAAGGATAATTTTGCACTGATTAATATTTCTGTTAAATGTTTTTATTTAAATACAGAATCATTTTATGAGTCAATATTTATGGAATTCGGTTCATTTCTAATAAAACTTGGTCATCATGAAGCTGCTATGTATTATTGTAATTTAGCTGGAAAAATGGCTGATTCATTAAGAGAAGAAATAGATTTTCTTTTGTCGTAGAAATAAAATTTAAACTGACAATAACATTCATCATCATTTCTGAACTTCATGATGATGATGATAAGAAACCAAACAATTTTTTTCATTTCTTTAACCTCATATTTTTTTCCTGTTCGTTCCTCATTTATTTTAACCAAAATACGAGTAGATATTGTTGACTGTGATAGAACTTATATATATATATACATATATATATATATATATATATATATATATATATAATTTGACTTGACTAATATTATATTCCGTTTTGCACATTTTTGTATTTTTTTTTACTTGCCAGTATGTATGTGTGTGTGCGGATAAAACTATTTTTCACTTTTTTTGTATTTCTGTTTTGTTTTTTTCAAAAAGTATATTCTTAACTTTCCTGCCAACATTTCAATTTTGTTGTTTTGAATTTTGTTTGTATCGTTGTTTTTCTTTTGTTTTCTATTTGTTTATATATTTCAAAAGAGAAAGAGGGAATAATCATTTCTACGTGTGATTTTCGTTAGTATTTTTTATTCGACTTTTTGTATTGAATTTGTTAATATAAATGCTATCATATGAAGTGTGACGTCGAACACCACAAGTTGTTTGAAGTTAAACACGTAGACTGCCGGTTGTTGATTTTGTAGTTTAAAGATTAAGCACTCGCTGAAAGTTTTGATGATTGTAGTTTCGATCCTTTAAGGAGTTTGTAAATGCACATTTTTTTGAGGAGTCTCATATTAGACAAAACACCTATCCACTGCTTCCTAGTTCTGTGTTCTTGTCTTATTTTAGCCGGTTCGTATTTTCAATAAACTTTTGCATTAGTTGATTTCCCATTTCCATCGTTAGTTATGGTTAGTATTTCAATTCAAGTTCGATACTAGATGACAGCATGAATAATAAATTTTTCAATCATCTAATAATTTTCTCAGTCTATGATCAAAATGCCAACAGTTAAGAACTGTGATTAATCAAAATAGTTTTGAGGAACTTAATTTCTCGCCCAATCAGCAACAAAAGTGGTTTGCATTATACTCAATGAGATCTCGTTCTGTCTATAGTTGAATTAAATGTTTTATTATTTTGTTCTTTTTTAATGATATAGGGATGCAAATTCTACTGATATCAACGTACATTACTAAATTTGTCAAAGTGAATCGTTATCATTTTCAGTCGTGTCGTGTAGATCTAGTTAGGGCTTTGAGCTGAATGCAGAAGTTTTATTTATTAGTTCATCTTTGACTTGCTAGAGTTAGATGTATAAGCAACTTGGTGATGACAATTTTTGTATTTTCTCAGCATCGGTTTTATTGAACTAAAGCTTGGCATTAAGTGTTTGATATGAAATAAGCAAATATTTTAATTATTTGTGGCTTTATTTATTATTAGAATCTCGGATTTTGTTATCACAAATAGTTTCAATACTTGTTGCTTCTGAGATATTTTTCTAGTGAAATTAGAATTTGCGAAACTGAGTGGTTTATTATCATCACCTTACATAGAATAATACCTCTAGTACATCTTTAATTATAAAATCTCAGATACGTAGGTTTTATTGAAGGATCTAATTTCCGTGATTCATACTTTATCTATTATCCCTGTCTTTATTTGATGTGGTCCTTATGAATGCGCACCGAAGATTCAACTAGTGATTAAGCTCAGAACTTTTGGGCACTTCACGGAGCATTGAACATTCAGATCACTAAGTTGACATCGAGCAGTTTATATTACTAGCTTCAATTGATCCTTTATATTGCTCAGCCATCATCCAATACCATCTGTAGGTAACTGTATATTAGTGATACCTGGTTTACAATAACTTTGAATAGGTTCAGTGCATGATGTAAAATACGAAATTCTACAATCTCCACAAATCCCTTATACTAGTTTGAGAGTTCAGCAGATTGCATCATCATTGATGCTTACACTATGGTTCATATTTTTAGTCCTTTGCGTTATGCTACTTTTTATTAAATAGTAGTTTGGAATGTAATCAATCATTTACTTGGTCTTTTCCGCAACTAGTGTTATCTCATAATTACAAGGAATCAATTTTTTCACCTGTTAGTGTTTTAATTGAAAGATCTATCTGTTTTCTGAGGGTAGTACCTAGTTTCTTTTCGTTAATTAATCATATTTTTTGAAATGGGGATGCGACTCGTGATTTGTTGTAAATGCATTGAAGTTTTTCTACCTAAAATATACATTGACTGTGTTTTTATCGAAGCATCTTTCAAAACTAAGAAGCAGGGAGTCACAATTAATGTGATCCAGTGTTATGTATCCACTAATGATAACAACGACGATAAAGATCAGTTTCATGAGAGGCTGCAATCGATCAGAACTCAATGAATTCAAGATATCTCTTAACAACGGTTTTGATCAAATATATAGTTTTTTTTTTACTTTTTATTAATTTTTTAGAATATAAAATGATGGATTCATGTTCTGTTAGCTAACCTCCCAGACAATGTTTAGAATAAGATGTGAAAGTGAACAAACAGCCTTAAAAAGAATTTAACAACAGTTTGTACTTTCATATCCGATTAAGTTTGTTTTCGTTAGTTAAGATAAATATGATCTGTATATACATCCAAGTCATCGTGCAGTTAGATCCGGTGGAATAGATTTTTATCCCATTTAATTCATTATAATAGAGACAGTGTAAATTGTAATGACATATAAAGTTTATTAGAAAAACTTGTTTATTTATTGAATTGTATTATTATCATAACTGTTTATTTGTTTACGTTTTATTGTTTAGAAGTGAATACTATTTATATCCCTGATTTCATTAACACACTGTTATCAAGTCTATAAAATATTTGAGAAATTCAGTGATGCATAACTTCTGAGTGATGCGTCAAAACATTGTTTATTCTTTGATTTGACTGTACATTGTACAGATCATCTAGATTTTTATAGTTAAGTAGAAATATTTAGATAAATTATAAATAGTTCGGTTTGAATTTGAAAAAGCAAATCTAATTAAAGAACTGATAAGAATTCAAATGGATAAATAGTATAGACAGTTAAAGGAAAAGGAAAATATTGATAGGTGGCCAACTGTTGGCTATCAATCTTCTATACAATGTGAAGTGATGCATAAACATTTTAATAGTTTAAATTTGTAATTGTCATGAATTCTGTCATGTTTATTTTATGCCAATATACTGATGTTTAGTATAAGAAAGCTAAGTTATCGACTATAAAAATGCACACTTATTTTGATTATGTGTTTATAAGATATTAACTCATCATAAATTCAAAAACAAATACAACTTTTGTGTTATGTTTTATTACTAATTAAAGTGAAGTCTTGTTAGCATTCAGAAAATCCACTCCATTATTCTGTAGCCTTCGTTTTAAAATTGATTTGAACCGTTGTGCACATTTATTGACTGTTATTACTTCCCTAAATAGTTGTGTTCTGGATATATCTTTCCAAGTTCAAAGCATCATGTATAGGCGATGTACATCTATGAGAATGAATCTATTAAGTGTCATTGAAAAGTTTTATCTATTGGTCACCACTTAGTACTTGAATTTCGGAAGCATTTCTGTTAATTACTCAACTATTGTTTAATTAAAATATAGTTACGATAAAACATTTTACCGACTAGTAAATTTCAAGTCGATGCTCTTTTATGGTTACTTTAAATTGGTCAATAAATTACTTGATTTTATTATTTCATCGTTATGATCCTCTTCTCTAATCTTCTAAATGTTATCTAAGTTTTAAATAAGCATTAAAAACTTGAACTATTCAAGTGAGATATAATGGTCAACATAAAAAGCTGTAGCCCAACAATAAATAATAGAACTGTGTTCAAATCTAGAAAATATCCATCACTCAACAGTTTAAATCTAATTTCTTATAAATATTATATATATAATATTATATAAGTTTACAGTGAAACAGACCACAAACAGGCGGTATAAACGGGATTTCAACCTGGTTTTATGTCTCAAGTAATATGCTTGGACTATGAAGTAAATCCACATCTTTATGTTAGAAAAAATCGCATAATATAATTGATTTCAAAATATTGAGGGGTCACTTATACACTATGGAAGACGTAATAATGTTTAATACTAACATTGCAAATGCATTTAATTTTTGTTAGTCTAATTTATTGTAAGTCATCAACTGTATCCAGACAAGAAATAAATGAACGAACAATAACCGTTCAGTTACATGAAATTTAGTTTCCAAAAGAAGTTTCACTTGTAGTTAACCTTATTAATAGCTTTCGATTTTCAAGAGATTTTCAAGCTGGAGTTTCATCCTATATATTTCGTTAACGACTAGAGGATAATGAGTCACGAATGTTCATTACTAACTTTAGTCTAATAAGTATATTCACATGCTATTATCCATGTAGCAGAAACCAGTTTTAACAAGCAAGCAGAAAATCTCAATCCTCAAATATACAAGCCAATATTTATAAGCTGATGAAGAGTCTATTGTAATCCTCATATTATCTTATCCCAGACATTACAAATGTATGTCTTTCTAATACTTGGAGATATATCATCTTATTAATGATGCTAAGCATATAATCCGCTTATTGGTTGAGTGAACTCGATTAATTATCAGTGTACCTACTTACGTCTGTTACCCCAAATGGTACACAGGCCACCGACCAGCATTCTCCAACTCACTCTATCCTAGCCCTTCCTTTTTAGTTCTATCCAATTGTTATTCATTCTTCTCATATCTGTCTCCATTTCTCGACGTAATATGTTCTTCCTCTTTTCCTTTGGCCTTGAGACTTCCATGTGAGGGATTGCCTTGTGACACACTTGGGTGTTTTCCCTAATATGTGTCCTATCCACTTCCAGCACTTCTTCCTGATTTCTTCCTCCACTGGAATCTGATTTGTTCTCTCAATGTAACATTAATCATGTTGATGAATTTTTCAATTATATTAACTTAATTGAATACAATTATCTATTTCACTATGAAAAGTTCATAGATATTCATCACTTTCACTAAACTTATTCATTTTGTTTTTAATAATACCCCTACTGATTAAATTAAGGTGTACCTATAAAATAAAACTATATGCATCTCTTATGTATTCAATTAAACCACTAACACTTTAAATGTATCAATTTAATACTAGAATAGAACTCAAAGGATATTTAAGCAAATATTCTGTTGATCGCCCACTTTTTTGTACTGATGTTAATTTAATTATTTTAGATAAATTAAGAAAATAGTAGACAATTCTCCAGAATGATTTTCTTTTTGTTTAAATCGAAAAAAGGTTATATGTAACACTAAGTAAATTAATAAAATCCTGCTCGCGGGATTAGTGGATGCTCACTGCTGAGGAGTCCCATACTATAATGAGACAGTTATCCAGTGCTTCCAGGTTTTCCATAGTGATCTATCTTTAATTGATTCATGAATTCAACTATTAAATTACTACAATCTCCACGAAACACCCCTTTTGATAATATTCTAGATAAATTAAGAAAATGGTATATAATTCTTCAGAATGATGATTTTCTTTTTATCAGATGGGGTTTTGTGGAGATTTGAGAAATTTCCATAGTTGAAATCATGAGTCATTTGAAGCTAGACCACCATGGAAAACCTGTAAGCACGGGACGGCCGTTTCATCCTAGTATGGGACTCCTCAGCAGTGCACATCCACGAGAAAAAAAGGTTTTATGTAACAATCAAGTAAATTCATATACAGTTTTTATCAGTGATGTATATATTTATTTCAAGGCGGTACATTGAAACTTTAATACTTAGAAGACTTACTTTTTAACTATCTCAAAAGTACTAACTATAAATAAGATAAAAAACCGAACTAAACATTACCAACCTTATTCTGTTTTTTTTGCATTGAATGTCAATGAATAAAATAGATGACTACAATAATATTTTCAAGATAAATTATATCAACTATGAGAATAAGTAAATTTAAGTAACTGAAGGCTGCTTTATCAATGAATTTATAGAAATGAATTATTTAATAACATTTTAAAAAATGTCATCTTTGAAACAATACCTTAAGAAAGTTATGGAATTCCATCAGAAAATTGTCTGGATCATGGATCGGCGTAACTTTATGAATTTCAGAGAATTTTTAGAAGTGTGACATTATGATATGGAGAAGCTCAGACAGCTACACTCAGTGGTCAACTAAATGAAAAGGTTAATGGGATTGTATTTGCTCATTAAGATAGAAAAGGTTCTGAACATAAATAAGCAAAATCATCATTATGGTAAACCATGTTGTTACTCGTGGATTAATTCTAAAAGTCTACCTTTAATTAGAGTCAACTTTGATGTTGCCTATAATGTTCTTAGAAGCTTTCAAATAACAAGTAACCACCTTAAAGAGCGCATTCTAAACAACACACAAGTAAGATGACTGTTTTGTGAACGATATATTCATGTGCTAGCCTGTATATTTAGTCTTTAAAAATGATAGCACATTAAATCGATATATATATATATCTTCAATGAAATATTTTTTGTTAGCTAGAACTTCAAGGGTTCTCTAAATTGAATATTTCTTTTATGTATTTCGTATTTCTGGCAATCGTGGCAGGAAACCTGTAACAACTCATTGCACTGTAGGTTTCCATGTATTCATGTAAAGATTTATCAATACTATAGTATTTCATTAATTTCACCTTAAAACTCATGGAATCTAAATAAAATCAAATTACTAAATTTTTCCATATATGATTCTTATCAGACGGCTCAATAGAAATATAGGAATATTGTTGAATACTTTTATTATACCATGTTTAAATTTTTTTCTTTTTTTGAAATAGTTGTTCTTAATTTAATCTTTATAGAGGTTAATGTGGTCAAACCGTCTATTAGTTAGTTTCTTAGATTATTCACATTGCTATATTACCTTTCAATTTCTTGATGAATCCTAATTGATTATCAGCTAACTATTAAGTGTAGGTATCATTACCAAGGTTTGACTTAATAATTTCGAATAAATTAAGCATTGGGTAGATTGTTAAAAATAAATTAATATATTCGTAATATTCCAATGAGTAGAAAATCTAATTTTTCTATTCATTGAGATATTACAAATATATTAATTTATTTATAACTGTTAAGTGGTTGACTTTTCTATTTTTACATCGACAGATCTGTTGTATATCCGTATATATGTATTTTGTTTCTTTTACTTCATAATAGGTTAAGGTTGAGTTAAGAATAATAATGTTTCCTTCAGAAGAATAATAAATGGTTCTTAGAACAGTTTTTCAAAAGGTATTGTACTTCAACCTTCCACCTTTTTTATTACTTTCACTATTACTAAATGAAAACAATTATGCAGTAGTCAATCAAACATCAGATATTTTAGTAGGTAGCTCACAGAATATAAACAATGATTCATAAATTTGATTCCAAATTGAGTTATTCTTGGTCCTATATCATTTTGTAAATACGTAACGACTTTACAACGAGTAAAATGACCTTGAACTGACTATAGTTGACTAATAATTTCTTCCTTTTTTTTTAGAAAGCATTTAGGTCATTTCCTTGTCTTATAAAAATATTAACTTAATTTATTTACATCGTTTCTTATGAATGAATAAAATTATTATTGTATTATTCATTAAACAATTACTAAAATCCTCACACGTTACACTAGGTAGTTGAGTAAACATGATTATTCCATCATTGTGAATTAAGTAAATACACTGGCACGTTATCATTTATTTTAAAAGAATCCAATAGAATGTAAAATTAAATAAATGAAAGACATCGGAAGTTAGTGACATTATTCATTACATTCTGAACATATATTAATGTATAAGTAACTTAAACACTTAAAGAAGTTTGCACATAATAAATGAAATTGTGCATTTAATAATTTAAATCAATATACATCAGACAGGGTGCGAGAAAATGATAGTGCAATTACCAATTCGATCAATTGTTCGGTAGAATCGATTGATGTTAGACCACCACTGAAAACCTGAAAGCACTGGATGGCCATTTCGTCCTATTGTAGGACTCCTTACCAGTGCACATCCACGATCCCGCTTGCAGGATTCGAACCCATGGCCTTCAGTCTCGCGGGAATCCTCGGAGTTCTAGTGAGAAGCCGTGACCAGTGAAACTAATCCTTTTCGGTTAGAGACAGGTATCTACCTCAGTACAATGGAAGATGATCGCACGATTCCGTGGATTGTTTGAGGTTAGACATTAACACCAATGAGTGCAGGCTCTGTGTTCTACAGGTTAAGTATTCGCACGTGAGAACATTTGAATATAATTCGAAATTTACAACTGAATACAAGCTTCATTTACTTTCAACAAATGTAATACAAAATTTTTACGATATATATATATATATATATATATATATATATATATAGTTAAACATTGCAAACACCTAATTTGCCTTTGATAACGATGGTAAAACAAATTTAGTTCACTTGAAGTAGAAAATTTAGGGCAGATGATCTAATTTTAATGTATCAGAATAAAACAACTGAATCACAATTATTGTTTAAACACGGAGACTAAACATTGCATTCAAACACGATCATGTACATGTAAGTTACCACTCAGTGGTAGCTCAGATTGTGTTGTAATAAGACTCAAACCCAAAACACTGTGACATCACAGTGAGGTCTTACTATTCAGACAACTGAGTTTACATCCAATGATTTGTATGTTTAACTTCAGTTTATTCGTGATACTACTATTCATCTTGATAGTTTTATTTCATCGTGCTAAAGTGATGCAGTAACTTGGATCAGTATATATTTGGGTTAGGTTCTACATTGATCATGATTGGGTGTCTATGACCTTCATCCACTCCCAGTGGTGGTATTTATCTTGAACTTAACCTATATTGAACCCTACTGATCAATGCTTTTGACCAGAACTCCGGGAATTCTCATGCGAAGTTAAACAATAACTTGCGGAAAATTCTAAATTGTAGTAAAAATATCATATTAAATAAGTGAATTATTATTATTATTATTACGATTATTATTGGGCACAGGGTTTTCGTTATTATAGAGTGTTGTGAAAATCATTAAGTTTAAACCTTCAAATCACGGACTAAATTTAGTTACACGACCACTAAAAACCAAGTGCTATTAAATAATAGTTAAGCTGTTTGTTTAACATCGATGTGTGAAGCGCTCTTTTGATAATATGAATAATATTTTCACTAAGCAGAGATTTTCTTTCAAAAAACAACTACATAAGAATCGCTTAACAAACTTTTAGTTAATCTAAGGTTCAATGAGCCATCATGTTGTATATGTCTTTCTAATGTTTTTCACATGAAAAATTTCGAGATGTATATCCAGATAAAAATCAACAAGTTTCTTGATGTTATAACTTGTGGCCACCAGAGTGCAGTGAATTATCGATCGGACCAAGGACGCGTAAAACATGTGCGAGCAGCCTAGAGTTCTCATCGGTCCTGCTTTCCACCTAGCCCAGCCAATTAAGTCCAGAACACCAATCTCAGCCTCTGCAATATGAATCATGTATTTCAAACATACTCGTTTTATATACTAATCAAACAGACCACAACGTACCATAAAATAGAAAATAACATTTGTACAAAATCTGGCCAAATGTGGCTGTGAATGTGGGAGGCAGTGACTAATAAACAGGGCATAATTCAAGAATGGTAAAACATATAATACTGGTTCATAGGTCAAAATAAAGCGTATAATACGAGGAATATGAATAGTTTAGTTATTTAACAATTATACGATATAAATATACGTTTAGTATTGGTCCATAAATGGATCCCAAAAGTTGCCGTTTATTATGCTTAACACTTGATGACAAGCGAATATGTTCCCGTTGGTATGAAGATATGTAGATATTATGAAATCTAAAATCAAAAATAAAAGTAAGGGAATATAATGGTTTGAAGACCTGTTGATTAAAGAACGTTTTATGCTTGTAAGTAGCAAAATGAAACTGTCGATCTGTTTACCCTTCGTTCATCACTATTGTATCCCATTTTCTAGTCTGCAAATCATCTAATCTACGTGTTAATATGATTGGAAATGGTTTGAACCATCACGTTGTTGATATTTTGGCTAAAATTCGGTCAACTGTGATTGGTATATGAACATGCAGTATGGATTACTTCGTTACAGCCATTATGACACAAGTTGATGTAAAATAGATTGGGTAGCAGTGTAATCTAAGACACATGTTCCATCCTATTTAGTGCTCGTCAGCTGGATATAGCTGCATTTCGTGGTTGATCTTCACGATAGCGTTTAAAGTGAACGGTATGCGGTTCAAATCATGGAGTGCACATCAAAGGCGGAAAATAGAAACATTCATCTGACAAGTCCCAAATAGGGCAGAAGGCACCTCTTGAATTTCACTGTTAGCTTGATTCTCTCTACTTTCTAGTTATTGTTCACAAATCCACTTTATTAGACACATATTTTAAAATAAATATTTAACCATAAATAAGCAGATATGCTTATCATAAACGATTTAGAAAGACATTGTCTTCCATAATTTATCGACTTACATTGCTCTTAACTTTTCTGATATATGTAAGAGGTTACTAAAAGTATAATTAGTTAAAATTCATTGTAAACTAGGTTAACGTTTTGTTCTCGTAATTATTATTTTATGCTTTAATTATTAGCTTTTCTTCTTTGGTTTAGTTAGTATTAGAGTGATTGACAAAATGTTATTTTTGTTCAAATAAATAATTAAATTCACTTGTGAGGTAGTAACGTAAGGCTAGATGTATAGTCAAGTTTTTCTTGTGCGTTTATATTAAAGTGCCACCGTAGTATGAAATAGTCTATTTACAGTGTAAATGAATGTTTACACTAGTTTTATTGTTTTCAGAATGGTAGAATATAAACTACCGATGTGGCACATTTGTTCAGCTCAATATTCTACAATGATAGTGCTTCTGATTAGATTTCATAAGTGTTTAAAGTATGTTGAAATGTTCCAAACGTTTTATGTTTCTAGGTACTGATCCTTTAAATATGACAATATGGTGTAGACTTAAATTTTGAAAGATTTAGTTGAGTATTTCATTTTGAAATAGTTAATGAATGGTCATTTTAAATCCACGTGAGAAATCATGAAACATTCAGAAAAAATCCCTACAAGAAGACATTAACTATTAATTAAGATGTATTGGTTATTTAGATCTTCCTACTGATGTTGAAGATTGAATTACATTACTATCCACCATCCGTCTCTGCTCAAAAAATGATTTGGATTTAATAGCAACATCGAGGCAACACACACAGGATGCACGTGTGCCTAAATCGATTGACCAATTTCAGTCCTATACAACAATTAGAAGATTTAAACGATCAATATATATGACAGTATAGGGTTGCGGATATTGTTGAGTTTTATTGAAATCATGAATCGATCAATGTTAGACTACTGTTGAAAACCTGGAAATGCTGAATGGGCGTTTTTTCCTAGTGTGAGACTCTTCAACAGCGCACATTCACGACAACACACACGGGAATCGGACTCGGGGTCTTTGGTCTCGCGCGAAGGTTTAACTTGAGTCTAACTTAAGTCAGACATATTTCATTCTTAGGTAGCATTTAACATTCCATCACATTATTCACCCTTGCATTAAATTGCTTGTGAAACATCACTGACTAATGCATAAATTTCCCAACGAATTTCATTTAATACCCTAACTAGATATCTATTCGTGTACTTGACTTCAATGTTTTTTATGCATGCATTGCCATCTGCTAAAACCTAAACAAACTTGCAGTTTATCAGCCTGTAGTTTTGTTACTTGATCAGAAATACTTATTATCTGATGTTTTAAGTAACATAAGCTTTAGGAGATAAATCAACGTTAGTGTCTCTGATGATGATATAAACATGATGTTTAGTATCCAGTATTTATAAGTAGCCTTTGTAACAAGTGTGGGAAATGTCATGTTTATACATCGTTTCAATGTTCGCAAATGAATAAGTTTTGCTAAACATTGAATATGAATTATTTACTGCAGTTTTCACTATTTCATAATATAATAAGCCCAGTCTGTAAATGTGTAATAGATATTCATGATTTCTTTCACCTTACTTGCTTTTTAATTATTAAGTTCAGTCTGTTCCGAACCTAATTCGTGTAATTCACGGGATAAATATTTCGGTTATGATTCACTTAACAGGAACTTAAAAAATTAATTGGATAATACATCCTGAGATCATATGTGGTTTTTTGAGGTAATAAATAGCACTAGTTAATTAACTAAGAGTTTATCTACTATTGTAGTACAAACCTAAAGTACATTTTATTGTATCTGCTATGAATCTGTATCATATTATCAGAAAGATTACTAAGAAATTATTAGCTAGACTATATATACCCAACTGTATATACTTAGTTTGTTATATTTATTTTAAAAGTAAAATGGTATTTGAAGGTAGTTGGCAGTTTACCCTGGACCTAAATTTTGTCCAGTTTGTCACTCATCAGCTAGGTGTACTCATACTCTTGAAGGGACTAGGTTTTCTGGCTGATTCGATCCTGTGTCACAAAGCTTCACAGTCAGAGAATTTACCACAGAACCTTTTGGGCAGCAATTGATAGCATAGTGCATACATTATCGAGTCAGTTAGGCTAATGACCACGTCGCTACTCAATCGATAAAATTGGATCAGAACCAAGAAGGACTCGAGTTACATGACATTAATCAATATTTAGTGATCAATCATTTGTAAATATATTTATTTCACTGAAAAGTGTCTCTGGTTTAAATTCAATAAATCATTCAATTATTGAATAAGCAATTTTAATTCGTATTCAAAACATAAAAAGAATCAGTTTGTATAATTTATTATTGGTTTTGTAATTGGATTTTGAAATAAAAGTAACATCATATCTTGAATTCTTTGAAATATTGAAGAAAAATTTACACAAATACTTGGGGTTATGATATCAATTAGTAAGAACAAACTACATCATTAATTTGTGTGAATAGATCGAGATTAGAGAATCCCTATGCCAAGGCAGACTGCTTGAATATCTGGGCTACCTGTTCCTGCTATCTGTATATTTCAACAAGTTATCTGTTTCATTGTTTGCCTTAACAGATCATTATGTCAATTAATTGCCTACCCTATTCAGGTGCGTTTGTGAAAAGTTTACAACCTTTCTCGGTAAAATTCACAAAAATGTACAATCGGAGACATCGTGATATCTGGCAATATGCATTGAAAAGGATGAATATTACTCAAATGTCAACTTCTGAAATGCTAACATCCAACTGGCGATCACTTAACATATATCGTCAGGATAAATCAAGAAATAACAAACGGAAACTTGTTGAAATACTTTATGCTAAGAATTCTATATTGTACCAAAAATATAATATTGAATAAAGCTTATAATAGTAATAATATATTAAAAGATATTATTACTGCGTAAACAAATTCCTGGTGCTTACAATTTTACTTGGTATCATTATTAATAGTTGTCCAAAGATGAATTATTTAAGATAATGCATTTTCTAGAATATTAATAATTCGTAACATATGGTTAATTTGTAAAAATGATGGTATCATTGTCATGTAGTGTAGTCCAAGAGGAATATTATTTGACGGTACTATATATGAGGTTTGTAATCATATACTTAGCTATTAAACAAGGTTACAAATAACCAACTAAGATTAGACATTGATAGATTAATGTTGCTTATCAAATAATAATATCTTCCCCATTTTTTAATAGTACTGACAATCAAGACGTTTTTTTAAACCTTTATGTCAATTCGTTTGAAAAAAAAAGTCGAACCATGTAGGTACTTTCTATCATTCACTATCATCTTTGAAATAGATTTAAGCTATAAAGCATTCAGAATGTATCTCAATGAATTTCAAAATTATGTTCAGTTTCATATTTATCAATTTATTCACAAGTACTCATTTATATATTTATAAATTTTCTAGTAACTTAAAATGTCACGTATTAATAAATGTCTACATTATCAATATCTAAACTGGTAAATTTTAGAGTAGTCTGTTACTCGAATACATAGCAAAGAAGTTTATAAACTTCGTAAATTGTACTTAGTCTATATTACTGGTTTTCTTAGAAAATACATCAAACTAGTTTTTAATTTGAGACTGTTAAGTAGTTTATGTCGAAGGTATACTGCTTCTTCATTATCACTGATAATATATATTTATGTTTGGTAAATACACTAACGAGTTGAAGAATTTTCTGAACAAGTGCATGCTTTCATTTATATCTAATTATAGACAGTGAAAGAATTAGTAAAGTTACCCATTTCCTTAACCTTACAAAATTTATTAATTTTAAAAATCTCAAGAACAATTAATAACAAATTATCATGGATACGGTTATACAACTTTTCTATGTTTATAATGAATGATTGTTTGATTTATCTCGGATAAGTGAAAACACCAATTCACATCACTGATTCACAAATGTTGATAATTACATATGTTAGTACTCTGTTTAGCACATGAAGTTACGATTTATACTCAAAGAATACATTTTTCAATGGTTAAGATTATGAGTCAGTTGAAGCTAGACCACTATGTAAAACCTGGAAACACTGGACGGCCGTTTCGTCCTATTGTGGGACTCTTCAGCAGTGCCCATCCATGACATTAACACCGTTGGATGCCGGCTCAGTGGTTTAGTGGTTAAGTGCTCGCGCGCTAAATCAGTAGGTCCTGGGTTCGAGTCACACGGGTGAGGTCATAAATGCGCACTGCTGAGGAGTTCCACAATGGGGCGAAACGGCCGTCCAGTGTTTCCAGGTTTTACATGGTGGTCTAGCTTCAAGTGACTCATAATCTTAACCATTGAGAACACATTTTTGTTATTTAAACTACATAATTTGTTAGTCAAAGTCAAAATTTTTGTACTTAATAATTGATAAACTTTTTTTCACTATATGTTTCATATGTTTATCTTAAGAATGATAGAGTCTTAAATGTAAAGTCAACTGTCTTCATAAATTTTCCGAGGAGCATTGTCCACTACATTTTGATATCATGTGATTCAAAGTCGTAGGTAAGATAGGTCGGTAAGATATCTTTAATATGGTGTTGTAGGTGATGGGGTTTGTTAAAAAACTAAAGAAGAATGTACTAAGAGATTCGAAATCCTTAATTATGAATTTTAACTGTATGATGGAAAAGCAATACAATTTAATCATTTTATCAGTATAGGGTTGTAGAGATTGTTGAGTTTAGATTGATATCATGAATGGATCAATGTTAGAGCACTATTGATTGTTGAAACATTTTGTTACAGTATTTCATAAATAATTAATAATGATTCTAATTCTCAATGATACAGTTGATTCATTTCTTAGTGATGACTATTGAAATATTTTGTTATAGCAATAAAAGTAATTACTAACTATTCTGACTTTCAATATCATAATTGACATAATTATTCACAATGCAACCAAAACTGTTTAATGGATTTTAAAAGAGTAAGAACAACAAGGTTTTTAGAATAAAATGAAGTTATTCTGTATCATGGCTTCTCATCAACTACACATTTCACTATCAGTAATAAAGATATTATTAGATTTTCAACATATAAATAGGAATCAATGTTAACTGTGTTTTGTTCTTCTTACTACAATTTTCAGTTGTTTCCAACATCTATCTCAATTACATTAAATCAAGTATTTTAAACCTTTATTTATAACCATACTATAGCCTGAATTCACTTCATATTGTTTACTGGAATCTTCTCATTGATGTATAGGACTACATTTGAAGCGAACGGTACTGGGTTCAAGTCCCAGAGTGAACATCAACTATGAGATGCAGGTCTGTCCAGCTGATGAAACCCAAAGGGACTCAAAGTTCATCCTGGATTCCACTGCTAGCCACTATCCATCTTTGCTCATAATATACCCTGTTATCTTAGACTATTTAAAACTGATGATAAGCCGTGAAATGTAATAAATTCATCTTATTCTACGAACGTTGTTGTTCTCTCTCTGTTTAAACTAATGATGGATTACAGTAGTCAATTTACTTATTTTATCTATTTGAACACATAAATATTGATACAAAGGGGCAACGAATACATATGCGCCATACAAGTCACTTGATTTGTGTGTGGGTTGTGATACTGCCCGAGTGCCCAGAGAGAGGCAGGTGAT
This sequence comes from Schistosoma spindalis, assembly GCA_946903255.1. NCBI lineage: Eukaryota > Metazoa > Platyhelminthes > Trematoda > Strigeidida > Schistosomatidae > Schistosoma > Schistosoma spindalis. Next base: position 16,144,937 of record OX336417.1, on the reverse strand, counting down.
TTTCTTAAAGGGTCATGTTTGGAGCCTTTGACTTAAAGGTTTGATCTACAAGGCAGTGGAGCAACGTCAAGAGATGCAGTCCTATGGTAGATGGTAACCAACAGTAGGTTTATAAGCCATTTGTTCCCTCAGGATGCTGGGGCCTATTTTCACCATTGGTTTAGAATTAGAATTTTTCAACTCCCCTAGGTAGACCTTTCACGTCCATCAATCCAGTTAATGTGACAGACATTCACTTTTCGTCATCTGTGAGAAGGCAGTGAGTAGGACTTCCTTGGCAGTGGTTGTATATGCATGGTCATGTGGAAACATATAGCAACTCACATGCAATTGAGTTTGTTCTCCTTTAATTCGGCTAAGCCCTTTTGTAAACTTAGCGGACAAGGTCATCCGTATTATAACAACTTATTGTACCTTTATTATTGTTGTGCTTGTATGAAATATGTATGTTTGAACATTGTTTACCGCCTACGCATATATTCATTCTGCTAGCTTTATTATTAGCTGCTTAATCGATTCGATGATCCATTCATATATATACATTTAACACTCTACATTCTCGGTTCGCTGACTCAGTCATTAGCCTCTCTGCTTTGTGGTCTGAGTTATCTGCTAATAAAACTGTAGTCGCTACTTCGCTTTGCGTTCTGATTTCAAACACGTTGAGGATTATATGATAACGGTTACGAAGGTGATTGGTTAACGAAGCATAGCCACTACAAACATCTCGAGAGGGAGAGTTGACTCTTACCACCCTCAATCGTACCAGGGTATTTGAGGGTAATTATTATATTAGAAAAAATAGACATTTTAACTCATAAGTTTTTTACGATTTAAAACTTCTTAAAATATAGAATACATTTTATTCAAAATAAATTTGTTTATGATATATACCATTGAAAATTTTTAAGTGATCTGTCAGTTAAATAAATTTTATAAATAAAATAATCTTTTGATAAACTAACCAAAACTGTCCAGTGCTTCCAGGTTTTCAGTGGTGGTCTAACATCAATCGGTTCATGATCTCAATCAAAAACTTGACAATCTCCACAACCCCTAAACTGATAACCAAAACTGATTGTTTACGTCTGAAATCAACTTCACTGTAATTAGTACTTTGAAAAATTAAAAAAAAAAATTTTAAATGAGAATTCTTAGTTGTTTATTGTTTTTCTTTTTTATTAAATTAATGAAATGTTTGCTTATAGGCATATCAATTGAGATGAATTGAATAGAATAATAGAAGGTAATATTGTTGACTGAATTACTTCATCAGTACAAAAAATTAATAAAAAAACTATAAACAATTTAAAAAATAGAATTAAATTATTTGAAGAGTTTATTTTAGAATTTTTGTTTTTTTCTTTTAATGGAAGTTTTCATTAAATAGATGCATTCATATTCTTCAATATTGTATTCATTTATACTGTGTACGATTGGTTAAATGAACAAGGAAAATAAATATTTTTTAAAAATGATTCTACTTATTTATAATTTGTACATAAAAAAGAAAATCTTGAATTGTAAACTTTATTTCATATTCATCGAATTTATGTTCAGATTTAGGTTTTCTTTAATTTTTAAAATAAGTTCATTCCTACTAAGATCATCGAGTATGTAATGGCGAGGTTAGATGCAAGGGTATTAGGGAATGATGGTAAATTAGTTGATGAGGTTGTGAATCTTCATTCAGTGAGATAGTTGGGCCACGTGTTACCTATGTTTGAATAGAGATTACCACGATGCACAATGCTGACTAGTGTTGGAAATGATTGAAAGAAAGTTAGGGGTGGCCAAACCAAAACGCGACATCAGTGCTTAAAGTCACTAACCTCTAGTCTTAGTCATTCTGGTAGATGCAGACTACTTGGTTGGGTTCCGCGTGACTATCGTAACCAATGGCTGGAGACTGTGGGTTTAGAATTGATCACAGTGGCATCGGTGTATACACTCTTTAACTTTCCTTAAATTATGAGATTAAAATCGCTTCATATCTTTCTTTCTACAAACTAATTCCTTCTTTCTATACTATATCCTTACATAAAATCTTTATTTTATTTAATGCACGATTGAGTTAACTGCTTTTATGAATCCAGTGTTCGTCTTGTTTTGCCAATGAAATGTGGCAACTTGGACCGATGCATGTATGTGCCTGGTTCTACGTTATAACTAACTGACTGATTGACTAGGAAGGTAGGTTTATGGAGATTTATTATTTTAAAGATTGTGAACTACTGAGTAGTAATGAAAAGATTCAAGAGTCAAGCACTTATCACAAAGTCTGACATTCATCGGTTTAGTCTCAAGTGTGGTTGTGACCGAACATCAGTGATAAGTTGCATATTGAAGCAAACAACTATTTAGTGTTTTTCAAACTTTTAGTGGTTTTCTATCTAAAATCACACTATAGAATAAAATATTTTCAAATCATTCATCGAATATGGCTGGTTACTTATAGTATGAATAATGTACTGTGATCAATTTATAATCTTTGATCCAAGTTTATGGTTTTGCCAGTAAGTATGCGATTGATTTATTTGGTTATTTCACTTCGAGTTGCAAATTAACAACGTATGATTTCTGTAGATAGGATGTAGCGCATTTTGTATTAGTAAAATATACAAATAATACCGTGAAAGGTATTTCATTTCAGACAACAGCGATGTCATTATTACAAAGTATAGATTTTTGTTAATTGTGATTGACGTCTGTCCTTATAATAATTAAAAAGAACCATCCATTGTTAACAATCAAGCAATACTTACATAAAACTATTTACCAAAAAATTATATTCTAATCTAGATTCCTCCACTTTGTATAAAAACAATAAGTATTCGAGATTAATACAAAATAATCCAATTTTTCACAAGCTAATTATACCATCCAATCAGTATGTCCACATTCAATTGGTATTAAAACGAAACCGAGATTTACCTAAAATTTACTAGAGTGACTTAAGTTGTGTATTTTTTAAATTTATGAAATCTTCGTTTTATATATTGTATATAAGTAATAGATTCATCAGATATATTGAATGTTATCATTTGGAAACTAATCCTTTATTTCAATAATAAATATATATTTAACTAATCCGGAATTATCATACAAAAATGTTATCATTTCAAACACTAAAAAAAACCGAAAAAAAAGAAAATAAACATCTACGATCCTTAATTCAGTTGTAATCTCTAACTTTTCAGCGAAATTTTTATTTAAAAACTGTTTTTAGAAGAAGAAGCAGAAGAAGAAGAAGAAAACGAAACAAAATAAGAAGTTTGTCATTTTAAAATTGTATGTATTATTGGTATTTTGTATTATGTTTATGTGAAGTATATTCATTTAGTGGTTAGATGTATCGAAATAAATTTAGAAAAAAAAATTTAATATCAAAATAGATTTTGTCATAAAATACTGAAACATTTTCATTTTTCATTTAATCCAGTTGACTACAATGTAAACTGAATCTTTCGTTAAGTGTTTGTATGTATTGGTCACCATATATATATCTTCTATAGAATTCATTCAATAGTTTCTCAATAAGACAATTCATCCTTACGAATTTACTTCATGAAATATTAATTAAAATTATCCTTGTGAATGATTGCATCAATATTGTTTGCGCTTTCATTTTTATTTTAAAAGAAAACAAAAGATGAAACTTGATAAATTTATACTGATTTTAAACTTTCAATGTTTCAATAGTTGAATTAATCTTATTTTTATATTTTAACTTATTGTTATTTACTTTTTATTTATTCACATTCATTAACTAATAAATATATGTAACTGGTACTTTATTATCTCTAATGAATAAATGAAGTTATCCATTAACAATTCATTATTTCATTCTTTTAGATTTAATATTATATTTGAATGTGTTTTGATTATAATTTATATGATAATGTAATTAATTACAAATAGTTAAGGAAGGAACTGATAGTATTATGAATATAGTTCTTTTTTGTGTATGATAGGTAAGTCTGCTATGATGTTAAGTGGTTGAATATAGTTTACAGGAAATCTTAGACTTAGGTTTTTCTGTTAATTTTCACTTGGTATTAGCTTGTAATTGTAATATTGTTGAAATTGGTGCTCGCTCAGAGATTTGATTTCTTGTCACTTAGTTTCAATGTTTGAGATGTTACTTACTTGCTTATTTATGCCTGTTACTCCCAATGGAGCATAGGCCGTCGACCAACATTCTTCAACCTATTCTGTCCTGGACTTTCCTTTCTAGTTCTACTCAATTGCTGTTCATTCTTCTCATATCTGTCTCCATTTATTGACGTAATGTGTTCCTTAGTCTTCCTCTTCTCCTTTGGCCTTGAGGATTTCATGTGAGGGATTTCCTTGTGACGCAGTTGGGTGCTTTCCTCAATGTGTGTCCTATCCACTTCCAGTGCTTCTTCCTGATTACTTCCTCCGCTGGAGTCTGGTTTGTTCTTTCCCAGAGTAGGTTGTTGCTAATAGTGTCCGGCAAACGGATCCGAAGTATTTTGCGTATACAATTGTTAATAAGCACTTGTATCTTCTAGATGATGGCTTTCGTAGTTTTCCAGATTTCCGCCCCATACAGAACTGTCTTGACATTTGTATTGAAAATTCTGACTTTGGTGTTGGTTGCCTATTGTTTTGAGTTCCAGATGTTCTTCAGTTGTAAATATGCTGCTCTTGCACCTTCGATCCGCGCCTTCACATCTACATCAGATCCACTGTGCTTGTCAATGATGCTGCCCAGATGTGTAAAGGATTTTACATCTTCCAAATCTTCTCCGTCAATTGTGATTGGATTGTTGCATGCTGTGTTGTATCGGAGAATCTTGCTTTTCCCTTTGTGTATATTGAGACCTACTGCTGCTGAGGCTGCTGCTACACTAGTCGTCTTCTCCTAAATTTGTTGTTGCGTGTGCGATAGAAGAGCCAAAACATCTGCTGAGTCCAGATCGTCCAGCTGTGTTCTAGCTATCCACTGTATCCCGTGCTACCCTTCAGATGTTGACGTCTTCATGATCTAGTCGATCACCAGGAGAAAGAGAAAGAGTGAGAGTAAGCGTTTGAGTTTTTACCACTGAGTTATTAGGGTAACGAATGACTTTCTTTAGAACTGAGATATTTACAATTGACTGATCACTGAGTAGTCACAATTCTCATATCTCTCTATCAATCTACCCAGATGCAGGCACACTTTGATGATTTATTCTAGACAGTACCAAACTTAAATCCAGGGTCTCTTGTCAATTACCTCCACCTTCTCAACTGCTCAGTATAGTGTCGCTATAATGAGTCACTTATACTGGAGAACAGCAATCCAATCACTCTTGATGGCGAAACTCTGGAACATGTAGAATACTTCACGTACCTGGGAAGCATCATCAATGAACAAAGAGTATCAAATGCAGACGTAAAGGCGAGGATTGGCAGAGCAAGTACCGCATTCCTACAACTGAAGAACATATAGAACTCAAAACAACTTTCAACCAATATCAAAGTCAAAATCTTCAATAAGAACGTCAAGACAATTCTATTGTACGGAGCTGAAACTTCAAGAACTACAACAACCACCATCAAGAAGGTACAAGCATTTATCAATAGTTGTCTACGCAAGTTAATCAACATCTATTGGCCGGATACCACCAGCAACAGCCTTTTGTAGGAGAGAACCAACCAGCTTCCAGCTGAAGAGGAAATTAGGAAAAGACGATGGAAATGGATAGGACATACATTGAGGAAATCATCAAACTGCATTACGAGACAAGCGCTAACTTGGAATCCTGAAGGGAAGCGGAAAAGAGGAAGGCCAAAGAACACATTACGTCGGGAAATAGAAGCAGATATGAAAAGGATGAATAACAACTGAGAAGAGCTTGAAAGGATTGCCCAGGACAGGGTTGAATGGAGAATGCTGGTGAGCGGCCTATGCTCCTTCACGAGGAGTAACAGTCGTAAGTAAGTAAGTTGATAATTAATTTATTCAAAAACAAACCAGATTTTTGAAAGAATTACTTGAAAAACAGCTTCATATAGCTATTCCTTTATCTTTACGTTTAACTATGATGTGTGACTTTCAAGCAATAATGAAGTTTTATTTATTGTTTATTTATGTTAGATATTATGTAAGCAGTATTAATTCGCTAAGTTAAACGGATTGATTTACATATGAAAATAAAGAATTGTAGAAAGTGCAAGCTGTTGATTGGGAAAGCATGCAGAACATAAAAATAGTAATGCGATAAAATCAGCAAGTCGAAACTTCATTTTCAAGTTCTTAACATTTATGTCAAATGCATAAAGCCTGATTTGTTTTACTCATAATATTAATGTTATACACAAAAATTAAATGTTCCAAATCTTACTGCCGCAAGACTATAATTTATGGACGAACCATTCAGATCTAGGATAACAGATCTTGGATTTTGCGGGAAATTACTCACTCATTTGACCAAATATCGTCTTAATATTTCAACTGATGTCAGTTCATGATGAAAAACTGCAAATCTAATTCCTAACCCTAACCATCAACTGTGAATCATAATCCTTATTCTTCAAACTGCTTAATTATCCTTATTTAGCCTTGTCAGTAGGTAAACACTCTCATGGTCATTTTGGCATCGTTCAAATGTCGTCCATAAATTATAGTCTCACCTTTACTGAAAGTATATTCAGTTGGTAACTACTAAAATTCTTATTTCTTATGGGGGGTAACGTTATCTTTTACAACTACAGTGGTATATTTTAATAGTTGAGTTTATGAGTCAATTGAAGCTAGACCACCATGGAAAACCTGGAAGCACTGGACGGCCGTTTTGTCAAATTGTGGGACTTCTCAGCAGCGCACATCCACGACCCTGCCTCGCAATTATTACAATATTCGTTTACATTTTTTAGAGGTTAGGTCACTTGTAAATTCGTGAACGAAGAGAAAAGTATTCAATATTATTTAAGTAGATCACATTTTACTTAAAGCATATTTACCTCAATGAACTCTAGAAAAACTGTATATTTTAGATAACACAATATTTTTCAAAATTGTTTTTTTGTGAATAAATTTAGATAACGACTACAATACTGAAAAATGCTTATTAAAACAAGTAATATGATACTTAAGTGATTAAGAGATAAAGGGTAGAACATGCTAATCTAAAATATAAGCGAAGAATGAATTTTTCTCTTAATATAATTTTATTTGGAATAATATAAATGTGATTACGTCAAAATTGTAGAGTAGTACAAATTTTGCACGTAATGGTTTGGGGTAAATGTTATGTTTCTGTGAGATAATATGCTTTTCTGTCATAGAAAACTTTAACTGACTGTGTAAAATTATCTCAATTTTAAATATCTGGGAACGATTAAAAACTGATTATTTAATCCTTTTAGAAGTAATACGAATTTCTTTTACTTTACAATAGATATCAGACGAAGTATGCTATGTTCAGCTTCCAGTTGTATTGAAGTGGCAGCGACACCAAATGTAGTTATCGAGAACACAAATGGGGTCAACCGAACATCTTGTTAAAATGTGAGAACCATACAGTAAATACTTCATTCGTGAAATGTTGATCAATTGTCTTAGAGTTTATTGTTCCTTCATTTCCACAGTAATCGTTGTCTGTTCTCCTTCTTAACCTTCTGCCTCCAAACACTTCACTTTTTAGATTGATGATACATACTATTTATATCTGTCGGCATCAGTAGCACACACCATAGTATGCCTAAATTCACTGTTTGGAAAATAAAATTGAATGTTTTAATCTAGTATAAATGTACAGTTATATGAACTTGATGAAAGTGTGGAATTCATATGAACAATAAATTGTAAAATTCAGATTATGTATTGCAAATTATAATGTGATGGATAAAAAGTGATTTCTACATTTTTTTCTCCTTGTCACTTATTGCATTCAATAATATTATATTACTGGTTTAGTTGTAAGTGTTGGTAAGTTGAAATGTCATTATACATTCAGTACTACCTTGCCAACCATATATTTCTTTTTATAGCTTAAAAACAGTTTGTCTAAAGATTGAAACATAGCATCAGTTGAATAAAATTAAATATATTTTTACTTACGTAACAGTTAGAAAAGGCATAAAAAGTTTCATTTTAGTAATAAAAAAAAGGTGTTTGTTATAACTTGTGGTTTTATGCTCCAATCAATGTATAATGTAATGATACCGCCAATTAGAGAACAGTGATTCATCGACCGGACTAATAACGCACAAAGCAAGTACGAGCAGTCTAGAGTCCTTATCCGTCCTACTTCCCGTCTAGCCCAACCTGTCAAGTTCAGTCTCAGCCGCTGCGATATGAATAATTTATTTAGGACATACTGGATTTATATATCAACCAAAGAGACCACAGCACACCATAAAATAAGAAACAACCTTTGTACAACATTTAGCCAAAAGTGACTATGAATAAGGGAGATAGTAATTGATAGACTGAGTATAACTCAAGAATAATCGATCGTATAATAACAGTTCATTGGTCAAAATAAAGCTCATAAATAGGAGGGATACGAATATGAATAGTTTAGTTATTTAATAACTACAGTAAAAGTATACGTACAATATTAGTCCAGAAATAGATTCCGACAGTCACCATTCATTATACTTAACGGAATGTGCTTATAAGGAGTGGTAAATGTATAACTAGAAATAAGCTATTTCTTTATATTAACTAATTTCTTCAATAATACATCGTTAAATGACAATTTAAATGAATAAATAAGTTATTTGTTAACAAATTTGATCATTATACAAAAAAAGTGTTATCTTAGTTCATGTTAAATTTTACCCTTGTTAAAATTGATTGATCATTTAATTTATATACTTCATTGATCATAAGAACTTTCTCCGGGAATTATACTTGTCCTTTATAGACAAAAAAATAAAGATAATATAACAGTAAATGATTATGATCGTTTTTCTTTTTCTTTTTTTTAATTTTTTTTTCACGACAACATATTGTTTATTAGACAATTTATTTATTTTTTAGTTATTCACTACTTATTTGTTTATTTTTTCAAACAAAAATTCTATTGAACAATTCATCAAAATTAATAAACAAACAAATGATTAAACAACTGAATTATGGATAATAATAAGAGAAGAAAATGAAGTATGAAGAATCATAGAATTCCTGTTGAATTATTTAAATTTCAATTAAGATTTTATAGAAAAGAAAGAAAAGAAAAACAAAACAAAACCAAAACTTAGCTCTTTTTTATATTCAACAATTCAGACTTGAATTTTTATACACAAGGGGAATAATTTAAATTTTATCCAGATTGAAAAGTAAAGATCAAATATTGATCCAAAGAGAAAAAAAATTAAGTTAAAAGTAAAATAATTAATCAAGTAATAATATTTATGAATAAAATAATAAATAAATAAAATTTTAATATCAGAAGGGTTTTTGTGGATATTATAGTGATTTTATTAGTTGAGATCATGGATCAATGAAAGCTGGACAACTATGGAAAGTCTGGAAGGACGAAGCGGTCGTCTAGTGCTTCCAGGTTTTCCATGGTAGTCTAGCTTTAATTAACTCATGATCTCAACTATTGAAATAAAATTTTGGTAATTTTAGAAAAAAGAATATTCTGGAAAATGCGTGAACTCTTTGTAATTCTTTATCAAAGTAAAGTTTTTCTAAATTTAAAATTCTTCTGTAAAAATAAGTATGGTTTACTTTTGATTAATAGATGATTAAGAAGATTGACTTTCACGTAATAATAAAGTTATTTATGAAAAGAAGAGGGTTTTGTGGAAATGTTAGTAATTTAGTAGTTAAATTCATGAGACAATTAAAGCTAGACTACCATAGAAAACCTGGAAGCACTGGACGGCTATTTCGTCCTAGTATGGGACTCTTCTGAAGTGCGCATCCACAATCCCGCTAGCGGGATCGGTTGATCTTAGACATTAATACCACTGGATGTCAACTCAGTCGTCTATAGGTTAAACGTTCACGTGCGAGACCGATAGGTTCTGGGTTCGAATCCCACAAACAAAATCGTGAATGTACACTGCTGAAGAGTCTCATACTGGGTCAAAACGGTCGTCCAGCGCTTCCAGGTTTTCCACGGTGGTCTAGCTTTAATTGATTCATGAATTTAACTAGTAAACTATTTCTAAACGTAGTTGTTTTTACAAGATAAGTGAGTTCTTTTGATTAGAACAATAAGAGAGTAACACATATAGGTGAACAATATTGTTTTCAGTTTGATCGTCACCAAGTTTTACTCCAATATACAGGAATATCTATGCTGATATCTTAAAAGTATCAAACAGAGCCCTGTAATCGGATAATGGCCAGACAAAGACTATACTTAGTTCCATCTTGGGACATCTGGTTTGCTGTATTCATATAATAGGTAAGACTAAATCATTTCGAGTGATCTCTTATAGACTTTTATTGTTCCTCAACATAGATTGACTCTGCCCTCTGCATATGGAGAAGCTAAAGAAATCCAAACCTATAGCTATAATTCATGTGTTCGGATGAAATTCGTGGCGCTTCTATTTCTTCTTAGTCTGGATATGATTGAACAAACATTTTTCACATCCTGTATTTCTTTATCATTTATCATTTTCATCCGTTTATATTTTTCATCTATCTATTTATTTTTATACTTCTGTTACGTGGTTTTTATAATTTCTAGTGATTATTATTTTAATGCATATTTACCAAAGTTTTATCCATATTCTATGCTAAACTATTCATTAGAGGAGTCCCACAATAGGACGAAACGACCGTTCAGTGCTTCCAGGTGATCTAGCTTCAATTGACTCACGATCTCAACCATTGGAATTATTCATTAGAATGTTTATTTTTTTATTATTCTCTTTATCAGTGGTATACCTGTATTTCTACTATCAATTTATATTTTTCATCTATAGTTATGTAATCTATTCCATTATGATCATAAATCATTTTAATTGGTTTGATATTTTTAGATATTCCTGTAGATTGGAATAAAGTTTAATAACGATCTGACTGAAAACAATACTGTTCATTTATATGTGTTGTTCTCACTTTAACGATGGGCATCTTTATTATTTTAAAGAATATGTACTTTCCTAAGCTCATTAATTTTGTTTAAATTCATATCTAACAAAAGCACAATGTATCCATTCCCTTTGACCTACTTACACTTAAGTATAGTCAGATGACAAAGAGCTGTGTTGTATAGGGGAAAACAAAGCAAAACAAATGACTACATTGAGTTATAATATTAATCTAAATGTTTTATCCTAGTTATTGATTTTTTCTGAAATTTGTCAACAATTTAGAATGGTAGAATCTAAATAAAAATTGTAAAATATACATCTGGACATACAATTGTCAAAAATTATTGATATAAGGATTTGTGGAGATTTTATATTTCATACCATAGACTGAGTTTAATAAATTAGTTATTAGCAACCATTATGTCCTGGTTTTCATTAGTTATATAAGGTTAATCCATCATGTGCACTATGAAAAAAAATACTGATATTCTTGTTCAAATTCATATCAGCACTGATTGATTTGACAATATAATTCACCTATAAAAATATTATAAATTGTGAGAAAGAAATATCAGAAGTATGTGATACAATACATTTCGAACAAACTGATCACACATACACTTGTTAAGAACATTTATATATAAAAATAAAAAGTCAACTAGACTAGAAATGGAGAGTAAGAGGAGACACGGATAATAAAATAATAATGTGAAAATAATTTGGAACCTCGTCACTCTGGATAATAAGCTAATGTTACTATCATCATCTATTGCCAAAGACAGAATTAAAACAGGTCATAAGATTGATCTTTTTGTGGTGTTATACAAAAGTGCAAAAGAGCATAGACTGAGGTTTATTGAAACCTTAGTCTCTGTGTATTCAAAAAGAGTTTCTTCCCACCTTAAACTTACCCCGGTAATATATATATATATATATATATATATATATATATATATATATATATATATATATATATATATATATAAGTGGATCTAAACATGTCTAAATCATCTAGTAGTACTGTCATTGGTTGATATAATTGTATTTATTTATTTATTTGAACACATAAATATTGGTACAAAGGGGCAACGAATACATATGCGCTACACAAGTCACTCGATTTGTATATGGGCTATGATACTGCCCGGATGCCCAGACCGAAGCAGATGGTTTTCTTAGGTGGCCACACCCGGAGCCTTTGACCTAGAAGTTTGATCCACTAGGCATTGGACATTTGATAACAGTAATATGAGTTGAATAATTGAATAGAAAAATATGGATAAAATTAATAAAAGCGTATTATTGCTTATGCAAATAACTTTAGGAATGAAAATTCACAATTCGGTTATTTTTCATCTCATGAAATAAACAAATTAAAAATCTCAAATTTTGATCTCTTAATAAAATTAAATAAAGAGAGAACAATATTTGAAAAATAAAATGAATTTATTATATTTCAAGGCTTCTCATTAGCCACAAACAGCTCAAATTTACAGTAGAACTATTATGATAAAAGAATTTTAATACTTATTATAATTAATGAAGTTTAGTTCTGAAACGACTTAAGAAAGAAAAGTAAACAATATATCTAACATAATAGTTAAGATTGATTATTATTTATATTCAGAATGGGGATTTGTGTAAATTGTAGTATTTTAACAATCAAATTAATGAGTCCGTTTATGTTAGACCACTGTTGAAAACCTAAAAGAACTGGACGGCCGTTTCGTCCTAGTATAGTACTCTTTAACAGTTGGCATCTACGATCTCACATGTGAGACTGGAAAGGGGAGAAGAGAGAAAGTTGTAAGTGATTACAATGAGACAATTAATAAAAACAAACTGTTGACAAATGATTAATGATCAAGGGACTTACTTACTTACTTACTTACGCCTGTTACTCCCAATGGAGCATAGGCCGCCGACCAGCATTCTACAACCCACTCTGTCCTGGGCCTTCTTTTCTAGTTCCATCCAATTCTTGTTCATTTTTCTCATATCTATCTCCATTTCCCGGCGTAATGTATTATTTGGTCTTCCTCTCCTCCTTCGACCTTGAGGATTCCATATGAGGGCTTGTCTTGTGACGAGTTCGGTGCTTTCCTCAATGTGTGTCCTATCCACTTCCAGCGCTTCTTCCTGATTACTTCCTCCACTGGGATCTGATTTGTTCTCTCCCACAGTAGGTTGGTGCTTATAGTGTCCGGCCAGAGGATCTGAAGTATTTTGCGTAGACAACTGTTAATAAACACCTGTATCTTTTGGACGATGGATTTCGTAGTTTTCCAGGTTTCCGCGCCATACAGTAGAACTGTCTTGACATTTGTATTGAAAATTCTGACTTTGGTGTTGGTTGCCAATTGTTTTGAGTTCCAGATATTCTTCAGTTGTAAATATGCTGCTCTTGCTTTGCCAATCCGTGCCTTCACATCTGCATCAGATCCACCGTGTTCATCGATGATACTACCCAAATATGTAAATGTTTTTACATCTTCCAAATCTTCTCCGTCAATTGTGATTGGATTGGTACATGCTGTGTTGTATCGGAGAATCTTGCTTTTCCCTTTGTGTATATTGAGACCTATTGCTGCTGAGGCTGCAGCTACACTGGTTGTCTTCTCCTGCATTTGTTGTTGCGTATGCGATAGAAGAGCCAGATCATCTGCGAAGTCTAGATCATCCAATTGCATCCTAGCTATCCACTGTATCCCGTGCTTCCCTTCAGATGTTGATGTCTTCATGATCCAGTCGATCACCAGGAGAAAGAGAAAGGGTGAGAGTAAGCAACCTTGCCTGACACCGGTCTTTACTTCGAACGACTTTGTCAACTGTCCTCCATGCACGATTTTGCAGTTTAATCCATCATAGGAATTCCCTATGATATTGACTATCTTCTGAGGCACGCCGTAGTGTCGAAGAAGCTTCCATAGGGTTGTTCTGTCCACGCTATCAAATGCTTTTTCGTAGTCAATGAAGTTGATATAGAGTGATGAATTCCATTCAATTGATTGTTCCACAATGATCCGTAAAGTTGCGATTTGGTCTGTGCACGATTTATCCTTACGGAATCCTGCCTGTTGGTCTCGAAGTTGGGCGTCTACGGAGTCCTTCATCCTGTTTAACAATGCCCTGTTGAAGACTTTTCCTGGTATTGAGAGAAGAGTGATTCCCCTGTAGTTGTCACAGTTGCTGAGATCGCCTTTCTTTGGCATTTTGACTAGAAGTCCTTCTTTCCAGTCTTTTGGTACCTGTTCCTCATCCCAGATCTTTCTGAAGAGAGTTTGGAGTATCCTTGCAGTTACCACTACGTCTGCTTTCAGTGCCTCTGCAGGAATGCTGTCTAGTCCTGCTGCTTTCCACTCTTGTCTGATAGCTATGCTGATTTCTTCAATTGTCGGTGCGCCAACATCAATCGGGAGGTCCGTGAGTGCTGCTTCGATGTTGGGTGGGTTCAGTGGGGCTGGTCGATTCAAGAGTTCTTTGAAGTGTTCCACCCACCTGTTTCGTTGTTCTTCAATGTTGGTGATTATCTTGCCTTCCTTGCTTTTCACTGGTCGTTCTGGTTTACGGTGATTTCCAGAGAGTTTCTTTGTTGTGTCATACAGTTGTCTCATGTTTCCTTCTCTGGCAGCCTTTTCCGCCGTCAATGCCAAATCTTCCACATATTTACGTTTGCCGGTCCTGATGCTCCTTTTCACTTGCTTGTTTACTTCTGTGTATTCAGCCTGTGCCTTGACTTTTTCTGCTCTTGTTCGACTGGTGTTGATTGCTGCTTTCTTGTTCCTCCTTTCTTGAATCTTATTCAGTGTATCGACCGTGATCCATTCCTTGTGATGGTGCTTCTTTTGGCCCAGAACCTCATGACATGTTGAAGTAATTGCCTCTTTTATCTCTTTCCAGTTGCTCTCCATAGTAGTTCCTTCTCCATTGAGTAGATCATGAAAGGCCTGGAACTTATTGCTGAGGGTTATCTTGAATTCATTGAGTTTGTCATAAAATTAAAATTAACATCTTGAGTGAATGTCAGTGGGATTTATTGCTTTAATTCAAAGAGATAATGTAACTGACACGCGTGAAAATAGTATAACTATTCTGCCATGGGAAAGAACTATATCATACTTTTTTTCTGGATGCAAAGGCCAGATCGAAAACGCTTGATGGTAATGGTCTCTTCAAAACGGAGTAAACGTGATGTACAATGCCTGTTGAATATCTCGAATGCTTTTGAGGTATCCACGTTGTTTCTACTATCCATTAATTGTTTAATGATATCACTTGTGAAAACTTTACTTCCTCTCAGGTACAACTTATGAAAAATATGTTCCAAAAGCCTTGTAGGTGCCCTTCTTTCAGTTCCTCCTATGTACTTTCCTCCATAAACACATGTAAATCCGCAATTACATTTGAAAGTGACCTTAGATGGGCATTGAGCCACTTTTGATCGATTGAAGGCACATCTTACTCTATAAACCGAAATTAGTTGAGCTTCAGGGAAGCCAACTCTAGAGCTGCTCTAATCCTTCTATATATCCTTCCTGAAATCTCTACAGCACTGAATGCAAGCCAGATAAAGACAGGTTTTCTATTAACAGTTTTTTGTTTAGGACTTTCCGTAATTGTTTTTCTATACTTTAATATAAACTTCTCTGGATATTCATTTTTTATAAAGCACTTTACAATGTATGTCATTTCTAATCAGTAACTTGTTGTTTTATAAACAAAACACTATTGGTTTATACGAAAAATTGACAAGTATATTAAATTTCATCCAAAGTGTAAACACAGTAACTTCTTGTTTTTAATGGGTATAAAATTATTTTAGTTTTTTTAATCAACAAAGTAAACACGTATTTTGTTTACTTATCTCTTACATATCAGGAAAAAATGTACAGTTTAATTATAAGGGTACACTCATACTATTCTCAGGAGATTGAACCATATCAGATCTTCTATCACCATATATATCGTTCGGTATAGGAATATTGTTGTAGTTACTATCAAATAGCGACACATAAATAAATAAAGAAATAAATAAATAACTGTAAATAAATGTAAACACTTTTGATGTAAACTTCTCAAAATGAAACTCAATCTAACTTTCCTTACTATATACTGGGTGTTACTGTAATAATTATGATGATCAACAATAAAATTGTACCACTGAACAAAAGTAGGAAAGGTTTTCAGTTGTGTTTTTTTTTAAGTTTTCTGAATGGGAATGAGAGACTAATAATGCTAATGTATGTAATAAGAGAGTTTACAAGTAAAGTTTTAATTTTATTTAATATTCATTAATATTAAGTGAAAGTACGATAACGTTATAAAACAGAATTTTGCAATATTTATTCATTGAACACCAGTTAAGAAACAGTATTCAATTTCACTACAGCATTATAAGACTGATATTAAAACTTTTATATTCCTATCTTAATGGAAAGTTTGTATAAAGAGGGACATTTACTATATCAGTGAGATATGTATATCATTCTAAACTAGTTTGTTCAGATTACTTTATACATATTCAGGGTAAGTACTGAGCGATTATCATATCCAGGATAAATATCACAAGAACAATGCATAAAATATGCCGATATGCTGACAGGTGAAAAATCCCCCATATCATGTTGCAGTGAATGAGAACACCTAATGTATCTTAATACAACATTACAGAAAATCCTGAGAACTATACAGTTGATACTTAGTTTGCAAAATATTTATAAATCGTCTCAAACTTCATTGTTCCTTCATTTCCATATCAGTCACTCTCTATTGTTGTTCCTTTCTATTCAGTGTTTTCAACCTTCTGCCTCCAGGTTTTTTCACTTTCGATTGGTGATACATACTACTTTTATCTGTCGACATCAGTACACACCACAATGTCACTTTGTTGATGTCGGAATGTCAATAGAAAAGATATATTTATTTACAAATCTTAATTCTGTTTACAAAAAAAAACAACTGAGAACAAGAGCATTTGTTCTTTTACACATCATTAGGTTAAATTATGATCAAAATTTTCATCAAAAATTATTATTTTAGAACTAAAAGTGTGATCAAATCACACTTGATAAAACTGAACTTCGATATAATTTCAATTTAACTTATCAGCTTACTGCTGGGCACCTGATCTCCATCGATTCGAGTTGAACAGGAGTATATATATATATATTGCTGCAGTTTTCATCTTATGACCATTTGTCATCCATGTTTTCAAAACTACTTACATTTTATTACATGGATTTCGTCTAACATTGTTATTTCGTAGTTTCTTAACACATGCATGAATCTTTACATATTTTAACCTAAAAGTCAAAACTTTACCTGGTAATTAATAAATGTTTAACTACCATTTCACATTTTATCTGAACATACAGAATGCTTGTAAATGACTCATATGTTAGAAAGCAGTTATAAGACAGTATACATATTACTAAAACACAAAATGAAATTACATTAAGCTATTGATATTTATCTGTCTCATGGTTATAAAGATCCATTTATGAGTGAAAATAAGATTTCCTTCGCCCTTTAAAATTAAGTTATTATGTTTACTAGTCAAAGCAATGAATGATCCTTCAAGTACGAATCTATAGTGAATCTTGTTAGCGACGTCACTTATTCATAGTTCATCATTTATGTGCTCGCTAGTGAATATGTTCTAGAGGAAATTTTCAGAGTTTTACTGTAAAGTTATGATTAGTCGATCTAGACCGTATCACTTGTGAGGAAGTCTACCTAAAGAGAAAGTGGATTGACCGAGGTTAGTCATGTATACCATTGGATTCTAGCTTAGTGATTTAGAGGTTACCATTTACGCGGCACTGAAGGTCCTAGAATCGATTCCGGGTTGTGAAGTCCTGTGTGTGCGTTGTTGTGAAGTTCCATACGAGAACGAAACGGCTGTACGGTACTTTCAGATTTCAATGCCTGTTCAGCTCGAATCGTTTTGTAATTTCAATGATGCTCATAGAAAACCGATAACTTCTTTTTTACTTTATTGAATTGACTGTTAAGTAATGTTTCATATCTATAAGTACATTCACACTTATTTTATCAATTCTAACCATTGTGAATAATAAATTCTTTATAAGGAACAATTTTATGTTTTGTAAATCATTCTGTAACTTATTCAGTTTTCTACATATTATTACTTATATTCAAAGTAACTCGTATTCCAAATTTCTACTTGTTAATAAACGAACAATGTTGACAGAGTTAATTTAATTTGTATCACGCACTTAAATAACTCAAATTCTACTATTCTCAATACGTTATTTACATTGTCCTTAAAATTATCTAAAGCTTATTTTCTGGAGTATATTAATGCTCTGTTTATAACATTGTTTTAAAGTAGGTCAGTATCGTTTGGTTTTAAAGAAAAGAGATCTTACTTTAATTACCGTGCATATACTTCTGAAAGTTAAGTATTTATTTATATATCTGAGCAATAAGAAAGGAACAATCCACCCTCCTGTCTCCAAATGAAGTTTCAATAAAAAACTGTTTTGATGGGTTTTGCCAATTTGTCAAACCAACCCCCGTTACTAGATCCAAAAGCAGTAAGTCCAACTTTTCATCTTCCCATGACTTTAACTTCTTTCTTCTACATGTTTTGCCTTGTTTTTGTTTTGAATAGTAGTATTCTTTGAATCTAAACAATTTATTTACCATAAATTATGCATCATAGACATGTTATAGTGGCCGTGTATAACTAATATGTAATAGTTATTTCGAATATGATAAGTTTGTGATTCTGATTTCAGTAAGTTATTCAAGATAAATGCTAAATGTTATGATCTAAGTGTTCAGCGGCATACATGAAGTATAGAGCTCAGTTCTGATTTCACAATATAATACTCGTGGTGATGACAGATAGCTGATTTGACGGAAGCTGATAATTGATTTTCGTATGACAAGTTCAGTTATTAGATGAAAGCAACATTCATTTTGTGAATATCAGAAGAAACATATAAACTAGTTTCATATCATTATTTCAAGCAATAACAGTTTTATAGGGTATTTCAAAGACTAAATAAGTTAGTAATGCTGAAATGTGGCTTACAGTGAGACCTAGGAATATGGACTCAGTAGTTTAGTCGGTAACGAGTTAGTGTTGGAAGTGAAATATTCTGGGTTTAATAAAAATAAATTTGACTCTGAAGTTTTGACACTTAACGATGTTTCTTCAAAAACAAATATTTTATATCGGGGGTTTATTCATGATAAAGAATGATTTCGACCAGTTTTTACCTTTGCATAAAATGAATTCCTGTTAGTAGAAGCTGAAAGTCATTAGCACTTGACATCTTGTCTACAATGAGTTTCAACGATCCATTCATCTTAACTTATTTATTGAAATATTTTATTTATAACAGAAGTAAAGGAATTCGGTAACTAGAGTTAGTTATGCTATTTTTAAGTCCATGATTTCAAGTCAAATTTTCAATTTAAATACAAGTAATTTACTCATTCCCAGTCGTAGCTTGTCAATAGTATTAGTAACGAAATCAATTACACTACTGTATTCTGGATATATAACTTCACCTGTAGCTCCTTTAAGTTTACTGCCTGGCCTAAGCCCTGCTAAAGGAGGATGTTTGAGCATAGGGTCAGTGATCCCATCTCATAGAAAACAACCTCGCTCAAAATATACTAACCATAATAATTCTGGATATGTAATAATAGTTTGACTTGTGTTTGATATTATAAAGGTTGGGAAAAATGTGACTTTAACAAATCGTTTAGAGATCCTTATCATATTAAAAGACTAATATTTGAACGAAGAATATTCTTTTGAATAAATTCTCTTCAGGTTCAACAATTATATATCCAAATTAATAATCCGAAAAATGGCCAGGTTAAGGGCAAAGTACATCGTTTAAAGTATGTGAATATAGGATTGTTGAACAAATTACAATAAAATTGTTAATGTTGATATGACTCAGATAGAATGTTAAATTGAATCTGCATATATGTTAAGTGAAATTTAAGATCCATGATCACAATAAACATTGGTCAGATAGGGTGAGAGAAATAATAGTGCAATTACAATTCGGTCAAATGTAGGTATCATTACCAAGGTTTGATTTGATAATTTCGAATAAATTGAGCTTTGGGTAGATTGCTATAAATAAATAATATACTTGTAATACGAAAATTTGAATAGAAAAATTAGATTTTCTGACGTTTCGTGACTTAGTGTAAGCCACTTCTTCAGAGAATAAATAACGAAACGTCAAAAAATCTAATTTTTCTACTCATTGGGATATTACAAATTCGGTCAAATGCTTAGTGGAAGGCTGTATTGTGTGAAAAATTAGTGATATAATAAGGAGGGATAAATGCGAAATGAATGAATCATGTATTGGGGAGATTAATAATGATGTTTAACCAATAGTAATGGTAATAATGAAAAGATTTGTGAATAAAGATACCAGAGACAATTGCAATTGACTATGAAAGGTCGTAATGAAATTATTGATTAATTGGTCTTGATGTTAGCCAGGGGACGAGGAGTGGTTGAGGGTATTTCTTCTGTATGAATAGCTCCGGCTACTGCTACAAATGTTAACTTTCAAGATTTGTTATCAATGCTAATGATGATGGATTAGTTTTTGTTAATTACTTTATTGCACTTATCGGATATGAAATTGATTTTAGTTAATAACATCATCACTATCATTAAGAGACTAATACTTCTAGAGCTTCTAACGATTCAATTCTGATAAATTTTAAATATTAATTTTCCATGACAATGTTCAGACTGATAATTTCATCAACTACTGTAGATCCCTGTGTGAAAAGTTAGAAAAAAGGATTTATCTACGTGTGGTAAATTAAAATTTTGAACTAAATACAGTATTTTTCACATAACATCTCACATACAATTATTATGTGTTTTATGTAAATAAGATGTTATTTGTAACTATGTACTACTAAATTTACTTGGTGTTGTTTTGCTTGTATCTTCTCATCGTTATTTAGCACTGCGATTGGTCAGTCTTATGTTGGCATATGTGAATCCTGTACGGATTCCCCCGATATAGCCTTAAGTCACAAGCTTTATAAGCAAAAATGGATAGTGGCTAGCAGTGGAATCCAGGAAACGCGTTTCGTCATATTTGGGACTCGTCAGTTTGATGTACCTGGATCCCGGAGTTGATATTCACTCTGGGACTCGAACGCAGTACCGTTCGCTTCAAACGCCATCGCGTTATCCACTTAGCTACTGATACTAGAGGATGCACATATGCCAACACGAGACTGATAAATTGCAGTCCTAAATAACAGTGGGAAGATGCGGGTAAAACAACACCAAGTGAATTTAAACTTCACCCCATTGCACAAACAGGTGGCTATCAAGACTCAGTAGGTAGGTTGATAACGTGATTGCGTTTGAAGCAAACGGTACTTGGTTCAATTTCCGGAGTGGACATAAACTCTAGGATGCAGGTTTATCCAGATGACGAGTCCCGAATAGGACAAAACGCGCGTCCTGCATTTCACTGCTAGCCACTACCCATCTTGGCGTGTTATCTTATTTACTACTAAATTTTTAAAGGTCAAAGATTCACATATAATTGAGAGTTATTGTACTTGCATAAGATGAAATATATTTGCGACCAAGATAATTCTATATTTCAGTGTTCTTTTGTTTTCTGCAGTTCTTCAGTTTACTGATCGCATGATGAACACAGTCTACAAAATTTAATAAAGCTACATGGACAACATTTTTTGATTTACGAATTTAGTTAAGTGCATTAACTAAGTGGATTACTTAATAGTAATAAATATTCAAAAGATACTATTTAGTGTGATCAAATATAAATGGGTACATTGTTATGACTGTCAGAAGCGAAGACTCATTAGTTACACTATAACTTTAAGTTTTCCTGTTGAATCATCGAGTTTGTCCTGTTAGTCGTGATGTCGCTGTCAAGGTTTTTGTTTGTATGGAGTATTTGTAATATGTTTATATATATATATATATATATATATATATATATCTGAAGGCGTTTTGTGGATATTATAGTAATTTTATTAGTTGAGATTATGAGTCAATTGAAGCTAGACCACCTTGGAAAACCTGGAAGCAATGGATGGCCATTTTGTCCTATTGTTGATATAATTCAGCATATGCTTACTAATGACTGGCTTCAAGAGAGGCAATGGAGTTCAACTGGGTTTGTTTTGAAATAGTAACTCATTGAAGATAATGGTGGACGGTGGCTAAATTTCGTGAATTGGATGAAGATAGACAATAAATCCGTTAAGCGTTCGCGCGCGAAACTGATGGGTCCTGATTTCGAATCTCGCGGGGGAGGGGAGGGATCGTGGATGCGCACTTCTGAGGAGTCCCACAATAGGACGAAACGGCCACCTAGGTTTTCCATGATGGTCTAGCTTTAATTGACTCATGATCTCAACTACGGGAATTACTACAATCTCCACAAAACCCCTTCTGATATTATTGTTTATTATCGATCATAATCTTTAGTAGTAGACGCATACTACTGAGAAATGTTTAGCAATAATAAAACAGTTGTTCAATATCATATAAAGGCATTTTTGTCATTATTTATTGGAAAGAAATCTAAATTTTCATTTGAAATTATCCGAGTTTCTTTTTCCTTTTAACTTGTCACTTAATTTTGTTTATATCATCTTTATTATTATAAACTTTCAATGGTATTTATAGTTACGAGTTATATTCAATAAATAAACTAACTTCATCAGGATATTTGTAACAATTCGATAGAAGAAAAAAAGAAACACGTAACCATTTTACCATGTACAATTGAATACACGGGAACTATCAATAAGTCAAATTTATAAAAAACAAAACACCAAAAAAACAAAAATTACAATTAATACAAGAAAAGTTGAAAACATTTCCAAAAATTAAAACAACTTATATCCTTGTTTAAAAGAAATGAAAATTGGCTTTTATTATTTGCTGTGTATATTATAACAAAATAAACATTACTGTTTTTAGTTATTGAAAACAGTAAGCGGTCGTCATTTTTTTTATTTTTTGAGGTAAAATTCAATTTATTTTACATTTATATTGACATCATGTAAATACTACTTTGTAACTTGGGAAAAAAAGGTTGTACAAATTTTTCAAATGTTGATTTATAGTTAGTTATTTGATGCTAATTGAATCTAAAATATTGATCGTTTTCATATTTGGCATTTTGTTTCATTCATAACCATTGTTCAATTAACTAGATATTATTATTATTAGCTTAACTAATCTTTGAAATTAATCCAGCATCATATTCACATACTGCTTAACAGCATTTAATGTTAAGATAAAGTTTTATATATATATATATATATATATATATATATATATATATATATATATATATATATATATATATATATATACAGACTGGACTTATGTATGGTACACTGATCACGTTTCCATGTTTTTAGATAATACATGTACTGAACAATCTTAGAATTAAATTTGTATCGTTCCTAAGAATAACGTCTTAGTTAACTTACACTCAGAGCTATGTTTAACTGAACACATTTTAATTTATTTGAATTTACATCATCATAGTCTGTTCTTAATGGATTAAAATTAAACATATATATTATTGGATTTCAATTTAGTGACCGGAATATCAATCACTTTTCATGATACTTGAATACCCTGAATTTGATCACCTGTGGTTGGATCAGTGATGCTTAGTGTTGAGGAGTTCTATACTAAAACAAAACAGCTTTCTGGTACTTTCTGGTTTTTATTGTTTGTCAAATTAAGATCAGTGCATGATGTTAACCGTAAAATCCAAAAATATTCATTAAACCCATTTAATAATTAATTATCTTTAGCTTGATCTAAAGTATAGTATATGATTATAAAAGATGTTAGAAAAATATATAATGGTAAGTAAAAACGTTTTCTCTTCATCCTTACAAATGAAATACTTTGCCGAGTCATTGTTTATTTACAGTTCACTGTGACTGATTTAAAGATTTTTAGTTATATTCTCCGAATTGATCATCGAGCTTTTCACTGGCAAACAGTTAAACATCAGTTGTACCGGTTTGAATTTACAGTGAATTTTACTTAGAAATGTCAACGAATGTTACTTGTCTTAAGTTACCGATTAATATGTTCAAATATAAGCAGAAATGTATTGTTTATAAAATCTGTTTTAAATATGAATTATAAATTAATTACATTGTTATGATTGGATTGAACGTCTTTCTAGAGTATTCATATATCTTAATCTATTATATACAAGCTTATAGAATAAGTTTTAAAGTCCATCTTTTCAGAAATTCATTCTCATCTATTTCGTTAAATAACTACATTATTCTGGTTACTGTATTTGACAATTATGTAAAACTATGTTTTATAAAATGAATTTCCTATTCCACAAGTGAAGTTATAGAGATATTAGATACTTATTAATATTTGTTAATAAGAACATTAGATAAACTTAGCTTCTTGAAGGTAATTCACACTTGCAGTAACATCGGTAAATTTAATAAATTTAAATAATATTTGTTCTAATCACTAGATTATTAAGCAATTTATTAGTTTTATTATGGCTTACAATTTTGTTTTATTTTTCTAATTGTAGATAACTTCAACTACTCTGTTATGGTATTAGAAATGACCTTGGATACAATATTCATACATCAACAGTCTGTTTTAATCTCAATAGAAAGAATTAATGGTCTCTCGTTAATGTATCACATTATTATAATTCGTATGACAGATGTACTTGCGAAAAAATTATTGAACTATATCATCTCAATCATTGCTACCTGTATAAACTTAAACATGTCTGTAGATCGTCATGCGTTCTGTAACTATTCAAAGAGTATGGTAGTATTAATGAATTTCCTTTTAGCATTAAAATCTCAATGATGTATTTAATAAAGAACTAGGTACTAGTGATAGTGTTAACCAATGAGATAGACGCTTAACGTTAGTCAATTTTGAAACATCTAATTCTAACTAATGTTCATTGGATTCATCCATATATTAGATTTTTATTTAATTTTTAAGTTAACATAGGTTTAAAGGTATTGCGTTGTTAGTTTAACTTTTCATAAGGTAGCTCCTCACATAGAAGTTTAACCATTTACTTGGATACTTTCTGTATCACCGATCTAGTTAGCTAATGTGCTAACAAATTTAAGACATATTGAAAGTGCTTCAGATTAAATCGTGTTGATTATTTGCTTAAAAGTAGGATAGAAGTAGTTGAGGGTCCTACTGAGTTTGCTAATCTTAAAATCAAAACTGGTGTGTCTATGTCTGGCGAAATAATGATGTGGATACAATAGGGCCGTTTGGTGTCCTGTGATTTGTAGCAATGTCTGTACGTTGATAAAAAAAACATATCCGGCGGTTTGCTTTATAACACTTTACTTGAACGAAACATGGGTATTAAAAAGAGAAAATCTTTACGTTGGTAGCAGTTCCCTAAACGTTTCCTGGTAGCCTTACTCAAGAATGTTAAACTTTACGATTAAGCAAGGCTGATGTTAAGTTTATAACATATGTTTCAAATCGCTAACAGTTGACATATTGGAACGTATAGATACTGTGTAGGTCAGCGACCTATGTTGAGAAAGGCAGTAAGTGACTAAAAATGGTTTAGGGTTGACCAAACAAATATGTATGATTAGTTGTAAAGTTAGTGTTTTTTTAAACTTGTATAAGGAGGTTGTACAGATAGTAACAGAAGTATGCGTGATAACCACAACAGATATTGCCATATAGGGAGGCTGATGCCCCTTCTTACAACCAGAGCAACAATTAATATAGGTGCGTGGAATGTTAGGAGAATGTGGAAGATCGGGGGCATAAATCAAATAGCAGAGGAAATGAGGAGATAAAAGTTGGCATTACTCGGAATCAGTGAAACCCATTGGACCCAATCTGGACATAAAGCATAGATTTTGGAGAGACGCTCCTGTATTCTGGCCACGAAGAAAAAAATGCTCCACACACTGAGGGAGTTGCTTTGGTGCTTTTCGAAGAAGCACGTAGAACACTTGTGTGATGAAAATCTTGTGGGCCCAGGATCATCAAAGCATCTTTCAAAACGAAGGAAAGAATTACAGTTAATGTTATCCGCCGCTATACACCCACCATTGATAGCAATGAAGATCTATGATAGTCTGCAGTTGATTGTAGAGAAGTGTTCATGAAAGGATTTGACCATTCTGGTGGAAGACATAAACGCCAAGGTCGGTATGGACAATATCAGGTACAAAGATATCATGGGACGATATGAACTGGAAACTAGAAGAAAGGAACGAGAATGGTGACAGGTTTGTGAATTTCTGTCCAATCAAAAAATTGATTATAGGCCGAACAATATTTCCACACAAACGCATACACAAAGCTACATGGGTCTCACCGGACCACACTATGAAGAACCGGATAAATCATATTTGCATCAGTAAAGAATTCACAAGGTTACTGGAAGACGTGAGAATCAGGAAAGGAGCTGACATAGCTTCAAATCCCCACCAACTGGCGGTTGCCAAGATGAAACTGAAGCTAAAGAAACACTGGACAACTAGACAAACAGCATTACAAAGGTTCAACACAGTCTTCTTTTGAGATACTGACAATTTAAGGTAACTCTCAACAACAGGTTCCAAGTCTTACAAGATCTACTGGAAGAAGAAAGAATTACTATGGAGGACAACTGAAAAGGGATCAGAGAAGCACTAGCTTCAACGTGTCACGAGGTTGTGGGCTGCAAAAAGCATAATCATCGAGAATGTATCTCTATCGAAACCCTAGACAAGATTCAAGAAAGGAGGAACAAGAAGACAGCAATTAACAACAATAGTCGAACAAGAACAAAGTCAAGTCACAAGCTGAATACACTGAAGCAAATAAATAAGTGAAGAGGAGCGATAGAGCTGACAAGCAGAATTATGTGGAAGACCTAGCAACAACGGTGGAAAAAGCTGTAAGAGCAGGAAACATGGGACAACTGTATGACGCGACGAAAACACTAACAGGGAAATATAGTAAACCAGCGACACTGGCCAAGGACAAAGAGGGCAGAACAATCACCGAAATACAAGAGCAGAGGGAGAGATTGGTAGAATACTTTGAGGGACACTTGAATAAGCCAGCTACATTAAATCTACCAGATATCAAAGCAGCACAGATCTTGCTATAGATATCACTCCACCAACAATTGAGGAAATAAGGGTGGTCATCAGAAAAATCAACAGTGGAAAAACAGCAGGATCTGACGATATACCAGCCGAAGCACTAAAGTAAGACGTCAAAGTAACTGAAAAGACGCTTCAAGTTTCATTCACGCCCTTCTATCCTATACACACAAACATATGCAGATGGAGACAACAACTCTTGCAACAGCCTCTGTATCAGTAGGCCTCAACATACACAGAGGAAAAGCAATGTTCTCACATTTAACACAGAGAGCGCCAACCCAATCACACTTGATTGAAAAACTCTCTGGAAGAAGTGGAAACTCTCACGCATCTGGGAAGCACCACTGTTGAACGTGGAGGATCTAATAAAAACGTAAGGTCAAGGATTGGCAAAGCAATGGTGGCATTCCTACAACTGAGGAACATATGCAGCTCAAAATAACTATCAGCCAACATCAAAGTCAGAATATTCAATACGATCGTCCAGACAGTTAGTTCTATTGTACGGAGCTGAAGATTGGAGAACTACCACAACCATTATCGAAAAGCTACAAGTATTTACAAACAGTCATCCGTTGGTCGGATACTACTAACGAGAACCTACTGTGGGAGTAAAGAAATTAGCTTCCAACTAAAGAGGAAATTATGTAAAGACGATGGAGTTGTGTAGGACAAACATTGCGGTAATCACTCAGAATCCTGAAGGGAAAAAGGAAAAGCGGAAGACCAAAGAACACATTTTGCCGGGAGTCGGAAACAGATATCAAAGGAATGAATAACATTTGAAAACAATTAGAACAAGGTTTGTTGGAGAATCTCTTGCGGTGGGTTAACAAGCATAATTAAGTACGTAATAAGTGAATACATTATGAACTAACGGTAATTTCAAAATCACTGAAATAATTTTACTGGTTAGTTTATGTAGTTTTTAATCTCAAGTGTAGTCAAATTATTTTTAAGGTCTTCTAACTAATGGGGCAGAAATGTTAAAATCTAATCTACCTTTATTAGTAAAATTATTGAAAAATCTATGTATTTAACTTTAAAGCATGAAATAGACTCTATCACTACACATATTACTTGAACTGGAAAATCTCTCTCTCTCTCTCTGTATATATATATATATATATATATATATATATATATATATATATATATATATGTCTGCACTTGCATAAGGTTATATTTAAACGAAGACTATTTCCTGCATCATTTCTATCAGTTACTGTATTGTTGAGAATGTTTTTAATATTGAATAAAAAGTAATTGAGTAAATTAAAATTCAATAAATTTATAACTAGAGCTAAAAATTTTTATCTTGATGATGTAAACTCGCATTTAATATGCCGATATGAAAATGTCAAGAAACAGTTCACTGCTTAATATGTCAATGAAGGCATAACCTTATAACTAAATTTTCATATTGAAAATGCTGTAGAGCTCAAATCAATACATTTTCTATAAGTACCTAAGCTATTGAGTAATGCAAAACTGTAAAGCTAAACAGTAAGCAATTATTCACATTTACAGTTTAGTTAACAGACTAGAATATGAGTTGTTTACACAAATGTATTTAGATATATTATTCCGATATTTCAAAACGAATTTCAGGTGGTAAGTATTTTCAGTATAGGGGTTGTGGAGATCATTAACCAATTAATGACATTAACATTATTGAGCGCCAGCTCAGTGGTCCAGCAGGTTAAGCTTTTTGCGCGCGAGACCGAAAGCCCTGGGTCCGAATCCCGCGAGCGGGATCGTGAATGCGCACTGCTAAGGAGTCCCACTATAAGTATTTTGTTTGCAGTTTAATTGTTGTTTTTCGAAAGAAAACTTCATATAATGTTTTCGATTCATATGAATTCCCAATTTGTTCAGTGAAATAAACTTCAAACAAACCGCTTTCCAGCTAAATACAGACACACATTAAATATCTTTTATTGATTGTAATAATATTGGTCAAAACATTTTATCTAATTCTTAAAATGTAAACTTGGTAGCGGTAAAGTGATCCAAAAAACATAGGAACATTGAACCATAAAACAGCTTATTTTAGATATTGTCTAAACTGAAAAACAAGTTAATGAAGCTATAGAATAACATTTTTGACAGAAGTCTACATTAATCTACATTAAAGACAAATACAAAATGACCAGTATTTATCATAACTAGAAAGCATAAATATCCATAAGGTGTTGGCGCTGTAAGAAAACGAATGTCATTATTACCAATATATATACATATATATGATATTTCTAAAAACGTCTATATCGTTTAATGATACTCCATAACTATTGTAATAAACACAAGATATCTCAAGGTCAGGGGGGCATTGTCTAACGTTGTGCATAACAAAGCTAACTGCAATTAACTATTCAGTTTAGTTCTATTGTGGAGGAAACTATTTCATACGTTAGTAAGATATATGTGAAGTGAAATTCGTCCTTTTAATAAAATACAGTAGGACATAAATGACGAAACGTCTTGTTGAATAATTAAATTATAAATTTAATAGTAGATTTACATTTGCGTGCTCGCAAACACCTCTCAAAGTGGCAATGTAAAGGTTTGGTGAAGAAAGTGAGCAGCTCAATATTGGCCCATTCAGTGTCATTAGTGTCATCCTCTTCAATTATTTATAGAGCCAAAGCTTGTCAGATTTTAAGTTCTTCAAACGGCTGAAGCAGTAACCATCTGAATGAAGAAACCTGAGCTATGTGTATAAAATAAATATTTTCAACCGTTTCTCCTTCCCTGGCCAAACTCAAGCTCAATTAATCAATAGTAATCTTAGTTATTAAATGACGTAACTTGACTATTGTACTTACGACCTTTCGTAGTCAAATGTAATTGTCTCCGTTATCTTTATTTACAAATCTCTGTATTATTATTTTTATCACTATTATTATTATTACTATTGGTTAAACATCATTATTAACCTCCGCAATACATGATTCATTCATTTCTCATTCATCCTTCCTAATTTTTCACACAATATAGTCTTCCACTAAACATTTGATCGAATTATAATTGCAATATTATTTCTCTCATCCTATCTGACCCATACTTATTCTGATCATGGATCTTAAATTTCACTCAACATATATGCAGATTCAATCTAACATTCTATCTGAATCATGTCAACAATAACAATTTTATTCCATTTTAATGGTTGAAACCATCAGTCAATCGAATCTAGACCACCATGGAAAACCTGGAAGCACTGGACAGCCGTTTTGTCCCAGTATGGGACTCCTCAGCAGTGCGCATCCACGGTCCTGCCCCTCGTGACTGAATTCAAGAGGCATTTCCTAGAATTCTAGTGAGAAGCGGTGACCAGTAGAGTTAAACCAAGTCTGTTGTGAAATATCAGCTCACTGAAGACAATAGTGTACAGTGGCGCGATTTCATGGATTGGTTGAAGTTAGACATTAACACCGTGAGATGCCGGCTCAGTGGTCTAATGGTTTAGCGCTCACGCACGAGACTCGCAGGTCCCAGGTTCGAATTTTGCAGAGGGGCGGATCGTGGATGAGAACTGGGGTTCTTTAAAAGAATAATGGTTATCAAACGTTATTTATTCTACGATAAACGGTATTCAACTGGTGAAAAAATATTACACATGTAATGAGGTATTTATTCTGTAGTCTATTCAAGTATATAATTTGTCTTATTACATCATGAAAATGTCTTCACATGATCATTACTTATCTATTGAACTAATTATTCAAGGAAAATATATGTACATTCTTCTTCTTTTTTATGATAAAATCAAGCTAACTGCTTTATTATTACATTCTTTACTGTCTAGCATTACAATCTAAATCTGTATAGAATAATTACATATTTAATAATCCTAATTACGTAATCCTATTTAAATAAGTTTTGCATTTATAATACATATTTTAAACCATCAAAAAAGTTGGTTTATATTCCGTTATTCGTTTAATACGTTAGGTAATTAGCCAAATGAATTATTATTATTATTTATTATACCATTCATTGGTACTTTTCTATAATTAAATATAATGTAAGTGTTATTTAACAATATTTAAATGACTATTTATACAAAAACATAAATGATTTATGTAATCAGTTATTTATTACTTTTGTGATTAGGCTTATTGAAGAATCAATTATGTAAGACTGATTAAATTGTTAGATTTATTGTAAGCATTTTATCATGATTAAATTCTGTTACCTTCCAATGATTTGATATTTTCTTCTTTTATCTTAGTAAACTTCACTTAAAAAAATATCATTCATTGGAATTTTTTATGGCATGGTACGAACAAGGATGAGGAGAGGTATCTCTCCCTATATGGACATGAGTATACAGCCACCACCAGGGAAGTCCTACTCACTGCCTTGTTGAGGCGGGGGTGTTGTTTACGAAATTGAGAGGACGAAATGCAAATCTCCAACGCTTTAACCACGTTGGTGGATACGGGTGTTGGAAATCAGTGATGCATATGAGCTCCAGAATTCTGAAGAAACGAATGGCGTATGAACAAACTGTTGGTCACCGACTACTATGGGACCGCGTCTCCTCACGTTGCTCAATTGCCTCGTAGATCAGACCTTTAGGTTGAAGGCTCCAGGTGTGACCCCCTAGGAAAATCACCTACTTCGGTCTGCGCACCCGCGTAGTATGCCAGCCCTCACATGAATTGAATGATTTATGTGGCGCATATATATTTAGTGCCTCCTTGTACCAATGTTTAGGTGTTTAAATAAATAAAATCAATACATTTTCAATAAGAAATGTCCCTGTTGATATTTTGTTTAGATTTTGTTTGAATAATGATACTTGTAGTTTAATAGTGTGGTAGTACTTAGGCAACATCTATTTATTAGTGTCTAAAAAATCAATAAACTTATATATTTGAATAAAGTAATATTTTTTAGTACGTTCGTGAATTAGTTTTTGTCAAACAAACACCAAAAAAAGATGTTTGTATGAGGTTGGTAAGGTTGTTGAATATAATTGAAATTGTGAACTGATCGAAGTTAGAAAACCATTGAAAACGTGGAGGCACCAAACGGCTGAAATTTCTCAATATCTACAAACCCATACGACAATTACCATGTGCTCATTAGTGATCTGCTTTAAAAGGAAATTTCCAGAGTTCTACTACGAAGCGGTGGTTAGCGGAGCTAGACTATGTAGGGTGTGATGCAGGTACCAACTGAAGACGATGAAAGGTAGCCACGCGATATAATGGATTGGTTGCAGTTAGATTTGTGTTCTATGGGGTCCTGGCTGAATAGTCTAAAGGTTAAGCAATCGCGTGATACCGAAAGTCCTAGATTCGATTATGCGTCACAGAATTTTCAGTGGATACTGTTGAGGAGTCCCATACTAGACCAAAATAGCTTTTTTGCTCTTCTAGCACATCAATAGTTGTTTAACTTTGATTGATCCATGATTTACATGAGATGTTTTAGCAAAGTACCAATATTGATACAATACGGTTGTAATTTTGAAAATTCCGCAGAGTAGAATAGCAGATTTAATGACACTTTATTTAGTACAATAGGGTTAATTACAGGAAAGAAACTTCAACTTGAAATATACAATATTGTTATAAATTTTAATATGCACATCATTTGTGACTATTTAAAAATATATTAAAATGTAACCGAAACATATTTATCTGCAATTAATCTTTAGCTGTAAAACAGTTTGGACACTTACCTTCTGTCTAATACACTTTATTCATAAATCCCGATATATTCTTTCGTCTCTTTAAAAAATAGATAAAAAGAAATATAAACCAAACATCACTGATGTTTTCACTTATTTCTAATTACATTTAACATTAAGATAGGCTGTTTGATATTTTACAGAGGTGTATGTAAACATTTAATGGTTAGTATGCAATAGTAATTCATTAAAACAAATAAAAAGTTTAAAAATTTAGTACAAAAACTATATAATCATACAATGAATGACACGGGAATTTGAGTAGACCGCTTGGGTTTTATATTATTTTGTAGCGCTCTAAATTTCAGAATATTGATAATACAAAGGTATCACAGCTGTAAAAATAAATTACCTTTACAAATTGAAAATTGAATACCGTTTACAAAGTCTATTGGAGCATATAAAGTGTTACATTGATTTCATTGTTAATTCTAGAGATGATATTGATAAATTACTTAGTTGTTGTGAATCTAATTTAATTATTCAATATTTATGTTAAAGTGTACAGTAAGAATAATTATGTGTGTAATATTTCTAGAAAGATCATTTCTATATTTAATGCAAATTTAGTAAGTTGAGAACAAAGAATTAATCTAAAGTACATGTACATTAGGCAGAAAAAGTATAGTAAAATTTCGATTCCAGAATTGCTCATTTACTTGCGGTAATATTTGTCATATTTAACATCGCTATTATTATTGATATTAATATTATTAAAGATACAGAGTAGACATGGTTGAATCAGCTTATTCATTTACTTACCTACTTAGGCCTGTTATGTGTCGTGGAGAAACATAAACCGTCCACCAGTATTCTCCATCCAACTCTGTTCTGGGTAATCCTTTTCATTTGTTTGCAGTTGCCATTCATTCTTTCGACGTCTACTTCTGACTTTAGACTCAATGTGTTCCTTGGTCTTCCTCTTTTCTTTTTCCCTTTAGGATGAGGATCACCTGGAATGATTTTAATTCTTTGAAATTAGAACACAGTTTTCGTTGAATCACAAAATTCAAATCTGTTCTTTATTGTCTTTAAATCTATCAGCGTTAATACGTCTATACAATAATATGACTTGGAAAACACTTGAAATACTTAGTATTTCGATGCTTTCAGGGATACAGAAAATTATTTTCTCATTGTAAAAAGACTTAAGCTTTCAATATGTTTACTGTAAACCCTGGAATTCAGTAAAACAAAGGGAATTCGAATAACGCTTTAGTTATCTGACAATTCGCTTAAAACGTGCCTTAAAAACAAGGAATACAGTGTTTTTCAGTTGTTGAAAATTGTGAAATGACTAAAAAGATTTAAATTGCAATAGTAGTATTTTTACGTTTATAGGATGATATGCTGTTTAACAGTCTATACATGAAACATTCAGGTTTTCAGTTGTAACTTAAGAATGTACACATAAAATTTTTATTTGGATATTAGCTAGCAAATTTTCATTCTGATCATTTACACATACAAAGCGTTTAATTTGTCGAAGGTGAGAACAACGATCGTAGCAGAATAATATGAATTTCTTGATTTCCTGGTGTTTCTTCAGTTGCTTAAAGCTTAGAAACAACCATTTATGTTGAACATAAGACAATGTACATACTTTATGTAGAAAACGTCTTAACTGAGGTTAGTTTTGACGTGTAAATATAGACACAAGACGGTAATTCTAGAGAAATTTGAGGGTTTAATAAAATAATCAGCTATATATATAGGTTGAATGTGTCAATATTTTAGAAGAGGAATTTAAAAGAGCACAGGAACAAAAAGTTTAGAAATGAAATAAAAGATTAATGGTATAGTTACGCAATACTTAAAAAGAAGGTAAAATTGAATAAATGGAAAATTATAATTTCTGTTGTGGAAAACTATAGCATAATAGCCGTTTGTAAATGACGTCATCACGACAAAAAAATTTTTAATTACAAACTAGATTTTGATGAAGTATGAACAAATATATCCATTTCCGTTATTGATTGTAGTTGGATTCATGTTGCAACGATACAAATTCAAAAATAATTCATTTTAACAGAAATATTTGAAAAGTTTTGTTTAGTCTATTTAATACATAAAATTTAGTATCAGAAGGGGTTTTGTGGAGATTGTAATAATTTAAACCGTTGAGATCATGACGGAATGGCCGTCTAGCTTCAAATGACTCATGATCTCAACATAAAATTTATTAAGTACCAACATAAACGACATTCACTTCTATGAACAAATAGATAGTTCTGTTGTCGTTTTGATATTGAACGATGTTTATCCTAAAGTTTTTTAAACTAAAATGTTTCAGAATTTTTTAATAAGTTTCTGGAACGTACTTTCTCGACAATGATTTGGAAAGTAAATTATTGTAATGATTAAATTACTGCCTCAATAGACGTATGTAAACGACATGGAAGACACTTTCACGTACACATAGATGTTTCACTAGTTAAAATCATGAGTCAGTTGAAGCTAGACCACCATGGAAAACCTGGAAGCACTAGACGGCCGTTCCGTCCTAGTATGGGATTCCTCATCAGTGCGCATCCACGATCCCGCACCCCCGAATCTCGCGGGTGCTTTCAGGTTTCCCATGATGGTCTAGCTTCAATTGACTCATGATTTCAACTAGTGAAATTTTTAAAAATCTCCACCAAACCCCTTTTTATATAGCTATTTTTTTATTAACCTTCTAATAAAAATTTGCTGCTTATTTGATGTGTTTACCGAGTTGGAAAAAAACGAGGTTTTTCATTATGCTTTATAGTCAGTAAATAATGAAAAGACGTATGTTTTAAACATAAAAATATTATCATCAGAATAAATAGTGTTAATTCTGTAAAGAAAATCACTCATGCAAACATTTATTTTCACATGAATGTTTTGTAATCCGGCTTTTAAAATAATTGCAATGTATGATATTATCATTTCGTTAACTCAGAAAAATTAGCCAAAACCTTATTTTCTAAAATGTTTATTAAAGATGACAAATTTCAACTAAGTGGCAAGTTACAGATGTTTGTTGAATTTATCAATGAACGAGTAGTATTTATATAAAATGTCTTTTACTTTTATTTGTTCTCAACTTCTAACATAAGTCTTTTTGTTCAACAGAGAAAAAAATGAAACAGGAAACGATGAATGTCTGATTAGGATTGTGGAAAAGTGTTGATTAGAACCAATTCAAACAGTCAGAATCCGTAAAGAGGAAGAATGTATTTGTAAAATCTTAGTGAAAGAATTTGAAGTAAATTCAAAGTTTTGCCTGGCAATCTTGTCCAAGCTTTATACAAATAAATTCTTCCTCTTTAATATCTCACATTAACTCGGCGCCCAAATACTGTGAAACTATTCGATCAAATTTAGACAAAATTTTGTAGTCAGAATCCTGTGTAAAAATACTTTTTAACTTATATCTGACACCCTGATAATCATATAGCTTTCACAAAATTCATAGATTATTGATAGTTTCTTGATGTTTTAAGCCATTAGAACCAAAGTTAGAGTTTACATAATTATTATTGATAATCCTGAATAAATTTTCACCCTTTACTGATTATTTAGATAATCATTTTTCGTAAAATTTTAAGGAATAAATAAATTTGTGACTGTCAATGGAATAGAGGACGCTTGTTTAGTCCTATTTGGGACTCGTTAGCTTGGCACACTTACATATTAGTGTTGGTGTCCGGAAAACAGTTTCTTTCCCTTCATATTCTCAACGTTGATTTACTGAGTGCACATATCTACTCACTTGATAAACAGGTGTAATAATGATATCATTACTAGACAGGACTAGAATTTAGCCGGCGTTAATAACATTTAAAAAATCGAATCAAGATATTCTTCTTAGAATGGCTCCTCAACTACCATCATATCAATAATCTGTATAAGCAGGGAATTGTAACCTATAATTTGATACTGTGTATATAAACGACATTGAGAGAAAATATTTGGAATATATTGTTTGCCGAAAATGTTTAAGCTTACACAACGTTATCAACATAATTTATGTTCTGCTAATATTCTCCATGATCAACTAGTTTTCAATACAGTTCATTCAGAAATGTTCTTTACACAATGTCATCATTTTATTGAGAAATATTAAGCATATATGTCTCATGTATCATTGAGTCCATTATTTCGAATTAAGTCAAGATTTATTCCATATTTATTCTCACTTGTTTTGAGTTTTCAGATCTACTTCAGTATTTGATCAAGAATAAGCAATCTACATAGCCGATATATATATATATATATATATATATATATATATATATATAATCAATATTGTAGAATGTTTACAACATTCAGTTTGTTGAATTTGTTCACACCATTGGTATACTATACTGATGTATCTATAAAACAACTTCCGATTAAACTCTTTCATGTAATTTAAACTCATTTTTTAATTGTGATTTTAAATAAAAAAATTTATAAGCAACTGACGAGAACCAAACGAAATAAGATCAGTTCATCCTATTCTGTTTGAATCTTTATTCCTGCTCTCTTCAAAATGATCAAATGGAATTATACGTACATATGATTAAACTTAATAATTAGTTTCTAGTTAAGCAATCAATTAACTGATTACTTACACTTTAATAAAAAATAAGAAATTACTACAATCTCCACAAAACCCCTTCTGATAATAATCAACATATGCTCACTAGTGACTGGCTTCAAGAGGTATATCCTGGAGTTCTAGTGAGAAGTTGTGACCTGTGGAGTTCAATCAAGTCTGTTGTGAGATAGTAACCCACTGAAGACAACGGTGGATGTGTCGCTCAATTTCGTGGATTAGTTGAAGTTAGACATTAACACCGTTAGATGCCGGCTCAGTGGTCTAGTGGTTAAATGCTCGTGCGCGAAACCAGTGGGTCCTGGGTTCGAATCTCGTAGGGGGCGAGGTTGTGGATGAGCGCTGCTGAGGAGTCCCATAATGGGACGAAACGGCCGTCCAGTGATTCCAGGTTTTCCATGGTGGTCTAGCTTTAACTGACTCATGATCTTAATTATTGAAAAATTACTCATTTTGTATTTAATAATGTAATCAAATTTTAATCCTAATACAAATAATATTTGAAATAAACATTTTTTGTAGTAATTAGGTTAGATCACCATGAAAAACGGCCGTTTTGTTCTAGTATAAGGTTCCTCTGTAGTGAGAATCCATGATTCCGCTTGCGGGATCTGTTGAAAATTTTTATGATCGTTAATGTTGTCAATGTTACGTAATAGTTACCATAATAATAAGAAATTGTTCTACTATACCAATTAATGATTATAAAATTCAATAATGTGAAAATATTCTTTGTCTGTTCTGGTGAATAATTTTTATTAATTGTACATTTTCAAATTTGATTAATGACAATATAAAAAGCAAAAAAAATATTGTTTACTGTTATTTATTATATAACGAATGAATTTAGGTTCAGTTTATTTTGTAAACTGATTAAATAGAGAATTCATTGTTAAGAAAAGTGTTTAATATTAAAAGAATAAAATAAAATTCCTTGATCTACGATGAACATTCGAAAGAAAGACTATTCTTTCCAGTCAATTCACCATGAATTTTATAGTTATAAATTCAAATTAATGTTTCATAAAGATAGTGAAATAAAGCTGAAATTTTCTAATCCACAGAGCTATATACAAAATGACCATTTTTCCTTGGTTAATTCTAGACTCATAAAGTTAATAGTCATCTCAAATATAAAACAATCTGATTTAATGTATGTACCTACAGTAATTCCTTTAATATTATTCATCACTTATATTTATCTTATTTAATTATTACCGTTTTTATTATTCATATGGGTTCATATTTTTTATTATTTACAATAACAGTTATGGGATTCTCATGATCCTGCCCCCCGCAAGATTCGAACCCAGTACCTATCAGTCTCGCGCGCGAGTGTTTTCGTGGATCGGTTGAAATTAGACATTAACGCCGCTGGATGCCGGCTCAGTGGTCTAATGGTTAAGCGCTCACATGTGAGACTGATGGGTCTTGGGTTCGAATTTTAAGGGGGGCGGTATGGTGGATAAGCACTACTGAAGAGTCCGATACCAGAACGAAACGGCTGTCCAGTACTTCCAGGTTTTCCATGGTGGGCTAGATTCAACTGACTCATGATTTCAACTAGTGAAATTTCTAAAATCTCCACAAAGCCCCCTCTGATAATTACAGTCATAGTATAAATTTAGTACAAGTTTATTACTGCATTCTAGACTTTAATAGATTAATTTTATTTTGGTAACAATCCTAAGTTTATATGCTGTAATTTTTTGTTTTAACGAAAGTATATTTGTCTTAAACTTGTTTATCTCTTTA
This sequence comes from Schistosoma spindalis, assembly GCA_946903255.1. Classification (NCBI taxonomy): domain Eukaryota; kingdom Metazoa; phylum Platyhelminthes; class Trematoda; order Strigeidida; family Schistosomatidae; genus Schistosoma; species Schistosoma spindalis. Next base: position 16,105,716 of record OX336417.1, on the reverse strand, counting down.
AAACAATAATTTGGATTTGTTAACTACGACATGCAAGCTAAAAGTCATATTTTTCATTCATTTTTCTATACTCAAATTGATCTATAATATAAGATGACAAGGTATATAAACGTTGTATCGTAAGTTCACTTGGTATTGTTTGCTTGTATCTTCCCATTGTTATTTAAGACTGCAATTGATTAGTCTCTTATTAGCATATATGCATCCTATAAGGATTGCCTCAATATCACCTTAAGTCACAAGCATTATAAACAAAGATGGATAGTAAAGAGTAGTGGAATCAAGGATGCACGTTTTATCCTATTTGGTACTCATCAGTTGGATGTATCGCAAGTTAATAAAATGATTCAGGTTTACAAAGATAACAAACGCATGAACTTCTTGTTGATACATCAACTAGTATACAGAATTATAGTAAATTTGTAATTTTTAATTTGACATTTAATTTGAACAAATATATTTTTTTATTGAATGATAGAAAACAATAATTTTGAATAAAATGGTTTGAATAATTTTTTGCGGTTAGTGCTTTAGAGAGTTAGTTTTCTATGGGATGGCGTCGCTAACACCATGCCAAACCCTCCTTCTTTATCCGGGCTTGGGACCGGCAGTAGCCCCAAAGGGGTCAATTCCGCCCGGGTCCGTTGGCCAGACACTATCAGCAACAACCTACTGTGGGAGATAACTAACCAGATCCTAGAAGAGGAAGAAATTAGGAAGAAGAGACGGAAGTGGATAGGACCAACATTGAGGAAAACACCCAACGGTGTCACAAGGTAAGCCTTCACATGGAATCTTCAAGGCCAAAGGAGTAGAGGAAGACCAAAGAACACATTACACCTAGAAATGGAGACAGACATGAGAAGAATGAATAACAAATGGATAGAACTAGAAAGGAAGGCTCAGAACAGAGTGAGTTGGAGAATGCTGGTTGGTGGCCTATGCTCCATTGGGAGTAACAGGAGTAAGTAAGTAGGATAGAAAACAAACATTTTAGAAAATACGATTTGAGGATTTTATTTTCATAATCTATTTAGTCATACTTATATAAGATAATTAATATTATGAAAAAAGTTTTGTATGTTATTGTGTTTGACTGTAGTTCGCAACATAAATAAATTAATCATTAGCGTGACTAGAAATTATAGCACACTAGAGACTAAAAGTCAAAATATATCATTACAAGATTATGGCGTGATTTTTTAAGTAAATAAAAGTCATTATAAAGGATAACATAATATGTTTAAAAGTAAATAAATAACACTGGCAGATTGAATGATATGACTGAGGTATATTTGGATAAGATAATATGTAGTTCAAAGATATAGCAAGTAAAAATAACTGCAGCCGAAAATCATGAAATCGAACGTAAACATCTTTTTTTACAGAAATACAGAGTAACTTGACATACATACTGTATACATGTATACATCAACTTAGTTGTATATTTAGTATCATCGTGGAACATCTCTAAGCAAATTTAAGTATAAGGAGAAAGCTGTTATATATGTGAGATATTAAAGAGAATGTATTTGTAAAATCTCAGCGCATGAATTCGAAGTAAATCCAACATTTTGCTTGGCAATCTGGTCGAAGCTTTTTCAAGGAAATATAATCAAACATCAAAATTATCGAATATAAATAGGTACACGGTTCTCCGGTTCATTGTATACTGAATAGATTATCCAATCATTGTTAACAATGTTTAAAGTAGATATTTGCATTCTTGTGTAAGAGATATGTGGTGTGAAACGAAAAGTATTAAGATATCAGATAGTGTGTATATGAAAGTTCGTATTTGTTATTTATAAACCTAAGTTTTCTTAACATTGCATAAATTCAACTAATTTTATGTTACCTTGAGCTTGTTTAATATTCTTCCTATCCAACTAATAAAGAAGAACTTAATGATATTTAATTGATGATGGTCTGATCCCCATTAGTTTTGAATACTATGTAGTAAAAAATGCAGCATTTAGACTAGTACATTGGTTTAATCCGAAAAGAAGATACAATGTATTACATTTTGTACTATTCAGTTTTTAAGATAAAGTCTTTAATTACTGTGTTGATGATAATTTGAATTTGTTGTTAAGATATAAGGATTTCTTAAAACTTACTCCCATAGATAAGATGTCGAACTGAAAGCGTAATTTATGATGAGTTTAACATTAAAATAAACATTGTTTACCTTTGAAAATCATAACTATTCTACTTTATTAAGAAATGACTCAAAAAATATTTGGCACAACCTTAAACGAGTCACATATATTTTAAAAAATGAAGTACTATCTTCTTATGTCAGTATTCAATATTAAGTGTTTTCTTTCCCATTAAAAATAACTTTCTTTTCGTGTTTTATTTTTTGTTTTTAAGAAAACCCACAGCCTAGCAAAATCAATTTTCATGTCCAAGAATTCATACAAATGGACAACTACTAGTAATATTCAAGTTTATAAAAAACATTTTTAATTTTTTTCGTTTTTTTTTCCGTTGTTGACATGATTGACCTATTCTTAATTTTAATTATTTAAAAGGATTCCACAAGTATTCTCTTTTTTTGTTTTGTTGTTGCTGCTGTTATATTCATGGTTAATTTTTCTTTTATTAGATTATAATTAATCTTTTGATGAATAGTTTCCTGGTAATTAAGAAAGAAGCGTATTCTGTAAAGCAAACAATCTTTTCGACGAAAACAAAAGCCTATTGAACAACTATCTCTCATCATTCGGATTTTTTTTAAATTAGTTTCATATTCTTACTCTTCTTTAGTCTTTACATCATTATACAATCTTCTTGTGATACATGACATATTTGAATAAATTATACCTTAACTTCATTTTACTGATCTTTAAACTAATGTCATTAATAAATCATTATAAATATGACAATAAATATACATTTTTTGTTATATCTCAATAAGCAGAAAAATTGTATTTCTGACATTACGTGATTTAATTTAAGCCATTTCTTTAGAGTAAATAAATAACTGAATTCGATTAACACAAGTTTAAATAGTATAATGGAAAGATTGTTTAAGATGGTGAAGATTTTTTGCTCAGGTAAATGATTTTGATGGAGTTTTATTGTTTGAGCTGAACCAAATTAATCAGATCAAAGAACAAAACTTTAACAAAAAGACTATTTTCTATGTACTATTTAAAACGTTTGTTAATTTAATTCAGCGATTTATTTACTTTAAAGAAAGAGCTTACATTAAGTCATTAAATGTCAGAAATACAATTTTCTACTCGCTAAGATATGACAAAAAATATATTTATGATTAACTTTCTACCCAATGCTCAGTTTATTTAAAGCTATCAAGTTCAACCTTGGTATTGATATCTATACACTATAAATATGACTATTCAGCTTTCGTAAATAAATACTGTTTAGAAGACAATTTTCCTCGCTTTATCTTTATCCGATGACGCAATTTATTTATTTACTTATTATTAGTTTTATTCAGTATTATATTTTTGGTACAATATAGAATTCTCAGCACAAAGTATTTCAACAAGTTTCCGTTTATTATTTTTCCCGATCGATCCTGACGATAAATATTGAGTGATCGCCAGTTAGATATTAGTATTTCAGAAGTAGACATTTGAACAATATTTATCCTTTTAAATGCACATTGCCAGCCATCATGATGTCTCCGATTGTAACTTGTACCGAGAAAGGTCGTAAACTTTTCACATACGCACCTGAATGGGGTGTGCAATTAGTTGACATAATGATCTAAGTGAGACTATAATTTATGGACGACATTTGAGAAACGCTAGACTGACCTTCAGAGTCTCCACTTAATAACTAAGACCAAATGAAGGTTATAAACCAGTGTATGCAATTAGAATTATGAGATACAGTTGAGGATTAAGGTTAGGAATTAGATTTCGAGATTTCATCACCAGCTAACATCAGCTATAATGTCGAAATTCTATTTAGCCAAATGGACGAGTGAATTTGGTGCCCGAATTCGAGACCTGTCATTTTATACCTGATTTGTTCATCCATAAATTATAGTCTGAACATGATGTTGGCAATCATTATTTTTTTATAGACAACGAGTAATTCTTTTATGATGATAACTATAAATGGTAAATAGAATAATCCGTTATGACGGTTAATTTAAAATTAGATGACGAAACAGTAAAAAGCATTTAATTTTTCAATACGTACATACACCAGTATTTAGTAATCTCTTTGAGTATGAATTTCTATTCGTGCTGTGGTGAACAAAAACGCAAATGGGGACAATTTAACGTTTTTGAACAGAAAATTACAGAACATCTTAGTAAAATATGAGAATCATACAGGGAATACTTCATTTGCAAAATGTCAGTCAGTTGTCTCAAACTTAATTGTTTCTTTTGTAAATATCAGTCAATCGTCTCAGACTTCATTGTTTCTGCATTTCCATACCAATTGCTATCTGTTTCCGCACATTTCGTCCTATTTGGGGTTCGTCAGTTGGATGTGCCTGCATCTCCAAGTTATTCACTCTGAGACTCAAATTCGGTGTCATTCCCTTCAAACACCATCGCGTTATTCACTTAGCTACTGAGTCCTGATCACCACTTGCTTGTGCAATGGGGTGAAATTTAAATTCACTTGGTATAGCAGTGTTAACCAGGACGCGCGTTTTGTCCTATTTAATGAACATTCAATTTTATTGAAATTCTTTCTTAATAAATATTTATATTACACTTCAATATTGTTGCTTTGTACTTGATTCAATCTTTGATAGTAATTAGTATACTGATTGTATTTCAGTATGAAATACAATAGAATACAAATGCACATTTAAAAAAGTCTTTTTATTATAGATTTCATGGAATATATCATTAATTGTTTTCAGTATTAATAAGCTAGACAACAATTGAAGTATGATTGTGTTTTATATAAATTAGGGATAATTTTTCAGAATTTATTAAGGTAAATATTACTAATTATGGTACCAGTTATTTCAGATTGTTAGTAACTATTCTATAATTTAAATATTTATCATTCAAGGTTTCATTGTTTATTTTAGTGAAAATGATTTATCCTAATGGTACGGGAACAATAATGCAATTTATGTATACATTTATTTAAAAATAAAATCAGTTTTTAATGAGTCATTATATCTTTATATAACATCAGTGATAGAGACAGTAAATGTAGTTGAGTTATGACAATATACTCCTAGGCTCCAAGTGATAATTTCAAATAATAATAGATTATTTTTGCATGTTATTATGTATTAATTTATGGAATCAGTTCGGAATCAGCTTCTAAAATTAGTCACCAACTGAAGACAAATGGAGATGGTTTTGTAATATTATAGATTTCTTGAGTTTAGACAATAAAATAGTTGGATACCGGCTTAGTGCTATAGGGGTTAAGTGTTCCCGTGAGAGATCAAAAATGTTGGGTTCAGGTCATGTGCACGGAATTGCAGATGCGCATTGCTAGGACAAACCGTCCGGTTTTCCCAGGATCTCAGTGGCTGTCTAACTTATATCGAGTCATGATCTCAATGAAAGTTATATTGATTAAACAAGTTAAGTCTTCAAATATGAATTCCTCGATAGGAAAAGCTTTATTTATACTATAATAAAAAACTATTTCAGAGTATTTTGTGATCTTAGTATGGGTAATAAATAACTAAAAAATAAATGATTTGATAACGAATACGTTTCAATTAATTATCAGAGATTCAGAAACCATTGAGATGTTTTGAAATTCCGCAGTATTCATGGAGTGATTTTATGCCAGAAATAACCCATTTTTATTAAAGAAAAATTATTCTTTTTAATTTATGATGGAAGTCATATAATGCATTTTACGTGTCACGACATTTTGCCATTTATTGAGATTGGTGGTGTTTATGTAACATCATCAATTGACTATATGTAGAAGTTTTAACATCTGGATTCCAACTAATGGGTTTGAAGATAATGCATTCACCATAAAAGTGAAAGTTATTGGGTTCAAATATTGGTAAAGTACCATTCCAAGATCTAGAGCTAGCATCAAATCTCTGTTCATTGCTTTATGATTTTCTAAAAGTCATCCGTGAACTAAACTGTCGTAATTTGGATAGTTGTTCATTGACTGGGAAAAAGTACAAACGACTCTAATCAAATAGTCAAATAACCCTAATGGACAATAAAACAACACATGAACACTATTTTATAAAAAATGTTTTGAGTGTGAATAAGTATGATATTTCATCTTAACGATAAGCACATGGTTTATCTGAGAAACATGCCTAAGCAATGATAATTCTAACCATCAGTTTAAATTTCAAGCATCAAGAGTTCATATAGTTCGACTGAAAATACATCATAATCCCGACCACAATGGGTTTCAATTAGTCAGTTAACACCTTATATATAAATTCACAGTAAAGAAAGTTAGTTTAAAGTATGTTATTGTTCTTCAAGACACTTTCAATGTTTACATCAATGACCTACATTTTCATAACGTGTTACGAAGATCATTGAATCAAATCACTGTATAGATTTTCGTTATTCTATGACAATCAAATGTTGTTTCATGTTTATTAAGAGGCGAATTCTGATGACAGAATATGTACTTAAAAGGTCATCGAATTTATGATAAAATCTGAAAATTGAAATTTATAGTCACCATAAATTGAAACAAAGTCATGAAAATTCAACATATGAGACACAAGTGTAAGAAAGCACGTAAGAGTAGAACTGATCCAAACGATATATATATATATATATATATATATATATATTTGTACTGAACTTCGTTGTGAATATGTTGCATATATTTTACCTTTCTTTTTCAGTTTATTTTTCGTCGTATCATATCATTTACCCGGTAATTTAGATGTCTTCCGCTTCAATTTGGTGTAAAACAAATCACGGCTAAGTTCCAAAAACAATGAATGTTTAAAAAAAATGGATTGAATGACTGAGTTATAGAAAACTCTGTATACAAATTTATATTAATCCAGGTTAATAAATAAACTAATGTAATGTACAAAGAAAATTTCCAGTTGTCATTGTTACATTTAATATTCCTAAAATCATGTAACCACTGAATCATTTGTAAATCTGCTTTTATTCATGATTCAAGATATCAAATTAACCTTTTGTATCAAGTAATCCTTTCTATGAATGCTTCCTTGTAAAGAAACACAACTAGTCTCATTAAAGAGTATACCACTGAAACACAATCAAACTATTAATAAATATTTTTTATCACCGGATGTGAGCTTCCTTATATTCAATGTGAAAGTAACGTGTATGTTAATTGATAGAATTTGTTTAAACGAATAATACAACTGCAAACAAAGTGGACATATTAAAATTACAGACCCATGTTTATTTGTTCCGAAATTCAGTCGGACAGAAATACATTTTCAAACAAAATGGTTCATAAATAATTAATCTATTCACCACTGCTATTCAAATTAAAACTTTTGTATACGTTTAGAAGACAAACGTTATTCTGTCCATTGTTCTTGTAAATTGCTTAGTAAAAGTTGCATTTTAAGCAATTGTCCGTTTGAAAATTATCTTAACAATTAGCGGTGACGGGCATGTACCTAATGTTCTCAATTTTTTACGTATGAACTATCAGCTCAACTTACCTGGGGTAGTGACAAACATAGAACGTTGTCAGTTACGTAAGTATTACTCATCTAACAAAACTAAATTAATTGATAGACACTGAGAATTTGTAAATTCTATAAAACTTTTATAACTTCGATGTAAGTAACTAAATATTATTATGGACAATATTTATTTGTTGTCAACTGTTTGGTAAATACATCTTTATATGTGGCCGTTAAATCACGAATTTAGTTTCTGATAATGATAATTAAATTATTTTGCACACTGCAACTTTATTTCATTCTTTTAAGGGGGGGTAGTAGTGGGAAATTAACTTCTTTTTCAAACGATTTGTTCTGAATCTGTTTTATTTTGAAATTTCAATAAACATTTGTTTTAAAATTGAAAGTTTATTAACGGGTGAATGATCACCTAATGAATTAATTGGGGAATACTATTCGTCCTAGAAATTAAGTTTACTATGAGGTAATCACCTAATTCATTCAGATATTTGAATTAGTTTTAAACAAAACTATACGGATATATTTTAACTCGTTTAATTTTGTTGACATATAATATTATGTTTTGATAAAACAGGGATTTAAATTTAATAGTTGAATTCATGAATCAATGAAAGCTAGACCACCATGGAAAACCTAGAAGCACTGGATAGTTGTTTCGTGGGACTCCTCAGCAGTTAGGGATTGTGGATGCGCTTGCTGAGGAGTCCCCTATTCATGAATTTAACTATTAAATTATTATAATATCTATAAAGACCCTTCCTCATTAGGAATTTAAATGATTGTGATTGAACAAGATTACACAAAAGTACATGATGTGTCGATTGCATTAAAAGTAATTAAATGTGGGTGTAACTTAATAATTTATATTGTCACACTTTTATGTAAATAATGTTTAATAAACTATTTTGTATTTTAGGACATAACGGCCGACCAGTGCTTCCAGGTTTTCAGTGGTGGTCTAACATCAGTCGGTTCATGATCTCAATCAAAAACTTGACAATCTCCACAACCCCTAAACTAGTATTTTAATATTATTATCGTTGCAAAATAAATTATAATTATTTGTCATGAATAAATCGATCAATTGCCGCTAGAGTAATTCCACTGATTAGATGCGTGTTTATTCATGGCTCAATTAGCTTTTAACTAACTGCAACTGCCCAATAAAATGTATTGATCTAATCAATCAATCAACTAAACAATAATTTGAAATATATCTTCTAGTGTTACATATTTAAATGTCAAGTTTGTGAACACTTAAAATGGTTATAAATAAACAAGAAAACCCACTTGTAAAGGTGAAAAATGATTTCTGTTGAAGTAATCAAATTCACCATTGCAGTGTATATGAAATTTGTAGGATCTTAACTTTTGTGTTATAAAAATGAGTCGGATAGCTTTTCGATTAATTTCCAATTTTGATTTTGATAGTCAAAAGTAACAAGTTCAATTATTATATCATTATATTGTTATCATTAGTTTTAATTCGGTACAATATAGAATTTTCAGTATCAAGTATTTTAACAAGTTTCCGTTTCTTATATGTTGTTCGATCCTAACGATAAATATTAAGCGGTCAGAATTTTAGGAATCGACATCTAAATAATGTACATTCTTTTCACTGCATATTACCAGCAATCACGATAGTTTTGATTGTGCCTTTTGTAACCTGTATAGCAAAAGTTCGTACACTTTTCAAAAATGCACTTGAATAGGCTATACGATCAATAACCATAATGATGTGCTAAAATAAACAAAATTAGATAACTTGTTGAAAACAGGTAGCCCATTTATTCAAACAGGCCTCCATTTAGTTACAAACATTTAGATGGAAAGCTGAATAGATTTTTGCATAATAAGTAATACCGTGATTAAATGAAGCGAACATCGTTTGAATGTTCGAATGTTTGTCACATAACTGACGTCAGGTTTGTGTTAGTTTATATATATATATATACCCCGGGAGATTCGAACCCAGGACCTATCGGCCTCGAGCCCGAACGCTTAACCTAACACTAATAATTCTATACAGTCAAATAATTTCAAAATTCTGTTACCGTATACTAAACATTTGTTTCTCATGTTAATTTTCGAATTCTTAAAAGTATTCACATGACTATTAAGGTAATAGATCCACCAAAAGACAATGTTAATAAATAGAATAAAAATAGAATTCAGCGAAAAAAATTTTCTTCTCGACAAAATCATTTACTTAAGTTGCACTAGCAATCGACCAACTCAAGCCTCAACTCTGCGTACAAAAACAATTCGTTCAACCTTTCATCATTCCTTTTCCCTAATTCCTCTTAGTAGTACGTTTCGGTTTTTATCTTTTTTCTTTTATTGTTATTATTGCGTTATTAAATTAGTGCTTTGTGATTTACTATTGCCTTTAAACAATTTTCCTAGATTATCATTCAGGTTTTGTTTCTATTATTATAACCTTTATGTTTGTCGCTTTTTTTATATCTATCAATTGGACAATTATCTTTCGTAATTCTAACCCGTAAATTACTTCCAGTTCTATATTCTTCTCTTAACCCTTGATTATTGCAAAACTTCATTTGATAATAAGGGTCTAGAATCAATTTATGATGAATTCTGTTCTTTCTATCTATGGAGATATATTTCTCATATAACCATAAATACGAATGTATGGCTTAGGTAAATGATTTTATGGGAAGGAAAATTTTCTTCGTTTATTTTTATTCAATGACATAAAGGGTTATTTTAATGAAAATAGATAATTATTTGTTTCTTTAGTACAAATAAAATTCAAATATTTGAAGTTACATGATTTACAATTAAATTATAATCTACAATTTGTATGTAACATTTGAATGTTCGTAGAATAGGCCTAGTTACTAAGGAAATACAAAATTATAAATATATAGGTTATTTAGTACATTGATTCCCTTAGTAATTAGTAGTAGAATTCCCGATTTATCAAATGTGAATATTCAGTGATAAGTTCATTAAATAACTATTAACTCATCATCTATACTTACTTATCTTAATCGTTATACTTAATAGTGGATATATATATTGTTCACAAATAATCAATAATAGCAATCATTATAGTTTATTCAAAATTGTTTAATGCGTCAAATCTTTTGTTGAGGTTTCTTAATTCTTTCATTAACGAATTTAACTATTTTATATTACTTTAGTAGTTGAATTCATGAGTCAATTGAAACTAGACCATCATGGAAAACCTAAAAGCACTGAACGGATGTTTCGTGCTAGTATGAGACTCCTCAGCAGTGCACATCCATGATCCAGGTTTTTCATAGTGATCTAGCTTCAATTGACTCATAAATTCAACTATTAAATTACTATAATATCCACAAAGCCTCTCTCTGATTATATTTTTATTACTGTTTAACATTGTAACTAAATACCATGCAGTAACTATGAGGTCAATAATCTTTTGAATCTAATTTAGTGAGTTAAATTGCTAGTCTTCCTTTTTATAATATTCTAAATTTGTAAAATTGTTCGATCACTTTTAAAACATGGGGGGTATTTTTTGTCCCCTTTCGGTATATTAAATTACCTCACCAAAAACCATATATATAAAACATTGACTGACAATGTTTTTAGTTTAGCAAGAACTTGGTTATCACACAGAAAAACTATTAGTTCTCTTATAGATATTTCTTAGTAGGGGCTTCAAAGTTTACTAGTCTTATATACACTATAATTCATTGTTTTAATCGAAGTTGTTTCATTCTAATATATAGATCATTTTTAATACTAAAATGATACCATATCAGTCACTGAGATGTATCATAAAATTATGGGTTGTACTTTTTTACCAGTCAATAAATATAGTTGCGAAAAATATGAGGTTTGTTGGTTTTTATTTTAGGTCCACCTAGTGAATTCAAAATAATATATATACAGGTTACTGATAGATTATGAAATATACTTTGTTCCGATTCTGCATGAAAGTTAATATAATAAATCTAAGTCGTTTAGGTATTTAAAAAACAATTAAGCAGAGAGATCTATGAAGACATATGATTTATTATCAGAAGGGGTTTGTGAAAATTGTAGTAATTTTAATAGCTGAGATCATGAGTCAATTGAATCGAAATCACCATGGAAAATCTAGAAGCACTAGATGGCCGTTTCTTCCCATTGTGGGACTCCTCATCAGTGCGCATACACGACTCTGACCCAGGACTTATCAGTCTCGTGAGCAAGCGCTTAACCACTAGACTATACATAAATAAATTTTTTGTTGTTGTTGAGAATATTATGCTGTTTATCACAGTCAATGACAAAGCATATAGAGTATTAATATTATACAAAAGTAGAATAAACAGATCTATTATTTATTCGCTAAAATTCCGAAGATTATATTACTGACCAAAGAAATTTCTATGGATGTATACTGTTTGACTAAATGAACAGTGATCATGACTAATAATCATATGATTACTGGACATTTAAATTCGTCTCAAATCTGTTCTTTATTTAAATATGATAAATTATCAAGTCTTATAGTCTTAACCTATAGACCATTGAGACGGCATTCAAAAGTGTTAATGTCTAACCTCAATCAATCCACAAAATCGTGTCATCTTCCAGCATTGTCTTCAGTGAGTTGCTAGGGTGCCCCATACTAGGACGAAATGACTGTGTGGTACTTCTAAGATCTCAATGATGATCTAACTTTAATCAACTCTAGAATCCAACTATTGAATGACTACAATCTTCACAAAACTCTCTTTCTCATAATAATTTATATTAGTTTATTATTTATTCTGTTCACATTTTAAAATATGCATTAATTAAACAAATGAATAGTTAGATTCTCTTTAATTCATTTTACTACATATGAAAAACAAGTGAATCTCGCTAATCATGTGAATTAGGTGTTTATATAGTATGTTCCATATATATATATATATATATATATATATATATATATATATATATATATATATATATATATATATATATATATATATATATATATATATATATATATATATATATATATATATTAGATTTTAATAGATTGGACTTAATTTACAGTTTGTATAATTTTTATAGAAAATATGAAATCATTCTTAATAATTTATACATTTTATTGTGATTTAAAAGTTTGAAAATGAAAAGAAAGAAACAGCACACAAACATCTGTAGCCATAATGACACCTTTGAAAACTATTTATCTTTATTTAGAAAAAAAATGGGAGAAAAAAATTAGTTAAATATTTTATGTTAATTAGGTATGCATCGGTATGTTTTTTGTTTTTGATTTTGTTTTTTTTTTGTTCAGTTGACAGTAGTAATTCCATATCAACTAAACGGAAATTGAATAGTTACTAGTTAAACACTAAAAAAAGAAGTGTTTATTTCCTTTAAAAGAAAACTAAAATTTTTCTAAAGTTTTTTTTAATATCCGCTTTTATGTATCCAAAAAAATAGACTTGCCCCCCTATAATTAGTGTTTTTTTTCTGGAAAATAACTTGAAATACAAATAAGATAAAGAATTAGTGGATAAAAAAATAAACATTTTTGTTAATGAATAGAAAGAAGTATTGAACAGAAATATTGTACAGTCATGGTGGATTAAATTTGGAATAATGTAATTTTAAGTTGTTTTTCAACTTTAAGAAATTTGATACATTTAAATATATTGAGTTTAGGATTGAGAGCATGAGCGGATTTATGGTAGATCACCGTTAGAAACTTGGAAGCAATGGATAGCTGTTTCGTCCTATTTTGAGACTCCTCTGACGTGGGCATCCACGATCCCGATTGTGTGACTCGAACCCAAGGCCTTCAATCTCTTGCGCAAACGCTTAACCTACTAGAACACTGGGTCGGCATCCCATGGTGTTAATGTCTAACTTCAACCAACCCACTGAATTGCGCGACCATCCTCTATTGCACTGAAGTACTGCTCACATGTGTACTCACTAGTGACTAGCTTCGTGAAGGAATTCTCGTAGTTCTAGTGATAAGCCGTGACCAGTGGAGCTAATCCGTGTTGGGTAGAGATGGGTATTTACCTCAGCACAATGGAGGATGGTTGCGCGATTTCGTGGATTAATTAATGTTAAACATCAACGCCATTGGATGTTGGCTCAGTGGTCCAGTAGGTTAGGCGTTTCCGCACGAAACTGAAGGGCCTGGGTTCGAATTCCGTGGGCGGGATCGTGGATGTGCAATACTGAGGAGTCCCAAAATAGAACGAAACGGCTATCCAGTGCTTCCAGGTTTCCAACGGTGGTCTAGCATCATTGGGTTCATGATCACAATCCAAAACTTCATAATCTCCACAACCCCTATACTGATAAATAGAATGAATAAAACAAAATAATTCACATGAATTTAGACCTTAGGCAATATATTAATAATAACTAAGATGTTTATAATAATATTGATAATGATTAAGATATCTATCTATTCGATATGACAATAATGTTTTCTAACAGTTTAGATAATGGCACTATAAGTTTTAGCGAAAAAGTTTTATTAATTTATTATTATTACTTTTAATAATATTTATTTGTTAATTTCTGACTTGATGAATAAAAGAAACCTATTTTTAAAGTTAATTTATTTATCCTAAATGTTGTTTTAATTAATTTCTATAAATGAATCATTTAATGCAACAAGAATAGAACAAATTAGATCAATGAATTGATCCATCAAACCAATGTCCATACGTAAATAACGTGTTTACAATATCAAAGATAAAAGAAAAAGTTATTTTGTTAAATGTTTAAATGTGTATTATTTAACTGTTATCATACAAACAAAAGCATTAATTATGATTGATCCATAATGATTACTCTACATGTAAACATTATAATACTCGGATAGTAATAATTGAATTCTTTTCTGGATTTAGAAATAACACTTAACTTTCAACTAAAATGAACAACTAAAATGTACAATGACGTAACCATATTATAGGGCCAGTGAAATGTCACTGAACCGTAACCGAATCATTCGGCAGTTGGGTCACTGAATATCAAACACATCTTTTATCCGATTCTAGGTCAAGGACAACCAATGCGCACCATTTAATTGCGCGCCATAGACTGGTGGTGGTGGTAGTGGTCACACTTTCACTTGTACGCTCTTCATAGAATCCATAGTAGCTTGATACGATGAAGGGGTAGTCCACGTTGGGTGAGGATCTCGAGGTATGACTTTGACGTTAGCTGTTGGTCACATCATTTCCATCTAATTTGAGCAGGCCCGCAATCATTCAACAGAGATCAACGTCGATGATCTACAATATGATACAGTTATTATTATTATCGTTATCTAGTTTACCTGTGAGCACAGAAAACGTTTGAATCTTTGTTAAATGGTTAAGTTACTTCATTATTCGTTTTCATATTTATTAACTCAATATAAATTTATGTTTTTTAAAAGATTCATGTATATAAAAAACTATGAGTTTTTTCTGCATGCAATATATTCAAAATGCTCAAAAACCGGTTGAATAGTAAACTCAAATTAAGAAAAGACCTGAGTAAGTTTTGAATATTATGAAACAGAAGAAAACAACTCATATTACCTATCAGTATGGATTGACCTAAGTGAAACCTGAAGGTTCAGAGTTTGATTCTCTATAGGATCGAGAATATGTACCACTAAAGAGTATGATGTTAACATAGAATGACTTTCCAGCACTTCCTAGACCTCAATGGTTATACAACTTAGACAGATTCATGATTTCAATATCATATAACCTGATACTGAACTAATACTTTGTTTTTTCTAGTGTATATTAGTCTCGAATTTTTTCTTCTTTTTTTAATACAATGATTATCTATCCAACAAATGTATCAAAACCGATTGTATTTATGTTAGTCTGAGAAATCTTATAATTGAAACATCGTATAAAAAGTGAACATTAACAACAACAACAGCAGCAACATTTTAACTGATACATTTTGATATAAATTAATGAATACTACAAAATATTTATAAATATCATATTCTACATTACAAATCATTATTCAATGAAGAAAATCTTCTTTGAATAGGTTAAATAAAAGAAAATTTGTCTGGAATTTGACAGTTGTTAATTAATATTAGTTAGTTTGTCTTTTTTTTAATTATTATCATTATTTATTTTGTAATTACTTCATGTTACCACACGATGTAGATAATCTAAATAAAATTTAAAAAAAAAAGAAAAGAAGCGAGAGGAGAAGAGAGGAGAAAACAAAAACAAAACAAGGATAGACAAAATTATAAAAGTAAATTGTTTTTAGGTAAACATCAGTTTAAAATGAAAAAATTAACATGAATAGTTCACGGATTTCTGGATGTTACATGAATTATTCCAGAACAAAAAAAAAAAATAAGAAAGAACTATTCTTATTTTAGTAAAACATAACTATACTTGGAAATAATTCAATATTTTAACTTTAGATAATTTATCATTTTTCTGACAAATACTTTGACGTTTATTGTATTGTATTATTGATTTTTCAGTTTTTAATGGTTTTTTGTATTTTTTTCTTTTCTTAGAAAAAAAAGGTTTGTATAGAATTCACGATTCCAAAGGGGAAAAAAAAGTATTTCTTTAGTTTGTTTCAACTAACAACTCTGTAATTCGATTGACGTTTTATTCAGATAGAAATCTTTAACTAGGAAAAATATGTCACATGATTTATTTTACAAATCATCAAGTGATTTCAATAGCATATTGATGTGATTATATGGATAGATTGTGTTGGTATAAGTGTTTATAAAATAAAAACTGGTCAGTTAACAAAATTCTAATGATTGGATAAATTTAGTATTTTGTGAGAAATGAAAGTTCAATTTAAATCTTCTTATTAGTAATACGAGTCATAGGTTAAGACAATACGCCTACTTAAAGTGGATAAGTTACAACATTCTGTTTTTTTTGTTCAGACTATTTAACTGAGGTTCTTCTGACGTAAGCAACAAAAAAAAAACAGATTTCACTTTGTATAGACGCTTATAAATGTATACGTAATACAACATATTTATATCCCGCTTTCAGATTCCTAAAGTTTCTGAATAAAGAGTATTATATTAAAGTGTTTTGTTTTGGCGTTTTACTGATACTCTTTATCGATCTTACAATCTTGACACTAATGGTCAAAGAGTCCAATTGTTGTTGTACTTTCATTGATTACAATTGTAATGTAGCAGGGTATATTGATATATAAGTTACTTTATAATATCCCTTGGCGATTTAATTTGGTTTTATAAAACGATGTTAACAGCGTTTTATTATCAATTATCAAGTGTGCTTCATCAAAACAATAGTTCATCTTCATACCTTACGGTTGAGTGCTAAGTAGCACACAAACCAGATCTAGTGTTTTCTATCAACAAATTCAAACTATCTCACACTGAATAAATGATACCAATACAATCTGACTTATAAATGATTATGTATATACTAGTTGAGTAACGATGGAAATATGGAATAAAAATGCAAAACGTTAAGTAACATGTACAGTGTTGCTCATTTTCATGGATTAGTTGAATTTAGATATAAACACCGGTGAATACCAGCTCAGTGGTCAAATGGTTAAGCGCTCGTGCGCGAGGCTGATAGATCTTGGGTTCAAATCTAGTGAGGCAAGATCGTCGATGCGCATTGCTGAAAAGTCCCACAGTAGGACCAAAACAACCGTCCAATGCTTTCAGGTTTTCCATAGTGGTCTAGCTTCAATTGCCTCATGATCTCAACTATTAAAATTATTATAATATACACAAAACCCCTTCTAATAATATCAATATCACCTAGGATTTATATAGTGCTTTTGAAAATGATTAACGACAGTTAAAATTCGATAAATTCCACACCATAAAAATTTATATTATCTATGCCTAGACATAAAAATTAAAAATAAAGAAACACAACTTGTTTTATTATAACTCACAATTATTGCGTGAACATTTAAATTGAAACAAATTTCAATATTCATTTAATACAAGATGACAGGTTGGAAAAAAAAGAAGTCAAATATTATGATGGAATAGTTTATACATTGGTGGGATATAGAAAACACTGATATACTCCAAGTTATAATTCAGAGTACATTGATGTTGTTTCATTTTTTTTTTGGTTTTTTTTGTTTCTTTGTATATCAAAAAAAAAATTAAATTTTTTTTATACGAGTTATACTTCGAATGAACATCGATAAATGTTTAATTTTACTGATTGGATACTTTTAATAATCTAGGAATATAGTAAAAATGAATAGTTTGTCAAAAGTTTATTGATCAGTAGTCATCTATTAAAATTTATCGATAAAAAAAAACAAACAAAACCAATACTTTGTCATTTAAGAGAAAAAAAGGTAGTTTACAAGAGGTAGTATGTCAGTAAAACTTATAAAATTATATTTACATTTGTTGCAGAAACTTTTAATTGGAAAATTCTTTATATTCCTGTGGTATTTTTTAAAATTTTAACTAATAATTTCCAAGTCAAAATCTTTAATATGAACGTCAAGTTAGTTCTAATGTATGGAGTTAAAACTCGGAGAACTATTATAATCATCATCATCAAGAAGGTACAAGTATTTATAAATAGTTGTCTATGCAAGTTACTCAACATCTATTGACCGGATACCATCAGTAATAGACTTCTGTGGGAGATAACAAAACCAGCTTTTAGCTGAAAAGAAAATTAGGAAAAAAAACGATGGAAATGGATAGGATATACATTACGAAAATCATCAAACTGCATCACGAGGCAAACTGTAACTTGAAATGCTGAAAAGAAACGGAAAATAGGAAGGTCAAAGAAGCAGATATGTAAAGGATGAATAACAACTAGAAAGAGATAAAAAGGGTTATCGAAGGCAGGATTGGATGAAGAGTGTTAGGGGGCGGCCTATGCTCCTTCACGAGGAGTAACAGGCGTAAGTAAATAAATAATTTTTAAGAATATTTATCTACAAAGCAATGAGATGGTATTCAAAATTTATAGTTTAAGTGTTTCTTCATTTGAGTCTTTTATACATGAATAACAATTCCTGTATGACAAAGTAAATTAAAAATAAGTGATTGATAATTAAAAATTAAGGTAAATAATGATGATTTCCGATACTTAGCTTGATGTTATTTATCTGGTAATTTGCGAGACTTCCTAAAATTGGATATAATTATAATTAATCTTTTGATTTCAGGCTATATTCTATCTCATACATGTGACATCCTTAATAAGTATTTTATCGTGAGGTACACTAGTTGATCAGTTTGGTAAACCGGTAAGTTATAATTAAGTAAATGTGATTTTGTAAACTCTTAGACTCTTCTACATTCTATATTTGGTATTATACAGCACATATATATGATGTATATATGTACTCATTTTTGTTGATTGAAATATACATCAAATCTAGATGGTAGGTAAATTTTTCTAATCATTTAATGAACTATTCCTTTGCCTATAATGAAACAGAATATTTTATAAGTAAAGTCCTTAACATATTTAGATGTTTGTTTTTTTTTTCCGAACCTTTTATCAGTAAACATATTCACTAAGAAATAATCAAACAATATAAATTAATAATAATTTCTTTCCATCTTTATATCATCTTAAAATAATATAAAAAGAGTATAATCATTAGTGTCATGCATTATATTTAAGCACGCAATACATATTTTCTAATTCATGTAACTGTATTAAGTAAATTATAATGTATAAACATTATAAGTTAATAAAAAAAATGTAAACAATATTGATTTTCATTAAAAACAAGATAATCATATTAATCTTTTAATTGATTTTTGTCATTAAAGAAAATGTTTACTTTTATTTATTTATTTATATTTACAAAAAAAATGTGTTTATTTTTATAAAACAGGATCATATCGAATTAGATAATAGTAAGTACATTTTGTTATTCATTTCTTTTTTTCTTCTTTTTTTGGATTTTCAACTGAAATTTTAATTTTAACAATTTAACTGATATTTTCATAGTTCCTGAGTTCATATAATGAATACCTTTAGGCCTAATGGAATTCAGATAAATTTATTAACTAAAGCGTACGTATAAATTCTATAGAACAGAATACTCAAAAAATATCTTCATTCAAGATCCTGATTTATCTATGAACACTAATGTATTAAAAACAAATAAGTCATGAATAGTTGTAATAAGCCAGACATAATGAATAAAGATTTTAGTCTTAATAAGTCAGTTAGTATGCTATCTCTTTTCTTTGAAGTTCATTTTTACTAAAAAATGCTAGTCTTTTCAGATTATAATCTACCAGAAAGCGAACTACTATTTCGTTAATGTAATAAGAAGACGGAGATTATCAGAAATTTATAAAAGGAACTACTATTGTCCCGGAGTAAACATCCAGCTGAATGAGTCCCAAAAAGGACTAAACGTGCGTCTTGGATTCCATTGCTAGCTATTATCCATCTTTGCTTATAAAGCATATGACTTTAGACAATATCAATACAGTCCGCACAGGATGTATATATACCAACAAGAGACTGATCAACTGCAGTCCTTAATAGCAGTGGAAATATACAATCATATAATACTACGTGAATGCTTACATATTATCATTGAAGAATTTATATATAGCTCATGTTATTAATTCATTATTATTTCTTACATTCTTTTATTCAGTCAGATTTGTTTCATGAAAGCTTCTTAAGTTCACATGGTTGTTTTATATTAGAAAAATACTAAGTGAATAAAATTGAAACATGATCAACATAAAGTTTACCTAAAGTTTAGTTAAGTAGAATAAATCATTATATTCTAATAGCCATATTATTAAAAGTATTTATTTGACCTGAAATAATAGTATAATTATGTAAATCCACTGACTTGAAATTTCAATAAACAAATGTCTTTTTGTATCTTACTGAAATAAACTGAATCAATGAAGAGGTAAAACATTCAAATCATTAGTTAGGTAATCTATCAGTATATCCTACTCTAAAAAACCATTTCACCGTAATTAAATAAAAATGCCAATCTTAACTGAATTTATATTTGCATATATTAGTTTTATTTAGTTAGCTTGAGAATTTACACAGTTGACCTAGTAATGATCATATGATAGAGTTAATTTTAGATAGATGAGTTTAATATTCTCAATAAATGATAGAGTTATCTTAACTTTAAATGTATATCTCACGAAGCAACAAT
This sequence comes from Schistosoma spindalis, assembly GCA_946903255.1. NCBI lineage: Eukaryota > Metazoa > Platyhelminthes > Trematoda > Strigeidida > Schistosomatidae > Schistosoma > Schistosoma spindalis. Next base: position 16,084,967 of record OX336417.1, on the reverse strand, counting down.
TTGATTATTCTCAGTTGCTTAATTCATGTGTCAAAATGAAAGATAAATTACTAGTTTACTATAGGTTAGCTAAATCGTCAAAAAGTAACATTTCACAGTGGTTTATAAATTAAAGTTTTAATGATTTTTATATCTTTAGAATAGTTATTGATAGAATTTATTAGTTGTTAAACATCTAACTACAAAGTTAAATAAAGGTTTTACGAATAAAAAAGAACGAAACAGTTCAAATTAGATAGAATTAAAATTGTTTGAATAAAAAGGAGGGGTTACAATGAAATTTAACGTGACTCCAACATTGCCCTAGTTTAAACCAGCATTTCTCAATATAAACAAGTATAGAATACAATATTTTTTATTAAATTAACGCGAGCTGTTTTGATAAGTAATATACATATCAAATAGAACAATCTACACCTGCCTATTACCTCTATCAATTCATCCCCAAAAATTTTAAGTCTTTATACGTTAGGTCGAAAATGTTCTTTCCATAAACCTATTCAAGAATCAACTGTATTTATAAAACTCTTCTGTTTTTAATTTTAACATCATAATCAATCAACTATTGGCTACCGAAAACAGATATATAATTCTATTCGCTCACTAACTTATATGCAGTGATATGTGCTTATGACGAAAAAAATTTGTTATTTATGTGTATGTTTTTGGTGGAGTTGTATTCGTTGACATGCCCAATCTTACTGCGGAGCATATATTATATCTCTATACAAGAACATTAGCGCCTACATCAAGTTAAGTTTACAGTTATTCCACAAGCATTGTGTTGCAAAATGATTGTATGTAATTAATTCTCTACGTGGAAGTTTTTCGTTTGTATTCATTGTTATGTTTATTTGTGTAAAAACTTTTTGATTATCTTAATGTTTGTTAGTAAAAGTGTCAATCAGTTCAGTGGTCCAGCGTTTACTATTTAATACTCGTTTTTATGAATTTAAAGCTGTTACTTTGTTGTTGCGAAACATTTTATAATCACCTAGTAATAAATCACAGTCTGGTAATCTAGTAAAAGTCAAGAACCAAATGACCCACATGTTCAGCTATTTGAACTAATATGAAAAAATACGTTGGAATTCAATTACTAAAAAGAACGGTTTATTCGTTCACTTTATTGATGAAATGACTCCATCCATGTCGAAGTTAATTCATAACTCATCTCTAACCAGATTCATGATAAATACAATCACGGATTTAACACAGACAAAATATAAGAATATATTAAACTATCAAATTTGTAAAAGGAATAATCATGTAGTCATTGCTTAAAATGGTTTATGAAATACTATAGTTAAACACTGAAACGGTTGAAAAATGCTTAGTTCTTATAATAACACAGGAAAACGTTTTACAATAATTAACCGTCTATATTGTTGTTAGACAACAACTCTGGGATGCAGGTACATCCAGTTGACGAGTTCCAAATAAGACGAAACGCGCGTCCTGGATTCCACCGCTAACCACCGACATCTCTGCTTATAGATTTATTTATACTGAACATGATAAACATTTTCTAAAAAAGTACATCACTTTTCTAGTTAGCGCTTAGTATTCTAAAATGTTTCTTTAAATAAACTTGTCGTATGAAAACTTTACACTTTAATCAAGATAATATATTAACATATTTGATAATATTGATAATATTTGTTTGTGACGTTACTATCTCGAATCTGAAATAAGCGTGTTTTTTGTCTTAGAGAAGTGCTGAAATACAAGTAAAATATATATTAGATCGTCATCAGGTCTTACTCTAATATACATAACTATTTATATAAAAATATCAAACCAATCAAAGCAATTTAGGAGTCAATAATCATAATGAAACAGATTGTATAACTACACATAACAGGTAAAAAGTATAAAATCATAGTAGGAAGACAGGTGTACTTGTTGTAGGGATCAGAAAATAATAACATAACAAAAGTTCCAGTATTCATCATTTTGTGATTTTGATGGTGTTACACTTTACTTCAGTTTGGTTATAGCTTATAATGTTGTTCTAAAAAAGACTATCTCGCTATTTGTCTATATGGTATATATGTACATTAAATTATGTGTGCATTTAATTTTTTTTTCTCCTGATTTTTTTCAATAATCAACCATTGAAAACAAACTTAATGACAAAAAAAAAATGACGATACAAATGAGCCTAAAAGCAGTCAAGAAAGAATTTTAATTACAAACATATATATTTCTATATTTACGTGCATGTACATTATGTCATCCAGTGTTTTCATGTTACTTTGATTCTTAGTACCAACAGTTGATCGGAGAACTATGTCTTAGACATGTGGTGCATGTTTGCACCTATATATATATATATATATATATATATATATATATATATATATATATTGGCCTACACATTTTCCTTAGAATGTATTTCAATAACTGAATGGAATATGTTATTGTTCCATAGTATGCAAAATTTATATACATTTTTGCAATATATTTCCTTAAGCAATAGTTTTTTATGGATTGTAGGGAACTAAAACAAAACGACGATGAGTGGCAGTTAGATTGGAGAAATAAATCGTTTAAAAAACAATGAATTTTATGCTATTCGTTTAAACTTGAATAAATAAAATGCTGTTTTCTTTGTTTGGTTTTTTCAACTTGTCTGGCAGATGACACTGACGTTGTAGCGTACATTGCTAGTAAGAGTCAGAAAAATGTATGTTAAATTTGCATGTCAATTATAATCATTCAGTAGACTGATTAGTTATCTTTGATGAACACTTGAAAAAAACTACCTTAAATATTACAAGCAAATATGGATAATGGAGCGCGTTTTGTCCTATTCGGGACTCGTCAGCTGGATGTACCTGCAGTACCCAGTACCATTCGTGTCAAACGCCATCGCGTTATGTGCTTAGGTACTGAGTTTTGATAGCCACATGCTATTTGTCTAACGGGTATTATGATTATAATCTGATCGCTTCATTATTCTACAAAGATTTCACATTACTGAAATTGAAATATATCATGACCTAGACATTGAAGCATTTTTTGACTTAAATAAAATAACTCATTAATTGGTTAGTTCTGTACATTTGGAGAAGTGTGTTCATCAAATGCCAATATAAGAAACAGTAAATCAGACTGGTTTTTCGCCCAGTACATATTACGGAAATTATCAGACTGCATCACGAGGCAAGCCCTAACTTGGAATCCTGAAAGTAAGTAGAGAGGAGTAAAGCCGAAGCTCACACCACGTCGGAAATCGGAAGCAGACATCAAAAGGACGAACAGCAACTGGAATGGATTGTCCAGGACAAGATTTGATGGAGAGTGTCGGTGGGCGGCCTATGCTCCTCCACGAGGAGTAACAGGTATAAGTAAATAAGCGTCACCTAGTTTCCCATTGAGTAATTTTTTCCATGAAAGACAGCGAGTAAATCATGATTACAAAAAAAATTTTAATTTTGGCTTTGTGGATAAAAAAGCAAGTTTCGTTCACATCTGGTATATTTTTCAGCATAACACAAACTACTGAAAAGTTTAAAAGGAAAATAACGTGTCTTTATATTCTAATGTTTGGATTTACAAACAGTCATTTGAAATAATGTATAACTATTCATACACTGTATTGGTCTCACCAAATGATTTGAGTTGAGTTATCTTACAGAAAAAAAGGTGTGAAAGCCGTTTATTCCAGAATTAATTTGAAAATGTCTATCAATAAAAATTTTTTCGATTTACTTTCGCTATTTGAATGAAAATTTTCTAATCTTCTAAATTTCATTTTAAAGGCTATCAAATGCCTAGGAACGGCCGTGAATGAAGAGAGTTCACTCTTCCTCTCGAAATGCTCCCACACGGCCACGCGTATATAGTCACTACCAGTGAAGTACTACTCACTGCATTCTCGCTGTGCGGTGTTGTTTACGAAGTCAAGAGGACGTAAAGCAAGTCTCCGACATTCCAACCGGGTTAACGAATATGGAGGATGCACCTAGGGAAGCTGGAAAACCCTAATTCCATAGCAATGGTGTATTTGGACACCAGCATCCTAAAGGAACAAATGGCATATGAACCAATCGTTGGTCACCGGCTACTATGAAACTACATCACCTCACGTTGCTCTACTGCCTTGTGAATCAGACATTTAGATCGAAGGCTCCAAGTGTGGACCCCTAAGAAAACCGTCTGCTTCAGTTTTGGCACTCAGGAAGCATCACAACTCACATATATATCAAGTGACTTGTGTGATGCATATGTATTCAGTTCCCCCTTGTAACAGTGTTTATGTGTTCAAATAAATAAATAAATACATTTTAAAACGATCGTATTTTTTTAAATTTGTCGTAGTACATGCCTATTGAATACATGGTCATTCATCTGCCAAATCATAGTAAAAATCTTATTACATATTTCGTATATTACACCTTGTGCTATGATAAAACACAAGAATTATCGTTCAACTGAGAAAATTGAAAGTTTCCTAGAATTTAATAATAATGTTCCAGAAAATGTTTCCTTGTAAACGACAATAATCGTGGATGTGCACTGTTGAGTAGTCCTACACTAGAACAAAAAGGCCACCCAATACTTTTAAGTTTTCCATGGTGGTCTAGAATTAATTCACTAATAAATTCAACCATTAGTAAAAATTAAATTATATTTTATTAATTTGTTAATTGAATTTGATCTATGATGATAATCGTTTGTAAATTCCCTAATATTATCTACTGAATCAAGGTAAATAAATTGATTTGAATCTTTAAATTAAAAAGTAACACATGTTGTGACATTTATGGGAAAAATTCTTTAACTTTAATTAAGTTTCATTTCCTTCCTTTTTTTTTCTAAGAACAAGACATTGAGTAAATCTAAGAAAATATCTATTTTATACAATAATTAAAAAACTATATTCAATAACGATGATTACGATAATAATGTCGAAACAAACAAACAAACTAGATAATCCATGTTAACATATTCTATCCATCAATGAACATATAGTTAGTTGGCATTTTATATCTCACCCTCATTTCGTTGGTAATTATATAACTAACTGATAAATTTAAAGAAATATTATGTGCTTTTAAACGAGTTATTTAGGAAAAGTAATTCGTTATTTTACTTTCTGACTAATTAAATTTAACTATAACAAATTCAAGATGTGGTTAGCTTTTTTTAGCGAGTTAGTTTTCAACGGGTGTTCATTAACAGCTGTCTAAGCAAAATACTTCGGATTCGTTGGGCGGACACTATTAGCAACAACCTACTATGAGAGAGAACTAACCAGATCCCAACGGAAGAAGAAATCAGGAAGAAGAGCTGGAAGTGGATAGGACAAACATTTAGGAAAGCACCGAACTGCGTCACAAGACAAGTCGTCACTTGGAATCCTCAAGGCCAAAGGAGATGAGGAAGAATAAAAAACAAAATACGTAGAGAATTGGAGACAGACATGAGAAAAATGAACAACATTTGGATAGAACTGGGAAGGAAAGTCTAGAACAGAGTGCGTAAGAGAATACTGGTCGGTGGTCTATGCTCCATTGGGAGTAACAAGCGTAAGTAACTCATTAAAACATTTTTTAAAGCATATAATCAATATTGTTTCATGGATATCAAAATGTTGCGTAAACAAAATTAATTTACAATAATATTGTTAATCAAATCCTTTTTGTTGTCAGCATTCGTTCTTAACTATTAAACCATTCCTCGTTTTGTGTTTTATTCAGAGTTGTTGGATAAATATAAATGAATTCCGAATAGATTCAAAAGTGATATGAATTACCAGAATCACATAAATTCAATACTATAATCTGAATATTATTGTTTAACTAATGCTCATGGTTAAACAAAACTAAAGGGAATAAATCTGTTACGTATTTTCAAATTAAAATATTAAAGTACTGAAGTTGAATTTTTTTTCAATTCTTTTTATATTTAATAGTTGAATTCATGAGTCGATTAAAGCTGGACTACAATGGAAAACCTGGGAGCACTTGACGGCCGTTTCATCTCAGTATGGGACTCCTCAGTAGTGCACACCCACGATCTCGCTCGCAGTATTACAACGTAGAACCTTTGGTCTCGTACGCATGCGAGCCCTTAACCATTAGACTACTGAGCCGGCCGGCATCAAATGGTGTTAATGTCTAACTTCAACTAACCCACGAAGTTGAGTGACACATCCACCATTATCATCAGTTAATTTCTATCTCACAACAGACCCGGTTGAACTTCACTGTTTACTGTTTTAGAGTCCCACAGTATGACGAAACGGCCGTCCAATGCTTCTTAATTTTCCATGGTGGTCTAGCTTCAATGAACTTATGATCTTAACTATTAAAATCACTATAATATCCACAAAACCCCTTCTGAAATTAAAATTAATTGGTTGCATTCAAATAACATAACATATATAATGAATTATCAATGTTTCAATTGTTTTTTAATCATATTTAAATATTGAAAAATTAATTTCCTGAATAAGAATAATTTTAATAAATCACTATTATAAGCGGTACATTTGTTTACTTGTCAAATGTTATAATCATATCTAATACATAAAGTAATATTTTATTATATAAATTAAAGGTGAAATTATTTGAAATCGGATAGAAATGTAATTATTCTGTTCTTTTATTTTGTATATGAATATACCATTTTCTATCAGTAAATAAAACCTGCAGGAAACAATAACATAATAACTAGAATAGAAGAGGAAAGAAAAAAAGTATTTACTACTTACCGTTTGCTTGTCAGTAACTATAGAAAGACAAAAGCTGTTAATTAGACTAATTATTTAGATTATTGAAATAAATGTGAATATTTTCATATGTAAAACACAGTTTACATGCTTTTAGATTTAAAAACCATGGAAACAATCCTTTATAAAGTTATATTTCAGAAGAATTCTTATTCTCAATAGTTGAGATCATGAGTCAATTTGAGCTAGACCACTTGGTTTCAAATCCCATGAGGTGGGGTCGTGGATAAGCGCTGCTGAGAAGTCACACGATAGGATGAAACGGCAGTCTAGTGCTTCTAGATTTTCCATGGTGGTCTAGCTTTTATTGACTCATGATCTCAATTATTGAAATTACTGCAATCTTCACAAAACCCCTTCTAATTCTAATTTTAAATACTAATTTTGATGAGTTTATAGCTTGTAGGGGTCATTTAAATGAGGTTATTTTTATGAAATGTTTGAAACATGAAAAAATTTCGATCAATATAACTTAGTTCTTCGTTTTTCTTATAATTATAATCCTTAAAGCTGAATGGAAAGGATGTTTGGTCGGGACTATAATTTATGGAGGTCTTGGATTTTGGCACCAAATTCACTCATCCATTTGGCTAAATAGAATTTCGACATTATAGCTGATGTTAGCTGGTGATGAAATCTCGAAATCTAATTCCTAACCTCAATCATCAACTGTATATCATAATTTTAATTGCATACACTGGTTTATAACCCTCATTTGGTCCTAGTTATTAAGTGGACACTCTGAAGGTCAGTCTAGCGTCTCTCAAATGTCGTTCATAAATTATAATTTCACCGATGTTTATTTAATTATTTTAAACAAATAGGTTTAACTGTGATATATTAAAATTCTAATTGCAAACAAGATGATCTCCACTGATATATAGTTAGATGTTTCTTTTTAATGCAGATTAAGAAAATCAAAAGCATTAAAGATTTTTCCGGATTGTCTACAAAATGTTCACAGATAATTCAGTTTATATTGTCCACCTGATCATTTTACATATTCCAATATCATAACATTTTATTTTGAATCAAATATAGGAAGTTATATTCTTTAAACAGTTTTAAATACAATTCTAGAACATTAAAGTGAGGAATTAAATGTCGTATTTAACAGTTTATGAAATTAGATTTTGTAATTGACTAGCATGAATTTCATCTATTGGTGAATAGATGATTGTATTTGATAAATTATACAATTTTACATATATGATGTTCAAAAGTAATTCCATAAGATGTTTATTCATAATCCAGATAGTTGAATGTCAAAGAAACAAACAAAGATTGGTCTTATGAAAATCAGTCTGAGAACTATCAAAAGGTTTAAAGTGTTTCGAACTGCTCATTTTTCTAATATACATTATGAAGTATATAATAAATAAATTGTTCGGTTAAATAAACATGTCAAGAATAAATCTCATATCTATTCATTGTAAGTTGTTCTTAGACATTATGCTATCATTATGACGATTATTTTTAAAAGTAATTTATGTGATAAGTGTAAAAGTAACCTTCATTGAGATATTTGAAAAAAAACCGCTACACAAATGAAATCTTTGTTGACCCAGAATATTTTACAGAAAATGCAGTTAAATTATAATTTGAAACATGTGTATAGACTACATTTTATTTCTAAAATGGATAGTGTGTAGATGTTTGTATTAATACATATTGTAAATCACCTTGCGGCGGGGGTGTTGTTTACGAAATTGAAAGGCCGAATAGCAAATCTCCAACGTCTTGATCGGGTCGGTGTACACAGAAGAGAGATGACAAACCCTAATTCCAAACCAATGGTATATTTGAACTCCAGCATCCTAAAGGAACAAATGGCATATGAGACAATCGTTGGTCACCGGCTACTATGAAACTACATCACCTCACGTTGCTCTACTGCCTTGTAGATTACACCTTTCGATTGAAGGCTCCAAGTGTGGACCCCTAAGAAAACCGTCTGCTTCAGTTTTGGCACTCAGGCAGCATCACAACTCACATATAAATCAAGTGACTTGTGTGATGCATATGTATTCAGTGCCCCTTTGTATCAATATTCATGTAAATTTAGAACAACATATATAAGTGAACAATATTGTTTTCGATTAGATTCTCATCAAGATTTTCTAAAATATACAGTTATATTTATATGCATTTACGAAATTATTAACCCAATCAAGGTAATTTATGAGTTAATGATAACAAAGGAAGAGATTACATAATAAGTGAAAAGTACAAATTGATAGTGTGATGACAGGTGTACTAAATTTGATAAGAATAATAAAGGCTTAAATCAGTATTATATAGTCTGAAATAGGTCAATGATTAGAAAAAATAAAGAGATAACGTTTGTAAAAATTATAAGATTATCTAATAAGAAGTGTTCAGATAAATGAATCGTGAAACATATATTTGAGAGAAAATAAAATGGTAGGAGAGGGTGAATGAAAATAATAAATGAATACAAAGTTTGACAAAATAATAATATATAAATTCATTTATTAAGGCGGTGGAGGGGGGCGCGCTGCTGAGGTGTCCCATACTAGAACGAAACGGTCGTTCAATGCTTCCAGGTTTTCCATGGTGGTCTAGATTCAATTGATTCATGATTTCAACTATCGTAACATTTATGTGTTCAAATAAATTAAGTGCTTACACGCGAAACCAGTAGGTCCTGGGTTCGAATCTCTCAGGGGATGAGGTCGTGGATTCCCACTGCTGTGGAGTCCCACAATAGGATGAAACAGCTATCCAGTGCTTCCAGGTTTTCCATGATGGTCTAGTTTCCACTGACTCATGATCTTAACCATTGAAATTAATAAACAACAGAACATTGAATTACACGAATAATTAAGAATTATGATAAATTATTTAAAACAATAAAGATCATTATGATGATATCTAAATAGACAAACAATAAATGAATATTATTTTTTTCGATTTTTTCATTTATACTTCACTATAATATTCACTTTGTTTAAATATATGAGAAATAAATAAAAACAATAAATTAACTTAGTCTAGAATTCCTTTTATAATAAAATTTTTAAATCATCTCATCTATCAATGTCATTTATTGTGTATTATAATTAATTATAATCAATGATGACATAAATGAAATAATTAATCGTTTATTTGTCTGATTGATACACATTTGATATAATTCAAATGTACTAAAATTTTAAAAACAAAACAACAACAACAATAAACAAACAAACAATGTAATTCAAACACTATGAAACTATTAAAATGTCAATGGATAATTTATCTGATGATTATTTTTCTAAACAATTAATGGTTTTCATAAAGAAAGGTATGTAGAAAGCAGGGTAATTAGTGTCTTTTCTTTAATAAAACATATTTTAACTTATTTCGAAAGTTGTATCATTAGAATTTCAGGTATATATTTCACACATTTTGGCATAGATAATTTATTGCTTACCATTAGTAGTAGAATAAAAAGCAGGTTACTAAAAAAGAAAACATACTGATTTACTTGTTTAGGCCTGTTACTCCTGTAGCTCTTCTAAAGGGATTGCAGGTAACAAGCCCCGGGTAAAGGAGGAGGGTTAGCCATGGATCGGAAACTCTATCCTGTAGAAAAAAACTCTTGTTAAAAAAATGTCAACCAGATTAAACAAATTTTTTTAGGAAAAAACACGTAGTAAACTAAAACGGGCGAAGTATAATTCAAATTATTGTATGAAAATGAAAGACTTCTACCGTTAGACACATTTTTTTGCTGTGATTTCGTTTGATGTATATTTTTTCTCTGATCATAATAAAATGAATATTATACTTACAAGCATTTCATATTGACAAATAATTCCCATTTAAACATTAAAAACATAAAGTTCAGCGAAGGGATCTCTTTTCAATGAATGTATTATCAAACTGTGCAATCGTATAGATATGAAACGTTTTTTGTCAAAGTACTAGTTCCGTGAGGAAATGTGAAGAAGGAATAACCAAGATGATGTAATGGGAAGATTGTAATACGTAATATCAATAATAACACCAGACTTAATAAGTTAGTAATGATTTATAACATGAATGTAGTAAGATGATTAAATTGTTTTGGTTACATTAATTAAAGGTCATTTAAGGTCATAGATGTGTAAAAAATAAATATAGTGATATCATGCGCAATTATGAATCAAATAATGAGAATATGATACATAAGTAAAGGGAGAAATGCAGTAATAATAAAAATAAAAATTAAGGCCAAGGTAACGATAACGATAGGACGCATAGTTCTGGCTTGATCTCAAGTATGGTAAGAGCTTCGGCAATTTTGGAGTTGGATACGAAAAATTCTAGATAGATTTGAACGAATCGGATATACAATCTTAAAATAAAACTGTTAATCAGTAGAATGATTACAGTCGATTACATGTTCAGGTATAGAACTCTTAACTACTTTCCTTTCATCCTTGTAGAACCACAATGGAACATATTCCTGTATCTTATACTGGTTCATATATTCACAAATAATCTTTAAAATACATATTATGCTGAATTTCTTTCATTTTGTTAGATTATTTTAGATGGATCATATAATAGAAACATTTTTACTTTAGATTATTCTATTATTTCGAATTTCTTTCATTTTGTTAGATTATTTTAGATGGATCATATAATAGAAACATTTTTACTTTAGATTATTCTATTATTTCGAAAGTTGTGAAAATTTCCTGATATGATGGGATGAAGAATCGAAATTAGATTGAGTTACTCATTGTGATTTTTTATTCAACATTGCTTCCGTTTTAATTCGATGTGTTGATTACTCAATTTAGTATTTGTTTAGTTTCCCCGTATGATATTTTATTCTGTATAACATATGATATTCTTGTATCAAATTATCATGATCTATGCTCAGCATGACATGTATCATATGACCTGTTATAACTGTAAGTATTTTTTCTATATATGTGATTTTATCCCAATTATTAATTAAAATAGTTGTACAAATCAATATATAAATGAGTGTATTTTCGACTAGGGTCGTCGTCGTTTTTTGGGGTTAATAAATCCTAACTTGTATCAATCTTTATGTTCTTACTTTAGCGTTGTGGGAATAGCGACGGTTTCTCGTTTTTACAAGTATAAGTAATAAGAGAATCCAACATAACAATCAGCGACGACCAGATATAACAATTGATAAGCAGTCATAACAATCAACCATCAGTCATAACATTTTCATTTATTAAAATAAATACGTTTAAAGAAGTTTATTATACAACACTTACACTTATATAAACTGCATAACATATTCTCAGATTATGTACAATTATAATGAACGAGAATGCATTTAAACGCACAACCAGTAGTAACAAATAAATGAGAAAAAAAAAGTATTTAATAAATCATAAAATATGCAAAAATGTACAGTTTAGTTACAGGGTCATTAATTAGAACGTACACGCAAAACCATACAAATTAAATAGAATCTACCATCTTTTTTTAATTTAACTTGTATTCTTATAAGCCTGATTTTTATCTTTAATTACAAGTAAGAATTTTAAGGTAAAAGTTAAAAAAAGAAAACAAGTTTATCTAGACTTGCATGATTTTCGATTTTTCAGTTAATTCAAACTTCTATGTTTTCTTATATAAATAAAAGTTATGTTTTAGTATTTTTGAACTCTTTTATTGAGATCGTAAACCGATCTGTGTTAGACCACCATTGAAAAACTGGAAGCATTGGATGGAAGTCAGGATTTTGAGTGAGACTGAAGGTCTTGGGTTTGGTCAATTCGTGCAGGGTCGTGGGTACGCACAGTTGAGAAGTCCAATACTATGACGGAACGGCCGTCCAGTGATTCCAGGTTTTCCATGGTTGTCTAACATTGATCGACTTATGATCACAGTAAGGAAACTCAACAATCTTTACAACCCCATACTGATAATTTTTGAATTTATTTACACCACACAACATAGTTTGATATGTATTCAGTAGGATTGTGTATACATATTTATACACATTCTTCCCGATGAGTTATTTTTAAATATGTGGTTGATTATAAATGCTGAAGTGATTTTTTTCATGTTTATGTGCAATAATCCAAGTGATCACTCATACACATTTTATAAATAGATATAATTCTTCCGATATTTTAAGAAGGCAATTATATTAGTTTAATTAAACAGAATATTGTGACATAAAGGTGTTTTTAAAAAGGACATGGATGGCTCAAAAATGCTTGCATTATCATTTGACGTTAGCCGGTAAACGGAAGAAACCGAGGTGTACCAAGCCAATGTCTTGTCATAGTTTAGGACTTCGTTGTAATAAATAGATAATTATGTGCCAGTATTAGATGAATATTAAATACAGTTTTCGAAGTCCTTGTCGGAAGACATTATCGGTTTAGTTAGCCAAATAAGAGGTGTGAAGGATACTTATGAATGATACCCGTCCTATGAACTAAATAATGATGCAAATAATGCATTTGACTAGTCAATAGTCAAAAGCCAGACAATATTTTCAATGTAATTAAAATCAAGTTATTCTTCCTTATGATTCAGACATGTATGCGAAACCAACCAATGCGCTTCTGAAAATCGAATGGGTAGAAAATATAGAACCTTTCAGTGAGAATATAATATTAAACCCGCTGACTAAATTGGTGATTACTGTGACCTGTATTGTTTATTACCAACATTGTGCCGTTTTAAGAGAAGGACAATGGGTTTGAGTCTCATTACGAACATGGATGTTGGATCTTAAATGGATTATCTCGGCCATTCCCGAATTCTACCTGAAATACATTCCAGATTATACTGTTTTTCTCTATACAACCAATAATTAAAGCGTAATTAATGTTGTTTTTTGATATAATTATATTTCTTAGATATAAATATTTGTTAAAGACAAGTATGACCTTTTGGAGGACGTGAATTGGGATACTGGAGGGGTCAAAACCAAATTATTTTATCATCCACTGATACTAGTGAGATATTACTTAAGAAACAGTTAAGCGGAACGATTTTGGCCTAATAAATTTAAATTGGTGTAATATAAACATTCTGTATGATGGGTATCATGTTATTATGTCAAATTTGATCTACTGATAGATAATACGTGACATATGTAAATCACTTTTAAAAAATGAGCATGTTAACGTCTTGTATGACAAAAAGAACAATGTGTAGGTCATCTTAACAAGGGCAAAATTTCGTAACTTTATCAGGTAAGTATTCTTTCTCAGAATGATATGGAAAGACTGATTAGTAATTGTTGATTAGTATCAGGACTTATATTACAAAGGTCTAAATAATGAAAACATCATTTGGATTACTTGGCATTCATTTAATTATGTCAATCTTAACAAAAAGATCTTTCTACAATGAAAATTAATTTAGAATCATAAATGAACAACAGTTTTTAAAGAAAGGAAAATGTTACACTATAAAAACTCAGAATGAATCTAGTGAACAAACAGATGAATCGTCTAGAAGAAATGTCGTTAATTACCTAAATGTTCATCATGACAAAGAAATCAACCTATCAGTATGCTTTCATTTCTTTGAAGCTATTATATTTCTTCATTGTTAGACATTATGTATACTTCATCTTATCATGAGATGTCTCATACTACTTAACCGCTACAAAAATATAAGCTTGTTAGAAATGTAAATTATATTTTATATTCCATTGAAAAATTTGTTTGTTTTTTAGAAGAGATACTATGAATATGACAAAATATTTCGATGAAGTATAGACAAATAAATCATTTGAGTATTTTATTTGTTTATAAATCTATCTTCCTATGTTTTTTTACTACTAAATCTGTTGTGTGATCTATTTTTACAGATTTCAAAGAAAGATGACTCTACGTGTTGAGATGGAAAGCAAAATCTTTGATCATCTATGTGGAATATCCTTATATATATATATATATATATATATATATATATATATATATATATATATATATATATATATATATATATATATATATATATATGGAATAAAACGCTTTACCCCGAGGTTCTTTTATGTACAGAAAACCCACGGTTTTTTATAGCATTTTAGATGGCCACGGGATTCCGGAAATTCTGGGACGCTCCTGAACATAGTAGCGGTATAAGCGACCATTCAATCAAAAACATGACATGTAACTTTTCACTTTCTAGATATTTCTGGTAAAACTTCTATTGGATGCTGATTAGATAAGATGTTCCTCAGTGTTTCCAGAGCGTTTCGTGGCTTTTTTCGAGGAAATTTTTGTTCTCTAACAAATGTTAAACAGAATGAATTCGATTAATCATTTAAATAAATGATTTTATCGTAGTATATCACCTGATGACCACTATGAAAGAAGTGTTTTCATAAAGAAAATCATCAGACAAATGAAATAATCAAAAGATATCGCTTATTTAGACAGAATATATTGCATTTTAGAGAAATTATGTAGTTTACAACCTCTATGAGAATTTATTAGACCTTTTTATTCACTTATCATTGTAGTTAACGTATCTTTTTTATATTGAAACCTTTCAACAAAGCGTATTTACATTGTCATCAGTACAAAATTGTCATTTGGTCATTTTGGCTAATTTATCGTAACTAAAAGATATTTCAGTCAGAATTATTCTGCAAAGTAAGTTGAAGTAGCTCATTGACAATGTGTAAAAATGTTGCTACTAAGTGAATTCCATTTAATATATTTAATTAATAGAGGGAACAGTTTGATAATTCAATGGAAAGAGTCATGATCATATTTGACGGCATTACAAGAAAGATATCAGAATTTAAATAACCCTAGTCGAAACCATTTGTTAATAATTCCAATAAAGTATTGAAATCAGGATCATTTAACTATTATTCTCTGATCACTGATGGTAGTAATTAGAAAGATCCTTCTTTATTCGTTGGATTTTTCCTTCCCAGTATGATTTCAGATCATCATTTTCAATTGCTGAATAAATGTCTTCATATATATTTTGTTATGTCTGTAAGTGTTAGAATTCAAAAGTGGTTGTACATTTTATGTGATGCAATATGTATTCAATAAAATAATTTCTATCTTATATAATCTATTGTAAACATATTAATCTGTGCTGTTTGTCATGAAACATTAAAACTTGACAAACTATACTTGATTAAACAATACATTTAATGATTCAAATTTTTTTCAAATGTTTCTTTGAAATAATATAAGTACTGTATCAGCCCCCCCTCTCATTCATTCTAAGTAAATGATTTTGCTAACTAAGAAAGGTTTTCAATAGGAAAAACTAAAAAGAAAACTCAGTACAAACAAACATTTTGTCTAAGATTCTAACTGTTTCATTAATAAATAGTTAGTATACTCCATATAGATGTAATATATTGTGTATTTATTTTATATGCATGTAGATAATTTTCAAAATGTCATGTAACCGTCATATTTACAAGATTCCTAAAATGACCTGACCTGAAACTTATAAATAACGGCAAATCACATGTAAAAATTCTTTCAGTAATTGAAATGATTTCAGATTAAATTTTTACCAAACACATTCTGATAATCGTAAATGATAGTTTTAAATTTAATCAGTAATATTGAAATTTATTATTGAACACTACACATCAGAAGTTGCAGTTCTGTGTTGATTGATTTTTAGATTAGACTGATACTCAGCAAAATCACATCTCACGTTTCAAAATATACTTCTGGCTCAACATCAGTTCCTTATAAATTATCATTGTTTAGAAGAGCAATCGCTGATTGTAAACTAATGTAAACGTTCAAGACCAAGAAGTGAGAACTAATTAAATCAATAATCTTAGTCTACTAATAAGTCGTGTAATAAGAATAGTTACATAATAAGCTTGAATGTATACAGCCTAAACCACTCACACAAACATTGATGAATTGTAACACAGTTTATTAGGATTGAAATCTTAACGTAAATTTTAGAAGACAATACCATTTTTACTGTTTAAATTTGCCGGAATAGAAACATCCACTTAATTCCATCAAGAAATGACTGGAAGAAGTATAGCTAGCCAAAAAATACGTTTGAATCAGATAAAGCAATTGTTTTCTGTTGAATGGTTTAGTTTCATACAGTAAATCTCGTTTTTTTCCTAAAGAGAGAAATTACATAAGATTTAAACTAACTTTAACATTGATAGATTACAATAAGCTTTTATTATAGAAACAATAGTTTATTTCCTAGGCAATTGATATAATAGTCACAGTGTTGACAAAGCTTTCTAAATAATTGAATATATTAATGTGAAGTTGATAAGATTAATTGTTTAAGGGTGCATAGTGATTATTGTATTACATCATTATAAATTCATTACTTGATTACCATTTGAAGGTATAATAAAACGTTACTCTTTAATTTTTTTTAATTTTTAATTTTACTGTCTTCTAACTGTATTATATTTTGATTCATATTGCATAGACAATTATCGTATGAGCCATTCACACAGAATAACTATTAAAATAATAGCTATTCATACAATCATTGCATAATCGGACAGATAAATAAGAAACGTGAAAAAAACAGTTTTATTTGTCTGTGTGTGAGATTAATTTTTTAAAACTTTAGTCAGTTTTAATTTTCTTCGATGATACAACTGATTTATCACTTTAGACAACTTAAAGTAATCAGGCACTGAAGTATTAATGTCTTAATATTATATATAATTAACAAAACATAATGTTCTTTTAATCTACGGTTACGAGATGTAATTCTTGGTAATCTAATTGAATGGATCGTCATTCATATCATTAGTTTTCATTATTGATAATGATGTTAAATATAGGTACACAAAATTGTTGTCCGGATTTGAACATCTTATAAATATTGTTGAAGTATCGAACATTATTAAGGATTGAATATGTTACCTGGTTTATTATATAATTCATATAACAGGCAAGCAAAACCATCCTATTCATGTCCTTAAAAATGATTTTTTGTCACTATATTACTATGGTACCAATAAACATTTTGTTTAGAGATTATCTCGAAATAAATACTTCAAAATATTGATCATAATCATCTTATTGCAATAAAGTACATCTAATTAAGTTTACGATGTAGGCAATGTAAATATACATTAACTAGGACAGATATTTTATTCGAATTCTGAAGAAATTATCAAATCATACCTTATTCCCTTAGTTTGTCATCCTATTTGACTAATCCAGTTTTCAGTATAGGCTTGAGTTTCATAGAAGGCATTAACCATTCACTGTTAGACTACTGTAATGAACAAAAACACTAATGGCGACAATCGATTGTAGTTAGCTCAACATTACAGAGTTAATTGGTAAAATCTGAGAACCATATATTAAATCGTTAATTTGCAAAATATCAATCCATCATATCAAACTGGACTGTTCTTGTTGCAAACATCAATCCACTGTCTGACATTTCATTGTTTATGCGTTTTCATACAAATTCCATTGTGTTCCTGTTCTTCCTTTCATGATCTTCCCTCATCTTCTGCTGCCAGACATTCTGTTTACGACTCACGTCATATACTACTTATGTCTACATAAGTAGCACACACCACACTACTACTGAAAACCTGTAAGGACTAGACCGAAGTTTCGTTCTAGTATGTGACTACTCAAGAATGAGCATCCACGATCCTGCACATGATAATTAAACTCAAAGCTTTCGGTCTTACATAAATGGTTAATTTTTATACCATTGAGTAGGCGTTCAATGGTTACAATTTATTTTACTTCTTGTGACATCAAGATTTTGTGCAAAAACTGTGTCTTATTGATTGTATCAAAATTTCTTTTTATTTATGTCCAACTTATATAATAAATAAAGAACAAGATTTCAGAATAGTTTAAAAGGACAATTTTTAGTAGATTTATCTTCCCACATTATTACATTTATAACTGACATCAATAGTAATTGTATCATTTCCTTTAGACTTTTATTTAGTTTGACATCAAGTATTAATTATATTCGTGTAAATGATGACATTTGAATTTTCTAATAGAAATTAGCCAGAACATAAAAAAACAAAATTCATATTCATGCATAATTACATTTGAACATAAGTAAAACAACAGCTAGGAGACAATATCAAATGAAAAAAAAAAAACAAGAACATATGATTTCATTGAAAATTAAACTTAAATTTATCACTTAAATCAATAAATGTCAAGTCAATAAAAAGAAAAGGAAAAATCTGATAAATGAGAAAAAGCAACAACATACGAAGACAACAAAATAGTTCATCTCTTAAATAAGTTATTATTTATTATAGAATGTAGACATTATTCATGAATCTTTTCTTTTATCTGAAAAACCTATGCTTGTAGTTTTTTTCTAACATTGGTTTTTTTTCTTACAGATTTTTTTCACTGCCACTTATCACAATTAAGTTAGTCACAAAATAAAATTCAAAAAGAAAACAACAACAATAACAAACAAACAAACAAACAAATAGATTATTTCATAACAAGCATGAATTAAAATTTATTACAAACTATTAGTAGACATATTTACAACAAAAAAACTTGGCAAATTAATAGAGAATAAAAAGTAGAAGAAGAAAACAAAGCAATTTAAAGAGAGAGAGAGAGAGGGAGAGAGAAACACATCTATCAAGTATAAATTGTTGTCATAATAATAAAATTAAAAAAAAGAAGTTATATTCTATTCTTTTATTATTGCTAGTTTTTATTCTCATGGGAAAATAAAATAGTAAAGAGAAACAAATAAAAAAATATTCGATATATCAGATGATGTTAAGTGATTTGTGGGAGAAAAAACACTGTCTCATTTATCTTCTTAGTTTTTGTGTCAATTATGTAAATAGACTATTAAATCAGTTAAGCTACTCAAATGATAAATAACAAACAGAATTAATGACATTAATTTTAATTTTTCTTTAATAAGATAATATAATATACTTGGTAAATATAAAAAAATGTATTATTATGTTTTAATTTTGTATGTGTCAAACAAATTTTCAAATTTCAATTTAATAAAACATAATCGAATAAAATTGTCAATTATTCTCGTTGTCTTTCTTCATTTAAAACAAAATTTGAATAGGAGAAAAAAAGCGTGATGTCTCTTGAAGGTAAACTGAAATAGGTAACAGGAACTTACTTACTTACTTACTTACTTACTTACTTACTTACTTACTTACTTACTTACACCTGTTATTCTTCGTGAAGGAGCATAGCCGCTCACCAGCATTCTCCATCCATCCAATCCTTTTCAACTCATTCCAGTTGTTATTCATTCTTTTCATATCCGCTTCTATTTCCCGACGTAATGTGTTCTTTGGCCTTCCTCTTTTCCGCTTCCCTTCAGGATTCCAAGTTAGGGTTTGCCTCGTGATGCAGTGTGATGATTTCCGTAATGTGTGTCTTATCCATATCCATCGGTTTTTCCTAATTTTCTCTTCAGCTGGAAGATGGTTTGTTCTCTCACACAAAAGGCTGTTGTTGATGGTATCCGGCCAATGGATGTTGAGTAACTTGCGTAGACAGCTATTGATAAATGCTTGTACCTTCTTGATGGTGGTTGTTGTAGTTCTTGAAGTTTCAGCTCCGTACAATAGAATTGTCTTGACGTTCTTATTGAAGACTCTGACTTTGATATTGATTGAAAGTTGTTTTGAGTTCCATATTTTCTTCAATTGTAGGAATGCGGTACTTTCTTTGTCGATCCTCACCTTTACGTTTGCATTTGATACTCTTTGTTCATTGATGATGCTTCCCAGTTACGTGAAGGATTCTACATGTTCCAGAGTTTCGCCATCAAGAGTGATTGGGTTTCTGTTGTCCATGTTGTATTTGAGAACCTTGGTTTTCCCTTTGTGTATATTGAGGCCTACTGATGCAGGGACTGCTGCTACACTGGCTGTTTTTGTCTGCATTTGTTCGTGTGCATGCGATAGGAGGGCTAGGTCATCTGCGAAGTCCGAATCGCCTAACTGATTCTAAGCTGTTCATTGTTTGTCGTGTTTTCCTTCACATGTCGAGGCCTTCATAATCCAGTCGACCAGGTAAGAGGAACAGATAACAGTTTAAACAATGGCGCAATAGACCGTTCCTAATTTATGAATAATTGATACAGTTTTTACATCATTAATTATATTGAGTTTCAATTAAATTGCTTTTTTTTAAAAATTTTTTTATAGTTATTGTGATACCATATATTTTTATGTACATTTGAAGTGGAAGGCAGTTCATAATTCTTCTTATTCATTATTTTTATATAGGCAACTATTCAAAAGATTCTAACGTCATTAAGGATTTCAATGAACGAGTCAGTCGTCAAATGTTTCAATATAACCAGATAGGGGTTTTCCGGATAGTGTAGTAATTTAATAGTTGACTTCATGAGTCATTTAAAAATACATCACCATTGAAAACCTGGAAGCACTGGACGGCTGTTTCATCTTAGTATGGAACTTTTCGTTAACTCAATGAAGACAATGGTGGACAGTAGCACAATTTTTTGGATTGGTTGAAGTCAGACATTATTACCGTGGTCTAGAGCTTAAGCGTTTGCGCGCGAGCCCGATAGGTCCCGTGTTCGAGCTCTACTAACAGGATCGTGGATATGCACTACTGAGGAGTCCCCTACTACGATGAAACGGCTTGCAGGTTTTTCATAGTGGTCTAGCTTTAATGCGCTCATGAATCCAACTGACGTTTTTACCGTTATTAACTACATAATATTTATATTAATAAAACATTACTGTTATCTCTAATAATGCCTCAACTAAACAAAAACTAAGTGTACAAACATCTAAGATATTTCCTAGTGTGTCATTATATCTGATCTAGTTCATTCATGCCGAAATTACAGTAGTTGTCTATTATGGTCATTTAATTATCTTTTATTGTGTAAGTAGGTTGGTATATTTATTTATTTCATCAATTGCGAATCTCATGAAATAAATTAGTACATTATCATTACTGTCTTAAAAATAAAACTGAGCTGACTAAATATCTGTTCAAAACAAAAATTATCTCACTGTAGTGTGTGCTACTGATGTCAAAAGTAAAATATCTAGCAGCAGAACGTCAAAAAAATCGAAGAAAAATAAACAAGAACAGAGAAGGACTAATGTAAAAATCATTTTACAGAAGAAACAATCAAGTTTGAGACAATCAATTGACATTTTCATAATGAGTTATTTACTGTATGGTTCTCAAATTTTACTATGAAATTCTGTAATTTTGTGTTTAAATACAGTCGATGGTCACCACTTGTGTTCTCGTTCACTGCACCGTTATTTACTTCCAGTTCAACAACTTATGTACACTACAGTTTTACTCATTTTAGAAATACCATATGACTTAAGTGATAAAAAATATAATCTCCTTCACTGAATTTAAATGATTTAAAAAAAAACTATTCCTCAATTAATATAATTTAATGAAAGAATAACTATTGCATTTCAAGTAGACTATTCATAAAAACTGAATAAGTAAACTGTAATTTCTTTTTTAAAATTAGTGACTATCCATTGTAGTTATATCATCTTCATACACTAAGAGAGAGATACACAGGATAATTTAAAATACAATATGAAATTATCATTCTCATCTTGAATTAAATAATGAAAAAGAAAGAAATGACAACAATTTCAAGACAAATATTAACATCACGTGATTGATTTTACCGACGATGAACTGATTCACATCATTTTGACGTTCTTATGTTATTCCTTAAACCAATAAATTTTATATGTATTGTCATGTGACCATTAGATGAGTTGATATTTTCAATTGAATATAACAGTTTGTAATTTTATTTTCTAAAATTTTTTTATGATTGAAAAACTAAACCCAATGAAAGTATTCACTTATGAGGTATCGCTATATTTTACTAACAAGATATTATATATATATATATATATATATATATATGTTTCAACGAAACAGAATATTGAACGTACAGAGAAACGAACAAATCAAAATAAGAAACTGATAAATTTCAGAATAAAAAACAAATATGATAAGTATGTTTAACGAAAATTATTGTTTTTTATACAGTCTTTCCAACAGTGATAAGCAACAAAGTATATAAGCAAAGATAAATAATGGCTAGCTGTGGAATTTAGAATGTACGTTTCGTTCTATTTGGGATTCGTCAGCTGGATGTAACTAAGAAGTTGTTCAGTAGATAATATGATGGCGTTTAAAGCGAATGGTACTGGGTTCAAGTTCTACAGTGAACTTTACCTCTGAGATGTAGGTACATGCAGTTGGTGAGTCCCAAATAGAACGAAACGCGCGTCCTGGATTTCATTGCTAGCCATTATCTATCTTTGTTTATATAACTTTATAATGGCAAAAATATTTAAAATCCATATGATTTGCCTTCAAATTACGATGTTCATTCAATAGTACTCAAAAGTTATTTTATTTTTAATGTATAATATAAATAAGTTTATACTATTCAACATAATATGATATTTATAAATTTAAAACTATAGACTATAGATGAAATCATGAGTCAAT
The DNA here is from genome assembly GCA_946903255.1 of Schistosoma spindalis. Lineage (NCBI taxonomy): Eukaryota > Metazoa > Platyhelminthes > Trematoda > Strigeidida > Schistosomatidae > Schistosoma > Schistosoma spindalis. Next base: position 16,061,768 of record OX336417.1, on the reverse strand, counting down.
TGAAACTAAATCATCATGGAAAACCTGAATGTGCACTGTTGAGGAGTCTCAAATTAAAAAGTAACAACATTCCAGTACTTCCAGGTTTTCTCTGATGATCTAACTTTGATCAACTCATGAATTGAACTATTAAAATTTCGTTTTTGATTGAGATCATAAATCGATTGATGTTAGACCACTGTTAAAAACCTGGAAGCACTCGACGGCCATTTCGTCCTGTCGTGGAACTCCTCAACAGTGGGCATCCATGATCACTTTCGCGGGATTCGAATCCAAGGTCTTCAGTCTCATGCACGAACGCTTAACCTACTGGACCACTGAGCTAGCATCAAATGATGTTAGTGTCTAATATCAACCAATTCACGAAATTGCGCCACCATCTTCCATTGTACTGAGATAGATAAGGTCGTCTAACATCAATCGGTTTATGATCTTAATGAAAAGCATAATAATCTCCACAACACCTATACTGTTTATTAAAATTACCACAATCTTCACAAACCCCCATTCTCATAAATATAAAATCATTGAAAACAAAAACAATTATGAAGTTAAACTATTTTTTGTAAATAAATAAATTTTGTTATTGAATTTTACAAAAATAAAATTTTTCCTAAAAACAAATTAATCCATTATTAAATAAGAAAGTGTATAATTCATATCAACTAACAATAACCCATATACAATTCATTTATATAATCAAACGATATTTAAATATTTGATCAGTTTAAAACAATTCCACTCTATACTAGCACTCCATCAACAAATATATTTACGTCTAATTGTATATTACATTAAGAAAACAACTGTCGAAGTAAAATTTAAAAAAAGAGAAAAAAAAAACAAACAAAAGAACAAACTAACTTACAAAATATGCAAATGAGCAAACTTAAAGAGAAAAAAAATCACCTATGAACCTTTTCTATTCCTAATAAAATTAAATACCTATAACAATCCTGTTGTTACCTAATATTTCTTTTATTTTGTTTGTATTTTTTTCAGTTAAACCGTTAATTTACCGGCAACTTCGTAAAACAACTTAAAATGAATTACCATTTTAAATAATGAGATTGTAAAAAACAAAAAGAAAATGATAAGTGTGTAATGTATGGTGATTGAAGTGAATACATAATAAACTATTTCATTCTTAGTATGTTAAGAACTTTGTTTATTGATATTAAAAATTAAAAAAAAGAAAAAAAATGACTAACAACAAAAAAAATGAGCCATTTTTCAAATGAAATATTTTTAAATGTTTTTTTCATTCGTTTTTTCCTTTTTCTTAGGCTCATTAATTATTCTTATCAATTTGTTTTGTTATTGTTGTTGCTGCTGTTGTTGTCGTTGATTATGAGGTTTTTGTCTAACATTTTAAACGTCTAGTTAAAACAAGAAGCTTGTTATCAATTTTGTCGAATTTTTTCTTTTTCAGTTTTGTTCAACAAAAAAAAATAAACATTTTTTTCCTGGTCAATAAAAATATGGATATTATGGGTACAATTTTATGAGCTGAAACCTCGTGATTGTTTAGAATCATAATTAAATAATAAGACAAACTTGTTTATACTGAACACATTGGTTATAACAAAATTACTAAACAATATTGTGAATTTTAATGTATTGTAAAGTTTCTGTCAAACATGAAATTGTAAAATGAAACTACATGAGTTCTAAAGAAAATTGTTACATCATAAGTTTCCTTGGTAATCACTAGGCTAAATTTACACAGAGACTTGAAAATGAGAGAAAAGAAGTAAAATATGGAAGAAGCACTTCACTGTAAGATTTGTTTAGGACTCCATGATCTTTTACACACTACTTTCTGTACACTTGTGATATTTGATTTCTAACTCAGTCTTCTATAACTTAATTATGAATAATTACTGTTTTCATAAATGAAACAAATCTAGTTATGATGCACCCTAAACTGAATCGAATATTAAATCGGGTTTTTTAGTCATATAGGATATGCAATATCAAACCAATGTAGTCAGCAACTTTTCTTCATTTATCATGATAGAAATAAATATAGTGCACACTACTACATTGTTTATCAGCCTGCCCCATTTGACCACAAATCAAAGCGTTTATTTGCCATTAGTAAATATTCTTACATTACTTGACATATAATCTACGGGTAGAGACATATCTACCTCAGCATAATGAAAGATGGTCACGAAACGTCATGGATTGGTTGATGTGAGACACCAACACCATTCGATGCTAGCTCAGTGGTCCAGTAGGTTCGTGCATGAGACTGAAGACCTTGGATTCGAATCCCGCGAGTGGGATCGTGAATGCCCACTGTTGAGGAGTTCCACAACAGGATGAAATGGCCGTCGAGTGCTTCCAGGTTTTTAACAGTGGTCTAACATCAATCGGTTCATGATCTCAATAATAATAATAATATACACTAAAACAATACATAACATTTTATTAATAATGTAACGAAAGGAAAAAAACCCTAATTCATGGTTAATTTTTATAGGACTAAATTACACGAGTTTTTATAGTTCAGCTTTACTTCATTCACCTAGGTACAAGAATACTATTACATTGTGTAATTAAAAAAACTCAATGTTAATTGTTTTTTAGATGTTATTTGGCTATTACAACTACTTAAGTTATATGTGGTTAATTCATTTAGCCTTTCAAGTTTAATGCATGTTGAAGGTTGTTTTTTTCACTGGCATTCATAAAATCCATTACAGAAGTCAATCATTCAAACAGTTAAACTAAAATGGTTGTACTTAACTAAATCAAAGTATTCATTAGTTAATAATTTGTCTTGAAACTATGCAACATATAAAGCATGAAGATCGAAAATCAAAATTGTTTACAAAAATATTAGACAATGTATTTTACTAGCATAGTGACTGCGTTTAATATAATTTTTTTGTGCTTCAGAACATGTTAGTTGACAATCCTATTTAAAAGTTTACTTGATAGGTTGTCTCAAAAAAAACACACAACTGAAGTAAGTAGTGTTTAGTTAGGCAAATATTCTTTCAGAGACAGTAAGTGGCTACGGAAATTAGTTGTTTTGGTTAATACTTATGTGTATTGCTTGTTAAACTACTCTTACAATTGCAAATTCTAAAAAGTACACTTCAAATTGTTAATACACTGAAAAATATCAAAACTAATAAATTAAAATATCTTAAAAGTGCACTAAAAGTGTATTGTAAAACAAGCAGAAACTTCATATGTTATATCTGAACATTTATGCTTAAAAACACGATAAGATTCGGATAACAGTTATTGTTAATCAAATTGCTTTCATCCCGAGCTGTAATTAAAATCTGACACAGATTTGAAAAAAAAACACAGATTCATGAAATGATGTTACGAAGTATTAATACCATGATAGAATTTAATGTATCCCACTCAGATTTGTTAATAGACTTTATGATTGTTAAAAAATCTATACAGTTTTAAAGGCTTAAATCTTCACTTTGGCTATAAACTCCTGTTGCAATTAACGCTAGTCCTGGATTCCTCCGGGTTAATATCTAGCTTCATTCAGTCCATGATATTACCAGACGGCCTTTCATTGTATTTGATGGGTTACTACCTAAAACCCGATTTTATTGAGCTCTGTTGACAATAACTTCTCAATAGAACTCCAGAAATGTTTTCTCGAAACCAGTTACTAGTGAACACATGATAAGTATAAGTATAGGGTTGCGGAGTTTGTTGAATTCCATTGAAATCATGATCAGTTCATGATTGCAGTTAAACTTTATCACAAACGGATGCTAGCTCAGTGGTCTTGAGGTTAAACGTTAATGTACCAGACCAAAGGTTTTTGGTCTAATTACCGCGTTTAGGGTTGTCGATAGGCACTTCTGAGCAATCCCAATCTAAGACGAAACGGTAGTTCAGTCTTTCCAGGTTTTCGGTAGTCATTTAACAGTGATCGATTCGTGCTGATATAAAATTAAAATTATATAAAATCTAAGAAATTGTAAAAATAATTGCAAATTCGTGTGACAGTAACCAGTCCCAGGTTTAAGATTATAAGCTCATAGTTAGCTCAGCCACTACAGTTGCTCTGGTCAAAAATGTATGACCTAGATACGGCACTGTAGAAATTTTGTACTTTTGTTTGCGTGCATGTATATCAACATATCTGCATCTTGTTTTTACAGTATACATATCAGAACAATTAGTAGAGTCAAATGAATGATTTTTAAATGCAAAAACAATACTTACCCGTTATTTTAGAGACGTTAAATGACTATCTACAGCTATATTCTCAATAAAGACTTACTACCTAACTCTTTAAACACATTCAGCACTCCTCACAACATACAAATTTGTGTCTCAAAGGCTTAAAATAAAAACAATGAAAATGGTAAAGTATAATACATTATGTATTTAAAATTGCATGTCGTAAAATTAGATGTTCGGTAATTCCAGCTGATAAGTCTCAAATAGAACGAAACGCACGTCTTGGATTCCACTGCTAGCCACTAACCATCTTTGCGTAATAGCCTTCAGTTGTAAAATTAAATATTGCGTCCATCTACAAAGTTACATTTTAACGATTTTGTTATGTGACCTAAAGTTTCATTCATAAGCACATATACAGTAACTTTACTTATCCATTAAAATTAAAAAAATTGAAATATATAGAAAAGTTATAGATTCAAGCATTAATTTATTGTACACAGTTTCTTTCTTAGATACAATTATATCCTATTTAAAATTTGCCGAGTTGAAAATAAGCATATTTGAGTAGTGTACCATATTTTTATAAATTCATCTTTATACTTTAGCATTTCATTATATACAATAGTATTATTAGACATATTTTTAGACAAGAAAGGTGTGTACATTTATACCTTTTGTACAAAACATTACTCATTGTGATAACATTTGTATAGTCTTCTCTTAACAATGAAATAATTCATGGAGAAAAATGCCTATCAACTATTATATCCATTTGGGAATTGATATTTCAAATGACAGATAAAAATAAAAGAATTTTAGATGCTTTAAATTAAGTAAAAATGCAATTCACGTTTATATTATGAAATTATATTTCTATACTTATATATGTTCATAGAAGTAAATGAATATTTTAAATGTTAAAGGAAAAAATGTTGCTTTATGAGTAATGCTATTGTACTTCGAATTTCCTTAAGTTTTACTAAAATAGTGGAAAATTGATTGATAATTCGTCTAGTTACTCAGCGGTAATATGTAAGCGAAACTATATATGGAAATCTATTATTCGACTACAGCCAGTGATGTACCGAGGTTGATCGACATCATATTGGTCAACAAAAGGTTATGAATATATATATAATACGGTTATATGGATGAACTACAATTGTTTACACAGATTTTAATATCATTTCATTAGTAATCTGATCGTTTAATGTATAAGCAACTGAAATCTTTATTGATATATCAAGTTATCCAATAATTGATGTAAAATTTTGGTCGATAATCTTGTTCACTTTAATAGTCTGGTATCTATTTTAAATGCTAACGTATTTTTACATTACACCTATGCATGAAAGTTGTAAAGGTGTATTATATATATCACGAATTGTTTAATAATATTGGTATTTGCTTGATAAATATAAGCTTATTAGCAATCTAAACAACAACAAAAAAAAAACCAACGGGAAATGTCTTTATACAAATAGTCTAAGTATGTTTATTTTTCATAGCAAGGCACAAATCCAAGTATGATTTATTGCAGACCAATTATTCATTAGATCTTAAAACAAAATCAGATTTCTTATAGAACTAATCTTTCTTAGATATTTGTTTTTCTAGTTTAAGAAAATTTACGAATAATAATTAAATTACTGTAGTTATTTCTATCTTTGAATGTAATTAGTTGACTTGGCTAGAATACTGATATTTACAACTACAATGATAAATCTATTCTCTTCTAATTCATCCCTCATGTTATAATTATTTTGTAGTTATATATATATATATATATATATATATATATATATATCTCCGCTTATAGCTCTTCTGGAGTTGCTGCCAGTCCCAAGGCCGAGCAAAGGAGAGGTCGGCAATCCATTGATATATATATATATATATATATATATATATATATATATATGTAAATTCTTAATGTTCAATTATTATTTATTAAAATATTTTGATAGAGTTTCCTTGTTTGAGCTGAATAGTTTAGTCGTGGAGCTTTCATCGTTCTTCTGAACGACATCATCAGCAGCATGAAACTCAGATATTCTAAGTCATACAGATTAATATAACCTGGTTTAATTTTAAAATGCTTCAGCTGCAATATATTCAATATTAATCAATAGAATAGATCACTATTTCAAGTACATTTGTTCAACAAAACTATTTTCTTAATATTGAATAATTTTATTTAATTACAACTTAAAAGGATACTTATTTTGATGATCATTTATCTTTTAAAACAATTCATTGTTAAAATAACATACTATTTTGAAATTTTACAAACTAAATATACAATTTACGTGAAAACTTTATTTGAAATAAACTCAGCGATTGAAATTTAAATAATTCCAACGTTTCGTCCAGCTAACTTGTCTCGACTTCTTTAGACGAAACGTTGGAATTATTTAAATTTCAATCGGTGAGATTATTTCAAATATGGTTTTCATATATGATGACTTCTCTATACTCGGTGCCCAATTTCTGTCAAACTATTTGTTCTAATCTTGACGAATATTCGTATAAATTAGTATCCATGTATATATATATATATATAATAGACACCTTTATTGAATTATGTATATGCATATTTCAAATAAAATTTATTTCTTTTCAATTATTACATAACTTATTTTAAATAAAATAATAAATTATGTTAAGATAAAACAAAACTATATAATTTATGAAGTAGAAACTGACAGAATAAATATTAAAGATTCCCATCGTGAAAATGAGAATAATAACACAATTGTTTTCAATTAGACCATCATCAGGCTTTACTTTAATATACAGTATTATTTATACGAAAATGTTAAACCAATCAAGATAATTTAGGTTAATATTCACAATGAAATAGAACACGTCACCGCACATAATAGGTAAAAGTACAAGTTTATTGTAGGAAGACAGGTGTACTGTTAGTAGTAAGAATAATATAATAAAATACGATAACAAAAGTCATATCAATAGTTAAACATTATAAATAGAAGGTCAAACGTGGATAAATGGAATTAGAATATCAAAAGTTGAAATCATGAGTCATTTGAGGATAGACCACCATGAAAAACCTGGAAGCACTGGACGACCGTTTCGTCCTACTGTGGGACTCTTCAGCAGTGTGTATCCACGATCCTGTTCCCTGCGAGATTCAGACTCAGAACCTATCAGTCTCGCGCGCGAGCACTTAACTCCTCAGCACTACGTTACTAGAACGAAATGGCTGTCCAGTGCATCCAGGTTTTCCGTGGTGGTCTAGCTTCAATTGACTCATGATTTCAACCATTGAAATTACTAAAATCTCCACGAAACTCCATCGGAGAACTAGAATAATCATCACAGAACATTAAAACCATTACGTAATAAGAAGTGAGTAAATAATTAGATAGTGAAGAATACAAACGGAAAGACGCGAAAATTACAAACAACTACTGTATGTGAAAATAGGGCTAAAGATAACAAAAATAAAATAAAATATAGGGCCGTTTGTTAAGCTATAACTGGCCATGAAAGGGATAACGGAGCTACGAATTTCTTTCGTACACATAAATTTCGGTGATATGTACGAAGTTCTATGGCTATAGTTATATGTAGCAGACGGAAATGAACTCCGTTGGGAAATGATGGAAGTATACGATAGATCACTCGAAGTGCTTCCGATTTATATACAGCATGACTACTATCAATAAGATGTGCCAAGATAGAACTGCGTACTGTTTTTATCTGGCCCTTTATAAACCAAGTTGGTAGATGTTCACTCATTCGTTGGCTAAGTTGCCTGGTAGTACGTCCGATATAGCTATCACCACAAGAGTAGTTGAATTTGTAAATGCACAGTGAGAAGACCAACTCAGGTAACTTATCCTTCATTTGAGTAGACATCGCTGGTTGACTCGAGAAGGTCAACGCAAGATTGGCTGCGTAGAATGTCCTGATAATTACTTTCGTTAACCTATCACTAGCGACATCCCCGTTGAATTGTAGTTTCATGTATAAAGGCTTCTTTATTATTGTTGACCTAAATTACCTCAATTGGTTTGACATTTTCGTATAAATATTCATGTATGTTAGTGTAAAGCCTGATGACGATCTAATTGAAAACAATTGTTCGCTTATATGTGTTGTTCTGACAGAACAAACACAACTGTAGAATACTAGTATAATGTCAACTATATATCTTCTAAATAGCTACCATTATCAAGGTTTAACTTGATAATTTCAAATAAATTGAACATTGAATAGAATGTTATAAATAAAATTAAAATATATTTATTATAATATCTCAATGAGTAGAAAAAAAATAGATCCTCTGATGTTTCGTGACTCAGTGTAAAATGCTTCTTCAAAGTAAATGAATAACCAACTTCTTACACTGAGTCACGAAAAGTCAAAAAACTTAATTTTTCCTAATTATAAGAATATCACGATTATTTTATGTCTATTTATATCTTCTAGATGTTTGGAAAAAAACAATAATAACATGTAAGTACAGTATATTCTACAAATGATTACCCTGAAGAAGTCCAGACAGGTTAGCTGGACGAAGCGTTGGAATTATTTAAATTTCAATCGCTGAGATTATTTTAAATACATAGTTTTCACATATAATGATTTTTCTATGCTCGGAGCCAAATTTCTGTCAAACTATTCGTTCTACTCTTGACGAATATTCGTATATATTAGTAATTGTAACTGTATTTGAATAAGCGAAATCTGCAATAATATTGTTTCATGAAACTTTTGCAATTAAATTTAAAGGTCAATATTTAAGACAACCATATTTTAAAAGAATAAATTTCTTTATTCTTTTAAGTATAAAACAATTCAATTGAACTCATATGTAATTTAATAGTACAAATATAGTTAAAATTACAACTCTGATTTACTTCTCAAGTATGAATAATTTTCTGATGACTATATGTATATACTAAACGAAAGGTGATTTATTACGTAACAACAATGAAATGATTTTATATAACCTGGATGAAACGGTCTTGTTTAAAACATAAACATTCTTTCTTGCACTGTTTTATAAGCCTTTTATATAAATTAAGTTATCCACTACATTGTGATTATTATTATTTTTTTTGTATGACCAAGAATATTTTGTTTTATCAAATAGAAGTACAACAGTTATTCTTTATAGAGTAACAGGAAATTTGTAAACAACAGTCTATCAAATAGTTAATTTAATATACTGAAGTTTATGAATATATCAATATGGTCAAAGTTATCTATAAATCAACTGTACATAGTAATATGATAGCTTGTCTGTTAGAAAAAATGTATACTTCGGGTTATATAAATCAGTTTAATAAGGTCAACTGATAATAATATGAACTATAAATACCTAAATATAAATAAATTATTAATATTACTGAAGTAGATTTGTTAACCAATGAAAGAATGTCTAATGAAAATGATATCTATCAAATGTATGCCAAATTTAACTACAGATTTACATTACAGACTTAATTTTGTTTATATAATACTATAATGATAAAATGTCAAAAATGTTAAAATAAGATTGCAATATATATTTGTTTAAGCATTTTCAATATTTGATGTAAACATTTTATTGTCTATAGCATAAAAATGATCTGTTTAACTACACTATAATAAATCAATGTTGCGCATTAAAAAAAATAATAAAACAACCTTCATTTAATGTACAGTATTGATGAAAATCAAGATAATTTACAAATGGGATATAAAAAAAGAGAACACATGTATCTTGATGGTATTTTCATCTTTATTAGTAAAATATCATTTTTATCACCCAGTTACTATTCTATTTATTTAATGTTATATTTCTTGTACTCGTAATTGTCTTAGAGAAACGTTTTATATGTATTTAAAATTATCAGTTTAGGGGTTGTGGAGATTGTCAAGTTTTTGATTAAGATTATGAACCGATTGATGTTAGACCACCATTGAAAACCTGGAAGCACTGAACGGCCGTTTCGTCCTATTGTGGGACTCCCCAACAGTGCGCATTCACGATCCCGCTCGCGGGATTCGAACTCAGGGCCTTCAGTCTCGCGCGTGAAATTATTAAATTATTAAATTTCAATGTAACACTATAGAAATATTCATTTTGGTTATTGACTTCCAACTAACATTTATGTTATTATATCAGAATATTTGTTTATTTAACAGAGAATCTTAATAAAATAAAAGATAGGATAAAACGTTTATATATATATATATATATATATTGTTAATTTCCCATTAATTTTACTATATTTTATACAGTTTTCTTGAAGCTTAGTCAGAATAGTACACTCAATCAGATATTAATAGATATGATATGTTTTACCTTTCATATTACTAGTTTTACTTTTATTTACTTAATAATGACTTTAGTGTCAGTGATTATTGCATTATTTTGTAATTAAGAAAATTTTTAATAACAAATTTGTTTACGGTAACTTTAGACGATAGTTATGCTCCACGAACATGTCCTTTAATTCATATATAATTGTAATATAGACCTATGAACTAATAAATATGATCTGTTCAGTTCAAAGAAGTCTCATCAATATATTCATTAATTTGAATCTATACTCTATTTGATAAAAAGATATTTACAATTAAATGAGAAAAATGAGTTTAGAGAAGAGTTCTCTTTTCATCAAATTCATTTCCAAAGCTGTACAATCGTAAATATATATACTTATTTTACAGGATGATAATAATTAAAATAATACTGAAAATAAACTTCTGTTATACAGTGAGGTAAAATAAACAAAGGTATTAAAAAAATTTTAAAACAAGGAAACTTTAATAATTATTTGATTGTTAATGGATTAAGTATTCATCAAAGGAAAGATAGGAAAATAATCATTGGGTAATGATGGCTCAGTATGATAAAATAAAATGTTGAAATTGAAATTCAATGTAATCAGAATGATCGTAGAAACATAAATAAACCAGTTGAGGTTAAAAGACTTAAGTGGAAGATGGAATGTGAAGCAGATGGCTGTAAAGAAAGAAGAGTATGAAGAAAGGGAGAAAAGATTGTAAGACATTAAGATCATGGTAGGAGAAGAGGTTGTACCAAACTCATTTGCACATACAATTCTGGTTTCTCCAGATGTATAACTATTACTTCTGTAATACAAAGAAGATGTAATTTTCTTGATTGAGTCATCTGTGTTCGCAAGATCTTCGATTATTGAACTTCTTATTGAGCCGTTATCGCCTTTTTTAGTCACGCAAGGTAATGTTCTTGAATTATTTTGAATAAAGTACTCATCAAACGACCTATATACCGAACTCTACATGAGCAGGTAAATTGGTAAAGGCACATTGAGTTGGTCAGATGCGATAATTTATCTGATATTATTGGTGAACAATGATTGGTTAGAGAATACTTTTCGCAATGCTGCTGCAAAAAATGTTTTTTCTAAAGAATCAGGAATTCTCCTCTTTAAGATGTATGTGACTCTATCAGCCTTAAAGTCCATGTTCGTGTATAAAGTTTTTGGCGAGACTATAATTTATGGACGAACCAATAAGGCATATGATAATAGGCCTTGGATATTGGCGCAAAATTCACTCATCTAATTTGGTCAACTAGTTTTGGCATTATAGCTGGTGTTAGTTTGTGATGAAAACTCAAAATCCAATTCCTAACGTTAATCATCAACCGTAAAATATAATCCTAATTCCGCACACAGGTTTAGAACCCTCATTTGGTCATAGATATTAAGTGGACATTCAAGATCAGTCTAGCTTAGCTCAAAGGTTGTCCATAAATTATAGTCTCAACACGTTTTCTTTTCTACTGTATTTATTTGTGTTTTCGGAGTTTTAGATTTTATGTTCTTATCAATGAAAATCGAAGGGTATCCATTTTTGATAGGTATCTCCTTCAACAGGCTCAATTCTTCATCTATGAATTCGGAACTACGAATTCTTCCTCTTCTTGTAGAGAGTGTTATTATTAAGTTTCTTTTTTCGACTGATAGGAACTCAGCTGTAGAAACGTAATGTCCTCAATAAATTCAAAAGTATCACGTACAGAGTGTCTACAAATACGTTTTCTAACGGGAGCACAACTACTCTGCATAAATGTCATCAAGAGATCATTTTAATCTAATTATTTTTCAAACACATTGTAGATGGTATATAAGTTAATTGCTGTTTAACAGAATACTATATACGATAAGCAAATACAGTGATAATGAATTGAACAGTGATAAGTCTAAAAACTAAACTCTAAATAGTATCAACTTCTAAGCAAAAGAATTATATCGTGTAAACGTTTTTCTACATTATGTATACACTATCTGTCAATTCTAATGGAATTAATACAATTTTAAGAATATAAACATTAATTGTCTTTTATTTATTGTATGGAAGAAGTTGAACTGTCAATTCACATATTTATCTACTTGTTTTCATTTAATAAGCATAAAATGTTTCATCTATCTTATGAACTACTTCATCGCAACTCAGAATTTTAAAATATCCACGTATAAAATCAATACTATCTCTTATATATATATATATATATATATATATATATATATATATATATATATATATATATATGTACAGTTATTTGAAATCCTTCCAAAAAAAATGTTTATCAGACGAACAGTAAGTTTTCTTTCTTTTGAAAGAGAGAAAGAGAGAGAGAAGAAAATACAAAAAAATTGACTGGAACGATGTAAAACAGTTTTCTAACAATCATCAATGTTAATGAATATGAACAAATATATCTCTATGAAATCTCAGTTTACTAATCAAGAATAAAGACATTTACTAAAGTTAGTTAGTCAGTTTTTTTCTATTATTTTCATTTGTTATTTTGTTACCATGTTATTTAACTACTTTTATTTATTTCTAGTCAGTTATATAGTTTGTTTATATGCTTAAATGACTATTATAAATCTAATGATAATACAATTTTCTCCTATTAATCACGAGATTCATTATAGTCATATATAAGAAGTTGAAATTATCTTGTTTATAATACAATGTCAGTTTAGTCTCGAATATTTAATAGTATGTAGTAGAAACTAATAGTAATAATAATAATAGACCTGGAGTTTATTTTTTTAAACAAAGCTATGTCTGTATTTTGTGTGACAAAGTGATAAAAGAATTATGTTTCTATTCAACTTTCATCATCTACTATTTAAGTAAAAAAAATATTCTAGTTCCAGTTTCAAAAATTTTAATCATAGAAACTTAGTAGATTATACAAATTATAATGACTTCCCTACAATCAATTTCGATTATGATTCATTTTTATTAAACCCTGGTAATACTGATTTATTATCCAGAGTGGTAATCACATTTGTTTTGTGTACTTTAATATTTTTCCTTTGTCATGACTTACCCTTAACCTGTCTAGTTGACCTTTTATTTTTATATATAAATGCTCTTAACAAGTCTATGTGTGATCAGATTGTTCGAAATGTATTGCGTTAATATATCACATGATTCTGATAAACTTCGTCTTCTCATTGCATTATCGAAATACCTCTCTCTATCTAAAATGTTAATCGCTTAAATATCATTCGACGAGTCATTCTTTTTCCCATGTATATATGTACTCGAATCTTATAATTAGCCTTTGCCTTGCCTTGCTGTGCCTTGAATCGATATGACAATAAATTTGCCTCTTGAAAAGAGCAAGAACAAACATTCTAGCAGAATAGCATGAATTCATTTTTATTTCGTTGGTTCTCGTCAGCTGCTTACAACCTGTGATATTTAAAATTATAATTACATAATGGGTTTAAATTACTTACATGAAAAAGTTTGATTGGAAGTTATATTGAAGGCATATTCGTATAGTATAGCGAGGGCGTAAATAAATTTAATAGACTGAATATTGTAAATATATACCTTATATAAAAGAACATTGTGACAACGGTTCAAAGGGCTAGAAACAAGTAAACATTGATAGGAAAAAAAATTGAGTAGAGTTCAGTTGATAAAAAATAAGATTAAAAATTTTTTGGAAGATAGTTGGAATAAAACTCAATGATGTGATAAGTGCAAGAAAGAGTTCAAAGAAAACGAAAAAAAAAATAAAAAAAATATATTGAGATACAGCGAAGGAATATTAGTCACCAAGGCAAGGAAAGATTAATAACCACCTCCTTTTGAACACATAAATCAGGTTTTTGGCGTCTGATGAATTCATGCTATTCTGCTAGAATGTTTGTTCTTGCTCTTTTCAAAATGATAAAGGGAACTATGTGTATGAAATTTGCCTCTGTATTCGCTTGCACACACACATTCGCCTACCTGGTTCAGATTTCATCGGTGTTTGTAACTTGGTTATTTGTGCTGTGTTCACTATTAAACTGTAGTCTCCGCTTCTTATCGCCTCCTGATTTAAAACACCGTTGGGATTTATATAATAACGGTTATCGAGGTGATTGATTAACGAAGCTATATATATATATATATATAGAATTACATAATGTATACTTTGTTCATTTTTTAATTCTGGTGTATAAAAATTGAAAGATATCAACAACTTAATTTCAAATAATTAACAGAATGTTATAAATGAAGTTTGAAAATTTAATCACAATGTAGATGTAAACTGCAATTCACGGTAAAATGCCACACTTTAGTCAACTATGAACTTGTTCAATACTGAAATGTCTTCTGAATGTAATGTTCTTAGTTTGCATTGCTACATTGTCTGACTTTATGTCTTTTCTGTGTATCAAGTTTAAAAAAACTAGCTTAAATTTTTGTGAATACAATGTATCTATATATTTGTGATATAAATAGGTGAATTTTATTATCCGATTGATTGCTAGGTTTCTTAATAGAGCTGAAAACACACCATTAAGCACAGAAAAAATATACAAGAGATATTTGATAATATCTAATATTTAGTTTATTATTGTTTGACAGTTTTCTTAAGAACATTACATTTTATATGTAAGAAATAGTAAAATGTAAGTTATATTGAATGTTTTTTCTTCAGAGTGAATATATCTATTTTGATAACTGAATATTTGTAATATGATTCAGAAATTACATATATGAAAACTTTTGGAATGTCATATCTAACTTGTACAGAATACGTATACTCCGTTGACATTGTAAAACAAAACGAAAATAAAAAAAAACACAACTGGATGATAGTGATTCGACGTTGTTTATAAATGATCAATGTTGAATAAGTGATTTATGATATCTACCTCTATACTTGTAATCTTTTCAAAAGCGTGGGAAAACATAAATAAACAAAATAGTTTCATACTACTTTTATATTTTTTTGTTATATAGAAATATAAATAATTATTAAACAAAACCAAACATAATTAATACAATAAACAGAAGTAGTTTGCAGTCAATGAGTATTTGGGGGTGGGGAAAAATACCCTAATGATTATGAAAATAATACAACAGTCAAGAAATGGTAGAACTACTTTATTGTAATCTTTCTTGTCAATCATTGATTCCTTTATGATATTATGCCAATAAATATAGTTGGAAAAAAGAAAAAAAAGATAAGGCTATGGAATTAGAAATTGATTTACTGACAAATTAGACTGTGAATAATAAAAGACGAATTACATATAAACGTGAATTTTCATTTTAAATTATAATTATTTTGTTGAAAGTGAATACCAGCTAAATAAATTACCATAGTTTTGTGACATCGCAAATGTTTATCGGTAACAATTTAATGCTCAAATGTTTTTTTGGCGGGTAAAATAAATATCTGTAGAATTAAAAACTCAAATGTTTAATGATATTCATAAGATTACACAATAATATACATAAAAAAAATACTAGTCACCATAGTCAAATCGACTACAACTGTTATCAATGAACATGATAGGTTGAATATTTTATAGGGGTATTCTATTTGAAAGTGTCATAATACACAGACAATATGACAGATTTTATACAATGGATCGATAGCATTTTACTTTTATTATTTCGAGACTAAATTCACTTGTATTTCATAAGACAGCAATTAAATTATGTTTTTTTGTTTGTTATTAAACAGAAAATTAAATTATTAAATGACTTTTTTTATCACCTTTTAGTGTTTTCATTAATTTTTAGCTTCTTTTAGGGTTTTTTATTTTGTTATCATTGAGATCGGACGATGTTCGTCGAAGGGCTCTCCACATTAGTGGCCTAAGATCCGACTTCAAGTAGATCATATGAATGCTTGTTATCGCCTATCCTCGTATATAATCATCGATTTAAATCGCGTAACTCAATAACGGAATTAAATAAGTCAAATAACGAGAATGGACTTTTGGATACATATATTTTTTATATGAAGCAAATGCAATACAGAGAAGCGAAACGACGCTCAGTGGAGATGGCGGGCATCTGATAAATGGGATAAGAAATGTACACGCACCTATGCGCTCATATAAAAACAGAGAAGATTGATAAGCGAATAATAACCAAAGTCAGAATGTGACTCAAGTAGAATGAATAGATTGAGCTGTCCAAAGGCTAGAATAAGGTACTTGGGTTTAACATAATAACAGACACTACACTACAAATATAATTTAGAGGAAAAATATACAACAACAATAGATCTTATAATATTAAGGAGTGGGTAAATAATCCAGATGAAATACATAACTATTTAAAGATGATCATTTAGAATGTATCTATAAAATGTTTACTGAATAACATACTGGTTATCTAAACATATATATATATATATATATATATATATATATATATATATATATATATATATATATAAGACATTAGGGAAAAAAGAAATAGTTCCAGACATTTGAGTGATTTAACATTTATAGGCCAAAATAATTTAAAGTTGTCACTTTAAATTTTTAATGAAAAGATTGAAATGCATTTTAGTCCTGGCAAAATTATTATATTAGGCTTTTTTTGTTGCTGAAATTTCTTTGTGAAAAATAGAAAAACCATTGACAAATGAAAGTTTGATTAGTTTGATTATACCATGAAAAGAATTTACAAAAATTAATTTATTCTCTCCTCAATTCTTGGTATTTCCACCTTTCCTAAACACCGTCCAATGTTGTCAAACTCCATATTTCACTGTTCAATACTTCGTGTAAGAGAGCTTCCAAAAATAATCACCTCTATTAGTTTAGATGCAATTACTATGACTACATGAATGAGAGATTGTAAAGTGACAATTAAAAAATTAACATCATTGTAAATTGTTTCAAAAAAAGCAAATGAATAAAAACAATATTATTGTGCACTACGTTAACACTATGTATTAAAACCGTTAGCGAATCGCTTGTCTTGACATCGCCGCTGACATTCTCCTAATTTTTGGTGATAGATCACTATAGAAACCAAAACTCCTTCCAAAATAATTGTTTCTTACTAGGTCTCTATTAGTCACAACACATTGTATACCCGGTTCTCATGTTCGTTAAGAGATTCATAGGATATCCATTGTTGAAGCTGTCAAATATCGGCAGAAACAATTCGTGATTAAGTCATTTATCTTCAAATTTCATCCGTTTCATTAGAATTACATTTTGTATGCTAGGATATTTTGCTAATAGTACCACTATTTTCACCTTATCGCCTTTCACACTGATCTTCGCCACTAAGGCTGATGCAAAGTGTGTCAAGTCAGACCCAATTGTTTTGCTTAGAAATAACATTCCAAAGACCATTCCACGTTAATATTTGTGACATATTTCGAATCACTTTTTAACGAGTAAAGTCATCTTAAAAGCCTGGTACAGGTGAAGCAGGTAAATTAGATCTATAACAACCTATTGATCAGTTAATCGCCAATTTTAAACAACCTTAGTGGTTCACTTAGAAAGTAAGGGGTCAGTTTAGGAAAACGTTACGAGATAAGGAAAATATTTGTTGAACAGTTACCGACCAAGACATTTGAACGAAGGTTTAAAGATATGAGTCTAAGTAAAAATCCATTGACAAATGAAAGTTTGATTAGTTTGATTATACATTGAAATGAATTTACAAAAATTAATATATTCTCTCCTCAATTCTTGGTATTCCCACCTTTCCTAAACACAGTCTAATGTTGTCAAACTCCATGTTTCACTGTTCAACACTTCGTGTAAATACGATATACGATAGTTTGCTTTTGTTATTCGAATTCGACAAGTTCAATAAATAACACGACAGTGACATGTAACTCGATCATTTCAAAATTACGAATTAACTGATCTATAAGTTTAAACAGTTGAATTCATGGTTCGACATAAGCTAGACCACCATTGAAAACTGGGAACAGTGGACGACTGTCTCGCCGTAGTATGGAAATCGTCAGCGGTGTGTAGTCCCGATTAACCTCTAGATCACTGATTGGTAGACATCTAACAGCGTTAATGTGTAACATTAATCAATCCATGATATTTCACAACACTTCATGCATTATGTGAGGTAGATATCTGTCTCTAGCTGACATAGATTGGACTCCGCTGGTCACAGCTTCTCATTAGAATTTCAAAACAACCATGTTGAAGCTAGTCACTGGTGAGCACATGATTAGAATTTAGTTTTAACGTATATATTGTACGTTGCTTGATTGTATAGCAAGTTATTAAGACTAGTGTTTAGGGAATCGTGAATAAAGTTACCTTAGATTCGTACTCAATGTTATAAATTATACAAACTTGCATATTCGGAAAATCAAATCTTAATGAAATCAGCTCCTTTAATTTGATACAAGTTTTACTCATGAACCGGTTATATATATATATATATATAAATATATCGACAGATGGATAACAGTAAACCACATTTGAAAACCTGGTTTAAATAATGCTTTTAAAAATTCACATTATTGCAAAACGTTTAAGATAAAAAGAAATACTTCAACCACTTATGTACTAAACACAATAAAATGCTTCATTAATTTTCAAAACTTTAAAAGCACATCCGAATGATTTTTAAATCCCATAAAATGATGATTTGTAATAGTGAAATAAATCATTCTTTGCTATTAACAAATAATCATTACAATGTACAAATATATGAAATACAATAGTGTTTAACTTTCAGACTATAAAGTAAAATATTAAGTTACATTTCACTCAAAGCTTGTAACCAGAGAACATCTACGCTTCCTCACTGAATAGAAAAATTTAGCGGTGGTTTCTAAATAACTTCCAATATTTCCATTATTGAATGATCCATTATACTAATTTGTTTTCTATTGCAAAATTGTTTATACATACAACCATTATTTCACAAATAATAGTTATATAATACTTTTTACAGTTCATTCTTTAACTTCAATAGATATCTGACTCAAACATCAAGTGCTACATATAAAAATGTGTAGAAATAGCATAAATTTCATGATTTTTCCCCTTGATAATCATAAGCTTACTCTTATCTCTTAATTAAACTGTTTAGTATAGAAGAAGAAACTATCATCTAACAAATTAATTAAAATCATAAATAAATTTATAAAAAAACAAACAATCAAATCATTATGAAAAATTGATGCATCGATAAATCTGTTTTTCTTTGTTTACTTAGTGTTCTACCAAATTAACAATTATAATCATTAAAAAAAGGATACTTCCATAATCACTTTATATCCATTTTTAATTCTAGCATGATTCATTTTTAATTTAATAGCATAATCATTAATCAATTAAGAATTATCCTTTAAATGTTACCTTTATAGATTTTGTAACCGACTAGTTTAGTATAGAGTAAAATAATTTATTTATAATTTATATGAAAGTACAACTAACTGCTTTAAAATGAAAAAAAAATAAATTTCTTGACAATCTTCAAACGTATTTCATGACTTTTTTGTATAATAATCTTTTAAGTTTTGTGCATATCATAGGTTTATGACTGAAGGAAAAAGAAAACAATAACAATATTTTATTTCAATAGTTGAAATCATCAATCAATTGAAGCTAGATCACCATGGAAAACCTGAAAGTATTGGACGGCCGTTTTGCCCTAGTAGGGGACTCCTCAGCAGCGCACATCCACGATCCCACCGCCGTGAGATTCGAACACAGAACCTATCAGTTTCGCACACAAGCGCTTAACCATTAGACCACTGGGCTGGGATCCAACAGTGTTAATGTATAGTGACTGACTGCAAGAGGCGATTCCTGGAGTTTTGGTGAGAAGCACTGACCAGTGGAGTTCAACCAGGTCCGTTGTGAGATATCAGCTCACTGAAGACAATCGTTTGCGGTGACGCGATTTCGTGGATTGATTGAACTTAGACATTAACATTGTTGGATGCCGGCTCTGTGGTCTAATGTTTAAGCGTTCGTGTGCGAGACTGGTGGGTCCTAGGTTCGAATACGCAGGAGGGTGGGATCGTGGATGCGCACTGTTGAGGAGTCCCCTACTAGGACAAAACAACCGTTCAGCACTTCCAGGTTTTCCATGGTGATCTAGCTTCAATTGGTTCATAATTTCAACTATTGAAATTACTAAGATCTCCACAAAACTCTTTCAGGTAATGTTTTATTTATTATGAATAGAAACTGTTGAAGTCATAAATAAACAGAATATTAATTACATTTTATATAATTTGAAAATTCATATGTTTATAAGTGATAATGTCATAAGTAAATGGTTAGATTCTAGTTTATGTTAATGTCAGTGATTCTAAATACTTAGAATGAATCATAGGTCGTAAATTAAAACAAACAAACAAAAACATAATATTCTGCTTATTGAAATGAGAATTCAAATAAATTTTAATGACATATTTGTTTTAAAAAAGATCTTACTTTAATGTCTATATCCATTTTTTGTATATGTGAATCGTTTTCAAATCTTATCGTTAAATTTATGCATATGTTGAAATCTACAATACAATAGTTTTAAAATAACAAGTGAATCGTCGGTTAATACAATCAGTAAAATACAAATAAGAGTCACTTTATAGGTGACTTGCTTGAATATCTGAGTTATCTGTTCCTTCAATCTAGTTATATGGAGAAGTTATCTGTCTTTTTACGACCTTCTGCTGTACAAGTATGGAAAGAGCACAATCAGAGACATTGTGGTTGCTGGCACTATACATGGAAAAGAATGTACATTATTCATATGTCGATTCCTCAACTGCTTACATATAATTAGCGATCACTCAATATTTATCGTCAGGACTGATCAAGAAATATGAGAAGGAAACTTATTGAAATACTTTGTTCTGAGAATTCTAAGTTGTACCAAAAATATAATATTGAATAAAGCCAATAATAATAATTTAAATTCATTTTAAATTCTAAAACATCGATTTCAGTTTATCTGTAGTTTTTGCGCACAGTACAAACGATCATACTAAAAACAACAGTTACAAGTTTAGTAGGTTGATCTTCCAAAACAACTAAAGAAAGATTGAAACAGAACACAAAAATAACTTATCCTTTTAAAGTAGAATCAATTCATCTACAGTTATTCATAATTAGAAGCAAAATAATATTCATTGCTTGACTAAACTAATTTGTGAGTATTTTCAGTCTTCTGGAACATTGTTTTTTCGCTTACAAAAAGGTTCGTGTGTGTAATCAACAATCTTTGGGTATTTTGAATGTTCTCCTAAACTCATTATTGTCGAAGTGGAATAGTGTAGTAATGTTTCAGTCTAATTAGACAAGTTAAGCTCCAAACAGACTGCAATCCAAGATCAGCATGACTGACAACTGTGATTTAACTTGAAATTAGGTTCATAAATCTATACAATCTCACTGGAGTTCTTTGTTTGGATCGTTTATATAAACCAAAAAAAATTCACAGTAATTTTCACAACCAAGCCTTCAGCATTTACAGTAATACTTGAGAAACAGCACTTTCTTTAAACTTATGTACATGAAAGTATTCTTCATTAATGTTAAACAATAAATGATTCATTCAAGCGCATTATTATTGAACTTATATATTTATATGATTGCCCAGGACAGAGTTCGATGGAGAATCCTAGTAGTCGGCCCATCCTCATTCACTCGGGGTAACAATAATAATTAACATAAATTGGTTAAAAATTCGAAACAGCTTTTTTGCTCAAAGGTATTGAGAATGTAATTGTAACTAGCACAAGTGAACTTTTTAAAAAAATCATATCAGAACTATACATCATCAGATTTTATTCTATCAAAGCTTTTGAACAAGTTTGGAGTGACAAAATTACGAAATCTAGAACTTACACGTAATGTATCTTCAATTATTTTTATCTCTTTTTAATTGAAGCTACAATAGATAAAATACACTATTTTATTGTGTAGTTATGCCAAGTATGAGAAACATATCCGTACTACGAAGTTCGAAACGTGTGTAAACAGTCACCTGATGAGAGAACAGATTATGATATGGTTATTTTCCAGGATAACATAATTATAACAAAATTTCATTCATAAATTATCTCTAATTCTATTAACTGAAACCAGTTACTTATGATAGGTCGAAAACGTTTTGGTTTTCAGAAGATATAAGATTACGGTCTCCCTATATTTTGAATATAAAGTTATAAATAGCATTAAACTATATGCACTAATGGTTTTTTGAACAGTGGAGTCCTATTCTAATGGTATATTCAAATAAATTTTTCTCAATCATCAAACATTGCTTGTTTATATTTTCTTGATATTTCATTTGTATAATAAAGTTATGATAAAATTATTTACTAATTTTGATAAGGAATGTAATACATCTTTGTATTTTTTTTTCAGTAAAAAATCATTGCATACAAGACTTACATTCCTTCATATATAGGTAGGTAAGTATTAAAAGCGTAAAACTGAATACAAAGTTTAAATACATAATAATCATAAAGATATTGTCAAGAATGCCGCATTACTATTGTTCACATTGGGTTAATTATATATATATATATATATATATATATATATATATATATATATATATATATATATATATATAAATGTATATATATAAATGTATTGTACTGTATTTTTTTGACATGAATTTCATTCAATTGAATACTGAAACACTTAATCCATAATAGAAATTTTTAATGGTCTACCTAAATTTATAACTGTTTTATAGTGTGTTAGCCAGTTAAAAGTTATATAGACTATATTTAAACTTATATATATATATTGACACTGATTTTGACATTGATGAATATGGGAATTTTCCTAGTACAAAATGTTTGACTAGGCTTTTATTGATTCACGTTTCTTTTTTCCTTTTACAATATGTATACACAGTATTAACGAAGTATTATGCAACAAAAATCTACATCATTATGAAGTAGAAACCTTTTGTTTTTCTTTTATTTTCTGTAGTATTATATTATAAAACTTAGCATATATAGATGAATAACTTAATAAAAATTAACTTAATCATTTCTTGTTTAAAATTTCAATTGATGCAGATGTAGTTGTTAAACTTTATGAGAACCATAATCTATTGAATAGTTTTCTTTGTATAGAAGAGAACTCCATTATGTTTATATCTACTTTTTTATTGTGAACATATTATAAAACGTTCTACAATAAATGTAAAGTTATATTCCCATATCTATTTATTGAAATAATTATCTCTAATGAATTGCCTAATTGAAACAGGTTCCAGTAAAATAATTGAACAGTCTTTAGCGTATATGATTAGGATTAGTATTTTAATTATTAATTTTATTATTAATTTATAATGATCAGTTTTGATTAATGTCAATCGTTTAATTGTTCTAAAGTTTAATAATTGTTATTTGACTTTAGTTTCCCATCAAACAAGAGAAAACTTTCAGTATAAATATTAAAACTGTCTTGATAAGTCTATAAGAATAATGATGAATATAATGAAAACAATGTTAATATTTATAACTTTGATTTTATAAAGTGTGGATTGGTTGAAGTTAGACATTAACACCGTTGGATGATGGCTTAGTGGTCTAGTGGTTAAGTGTTCACGCGTGAGACGGATAGGTTCTGTATTTGAATCTTGCAGGAAGCGGGATCGTGGATGCGCACTGCTGTAGAGTTCCATACTAGGACGAAACGGCCATCCGGTGCTTGGAGTTTTTCCATGTTGATCTAACTTTAATTGGTTCTTGATTTCAACTATTGAAATGTATTAAGTGCAGCAGAACAAATGAATGTACTTGAATGTATCTGTCTCTTTTCGGGTTTTAAATAATTTTATTATATATTAATAGTGTTCTTTTGTAAAAAACGTCGATCATTAAACTTCAAATGATAGAATTTTCAGCGGTGTAGTAACTATGTCGTTTACACAACTTTCTGGATTGTATGATGTCAATTTTTACTTGTTTTTGAGATATTTTTTACCATCGACTTGAAGGAACACAGAAATCTAAAAAGCCCTTTATAGTCTATGCTTAAGTTTTGATTTATCAGTGGTGCTAAACGGATATAAATACCATTCTTGTACCTTTCAGTATATAGTCGATGGAAGGATTTCCTGTAATTCTATTGGTAAACTATCAACTACTAAATAAAAAAACAGTTAGCAACGTGGTAACTTACCGAAACCTATGTGTGCAAATCATCTTGTTACTTCATTACGTCTGTTATCTCGCGTGGAGGAGCATAGGTCGCTCACTAGGATTCGCCGTCCGATTCTGTACTGAACAGTCCTTTCCAATTGTTTTCAGTGGTTACTTATTCTCTTGATGCCTGCTTCCGATTCCCGACGCAATATGTTCCTTATTCTTCCTCTTTTCCATTCCCCTACAGGATTCTAAGTTAGCGCTTTCCTCATGATGCAGTCCTATACACTCCCAAAGTTTGTTCCTAAATTTCTCCCCGGGTGGGATCCGGTTTGTTCTATCTCGTAGTAGATTGTTGCTGATGACGTTCGGCTGACGGACATAGAGTATCTTAAGTAGACAACTATTTATAATTATGTGTACTTTTTTGATGAGGGTTGTGGTAGTTTTTCAAGTTTTAGCTCCATACGGTGTAACTGTCTTGACGTTCATATTGAAGAATCTTTGATATTGGTGGACAGCAGTTTTGAGTTGTATATGTTCATCGATTGTAGAGATGCTGCTCTTACTTTTCCAATACGTACCTTCACGTCTGCATCAGATCCTATTGTTCTTCGATGGTGCTGTCCAGGTACGCGAGAGTTTCCACCAATTCCAGAGTTTCTTCATCGAGTGTGATTGGGTTAGTGTTCTCATTGTTGCATTTGAGGATACTCCTTTTTCCTTTGTGTACGTTGAGGCCTGCTGATGCAGAGGCTGTTGCTACTGTGGTCGTATTCATGTGTATGGGATAGAAATGCAAGGTGACCTGCGAAGTCTAAATCGTCCAGTTGCATTCAAACTGTCTTATAGTGATCGGAAACTGAATTTCCAAAATGGAGTATTAGACTACATCATAAAGTACCGCTTAAATTTATGCTAAATCGATTATTTATGTCGATTTTCATAGTCGTAGATTTAGCAAATAATATTTAACATAAACGTTTCTGTCAGCTTTTGTTTAAAACATTGAGCTTTTATGAATTTTAATTAGTTGTGATGCATATTGAGCATGTGAATTATGTTTCTCATTTTCATTTATTTTGTTACTTAACTGCAAATAAAAATTGAGACAGTTTATATTCTGTTTAACTACGATACCACAGTTCATATTTAAAATAAGCTTCGATGGTTTTCAACTGAGTTTCACTGTTTTGATTTCACAATTGACTGATTTCAGTGAACTCACATTTAGCAACACCTATCATAAAATGATAATTCACTTGTACCTCAATTGTGGGAACGTGATCCTAAACATATGTGACATATGTATTGTTACAAAGAAAAATATCATAGAAAATGAATTCTAACAGGTGTTTTGATATAAAACATCCATTCACTATAACTTGCTGTATTATTTGATGGTTCATTTACGTAGAAAAATGACCTCTTTTAAAGACCATACTTTACAAAACTAAATACTTGAACATCTTTTAGCCAGTCGCAGTTATTCATTTTCAGATTTGAAAGTCACTAAGAGAGTTTACAAAAATAATCACCTCTATTAGTTTAGATGCAATTACTATGACTACATGAATGAGAGATTGTAAAGTGACAATTAAAAAATTAACATCATTGTAAATTGTTTCAAAAAAAGCAAATGAATAAAAACAATCTTATTGTGCACTACGCTAACATTATGTATTAAAACCGTTAGCGAATCGCTTGTCTTGACATCGCCGCTGACATTCTCCTAATTTTTGGTGATAGATCACTATAGAAACCAAAACTCCTTCCAAAATAATTGTTTCTTACTAGGTCTCTATTAGTCACAACACATTGTATACCCGGTTCTCATGTTCGTTAAGAGATTCATAGGATATCCATTGTTGAAGCTGTCAAATATCGGCAGAAACAATTCGTGATTAAGTCATTTATCTTCAAATTTCATCCGTTTCATTAGAATTACATTTTGTATGCTAGGATATTTTGCTAATAGTACCACTATTTTCACCTTATCGCCTTTCACATTGATCTTCGCCACTAAGGCTGATGCAAAGTGTGTCAAGTCAGACCCAATTGTTTTGCTTAGAAATAACATTCCAAAAACCATTCCACGTTAATATTTGTGACATATTTCGAACCACTTTTTAACGAGTAAAGTCATCTTAAAAGCCTGGTACAGGTGAAGCAGGTAAATTAGATCTATAACAACCTATTGATCAGTTAATCGCCAATTTTAAACAACCTTAGTGGTTCACTTAGAAAGTAAGGGGTCAGTTTAGGAAAACGTTACGAGATAAGGAAAATATTTGTTGAACAATTACCGACCAAGACATTTGAACGAAGGTTTAAAGATATGAGTCTAAGTAAAAATCCATTGACAAATGAAAGTTTGATTAGTTTGATTATACATCGAAATGAATTTACAAAAATTAATATATTCTCTCCTCAATTCTTGGTATTCCCACCTTTCCTAAACACCGTCTAATGTTGTCAAGCTCCATGTTTCACTGTTCAACACTTCGTGTAAATACGATATACGATAGTTTGCTTTCGTTATTCGGATTCGACAAGTTCAATAAATAACACGACAGTGACATGTAACTCGATCATTTCAAAATTACGAATTAACTGATCTATAAGTTTAAACAGTTGAATTCATGGTTCGACATAAGCTAGACCACCATTGAAAACTGGGAACAGTGGACGACTGTCTCGCCGTAGTATGGAAATCGTCAGCGGTGTGTAGTCCCGATTAACCTCTAGATCACTGATTGGTAGACATCTAACAGCGTTAATGTGTAACATTAATCAATCCATGATATTTCACAACACTTCATGCATTATGTGAGGTAGATATCTGTCTCTAGCTGACATAGATTGGACTCCACTGATCATAGTTTCTCACTAGAACCCCAGGAAATCCATTTTGAATATATAAATAATGTGAACATTGCCTTTGCATTTTAATACTTTTATATTTTCTATTTCGTTTTTTGGCGCATTCGCTAACGTTTTAATTCCTGATATTAACCTGAACATATTGTTTTTCAAATGTCAAGTAAATTGCAGTGATGTCCTAATTTTCTGTTTAATACGTAATAACACCCATTCTATTAGTTAATTCTGCCGAATTGAAACAACAATTAAAAAAGTATTTGATCAACCATTTTGTATATATTTTTCATCTTTTTAATATTCTAGAAAAGTGGTCATTATGTACAAATATTTACAAAAATGGTTATTAGGATCTATTAAGGCATAAAGAAAAGAAATTATTTTTTTATATTACAAAATTAAATTGTGCAACTTGATATTCATGAAAGTCAACTGATAGAGGTTGTGATTAGTAAAGTAGTACTCGTTGATTGCTTATCTGGCAAGAGGAAATAAAAATTACATATGATTCAAGATAAATAATTATATTCACTGGTGTTTTATCACAGACATCAATCTCATCTCAATCTGTCAAATTACTTCATTCATATGACTGACATCAAAATGTTTACCATATACATTGTTTTGAATGCAAATCAATGGTGTATTTGTACTGCTACACTTCTGACTTTCGTTACACAAAGAATCATCGCAATGTGATTCAGTTACCTTATCAAAACTTTCTAAATTATCTTGATCGGAGATTTTAGAACTAATTTGTGTATTTTCGACTTTCCTTTTCGAATTATTTTTCTCATTCTCAACTTTGCTGGCATTTAGAAACTGTGACTCCAAAGGAACAATATTCATGTTAATTTGATTAGCCGCCTCAGATGGAGACAAGAATGTTAAATGTGGTAAATTCAAACTAGTCGTAGGAAGCTGAGCGAGAAGAACGGGACTAGAAAACTGTGCTGTATGTTGTTGCGTTTGCAAAATGTTTGATGATATTGGAGATAATATTGGTGGTTGTGATATCATTTTATCGTTTGTAGAAATCAAATGAAATGCATGATTAGTGTAATAATTACCATAATTGGAAAAGTTATTATCACTTTGACAGCTGATAGACGGTATAGCACTAGCAGCTTCCATGTCTGTTGTCCAGTAAACAACTGCTCCACTAAAATCACAATTGCACGAAAAATCTTGTGCCGATTGTACGGAGGGTTCTACAGTAATGATGCGATTAATATCAACTTTGTTATTAAATGTAACTCTCGATGATTGATTTGATGATGTAAGATTTTTAACTCCTTCATCGGAATTAAGTTTCTCACTCTCATTTATTTCATGAACTGAGCATATTTCGATGGAGTCATGATTTGACTTCAGTATATACTTATTCGGACTATTCACAGTTTCTCTTGGTAATGCGGTCAATGTCAATGGGAAAGAAGTTGATACCTTTTCTACTGATTGGTTCGACATACCTATAATGTTTTTACTTGTTTTATTCTTACGTTTATATATGCAACAACCGATTGAACATATTATTACAACGGATATGAATGCTAAAGATAGGGCAAATCCTGCAATCGTAAATGCAATTCTTCCAGTACCAGAATATCTGGAAATATTTTTGATCATATCTAGCTTACTTGTCGACGATACTACTGAAGGTGATGAAATTGAGACACTTCGATTTATACTGTCATTATTAGTGAAGCTGTTATTAACTGTTGTGGAAAATAAAAAGTTTTTTATTGAAATTTTTAAATCACCAAAACCTGGTTGTACAAAAATAGGATCTGAAGTGATGAAGTACATTTGTGGAGTATAAAATGTTCCTAAAGTAAATATATATGGAATAGTTTCTTCATAAAATTCTATACTTTCATTAGGTATTTGATATGCTTCAAAATAAACATTATTTGATAGGAAATCTTGTAAACTGATACCTATAGAACTAGTTAGTTTATCATTTAAATAACCACTTGAAATAACCAATCGGTCATTAATATAAAATCTCCCTGATTTTAACATCGTTCCAGTTGGAAATGTGAACATTGTGATTGACATGACCTTACGATTATTCTTAGTTGATACTTGATTTGGAATGTCATATTTATGCAAAAGTTCATAGAATTTACTTATTTCCAAATTTTCTGCATTAATTTTAGTCATTTTCCCAGATGTAACATAAAGTGTGTCAAAGGAAATCAACGACTGTACAGTTATGCTCACGGTTAGAGTCATGTATGAAGAGTATTCGCTAGTTAATTCATCAGGTAGCCAATCAAAGATATTTGATCGAGTTCTCAAAGACGTTCCGCAGACGGATTTTTTTATTTCAATGGTAAATGAGTCATGTGGTGATGAAAAATTTGTCTTCTCATAGTATACCCGGTTCTGTTCTAACTGTGTGTAGCTGAATCTATATATAGGTATTGTATCTACAAATACTTTGCCATGACTAGGCAGTTGTTTTATATGGAAGAATGTTAAGTGATTTGTTTGGTAATCGTGTTGATAGTTTTTCCATTTACTTGATTGTACTTGTAACATTTCTGCATCAAGCCATAGTTTTGTTTCATTTTGTAACAGGGTTAATTGTACTGAATTGTTCAGCATAACGTTGTTCAGTATGATTTGAAATTGTAAAACACCGCTCAATTTATTTATTTGTAGATTAGGATATTCATTTTGATAAATCTCAAATGTAGCTGAATCGTAAACAGCTATATTAGGATCTTGTTTGCTTCCATCAACATTATTTGCAAAATATCTGAGCCTCTTCAGATTGACATCATTTTGTGTGATTTTATACAATGTTTCACATTCAGGTGTCAAAATATCATGCTCTTGTTTAAATGAATTATATGAATAGTATAGTTTACCATATTTTGGCAATATTTTAAAATGTATGTAAATAAATTGTGGCTGAATAAATTCATGCTGGACATATAAATGTTCATTAGTAATAGTTACATAATCATTCATTTCAACTGTAATTAAAGTTTTACTTATGCTCAAAAGATTATTTCTATTTATTTGAATTCCTGGATAGATGAGCTTAAGTGATGTATTTAAGTTAGGAACAATTTGTATTGGAAAAATAATCGGTAGTTCATAACTGGTCAACGAGCGATTTAGTTGGTATACCTAATAGACAAATTTGAAAAGTACATAAATTCATCTCTTCCGACATAAAAAAATTAATTTTATTTCATTCCACAAGATAAATAGTAGTATTATGTTGCTAAATTGTCACTACATCCAATACATTAAAGACACATAATGAGTTAATCAGAAAATTGATTAGAGTAAAAATATGAATAATAATGGATCCAGTTTACAGTCTTTTGAATAAGATTTTAAGTATTTTCATAAAGTCGATAAATATTTTCCGATAAAACTATTGAGCATAGAATATTCTTGTAACTGTTACATTACCAGTCTATAATCCAACTCTAGTTATAAAATCAATAAAACTCGACAATGATTACTAGATGATCCAATAAAAATATTCCTGTTCAACATATGACAAACCACATTCCATACAAGATTGTGCTATGTAAACTTTCGCAACTACTGGTTACCTAGTAGTCATAGTAATAATAATAATTTTGGTAGTACTAACAGTAACGGAAATTACAGTAAATTGAATTATTCAGTGATGTTAATATTTACTGTTTACATTGTTTAAGCTATAAATCTAAATTATCTGGAAAGCATACAAAAATCATTGTTTTCATAACATTTACCAATTTTGTGGTAGATCAAAACAAAATAGTTAATCATTTGGATATAGTCACTTATAACATATATTTACAATTTAAGTAATAAATAATTTTATTTCTATAGTTTAGAAGCACCAGTTTAACACGTTATACGCAAGTATATTTAACATTTGAGATATTTGTACAATATTTGATTACAACATTTATTAATATAAATAAACTACGCTTGTCGTTGCAACTGCTTATTTAAAAATGACTTGAATATTAGTTCATTTATGATTATTTTTGACCTCAATATATTTATAATATTTAAATAGTTTTCTTGTGCGTTTTCAATTAATGTTAAATATTACCAGTAAACTGTTAATTATGGTAATTATTTCAACCATACAATTTATTTAACAGTTTAGTTAATTATAACTAACACTATAATCGATTGAAACAACTATACTGACCTTTTTTGTTAGTGTCATATTTTCACAAAAAATATTCTATGATTTCAACTTTTGTTTCCATATAAATAGTTTTTATTTGAGTATTATGACATAATGTTGATGATATGAAATACATATTGTTTAAATACATTAACTTGGAAAGTGACCATAAATTAACTTATATATATATATATGAAATTCTTTACTTTTTCATTTTTAAACACTACTGATTAACATCTATATAAATTATATGTTTTTCATGGTATAACCAACAATTATATTTTCTAATATTTTAAGATTTGTCTGTGTATTTAATAAATCGAAATGAAACGTGCAAATGAACGATTACTGGTAAAACTTCGTACGTACGCACATCAGTTCAAGTTGCCATATCAAATTAGCATAGAGATGCAGTTATTGATTCAAATCCCGTAGTATTAGAGGTAGTAAAATTATAAGCAGTAGTCGGAAAGATTAGGGTTTGAAGATGTTATTTGAGGAGTATAATCCAGTGGAATAGATTTGGAAGGAAAATAAAGGACATGAAGAATTCAGAAGATTAGAGTTTGAGAAAACAGAGAGAGTGGATGCACCTGCGCCATTATAAACGATTTTGAGCCATGTAATTCAACATCTCTAACCATGAGTTGCTATCATCTCGCCGTCCCCAACCACGTAGTCTACATCTATCAACATGGCTCAGTCCACTTGTCAGTGACTTCATGGATTTGTGCCAAGTTTTGGTCTGGCCGCCCTTAGCCTACTTCCAACCAACTCCTATATCACTGAACATCGCACGTCGGGGCAGTCGGTGGTTGGGCATACGTAGCACATGTCCCAGCCATTCCAACTGATTAAGTTTCACTACATCATCAGTTGATTTGCCATCCTTACCTATTACCCGTTTCCTAATAACTGAGTGGTCCCAGGATATACGAGAAATGTTTCGAAGACACCTATGATCAAATACTAGTAACCTACGAATATCCTCTACTCTTACTGGCCATGTTTCGCTGCCATAAAGAAGGACGGAACGAACTGCTGCACAGTAAACACGTCCTTTGGTTGATAGACGAATATCTCGCCTACGCCACAAATGACGCAAGTTGGCAAAAGCTAGTCATCTCTAAAAGGACGTCAACAACAAAGTTAAACAAGAATGGAGAGAGTGGACAGCCCTGACGAACACCACTTGAGGTAATCAGTTTTGATGACAGTTAGCCATAAGCTCTCACTCGGCCAGTTGTGTTCGAGTAGAGAGCCTTTATAAGGTCAATGTACTTCTTTGGTACTCCTTTCAGAGACAAACACTGGCATAGAACCTCAAGATCAACAGAGTCAAATGCCACCTTAAGGTCGACAAATGCTACGATTGTGGGGCGTCTGAATGTGTGTCTATGTTCTAGGACCTGACGTAGTGTGAATATTTTGTCTAAACAACCACGTCCAGGTCAAAAACCAGTCTGGTTTTCTCTAGTCTGCTCTTCACGAGCTTTGGTTAGAAGTCGAAGTATTATTGAAGCTAATATTTTAGACACTATATTAGTCAAACTAATTCCTCTGTGATTGTCACAGGAGGACTTTTATCCTTTCTTATAGACTGGCACAATCAGTGACTGAGTCCAGTTAGATGGGATTACATCTAGTTTCCAGGTTCTACCTAAAACCTCAGTCAACCTCACTGCGAATACTAGAACTCCATCCTTAGAAATCTCAGGGTAAACCTGTCAGGGCCTGCTGCTCTCCCACGCTTCAAATTTCCCATCGCTTTTTCGACTTCGCAAAGAGTTGAAGGGCTTACATCAACTTGCCATTCGGGCTGACTGGAGATCGTGGGAAACCGAAGTGATAAGTATTTAAACCGTTTACATTTTCACCTGAAGTATATTCGTGACAACACAGTTACTTCTCATAACTATTACTAAAAATAATTCTATAATTAGTTCACTTTGAATTACAAAAATCAAGATAGAACAGAAGATATATAAGTAAAACGTTACTCGATTGATGAAAAGTAAGCACTTAGACTTATTTAAGAGTTGAATAGGTTATGGTCTTAAATTCACTGGCATTAAAACGTTATTTGTACTTATATAAAATTTATCTTGATTATATCATTTTTTAATTTTATTCTCAAAGTGAATATGCATCAAATAATTTGATGAGTTTTGATTCCTAACCAGACTCTAACTTGATGAAAACTATGAAGTATTTTAAAAACAAATGTAAGGATTATTCTCATTTATAAAAAAAGGACTTACCAATAGTTCGAAACTGTCTTTTTTTGTTAATGAGCCGTCATGTCGATAAATAAATTTTTCTGCTAACTCGCCACTCAATAAACCAGGAATTATACTACCAGTTTTTATCCTTTTTGATCCTAACCAAAGGGCTCCATGTTCTGGAGGTCTTGCAATCTTAAGCTGGCCATTTGAATATAAAATCACATTAAGATAAATAAATTATCATAATTCATTATAATAGAATAAACGTGACTGAAAGTAGTTCGTATCAGGAACCGATATAAACTCGATGATTGAAATAGAGTTGTGTGAACAGTTATTGTTTATATGTTTCGATATTTTTAGTAACAGCTCTACTCATATCATGCAATAAATGAATAAAAAATCTTACTCTTACATAAAATCATGTTATCGTTCAGTGAATGAATCATTTTGCCACTTAAGGTCGTTATTAGTTTGTAGTGAAAACTGTTTTCAAACTAGTCCATGTCCTATATAAATCATAAATTAAATTGCTTTGCTCTAAAAAATGTTCCTTATCCTATCGTTTTTATAAATATTATATCACATATTAGTAACATTTTCACAGGAACTTAAGTAATGAACTCAAGTAGCATGAGTTTTAGTCTCGATCACTTTGATAACTAAACATTAGAACTGCAAAGAGACGGTCGTTAATTTATTATTGCAGGATACAATGACGCGAAGATTATCAAAATTTTAAAACTTAACTGCAATAAAAAAAGCGTTGGAATTTGAACGAACTATAAGTCTTTGTCCTTTAGAGATTAATAGATAAGTTTATCTTTTATTCGATTAAAGTAATCCATGGGGAGTTATCTTTAGTTAGTTCATTCATCTGATAGAATTTGGAAGGAAATTTATAAAATTGTTAACTGACTTTCAACTTATAAATTATTTAATATATTTAATAAACTTGTGACTAAATCATGAATAACATAATTTAGAACATCTACTGAGAATATATGAACAGTGAAAGTCTCACTAAATTCAAGTATGAACAGAGTACAAGCAAGCTAAAGTATTCACTTTAGTCTGTTCATTAGATTCAACAAGAAGAATGATTGTATATCATCATAATGATCATAAACATTAGTGAAGTAAAACCGACTTACATTTTTGCTTTCTGATCTATTATTTTTGAAAAAACCACGAATTGGATTGGGATTGATATGATTCAGTGTAATTTCACCAGTATGACCATTATGTAATATTAAAGGATTAATATTTAATAGACGATTTTGATTATATTTAAAAATATAATCATAAGATATGGAAATTGAACCAAATATTATTTGAGATGTTAAGTGCTCTGTATAATCATCATAGTTTGATACATCAGTGATATTATGATCTTTTTTATTATTGTTATTGTAATTTCTCTCATTGTCCTTATTCATAATGGTGGTACGTTTTACAATACTTGCACTGACAATATATTCATCTTCAATGTCAGAATTATATTGTAACAATGTAAATTGATTTCTGTTTATATGCCATTTATTTGAGTGAAAGGTATAGGCTATTCTTCCCAATTTGATTTCCTCCTGTTGAATTAAATAAAACATTGAATTGTACTATTATGATAACTTTATGTTTACCGAAGAGTCACAAGTATTAAATAGGGCAAAAAATAAGTAATATTTCCACTGACTACCTGTTTTAGAGTCAACCTTGACTGACAAAACCTTTGAAGAATATTGTGAAGGACATCAGCGTCCATCTATAAGGTAGTAAGTGTTCATTTAACATAACAGAAGACATCTATAAATAGCCTGTTAAGTAGAAAATGTTGAAAGGTATTCTGGTAAACTTGCCAAAAAACGCAACCATAGAACCTTAAAGAATGGCACAAAATAAATCATAGGTAAGCAATCGCTGATTCATAGATAGATTTTTGACGAAATAAAGCTAATCAATTGAACCCAACTATCAAACTACAAACAATATCATCCAATCAATATTGTATGCTATAATATTATTCATTAAATGTACTTATCATTACTGATAATTTAGAAGTGTAGGATATGCCTCTATCGCTTCTATGAAATTAACATTCTAAAACTGCTAATAAAACAAGCATGTCAAAATAGAAAATCTTTTAATTTTATTTCCTATGAATCATACATAGATTGTCCTACGATACTGTAACATTGGTATTGCAATTTCTTAAAATGATTGCTTAGTATAAAACATTTCTTCATTATTTTCCTGGTGTCTACCGAATTTCTATTCAACATAAATCTTTATCTTGTGTTTTTGGTAATTATTTAATAGAATTCATTGTTTATTGATTTGTTTATTCGTTACGTTAAATAATTAAGCGTAATCAATTATGAAACATTTTCCCTTTATTACCGTTTTGTCCGTATGCATATAGACGTATTAATATGACTTTACTTTGATGTCAATGAAGTTAGTGCATAAGCGAAATTACTACCTGTTCCACCACTTTTCGAATTTTAAATTCAGTTGAAGACAGTTACATATCTTAGTTATAAAGGTATATGAAATTCCTTTGTGTCTTCTTATGATATTGTCCAGAACGATCATAAAATATCCACAATTAAATCATTTAGTTTAGGGAATTGAACGCAACCAAAAGCATCCACCTGAGCTGAAAATATTCAGCGCTTAAAGTGAATCTTCCTTAAAACATTGGTTTGAAATAAAAAGGTTGTGTTTATCAAGTGACACAAGGAATAAGTTATGATTGTTATTTTTCTGTGGCAATACGCTGTTGAAAAATGTATTTTTGCTTATGGTTCTTCAACCCATCATAATGGATAGTCTGGCAATCAAATTTAGGTAGTTTGCATTAGTTATCTTTCGTTTAATTGTAGTATATCTTCGTTCTTCATAGATAGCAAAATGAATAATTAACAAATAAATCTGTTTTGACGAAAAAAGTAAGAAAATTGTGATAATAACTTAACTTTATACTAAGTTAAGATAGCAAAATCCAATAATTAGGGAGGAAAATATACCTGAGTGAATTCATATACACTATCATTCCAAACTGCCAAATGATTTTTGTCTATGACACTAAACCTGACAATTGATCCATGTGTCGGCTGAGATAAAACCTTGTACACCACATAAAGACCCAACTCGTTTTCAAGGTGACACTGACTTAGCATTAAACATGAAAGTGATGACGAAGTATTAGACAGATTGTTGTTCTCCAGCGCAGTTGAATTAAATTCATAATCCATCGGTTGCAGGGCACTGAACTTTATTTGAGTATTGATGTGATGAGGAGTGATTATTTCAAATCTAAAAATAGTAAACAAATATATTCAAAATTTTCTTGGCGCTTACAGTATATTTAGAAGCAAGTAAAAATTTCACTGTGATTAAACATTTATTTCCACCAACAATTTCTTCTTCAACGTAGATTATCCAGAGTGCAAGCTTTCATTTAAATATTGGCAGTTCGTTTTTACTTTGTAAATCATTCACTGATAAACCACATAAAGAAGTTTAGATTTAGGAGATCTGAAGTCATATAATATGGTGACCTACTCTAGTGAAAATGATGGTTTTTGAGGATTGACATTAAAGTTCCTGAAAAGAGTGAATATTTCAAATTGTATTGTCAACAAAGTCCGCTGATTTTATTGACAATATGTCCAAAGAAACGACTGATTGAACTATTAAAATGACGTCAGAGACAAGCAGATTAATTGCGATCTGTTATTCTCTCTAAAAACTATTTTGACACATATTTTAATAAAATAATGATACACGAATAATCTCTAGTATCGGTTATCTATTCATCCTACTTAAGTCACATTCTGACTTTGGTTATTATTCGCTTATCAATCTTCTCTGTTTTTATATGAGCGCATAGGTGTGTGTACATTTCTTATCCCATTCATCAGATGTTTGTAACTTGTTTTTGTGTAACTATAAATATTGATTAACGCTTGGTTAAAAGTGAGTTGGCTTGCCCGCCATCTCCACTGAGCGTCGTTTCGCTTCTCTGTATTGCATTTGCTTCATATACAAAATATATGTATCCAAAAGTCCGTTCTCGTTATTTGACCTATTTAATTTTAGAGCCCGTCAACAAACATCATTTGATCTAAATGACGACAAAAGAAAAGGCCTCACAAACCAGTCGAATCCATCTAGTCAGTCAGTCTTGAGTTCTGTTAGATGTATGAGGACGGTTATCATTTCCCGGTTTCCCACACCGTAAAAGGGTTCTTCTAGAGGTACCTGAAAAGGAAATTGGATTAAAGGTGGTCTTAGTAACCTAAGAGCTTGACCACAGTGCCCGAAGGACAACCGATTGAGGCCGGTCACACAATACTTTTGTGTGGGTTATTTTCATGTTAGCTCCGCAGTTGTTAAGACCTTACCGTCGGAGACGGTTATCCCTGGGATAAGGTGAGGTGTGCATTTTTATGGTCGACTTTATTTAACCCCACCCCTCCTTGTCGGAAGGCAGCATCGCTGTTATGCTGGTTGTCTGAAGGGAACACCTTACTGCCGTCACAGCTCTGTACAGTCAGCAGTACGACTTCACCTTTGGACATTGAGTTTGCTGCTTTAAGCTTACTGTTCTTTAACCGACCTGTCTAGTATGATAGGACCTTTAGGAACGATTTTTCCAGCCAGTATTGCTCGATTGGTTCATAACAATAGGCAAGCTTGACCACCACGTCAAGGCAGCAACAACGGTCGGGATTGAATCCATTATTAGCATTTAGTATAGCTAAGTTATCACAAATGGAATGGACCTCAAAAAATTATCATAAACAAGTGTCTAACACATTAATTTCTTACCCTTTGGGGAATACTAGCAATGTTTGGTTGCTTATGACATTCAATTCTACTGTGCCAGGAATTATTTGAAACTTATAAATTTCAGACCGATATAAATTGTATATCAGAACAAAAGCAAAACCACAAGCTGTACTTTTCTGTGAACCTATGAATGTTTACAAAAAAAAACTTATGAATGTGATTAAAGTTATTTGTGGAAAAAATACACTGTTGATAATGATAAAACACAGAGATTTATTCACTGAAATGCATTAAAAGCGTAGGAAATCTTTCCTTCCTTTACTTACAGGAATTAAAATATATTAATCACGAACACTAATTAACTTACACAAAATTCAACAGTCATTTCTTTTACTGATAAGTAATTAAGTCATCAAAACATGCCTGTCACACGGGTAGGTTGCTTGAAACAAAATATATTATATCGAAAACATATATACGAAAAGTGTTTTTATCTGTACAAGCGTAGAACTTACAGTTTATTTCAGATAAATAAAA
The DNA here is from genome assembly GCA_946903255.1 of Schistosoma spindalis. Lineage (NCBI taxonomy): Eukaryota > Metazoa > Platyhelminthes > Trematoda > Strigeidida > Schistosomatidae > Schistosoma > Schistosoma spindalis. The sequence continues at coordinate 16,022,608 of OX336417.1, read as the reverse complement.
GTATTTACTCACTTCTTAGTTGATTAGTTAACATAGTGTTTTGTGAAATGATCTAGGATATCTTATTTTTGAAGTGACTAATTAACTAGGTAATTTTGATTAATCGGATGGTAAACTCTGCATGATTTTAATCACGTAACTTGCCCCATTATAAAAATAAATATGCCGTTACAAAAAGTCTCCACAGAACATTTCATTCATTAGTTCAATCTAAGTGTTAACAGACTGGCCAAATAAACGTATTCTAGTTATATACATATTCCTCTGTAATATATGGGTAAAAAATATAACATGCTGAAACAAACAGTAACTAGTGCTAAGAATGACTAATTTCTTATGAATTCGGTCGTTTCATTGAATGCTTGTTTTAATGAAATAAGAAATATATGCGAAATAATATCTTACAATGCGTCCACAATGATTTTATTAACTGCCTACTAATACCCAAACTAACTTAAGAATAAAAACTCGGAAATATTTGGTAGTTTGTTGGAACGCTTACATACACCAAACGTCATGTATATTATTAACTTACCGGAAAATGATTTTATTTCGGCTGATTTACTATAGTGAATTTGAGAAAACGTGTTTTGAGTAAACGAAACGCGTAGCCAAGCCCTAGGCGCTACCTGATTATTTTCATGCTCATAAAATCACTAGCTTGTTTCAGACTACAAAATTTTCAGCAAGTATAATGAACATTTGAACATCCAGTCACCTTTTCATATTCAAACATTTTCATTATGATTCTTTTCATACAAAACAGCATATCACTTAAAAAAAACAGAGAATTTTAGTTTACGAAGTACTTTATATCGTTATATTTAGCGTTCAAACTGTTACACAGAACCGAAGCACTCGTTTAAGCACTCGGTTTAGGATTGCGCCATACACTAAAGTAATAATTGTCAGTTAAGCCTTAAATTTTCTAGCGAAGTTAAAATCAATATCAACTAGGAAAATAGTTTGACACTATATACAGACGGTGATTCGTGTATTCTGCCTTTCCTCCAAAATACTGAAATGTACAATACAAAAAAACTGTATACAGCTTTTAACATCAATTTAAAGAGAAAAATGACGTGACAAATATCACTGTAAACGCTACGCTAGTGTATCTAAACAAAATTTGCTTCGAATTTTCGAGAAATACAAACCCATTTATCATATGAAATAGGGAAAAGAAAATACAAATTCCCAAATGATATATAGCTATGTAAATGATAACTTACTTGCGAATATTGCAAGACAATTTAAAAATTACTTTAAACATCATCTATTCCGTTAGTCAAAGCTTTATTAGACACTTAAGTTGTTTACCTTGCTAGGATTTATTCTTCATTTAAAATGTGATTTGCATAAACTGAAGTGCCTAAAATTGTCCCCAACTCTATAAGAATTAAATTTATGCTTTTTTTATTGAAGGTTAATTACCCACATTTGGGTGTTTCTTCCCCAATCATATTTTTTACTAAAACGAAATAACGAAATCTGAATTTCGAAATAGTTCCCTTTATAAACTTTTATTAATACTTCTGCATTGATTTTCTTTTATAGGATATTCCAAGCTTGAATAAAGTTTGGTAATAAAAAGATTTCTTGATAAATGTAGCGATTGGTAAAAATAGAAGTAACCAAAAAGTTTACATATCATGTCTAAACAGAAATAGTAATTTATGCGTTTATAGGAATTCCAAAACAAACCTATTACATATGAATTCGGTCAGTCCGCTTTTAAGAATTTATAGTACTATTATCATCAAGGAGGTTGGAAGAAGTGTCTGAGCTTCTTATAAACTGATAAAATGTTTCTAATCATTGATCCAGATAATAGTTTTCAATAGCTATATACATACTTTGTGGATGAAAACGTTTAGATTGTAATCTACTGAATAAACTTCACAATCGCTAAAATTATCGAACAAACTATGGAAACTAGACCTATCCGCATGTTAACATGCATAGCTGCTTTTCTCCACATCAGTCACCTGGTATTTTCTCATAATCTCTTTTACTTACTATGTCTAAAGGAAGTAAAGGTATGGAAATGAGAGGGATTTCTTCTGTGTCAATTATTCTACAAAAAAACAGGATTTGCGAATCAAATTAGGTATCTTAATTTTCGATTCGCAACAATGAGACCGAAATTTGCGATGCATAACATCTCTAGTTAATGACAATAGTACAACAGCATTTATGGTTATGTAACAAAAATATTTAGAAATACATATTGTCAATTATAGATAATTATTGTCCCGTCGCAAGACTGACAAATCGTTTTAATCCATTTTTTACAGATAAGTTTAGAACATTTTACTTTCGTAATTACCATTTCGATCTAACAAAGAAGAATAGTTCACCAGTCTTTAATAATTTTGTCTTATTATTTGCGTGTTATCATACAAAACGCAACGGTATATAAATCGGCTGCATCATATTTCGTACCATTTAAAGGTTTATACTTTATTTAATACAAATATGTAAGGGTAAAGAGGGTAAAAAACAAGTTTTCGTCACAAAGAAAATCTACTTTGAGCTAGGCTTCTAAGAAACATTCAAATAATGCAGTCGATTTTATATAGATTCTTGATATGAATTCATTTAAAAATGATGTAACATGCAGTGAAAGCAACTAGTTATGGTGAGAAACTTCCAAAATTATGTCAGTTCACACTAAAATTTAGAGGTAATAAAAATTAACTTTATTTTTTAACAGATTATATCAAAAGGATTACAAGTTGCAAAACATTTGAATAAGGTATTATTTTATTATCTGTTAAGACGTCAATATTAATTTTTGTTTGTCGAAAATTATAAAAACATACCGCTATGAACAAATCCAACTCGTCCTCGTCGAAGATCCATTTGTGTAAATGTACTTAAACTAACAGACAAACTGTTTAGAAACACCACGTGACCTTGATGAGTGTACAAGATTTCGTAGGTGATTTGATCTAAAACACATCAAGATAAAATTAGGATTGTGATGATTTAATGGGATGATTATTTAGAGAATAATTTTTATATAAAGTAGAGAAAGTGTTGAGTTAGGGGTTATTTAATCGAGAATGTCATATATGTCCGAATCAGTGAATTTACGCTTTAGTGTGGTGATATTTCAGTCAGTCCGTTGAATATGAGTCATCAAAAAACACAGATGAAATATATAAATTCTTCTTTCCATGATAGAAAATGAGAATGACAAGAAATAAATTAGGTACAAATCCGGGCAATTTATATTTATTTCATTCTAGACCTAGTGTTAAACTCAGTAAAGGTATATTGCCCGAACGGAATGGTGACGAATCGTTACAAAATTTTGAAGTCAACTGTATTATGTAAAACGCTTGAAAATAATAATTCATATTTGATCATCTGTTATGACCCGATAAGCAAATGAATGGTAACTTTTGGGATCCATTTAAGGACCAATACTATGCGTATATTTTTATCGTATATATGTTAAATAACTAAACTATTCATAGTCATGTCCCTCTTATTATTAGCCTTATTTTGACCTATGAACTATTATTATACGACTTACTATTCTTCAGTTATACCCTGCCTATTACCTCCCACATTCACAAATACATTTGTCCGAATCTTGTATAAATATTGTTTCCTATTTTATTAGTACGATGTGGTCTGTCCGGTTGTTATTTAAACCCAGTGTGCTTGAAATAAATTATTCATATTGCAGAGGCTGAGATTGATGTTCTGGACTTAACTGACTGGGCTAGGCAGTAAGCAGGACCAATGAGGACTCTAGGCTGCTCGCACATGTTTACGTGTAATTGGTCCGATCAATAATTCACTGCTCTCTAATTAGCGGTATCATTACGTTATACATTAACAGAGCACATAGACCACAAGTTATAACATCATCTATGATGAAAATCTACTGAAAGTTTGATGAAATTTACAAAACCATATTTATGTACATAAGTTAACAAAACTTATAAAACAGTGAGTTTAAGAACTATATATATTCACTTTTAATTAATTCGTAAATATTTTCACTCGACTAAACAGTATCATTTAATATAGCTGCGTAGAAGCAAAAAAGAAATGAAGCCATTTCAAAGTCTCAGAAACACTTTCAAAAGAGCAATACAAAAACAGGATAATTTTAAAAAGCATTATCTTTAATTCATCTGCCTAAAAACCATTCATCATTGTACTACTTTTTGAACTAAATAGTAAGACATCGATAACGTTTTAATTTTCATTCCGTTTACATTATTTCAAAACAAAAATTATGTGACAATAGCTTTACTAATTAAATTCAGGTGCTAATAAGTTCTGAATAAATTACTATCCCCAGGTTATTACTTTTGATACAATGGTTCAAAAAACACAAAATCGTGTTACGACAACCACCCAACTTGGTATCAATTACACATTTGAAATGTCTAATAGTTCCTTATTTTCAGCCCAGGTATATTTTTGAGTACGACTTCCAAAATCTGTAGTATTAAGGCTAGGTAATTTTTTGTCGGTTTCCGGACAAAAGCTGAATCAAGGCAAATGAATTTACAAAATTTATTGAGTTTCTGTTCATTACAAAATGACCGTTGGATTCCAGATCTTCTGAAATACCTGAAATTTTTACTAAAATCTAGTTAACACAATCCATGTTAGGTACAAAAAGAAATATTTGCATCTTAAGTTACCAATTTTATCTGGTAGCATGTGAAGTGGTCTTCTACATATTCTGAGTCTCCCACGCCTGTGATTTTATACTTCAAAACCTAATGTTTTCATTTATTTTCCTTTATCACGTACCTACATGTCAGTTGATCCTATTATTTAATCGTGTTTTAATTCATCTTACTGGTACGTACATATGTGTATCAATAAAAATACAAATCCACAATCCTTTTCGATAGGACAATACCTGCTGTTTATTAATCCATATTATTGAAACTATTTACACTAATAAAGACAATATTTTAGTGGAAAGGGATTCAGAATTTGGTTAGTTTCAACCAATTTTTTGAAATTCTTATTACCTTTTGTAAATTAATCAGATTAAATAAATCTATGAAGAAAAGAATACTAGATCAACAAGTGATAATTTACCTACAAAAAGATACGTAGATCAATTATTTATTCATTTGAACACATAAATATTGACACAATGGGGCACCGAATGCATATGCGACACACAAGCCACTTGATTTGTGTGTGGGTTATGATAGTGCCCGGGTAAACAAACTGAAGAAAGTGGTTTTCTTAGAGAGCCAGTGCTCAGACCTTCGTCCTAAAGGCCTGATCCACAAGGCAATGGAGCATTGTAAGGAGATGCAGTCCCGTGGTAGCCGGTGACTAACGATTGGTTCATGCGCCATCCGTTCCTTCAGGATGCTGGAGCCCATGTGCACCATTGGTTTGTAATTAAGGTTTCCCAACTCGCTTAGGTGAACCCTCCGTGTCCACCAACCCGATTAGAATGACGGACATTAGCCCTTAGTTCTCTCGATTTCGTAAACAACTTCCCCGCTTCAGAAGGCAGTGAGTATGACTTTCCTTTCAGTGGCTGTATACGCATGACCATGTGAGAGCATTACGAGGAGAGCTAACTCTCCCCTGTACTAGAGCACTTGGTTACGGAAACAACTAAAAACGATGAAGTTTCAATGATGTAATTTTCATGTATACATAAGTTATCCACCACGTCCTACATTCAAAGTCTTAATATCGCAGGCTTGAGCTTAGGAAGGGTCATATTGATAGATTATATCTATCCAAAAACCCAGTTTCGAGGGTTTTAATAGGAAATCACGTGGATAACAAATATCAGGACGGGAGAAAAAATATAAAAACTTAGTAAATACACGTTTTAGAAATACTGAAGAATACTTTGAAAAATATTACGTAAAATCGAAAATACTAGAGATCGGCAAATTCATTACTTAGCCCATTGAACTCAGGTTCATACTACTTAATGTTTAAGACCTTAGCTAAGAAAGTTAATTTCGTATAATTTTTTTCTTATGAGTTGATTAGAAGGAAGTTTTAAGCATGAGTTTAAAGCTTTGCGGTACTAATTAGAAAAATTTATTTGCAAGTGTAAAGAAATTTTAAAAATTCTCATCTTTAAAAGTAAAACAAGTAAATATGCTAATATTACTACTTTTAATTAAATCTTCTTCAGACTTTAATACGAAGTAACATTCAAATGCTTATCAGCTAACTAAGAATAATTAGTGTCTCATTTGTCTGTTGTTTAATACTGATTTAATTCTTTAAATAGTTTCATTGAAACACTAAAAACACAAGTTGAACAAAGGGATATTTCATTTCACTTAAGTCTTCATTTAGCCTTTACTTTAATCTTTAGGTTCTATCGTTAAATATAAAAGTGACAAATAAATGGAGGTCAATCAATTCAACAATCGAATACACGAGTCCATCTAAACTAGACCACCGTCGTTTAGTTACACAACGAATGCAAAATTAAAAATAAGATCAAATTTCATAATTATTTATTTATCACAACTAATTACCTAAAAGTAAGAATAGAAATTGAAAACAGATGAAAATATAAACTATCTAAATGTAAATGTTTATATTATTTGTTAGAATGATAACGAGTAATTATTACAAAGGGGTGAAATGAAAACCATGTAATGGGATTATTTAACACATTTCGTAAGATTAAAATTTAACAGAATCAAAAAGTTGGGAAGATCCAAAAGGATATTTTGAGAAAGGTAGTAATAAATACGTAGGAAGCCAATGGTAAATTGAGAACCTGTACAAGCTTTTTATGAATATAGATGTTAGGCTTGGAAATATGTATTCCTATGGCATCTACTCTATGTAAGAGCTGGGATCCGGGAACCGTAGAATAGTTTCTATGAGATTTTATGGATCAAGTTACAATTTGGCCAGTACTATGAGTGGCTTGTCTTCTCCTGTACTACATTTTGATGGTAGACGGTTGGTGGGTGTTGATAATAATCCCCGTTTAGCTTACATTTCGTGCTAGTTATAACTCGTCAGCGAGGCATACCTTTAATCTTCATGGAGCTGATGACCTCTGGTGCATGCAAACCTGATCCACGCAGTTTCACAATCTGAGATATTATCAATGAGGTATGCTGGTCGGGACTGATATAGGTAAATTGATTGATTTCTTGTCAATTATCTGCAACCACCTAACATTCCGACATAGTTCACAGGATTTGAAGTTACTTAAACTAATTGTTCTAATGCAGCCTGATAGATAGACTTTAATCATTACTAAAGGATTTCAATACTTCGTACTATTTACAAACCTATGCTTTGCCGAAAGATTGGGAGCTAATGTTAGCCTGTATATTATTGATAAATTCTAAGCTCTTGATGATGTCGTCTTAATAGATCTTTTATGGTCTGATCATGCAACATATGAATAGATTTTGCTTATAGCGAATGGGTGGGAGACTAAATAGGTGTATGCACTGACAAACAGAGACACACTATCTAAACGGACCTCCGCTTATCAATTTCTTCCTGTCTATCTAATATGTCGTGAGAATATCAGCCATTTTTGTATTGATTCTTACAAATGAATGTGACTACTGAAATTCCGAATAAAAACTCATTTTAAATAGGAAAAAGTGTATAACTTAATCAAAAACATTTTACGAAAAACTAATTAATATTAGGTGATAAAATTGAATAACTGTGATATCACAATATGAAACACCAAAAAAATTATCTGTTCGAGCTTGAAATCGCAATAAATGTGTAATATTACTTATATAGTTTAATGTTTGTGTACGGAATCTTCATAGCTCCAAATTGCATAAAATTGCTTTATTTTATCACTTATAGTTGTCATTAACACTAACTTGATGAATTGTAAACCCAGAAATTTCCCACTTAAAGTATGAGGTATAGATTGTTTATCCATTAGACTGAGTTTATCAACCAAACTTCCGGTTAACTCTTATACATTCCCTTTTATTATAATAAGGTGGATAAAAAACCTTCCATATAAATAAAATAAATATGTGGACAGTTCTGACCATCAGTCCCTAAAATCAGAACAAATTTTCAACACTGTCTTTTTAAAATTATGCTAGATAAACAATAACAACGTCCAGTCGAATGAAATAGTTTAAAGATAAAGTGTTACAGGCATTTTTGTTTTTGAGTTATGACTAAAGGTAATGACTATGACATTGAATCAAAATGTGTAAAAACTTAAAAACTTCATAAACAACTATGCTGCAATAGTGATTAAACCCAATGAAGTTATATGACTGCTGCTACTCGGCAGTACAGTAAACAACAATCATGTGTAAGTGTGAAAAACGCATAAAGTTCAGACTATTTAAAAACAATATGCAAAAGGCACTCTCAAGAAATGTGCATAAACATATAGTTATAAAGATCCTACATTTTTGTATATCTCATTTCCTAGCAGAACTAATGCTGAGTATAACATCGATTAAAGTATAAATTAATTGTAATATTCGCATAGGTTCTTCTGATATTCACTTAGTATCGAAAATATATATTTCAGATGGTTAAGATTTATTACTAACATATTAGTAGTACTTATCACAAGTTTCATCAAGTTGAGTAGCATACGGTTAGCAAGTTTTATTATCATGATATATTCTTACCGAAATATAAAACTTTGATAGAATAAAATAACTAAAATATTGTCAACCAATCATAACTCATTAACATCTATTGAAACTAAAAGTTTCGTTATTTTGTTTTCGTACTATAAAATGTCAAGAAATATAAAATCAGTCTGAAATACATTGCTTCGAATTTTATTTTTCTGTAGACTATTATTTAATATCTTACAAGTACAATACTTACAAAAAAATACTTAATGGTTATAATTGATTTTAAATAATATGATACCTTCCAAATTCCCATCTTTAGATAAAAATATTCTCAATCATCGCAAAATCAATTTCAGTCGAAACTTACCTGAATTGAACCCACTTGTCAATGCTGCATTTAAATAATCCGTCTGGATAACAGCTGATGAACCAGTTAAAATGCGCATTGGTCTACAAGCCCTTAAATATGGTCGAGGATTCATCTCATTTAAAGTAAACTTAATTTTGACTGGATTAACTGTCATTGTTTTTGTTGTAAGTTCCAGTACAGTTAACTAGAATTAAAAAATGAAATAAAACTCATTTCAAAAAATATTCTATAATTACTGTTTGTGAAAACACAAGACAACCGTTGAACTATTTAATGCATTTGTAAATAACCCTATAAAGAGTTAACACTATATATGTATATGAACGTGATCAAAACTTATTTGTATTTATTGACAATCCAATTTTTATTTTTAGATTTTTTTATTCAAACAAGTATTGTCTTTTCAAAAAAGAAACTACTTAGTTACTAAAGCAAACAACTAACATGAAATCATAAAACACCAAATGCTCATTCTTGTGCTTACCGAGGTGATGAAAATATCAGTAACAAAACGAAATTATGAAGCACTATAAAGTGATAAACGAAAATTTCAATCATCACGGTTTTATTCATGATAAAAGTAGATCTTACCCTTTTCTTCTGTTTCTATTTTATTTACTTTTATTCAAGAATTTATATGAAGAAAAGGTTTAGCCTATATTTAAAACAATTAGTTGTAATTAATATTGACAAATGATATAAAATGCTATGATTTAGCTAAAACATTTAAAAAGCATCTATTCTATGTAATTGAGCCATCGATGGTGTAACTCTCATCATTCGAATGAATCACTTGCTGAATAATACGTTCAAATCTACTTAGATAGTGAAAATAAATATTAAGTGAACGCATTTTTAAAGAATAAAATACATATAAACGAATATCAGAGTGTTTCATGAAAATCAAAAACTAAGTTTAAGAATGTTAGTGAACCATGCAGAGTAAGTATTAAGTTCTAAATTACAGACTTACGTCAACTGAGTCTTCAGATATTGAATTGTTTCCATAGTTTTGATAATAAATATCATTAGTGGCAAGATCTACATCAGAAAATAGGCGAACTGTTCGATTAAGCCTGAAATAAATAAAATACTCATATTAACTAGTAAACTTTATTCATCCTGAACTTGAACAATTGCTGTGTAATTAACTTTAAAGATGAATAACACTGAATAACCTGCGTGAAACAAAAAATGTATAATGAAGACACTTATCCAGGCTTCACGGATATTAATGCCAAACAAATTACTCTAGTAAAGCTGGCGTTTTAGAACATATATTTTAAAGATGACTTCATTCATAAATAACTTAGATATATCGCTAAACATTATGCCCTGTCACTGACGTATATCTAGTCTAATACATGTTTTTTGTAAATAAACAAAACGGTAACGAACCATGGATTGTCAGGAAAGTATATCTTAACAGATATAAATAAGTGTTTCAATTTATTTGTCATTCCAATCTTTGATAAATGGATCATTTGGAATTCTCATATGTTCAGAATTTTACGTTTTACCGGATGGTGAAGTTGCTTGATGAAAATATTTTGTAAGCCTTGCATACTATATAATTCCAGTTAGCATTCCCATAGTGTTGAAAGATTGATAGAGCGTTAGTTGAGTATTAAACAACCCTAACATTTTCTTCCTTGATAAAGCTTACGATCAGAAAACCAAAACATCATTTAATAACATCTATAACTTACTTTTTTGAAATTATTAAGCCATAACTTGGCCCATTCTTCACCGTATACAGTGTTTTTACACTTTTCTTTGGATTCCCGTTGCTACTAGCACTATATTTTTTGTGTGCATATGGTGCATCTAATTCTAGTATACTTTCTGATAACTGTGTTATATCATATGCAGTATTTTTGCTTGTCATGGAAAAACTGTCCACACTTCTTGCTATGAATGGTTCATCATGTCTGACAGGATTTTCTTTGTTTAACAATGGAGTCAATTTTGAGTCTGTCAAGGATCGATAGTTCTTTGCCTCCAAAGCTAAATCCCAGTGCTTCAGTGTTAAAATCACAAATAAACAGAAGACAAATATATCTTTGTCAAATATCAAGCTTCCGGAAAGTGAAATAAAGTTGTTTATAATTAGTTTAGTACGCTGGCTTGGAGTAGAAAAATAGAAATTTTATTGATGACCTTTATTTCATTACCAATTACTTTACAGCTGAATAAAGAATATATATGAAACATTTCCAGAAGTTTTTAAACGTAAGAGCAACGCATGTTTTTATAAACTTTGTCTCTTGCAAGGCCAGTAGAGCCTTAAAATTAAAAGCTTACTTTTTAGGTTAGAGAAATGGATATGATGCGATTATTGAATTTCTGCCGAAAAAGTTAATCGCCTAGATGTTTTTGTTTGTTTTGTCTAAAACGTTATTCTGAACTATTAGCCATGAAGAATCAATAAGTTGCATGACACTAAGGACTTAGGACCTTACGCTTTATCAATAAAAGAAGTTACTTAGAAACGAAGTATCGTACATAAGTCAATTTATTTGTCAGAGTAAAATTCGCAACCAGTACAGACCACCCCATGAGAATAGAAATCAAATATTTCAAGGTATCTGACAACTGGAATTATTTTAAGTTTTCATTATTGCTTGTCTAAAAAGCTATCATTCTGTCCATATATTATTCCAGAGGTGTAACTAATTTAACTGTTATAGTATCGGTGTTGTGAGTTTCCAACTAAAATATTAGTTATTTAAATATTTTCTAAAAGCGCATAATTAACTACGTATATTTTATCAATCCACAAGATTATTTTATCATTCATGATAAAGCTGTAATCCTCATTTTGAGCTTTAAAACGTTTTAAGCATCTACCGCCACTTTATTCTAACTTTCTATTTACAATCATAAACTAATTAATAAAAGCGATTGTGGGAAACAGTTTCACGCTTGTTATCCTTCATCGAAACATTATTTTAAATGTTTACGTTTCGTTTCATTCAATCTCATTACGATGTTCAGATCTACCTTTAAATCAACTAAACCTTAATACGAAGAGTAAAATAATTAAAAATAATCAGCATTTATGGATGATAACAGAAGGTGCAATAAAACAATATAACCTTGTTATTTACCTGAAGTTTATGAGGCTAATAAACACTCAGCTTCGTCCTCAATCAGTCTGTTCGGATAACGTATTCGATAGGTTAAATTTTCATTTCTGAACACAATTACACTTTTTTTCAAAATTACCACTTCCCAAAATCAAATGTAATATTTTAATAACAATACTGACATAAACTTCCAATATAAAGGTTTACTTATGACGATAGCCGAATGAATATCATAAACCTGACAACAATATACTAAAAAATAACTAATTCTTATTTTAAAACTATACTTATCAAAATAAAATCTTTGCATGAAAAAAATCTAGATACCATTAAATAAAAATTTTATCATTACTTTTACGTCTAAACCTTTTTGCATGACTAGAATGCAGATAACGTGTTTTGATTCAATTTCTGTTTCATTATTTATTTGATCTGACATGTAGTCGTTCATTCTATATTGAAATTGATTGTTTAATAAGAAAACAGTAATACAGTCTTTAACTAATAAACTTTGTTTGTAATATGGTTGTATTGTGTTCAATCGATTTGTCAATGACTCGTATAATATTCTTCCAGAAAACAGATCAGCCAGTGTAAAATATTTAATAGGTGATATTTTAAAATTTGTGGTGCACAGATGAAGTATACCGTAACGAGGCCCCTAAAATAAAATTATTGTCGCAATAAGTAACAAGTACATCAAAGATATTCTGCTAATTTTCAGTTCACATTTAAACAAGGTATACAAAATATGATAATTTCTATTTCATAGGTATTAATTAATCAAATTAAACAAATGTATACGAAGTGAGTCGATAAAGTATGACAGAACAAATCAATAATATGTATGTATTATCCCAAGATACTTGAATTCCATTCACATATGAATGACGATCTTTTATCAACATGAATAGTTACGAAGCAAACATGATATATAATAAGAATTTTTCTCCAATAATACATTGGATATTTTATTCAATAGGGAGTAAATTGTACACATATTGAGGATTGATATTTTTCTTGGCATAATTACTTGTGATTAAACAATGTGTATCAGCCTCCTTACCGTTGTTGCTACCTCGACGTGATGGTTGGGCTTGCCTATCGTGATGAAGCAACTGAGCTATACTGGCTGGAACAACCGTTCCTCAAGGTCCTACCATGCCAGACAGGTCGGTTGAAGAGCGGTAAGACTAAAAGCAACAAAACCAAGGTCCGAAGGCGAAGTCGTACTGCTGACTGTACAGAACTGTGACGGCAGTAAGGTGTTTCCTTCAGACAACCAGCATGACAGCGATGCTGCCTTCCCACAAGGAGGGGTGGAGTTAGAAAAGTTCGACCCCAGAAATGCACACCTCACCTTATCCCAGGGATAACCGTCTCCGACGGTAAGGTCTTAACAAGTACGGAGCTAACACAAAAATTACTCATAAAAAGGTCGTGTGTGACCGACCTCAAGCAGCTGTCCCTTGGGCATTGTGGTCACTCTCTCAGGTCACTATGACCACCTCTAACCCAATTTCCTTTTCAGGTACCTCCAGAAGAACCCTTCCACGGTGTGGGCAACCGGGAAGTGATAACCGCCCTCATACCTCTAACAGCACTCAAGACCACTTTATTCATAATCAACCTACCTCTTCAATTCCTCTTATTCCTCCTACATCGACTTTCAAACCTAAACTTCCTCCCTTGGTTTCCTCCTCAAGTATCACCATAGCCAACGACTCTAGTACTCAAAACGCTGTCCCAGGTCTACTGAAACCTCGCTTCAAACTACACATTGGAGCCTTCAACGTACGCACACTATGTCAAATCGGTCAGCATGCATCCTTGGCTAAAACCATAGAATCTCGTACCATTGATGTATGCTGTATCTCCGAAACACGCATACAGGATCCTAGTGTGGTCATTCACTTGACCTCACCTCGGCAAAACGGAGAGCCAACGAGATACACCCTCCGTGTATCTGGCGACCCGATGGCTAGTTCTCGTGGACTGGCAGGTGTAGGCATAGCACTAAGCAATGAGGGAGGAACAATCGCTATTAGAGTGGATCCTCGTTAACAGTCGTCTATGCGCTGCTCGGCTAAACGGCTCCGTAAGGACCCGGAAAGATAGGGACACACGTCGTTGCCTTTTCGTCGTCTCTGCCTTCGCTCCTACTGACTGCAGCTCGGATGAAGTGAAAGATGAATTCTAGAGAAAACTCTCTGAACTTTTTCAGAAAGCTAAACGTTCAGACATAGTACTCGTAGCAGGTGACTTTATTGCCCAGGTAGGTAGCTTAAACTAAACAGAAAGACATTTAGGTTGATATTTTAGTATTCCGGCGCAGCGAACAGATAATGGTGATCGTCTGCTGCAACTGTGCTCAGACAATCGTTTATTTTTAACAAACACAAATTTTAAGCATAAGGAGAGACACCGTCTGACATGGCGACCCCCTGCACCAAATCAACGATGGACTCAAATAGACCATATTGCCATCAGTCATCGTTGGAGAGGGTCAATAGAAGATTGTCGCTCATTCTGGAGTACCTGCTTGGACTCCGACCACGCACTAATACGAGCACGTATCTGCTTGCGCCTCACTGGACGCAAAAAAGCCACATTAAAAAGACCCATTAGAGCTGAACTGAGTAACGAGAAAACCAAGAGTAGGTTCCAAGAACAACTGAGGTCACACTTAGGTAGTTCTGAAAACGAGGCTGACCCAGATGTTGCTTGGAAAGACATACAATCTGCTGTGGAAACAGCAGTGACATCAATTAGTAATTTAAACCACAGGGTCACAAAGAACCAATGGATTTCTTCAAGGTCTATTGCACTGATGGATTCTCGCAAACTCATCCCATCAGGTTCTGAACACGATGAAGAGCGTAAGCAAATCAGATCTAGGTTAAGCAAAAGTCTAAGGAACGATCGTGAGCAGTGGTGGGCAACGAAAGCAAAAGAGATGGAAAAGGTGGTGGCTATAGGGAACACAAGACAAATCTACAGACTAATAAAAGAAACTGGAATAAAAAGTCAAATGTAAGTCAGACTATTTCGGAAAAAACGGCACTCTCATCTGCTCCCAGTTCAGACGTTTAGAACGATGGGCGGAACATTTTAGAGAACAGTTCAGCTGACCTTCAGCTACTCTACAACTACCCACCACTTCCAGACAGCCTGAATGGAACATTGAAGTAGGTCCACCAACTCTAGCTGAAGTTCAAAAGGCTATAGTTAATCTAAAACGAGGAAGAGCAGCTGGTCCAGATGGATTAGCTCCAGAGGTCTTTAAGTATGGTGGTCCAATTTTAGCGACTAGGTTGACTAATATTTTAGTTAAAATCTGGGAGTTGGACATAATCCCCTGTGACTGGTCACAATCACTTATCGTCCCAATATTTAAGAAAGGGTCAAAATCATCCTGTGACAACCTCAGAGGGATTAGTTTAACTAATATAGTATCTAAAATACTAGCCTCGATAATTATCGGACGCCTAACTAAGACTCGTGAACTGCAAACACGAGAGAATCAAGCTGGCTTCAGACCTGGTCATGGATGCATCGACCACATATTCACCGTTCGTCAGGTTCTAGAACATAGGCATACTTATCGGCGTCCGACAATGGTGGTCTTCCTCGACTTAATAGCAGCGTTTGGCTCTGTTGACTGAGAGGTTCTGTGGCAGTGTCTGTCATTGAAAGGCGTACCTCAGAAGTACATAAACCTTGTGAAGGCTCTTTACTCGAACACTACTAGTCGAGTCAGAGCTTATGGCGAACTGTCATCTGCTTTTGCAACCTCAAGTGGTGTCCGTCAAGGCTGTCTACTTTCTCCATTTTTGTTGAACTTTATCATAGATCTACTGATGGAAATAACGCTCTCATCGACTGAATTCTCAGGTATTGATCTCCTACCGGGAGGTCCACTTATCCACTTAGAATACGCAGATGACATGTTCCTGTTTGGTGAAGACGCTGATAAAATGCAGAGTCTTTTGGTAGCACTGAGCAACAATGCCCGATTGTTTGGGATGCGCTTCTCTCCCTCTAAATGCAAGTTGTTGCTTCAGGACTGGACTGCGTCAACACCTGAACTAAGGATAAGGAGTGAAGTAGTCGAACGCGTTGACAACTTCACTTATCTTGGAAGTCTGATCAGCCCTAATGGGTTGGTGTCTGACGAAATCTCAGCACGGATTCGAAGAGCTCGTTTGGCTTTTACCAACTTACGTCACCTATGGCGTAGGCGAGATATCCGTCTGTCAATTAAGGGACGAGTATACTGCGCGGCAGTTTGTTCCGTTCTACTATACGGCTGAGAAACATGGCCATTAAGAGTAGAAGATACTCGTAAGTTACTAGTATTTGACCACATATGCCTTAGAAATATTGCTGGGATCTGCTGGGATCACCGGGTAAGTAATAGTGAGGTTAGATACAGGGTACTAGGGAATGATGGTAAATCAGTTGATGAGGTTATGAATCTTCATCGACTGAGATGGTTGGGCCACGTGTTGCGTATGCCTGAACACCGATTACCACGACGCGCAATACTCACTGGTGTTAGGGATAATTGGAAGAAAGTTAGGGGCGGCCAAACCAAAACGTGGCATCAGTGCTTGAAGTCACTAACTTCTGGGCTGAGCCATATTGGAAGATTCAGACTGCCTGGTTGGGGTCCGCGTGACTATCGTAACCAATGGTTGGAGACTCTTGGTGACATGGCTCAGAATCGATCACAATGGCGTCGGTGTATACACTCTCTGTCTTCCTTTAAATTAAGAGATTAAAATCGCTTCATATCTTTCTTTCTACGAACTAATTCTATCTTCTTGTACAATCTCTTTATATGCAATCTTCCTTCTATATATTACCACCACTGAATTAACTACTTCTATGAATCCGGTGTTCATCTTGTTGTGCTAATGAGGTATGGCAACTTGGACCGATGCATATATGTGCCTGGTCCTACGTTGCAACTTTCTAACTGACTCAGCCTAGAAAACATCTCTCGATTTAGTGCTTGTTTGTTCATTATTGATCATTTAAAAGATGAAAATTTATGATCAACTTAAAATCTTCAAACATCAAGGCTTGGCAATGTAATATAATTTTTTTAAAGTTTAACAGTTTATGATGCTCCTTTTAAAGGCCAGATTTCGCACAAATACATAAAATCCCGATATAGCGCAAGACTGAATTAAATGAATTTTCAGTGATTAGACCGTGTTTAGCGAGGATTCAGAACCGAAACGTTTAATCTACACAAGGATTTGAGAATTGAATTCTGGTGCAAAAATGTAATCTTTTCCTTCTAAAAAAACTAGCCAAACATTTGTAATCGTGTTCTATTACAATGCATTATATCTAAGGTGACAGAAGGCCATAATACAGAATAGAATCGTAATTTTAATGGTTATGATGTATCTAACACAAATTTAAAGAGAGTCATCCGCTTTTCCACCACAGTAAACAAGATTGGTAGAAGTAAATAAATACGATGACTATTCAGAGTTTTCTAGACTTTGTAATTTCAGAGAGAGCATTACATGAGAAAACTAGATATGCTTATTATTACCAGCTTCGTATAAAAGGTTTTGTGGACTTCTATGCAGAATTCTCACTTATTTTGTGATCGCAAGATCGTTTTTACTATTATAAACTTGGTTGCTTAGTCTTGCTTTTCTAGGGCTAGAATGGGAGAACATAAGCATGTTATTATGTAGGATAAATGAACCGTTTTACGTAAATTTTACTGGAATATATGTATTCATAAACCATGTTTGATACAGTTTTATAGAGTTTCATTTAAGAACTTACATTTTGCTTAGCGTCAATAGTATAAACATTTATCTTACTATAAATGTGTGAAAGAATTCATGTACACACCTACCTGATTTACAATAATTGGTATTTGTGAAAAAATTCGTGTATTATTATTGTTTGAGAAAACATTTGGTTGCACGACTACACTCTTGCCGGTTTCAACAGTTAATTCGTCACTAGTAAATTTAACATTATTTGCTTCATTATTATTCGCATCATTCCATAATTTAAGTCCATTCAATAAAATAGATAACCTGACTTCTTGCTGTAATATATGGCCAGAGAATGTAGTACTGACAAATAGATATACTTCGTCCGATCGTAATGTAACGGAATCATCTTTCTTATCGTTTTTATTACTTGAATACAGTAATTTACAGTAAAGACTGTGTGCAGCATTCTTGAATGATGTTATATTTTGATATTTAGACTGGCTCCATGATCTGATGTATTTATAATAAAGTGGAAACTGTAATAAATCATTATATGTCCAGTTTGTTGACTGATCAGTTAGACCAAATAACACCAAGTCTCCAAAGCATCCAGAGCGAATTACATTAATTTGAATATGGTTTGGATCAAGATGAACATTCGTAATTACCTTTATGAAAAAGTAAATTACTTGGAAATTTACTTCCTAACGTATGATTCTCAATATTGCTGAAAAAATAACTATGGTTAATTATACAAATCCACCAACGTACAATCATTTTAAACACCTGACCATGATACTTAAACTATATAAAAGAGGAATAAAATTTGAAATAAAAAAATTCTAATGAATCCAAAGACATTATTACTACTATCGGCAAGAAAAGAGATGATTTAATGACAAGTTACGATTTTTGCTCTTTGTTCACAAATGTTCCTGTTAGGAAGGCTCTAGAAATTGTATAAAATCTCTTAGGTTCTGACATTGAAGTAAAACAACGATGCTCATTAGGTCCTTCATACATTACAAAAGCTCTGGATCTAGGCTTCCATTCCACCTTTTCCGATTTTCAAGGGGACTCACCAGTTTCTCCGACTATTGCTAACTTATTTATGAATTTAAATGGAAACAAGTGCAATTTTAAAATGTTCCTACCCAACAAATATCTGGTTGAGGTACGCAGACGACACATTTTTCATCACCAAACGAGGTGGATCAAATGGGTTTTTTAAAAATTGTCAACAGTATGTCTGAAAGAATTATATTCATCGAAGAGATGGAATCCGCCGACCATGAATTACCTTTTCTGTGCTGTTTGGTTGAAAGTGATTGTTCACAAATTAATATATTTTGAAAGCCAACATATTCTGGTAAATATTTAGATTACAAGTTAACACATCCCCAACCTACCAAAGTGACAGTGGCTCAGAATTTAATAAACAGAGTTCATAACCGTTATTGAACCAAAAACAAAGAAACTGAAGTGAATTTAGTTATGTTCACTCTGATGACGTGTAATTACGCCAGGAATTCTACAAATAGAATAATTAAGAAAGATCAAAATGATAAGAAAAGGGACAAACTAAAGGAATGTGTTAACACGGTATTAATCCCATACTTTACTTTCAAGAAATTCTAGGAAACATCAGAAGGATCCTAAATCTTTAAACTTTAAAAGTGTTCATTCGAACAAAAAATGCTCTAAGCTCTAAACTGGTAAGAATCAAAGGTTCAGTCTGAAAGGAAGAACAACAAAATTGTATATACGAGATCAATCGTAGTGATTATAATGTAATATGTGCAGGTATGATATCAAAATAACTGAATATGAGGGTGAAAGAACACAAATCTTGTTTGAAACACATTTATAAATCCTCAGATTAGCTGAAAAAAAAACTAGGAAGCAAGTCAGCGTTAGCATTACTCGATAGAGTCGGGTCATACAATTGATTTAAATGGCATAAGAAACATTTAAAAAGATTTTAGTTCATACAAAATACACTAACAACTGAAGCCCTACACATATATTCAAATTCAGACGGTATTAATAAGTAAACCTGAACACCTTATTTCATTTAATCTATTACTTATTATCTAAACAACGATTATTTTCAACTGTTCGGATCAGTTGGTTTATCTGAATTTATGATGAACAATTAACTTGATCAACACAATAACACAAACATTTACCATATTTTTGTTTATTTATCCTTATTTTATACTTACTGTGACATATTTGACTCATATCATCTATAAAATTATCTTTTTTCAGAGGTGATATCTAGTCGATTAATAAATATGGTAATTTATTGATAATTGCCTAAAAAGTTAGCGAAAGTCGATCGTATGCAAAGTGAAACCTTGCACATATGCGCTTCGGTTAAAGTTACCGCACTACATTAACACACAGTAAAATCAAGGAAAGCATCAGTAATAGTAGGGAAGATTAGACATAGAAGACACGATTCTAGAATGAAGAATATGTTCTTCGGAAAAAAATCTATAAGATAACATCGAAACTTAAGGTCCGGAGTAAAACAAACTGTGAATACATGCGCAACGTTGCTAGCAATCCACAGTAATGTCATCCAAAATCTCCACACACTATTTACAATGATCACGTAGAGCCATAGAAGTAGTCTGTACCCCCTATATGAATTACGAAAGTTTTTAAACGATATTACGAACTGGTGAATAATTTGCAACGTTCATGTAAACCACATTTCAAAAAACATGCAATTCAAAAGTTGTAAAAGTATTTGGCAATTCAATCCAACAAGAAATAATGTATCAGAGCCACATTAACGAAACTTTCAAATTCTATTACTTAACTTTTATTGAAGCAGTTATTCTGATTTACTGACTTATTAGATGTAGTACTTCATTTAAACAAAATCATGTCCAAACATTTTTTCGGAATATATACATATATAAACTTATTAGTTGTTTTATGTATTGATAAAGCTATAAAATTTAACAATATTTTAGATGAAATGCCTTAGAATCAAAGTACTACGTTAAAGATGATTTTTTTTGACACTTAAAAATAGTATCGGTGACAAACTTCAGCTTACATAATATATTCCTTAAAAGACAATATAAACAAATGGTTATTCAGTATTTAATTATGATGCATATATAATCTTTTAATATTTTTTGCACGTTAAAAAGTAAAGGACTAGGAAATTACTTCGTAAGATGCATGATATACCTCCAACGTAACGTTTATTATTTGTACACAATTTCACTTTGTAGTGTTATTTTTCCAGACTGGTCGTCAAAATATTATACCTCGCACA
The DNA here is from genome assembly GCA_946903255.1 of Schistosoma spindalis. Taxonomy (NCBI): domain Eukaryota; kingdom Metazoa; phylum Platyhelminthes; class Trematoda; order Strigeidida; family Schistosomatidae; genus Schistosoma; species Schistosoma spindalis. The sequence continues at coordinate 16,001,525 of OX336417.1, read as the reverse complement.
ATTTTTTCCAATATATATCGTATTTAATCATTCAGTAATTTTTATTCTTCGGATAAAATATCGAATATATGAATAAAATCTTCGAATTATTTTTAGTCTCTTTCACTCAATTTTAACGACCCCAATAGTTTCATTTGTAGTATATGTCTCCACCCTCCCGATTTTACATTACATTGGAATCTGTCAATTACAAATCTCACAAAGATTGACTAAATGATAAATTTGGGTTCACAATATAAAATGTGATGTATGTGTTCATGAATATGAGGAATGATATGACGAGATGATTTTCCCATGTCATGCACGATACAATTTAATGTGATACAATATGTACAGAATTTAACTCCAGTTTAAAAAATCGAAAACTTGTAACTTAGCTATCACAAACTGTAATCAAAGGTCTATGAACATGTTGAAAAGTTGTATTTCAGATATGTTCTGCATTCTCAAAACCTTTTTCAAAAAACGCATATATAGGTAAAACAGAATAGAAGCTATTTGAAAAATTTTTTGCAAGAAAATGCTTGAAATGTAATGAAATTTATTCTCTGTAAATTTCATTACAACAATGTACTATGTTTGATTTTCAATGATTTTATAATGAATGAAAATATTGCAAGTTATAAGCGGTTTATTGTTTTTATGATTAGTCTTACTAACTTATCAAAAAGTGACACTAAATGAAATTATGTCAAAAACACGCAAATTTATAAGCAATATATATAGTGAAATCACAATTTTTTCTTTGCATGTTTTCCAAAAGAAACATAAATTGTTTCCATTTTTCGGATGTTTATGCACAAGAACATTATTTCTTTTGATCAATTATCCTTAGAACGTCAAACCGACCTAAAATGTATGTTTCCAGGAAAGAAAAGATTTATGTTTGGGCTGTGTGTGCACAAATATACTACTGCATATTGTAGTGAACTCAAGCTTCAAAAGTCACGGTACGTGCGCAGTTACGGGTATTACCAGTTGCAAATAGCTAAAGGTTTTTGCGTTAAAAAAACTAACAATTAAATTTTTGCTGTATATATCAGTTGTCATGTAATTCAAAAGCTAACAGACATTAAACCTAAATTTAACATTCGAGTATATCAACTCTCCTATGTATCAGCGCAAATATACTCAACAGATAAGTGAAAGACAAGCTTCTTTCATAGTTAACTGTAATGATGGCAAAATGGAGTAATGTACTTTAAATAATTTCATATCTAATTAATAGATAAAGAACTATTTTTTGCTATAAAATCATCTATATCCATCTACGAACCGAATTGATTAATGATCGCGGATAGATTAAAATCTAAAGTAAGATGGAAATTATTAGAACAAATCAAGTCAAAAGAAGGCTAAAATACATTATTTTATTAGTGAAGAAAAACGCTCAAACAACTATATATGATCATATGACAGATTTTGGATGTCTAATTAACTTGAGAAGTCTCCAAATTTGCCATAAAACAGCAGCTAACTACAGACTAGATGTATAAATATCATTACTTAAACATTGAGAAAAAACACATTTCATAAGCTAGGTATGATACCATCTAAAACTTATTTCTGAGAGTTTCAAAACCTACATATAAAAAAACGATGATAAACCACAACTATAACATTTAAATATTCAATTAATTTTAGGCAGAGGTGTAGTAAAATCTTTTCCGGAAGTAAAGTAATATGAGAATGACAGATTACTAACAGCCCAATTGTCTAAAACGAGAATAGGCATTTAATAATCCATCCACAAAACTTAAATGCAAAAGCGAAAAATGTAACCTGCTTTAGAATATTATTTATCATGTTTAACTTTTGTCTGAAACTGATGTTATCATTTCCTGTCATCCATTCTTAAGCCTGTTACTTTTTTCTCTCTGCAACGGTATGAAATTCGGTAACCCGTACCAAAACACTTCTGAGCTAGATCTTGTATTTCTTGAAGATGACTGGCACAAATAATTTATTCTAAACATGGTGTTGTACCAAGATAAAGCATGGACCCTTAGTTTTGTTTCGAATTTCATACGCCAGCATGTAAAGAATTAAAATAAATTCGGTAGTCTGACAAAAGGAATTCGAAATTTGACTGTTCTGAGATTAGTTTGTTGATCAGTGATAATAAAACTTGATGTTTGCTGATGCTTTCGTCATATTCATTGCTTACCCGAACAAACCAATCACTTTCACGGATGGTTATGAAGTAACCAACTCAGATTTCGCAATTTTCTGAATGCATGTTACTTCGGGCTCAAGAGGGTGATAAAAAAGACAACTAAAATTTTTAGAATTCTCAACGTTTCAACAGGTTTTACATAAACATAATAACAACTGATACGTCGTTCTTATTATTCAAATAAAGTTTTCATGAACAAACTAATTAAATATTCTATCGATCTAAACCACTGAGAAGTTCTTCAGTAAACTGAAAGAACAGCAAAGTATAAAATCCTTTCTTACATTAGTGTTTCACGCCTCATTTTTATCCAACGCGAATTTATTGATATTGTTTCGCCAATCTTTACATTAGTTACACAAAAAATTAATTAACATCTGTTCTATGAAGAATTCATATGTATTTTGTAACGAGACTTTTATCCATTTATGGTATAATACAGTTGATCGGTCTTAGAACATTTTTGAAAGTACAAAAACCCGCCCAAAACATTTTTGAATATTTGTTCAATTTGTCTGTAAGATCGGGTTTTTTTTGTTACTACACTACTTCAAAACAATCAAGTGACCTATTCATGTAATGTATGAAGATGAATGTTGTTTGTAGTCAATTAGCGTTAAATTATGATAGTGCATCAAATTAATTATTTTCAATTTTCTCTCTGTTAAGCCTAGTAAATGTGAATGTATCAAGAACGTAGGTTCTATCAGCAATCTTAGTATACTGACTAGAAACAACTAGTACATAAATCAAACTGGAGTATTTCTGAACTCCAACCTCGTGACTATCTAGTCAAGATAATTGGATCAGCACAAAAATAAAATAGTCTACATATGACTTTACGTTCTTAATAATTTTGCCAGACTAATTCTGAGCGGTTAATCTACCTGCAGAATGTAGGCTCATGAGATCATTACATATACGCAGTTCCCTTTATCGCCTTGAAGAGAGAAAGAGCAAAGATTATAGCAGAATAAAATGAATCAACATAGCATTGAATCAAAAAAATTACTCATCTAAGACGCATCACCAAATCGCACAATTATTCAACAAAACTACTCATTACACGACTAAGGACTGAGGCCAGTGATTTTGATAAAGCCGTTAATGATTTAAACATCGTATGTCGAATAGAATTCATGGACTTTATTTGTAATCTTCAAAACAATGTTTGCAAGGATTTCCATAAATCTCTATCGAAAACCCTGATAAGAGAACAACTATATTTAGGGTTCCCAGAAAACTCTTCAAAGTTTATCTGTAATTATCAAACATGAAGCTTAATAATATAGAAACAAAAGCCTTATCACTGGGACTCAAATTTCATATACCAAAAACAAATACTGACAGGATTGATACAGAAGTTCAATTCGAAAATCTGTTTGACCAGTTAAAAGATTTGAAGTCAATAAATGAGGAAAAGAAAGGATGGTTCATATCAAAGTTAGTTGATATTGCCAACCAATACTTTGTGTTATCGACACCAAAGTCGAATATTCTATCCAAAGAACATCTGACAACCCTAGGAAACATCAAACAAAATAATGTTATGATTTTAAGACTTGACATAGGTTCACTTGTCGTCCTAATGAATACAGCTGATTGTCACTAGGATGAAGTCAATCCTAGACGATCAACTGAGATTCAAGGTAGATAAATCCAAAAAACGATTTGACTGATTCAACAGAAAAAGGAATCACAGGCATGCCTAGGAAACTTCTAAAAAAGAAAGTGACTGCTAATTCTACTTACAACGATTTAAGACCACGTGGCTCACGTCTACTTCTTATGCATGGTTTACAAAAAGTTCACAAAAATGACCTTCCACTCAGACTTATCCTATCAATGATCAACTCACCGTATCATAAAGTTGCACGCTCGTTATCAGAAAAACGAGAACCGGTTCGTAGGAGTTTAGCAACATATACGTTAAGAGATACATTCCAGTTTACTGATAGACTAAATCATACGAATGTTGCCGATAAGTTCATGGTTTCTTTTGATTTAACATCCTTGTTCACCAATATACCACTTTTGAAACGTGAAATAATTTGTCAGAATTATGATCTATCTTTACCAGCCCCAGATTTCAAAAAACTACTACTAATGTGCACAACAGATGTCCAATTCCAGTTTAATAATACCATATAACGCCAAATTGATGGCGTAGCAATAGAAAGTTCAAAAGGTCCAATTATGGCAGATATTTTTATGGCGTATCTTGAAAACACAGTGCTTGCACAGGCGATTAATGAGACAATGGAATACTCCAGATAAGTTGATGGTATTTTTATCGTCTTTGACAATAAACAGCATGCAATCCACCTGCTAAAACTCAACAATGCTAATCCTAACATATAATTCACTATGGAACACAAATAGAATGATATGTTCCACTTTCTCGATGTTGCCATAACAATGTAGGGGAGACGGGACAGTCCAACGTTCGGTTTATCAAAAAAGTACTTGGAATGGCCTTTACCTAAATTTCAAGCTTTTGTCCAATCAGTTACAAGAAGACATTAGTTGAAACACTATTATAGGGTAGAAAGGATATGAACCACGGATAAGCCGGAAGAAGAATTTATGAACGTGGAAAAATGCCCAAGTGACAACTTTTACACACAAAAGTCTATTGACAAATATAAATAGCCCAAAGGGAAAAAGACGGAAATAATTACGGTCAATAAAAAACAAATATCTATAAATCTTAACTTCAAAGGTGATGATGTCGTACACATAGTCAACAGGAGACTAAACACTAGGCCAGCCAGAACTTATCCGGCAGCTAACATTTTAATTCTGTATAAAACAACATAATCAATAACTCAATCAATGGTCGACAAGCACCCCTTACGTGTTACCGCCAACTGTATTTATAAATTCACGTGTACCTGTCAAAGGAGCTACATTAGCTGAACAGAAAGGAGGGCATATCTTAGATTTTTTGAACATGTTCCAAAAAGCCTTAAAACAAGAGAAAGAATAGCTTTAAACAGTGCAATCATCAGACATCTTGACATAGGACACCAGGTCGATACCTTTTAATCTTCCGTAGTGATTATTAAGCAGCCACCCTTCAGTCCTCTGAAGTCTGCTGAAGTCATTGCCATCAGACGTTAAAAAACTGACTTATGTGTCCAAAAGGAGATGGTTATCAATCTTTCCTTGCTTCAGTAACACATATTCTTTCGTAACATTTTAAAGAAGTTCTTTTATAACTCTTCCTTTCACTCAACTACGTCACTATGTCTTTCTACTTCGACTGTCAGATTTGTAATCTTATTTTATTAACTGGGCTTACTCATTTAATTCTTATCAGCGTTTACTCATTGTGTAATCACTTGTTTCTGGCTCTTTGAACCCTTGTTACAATCAATGTTGTAGAATGTTATTTTACATAAGGCATTTATTTACAATATTTTATTCAGTCTATTAATTTTATTTACACCCTTGCTATACTATACTGATGTATCTTCAAAATAACTTCCAACCATACTGTTTCGTGTAAGTAATTTAAATTTCTTTCGTAGTTATGATTTTAAATACCACAGGTTGCAAGGAGCTGACTAGAACCAAACAAAATAAGATGAATTCATGCTATTCTGAAAAAATCAAGAACAGAGATTCTAGCAGAATAACATGGATTCATTTTATTTCGTAGGTTCTCGTCAGCTGCTTACAAACTGTGATATTTGAAATCTTAATTACTTAATGGGTTTAAATTACTTACATGAAAGGGTTTGGTTGGAAGTTATATTGAAGACACATTAATATAGTATAACAAGGGTGTAGATAGATTTAATAGACTGAATATTGTAAATATATACCTTATGTGAAAGAACATTCTACAACATTGATTGTAACAACAGTTCAAACGGCCAGAAACAAGTGATTACATAATGGGTAAACACTGATAGGAATATAGTGAGTAGAGCTCAGTTGATAAAATAAGATTACTAATTTGGAAAATAGTTGAAATAAAACTCAATAATGTAATAAATGCAGGAAAGAGTTCAAAAAAAAAAATTTAGGATTCAGCGAAGGAATATTTGTCACGGAGGCAAGGAAAGATTAATAACCATCTCCTTTTGGACACATAAGTCAGTTTTTTAACGTCTGATGGCAATGACTTCAGCAGACTTCAGAGGACTGAAGGGTGGCTGCTTAATAATCACTACGGAAGATTAAAAGGTATCGACCTGGTGTCCTATGTCAAGATGTCTGATGATTGCACTGTTTAAAGCTATTCTTTCTCTTGTTTTAAGGCTTTTTGGAACATGTTCAAAAAATCTAAGATATGCCCTCCTTTCTGTTCAGCTAATGTAGCTCCTTTGACAGGTACACGTGAATTTATAAATACAGTTGGCGGTAACACGTAAGGGGTGCTTGTCGACCATTGATTGAGTTATTGATTATGTTGTTTTATACAGATTTAATGGTTCAGCTACCCGGTAAGTTCTGACTAATACAGTGCCGAGCCTTCTGCTGATTGCGCTTGCAACGTCATCACCTTCGAAGTTGAGATTTATAGATAATGTTATTTTACTGAATGTAGTCACTTTCGTCTTCTTTCCTCTAGGTTTTTTAAATTGGTCAACAAATTTATGTGCATAGTAGTTGTCAGTGGTCCATGGTACATAAAATAAAAAAAAATAACTTCATTTAGAGCCAGATACTCAATAGTGCATTTTCACGATATTCACCTTTATAGAATATAATAAAATAATAGTTTACATTAACCGCCTACCTCGATAGGAATGAAAACTCTCCCGTTTGATCTTAATGTTACACGACTTGGCTGCAATACAAGAAAAGTAGGTTTGGTTGCATTGATTGTTAGTTGCTTAGTAACAGTAAACTTTCCATCCATTACTTTAAGATTCATTTGGCCGGTAGGAAGTCCCATATGTTTAAAGTTAATAAGACCATTAGTTAATTCAGAATATTTGAAACGACGACTGACAGTCATATCAAGATTTTGAATGAAATATCCCAAACTTGGATATATAATATCTTTTCTGTGGAAGTTTTTGTTTTCTTCCCAATGAATCCAAAAATCACCCCTTTTATAAATCAATTCATCATTATTATTATTATCATCATCGTTAATATTATCAAAATAATCGTTCTGCAAATTCTTATCTTTATCTATTATTTTAAATGATTTACTTAGTGTGTTATTTGTTTTGTTAAATTCAACAAATAGAGGAGTTATATGCAGATTCGGAGGATTATCATTCACTGGAATAATACGAATCCGAAAAATAGAAGTAACTGGTTGACCAAATAGTTCATCTACTGAAGTATGTGTTAATCCTGTTAAATGTACGGTTAAATCGTCATTATCATCATCATATGAATTGCTAATAGGTGTTTGACGACAAAAAAACTGAAATTGAAAACTATCCTTAAATTCTTCTTCATCATTATGACGATATAATAACAAATTATAATTAATTAATTTGTGGTTATATTCTGTCAAATTAATTAAATTGGTTAAAGTTGAATTATACGGTGATTTTATTAAAAGTGTACCATGTTCGGGTAATGAGAGAATTTGAAAATATAGATCATATTCTTGAAATAGCTCATTAGATGACTTTTGTACAGAATTGTTTTGACATTGTGAATGTTTAGCATAAAACAATTCAGGTGTTAGAATCAGATCTCCACCTTCCTCTACAATTCCACCTCTGTTTATAATTGTAGGACTAAATTTAATAGTAGAGATTGGAGTAGTGCTGGATATTTTCTTGATAACTATTCGAAAATTGTATATTGTCTTAGGTTGAGCTCCTTCTACATTAACACGATATTTGAATTCATCCATTAAACTAAAACGTCCAGAACTTACATCTGAAGTCCTCTCCGAACTATCATCTAGTACGCGGCGAAAGGTATAAAATAGATTTCCTGCTCTTAAATCTTCTTGTGTAAATTGTGAACTAACACCCAGGTAAATTTTATCATCCAACTCCTTATTTGTATTTGTCTGTTGACTGCTTCGATTAACTAGAAATAAGTGTCCATGCATCGGAATTTTTGTTACAGTAAACCATATTAGTGAATCCTTCTCCCATGGTTCCGCTCTGACTTCTAAATATCTTGAGTCCAGTCGAGCTGTACGGCCTTCCATGCCAATAAGATGTGGGTGTATTTTATCATTGACGGTACTTACATAAATTAAAAGAGGTCTGTTTACGGTGATACTTAAATGGATTCGGATAAAGTTCACTGGCAAAACTAACCTCATAATGTTAGATTTTTCCAAATTTCTAAAACAGGTTATATGTATGCGATCACTAAACGCCGTTTGAATATTTTCTGGTTGAGCTACAAGGCTAATATAACGAACCTTTTGTTCAATTACTTGTAATCCAGTAAATGTAGTTGTTTGTTTCCATGTAGCTTGATCATCATTTACTTTAATTTGTATAATTCCGTATTTAATTTGTACAACATTAAACTGGTAATGTAGAAATGTTACTTGGTTGAACTCGTTCATAATATTACTACTTAATGATGGTATTAAATTAGATGAATGTATAGATACTGCTCTAACAGGTACACTGTTTACTGCTGGAAGCGTAAATGTAGGTATCATATTTCTAGTTTTATTGAATAAAGAAATTTTGTCTGTGGTTTTAATTATCGAACGTGGTGAACGTAGTGAAAACTTCCTAAAAATATAATACAGATAAATGTTAACAGGTAGAATTATGAAATCTTTATTTTCGGAAATACTTTTTTCTCCCGAAGGAGAGTGAAACAATTATGTGCATCAGAGTGATAAGGTTGAGTAATGTTGATCACAACGTTATAGAGATAATAAATCGTAAATTGAAATTCGTCACATTCTTATTATTAATAAATGAGAATCTTAAGCAATGCACTCCCATAAATACTTCGAATACTAAAATAAGACACGATTAGAGTTAAAAACATTATTATTTGCTTTAACCCCCGGGAAAATGCGAGAATTACAAAGTAAAGTGTATGGCTAATACAAATGAACTTGCACATTTGAGAACATAGTTCATTAATATTCATCATAGAATGTGAATATCCAGAGATATGTTCAAAAATATGTGAATAATTACAAATAATTTAGATCGAAAAATGTCAACTTCCAAAACTAAAGTTATTGATTGAATATTTATTATGCTACCTATTTTCCCTAATAGATCCAACTCCTATATCATAAGAATTACAGAATAAAAATAGTGAATTTTTCCAAAGCTCTGGATTTATTATTTGACAAGTTTTGAAAATAGATTCTGGTATTAACTTTTAACTTTTTGATTAGATTATTGATTAAAAATTTACTGCTGTGATTATAAAGTCGATTTCATATTGATATAAATATAGGAAGCTACGAATTATTTCCCCTAACACCAATACCGTCTCGTTGTTTATAACAGAACATCTCTTTCTAAATCCGTTTTTCTTTTAAAAAAAGTACTTGAATAGTTCAGAGAGAATTGTACAATTCTAAACAAATGATTAGTTTCATAAATAAACAAAAGAATTAATTAGTCATAAATAACTTGAAAATGAGATAACTGAGGGTTCAATTCGCAAATGATCCAAAATGTCCATTCATTATTCTTTTTTTCCGAACCTTACATAGCTTTAATTACAAATGATATGCCATGGTCCAGCTGCATACTAGAGGAAATAAATCCTGCGAAATAACATGAACAACAATGATTAATACTTGGAAGCACTGGACGGTCGTTCCGTCCTAGCACAGAATTCCTCAAAAGTGCGCATCCACGATCCCGCATGCGAGAGTCGAACTCGGGACTTATGGTCTCGCACACGAATCCCTTACCTCTAGATCTCTGAGCCGGCATCCACCGGTGTTAATGTTGAACTTCAACCAATCCACGAGATTGTGCGGCTATCTTTCATTGTCTGAGGTAGACACCTGTCTCTATCTGAAACGGATTAGCTCCACTGGTCACGGCTTCTCACTAGAAATCCAAAACGGCCACTCAGTGCCTTCAGGTTTTCAATGGTAATCTAACATTCATTGGTTCATGATCTCAATCAAAACCTTAACGGTCTTCACAATTTCATACTGGTAATGCTTAATACTTTTGGATTTGGTCAGTCAGCTACCGGAAACCTTAAACCTGTGTAACAGAAAAATTAATCGTTACTATTCACACTAAACATTTAAAAAAAAACAAACTTACCGAAAAAGAAATAAATTTAAATACTGTTCAGTGTTTTTGTCAGATTTTATGGATGCTTTTAACATGTAGTTCCTGACACAATACAAACAAAAGTATCTGTTGTTTTCATAATTCATAAATTCAGGTTTTTCAACTTCTGAAGTTAGATGACGTTGTACATTTGAGTATATTGAAGAATTCATAAACATTTTAGATACATTGATATGCTGAAAAAGTATATTCAAGACGTAAAAGTCAATGAAACAGATTCATATGGCTTATATCATTATTCGTTTAATTTAGGCTTTAGTTTTTCTTGTGTAAAGTTACGCTCGTTTAATAAATACTGATAAACTTCTTGCTATGGTACTGTGTCGAGAACTGCTTAATATTCTAGCAGGATGTAATAGAGTTTTAATTTCTGGCAGTTCATAAATAAATTAAACGAAAATGTATCGTATTACGAAACTGTCCTAAATGTTCCAAATATATATTGAACAAAATAGTTAGAAGAAAGGGTCTCTTAAACAGAGTTTACTTACTTTATTAGTTACATTTTCAAAAGTATAAAAAAGTAAATTTTGAGTTTAACAGAAAGGACTAACCGATATTTTGCTAATATGCGGAAAACGTTGGATAAATTCATCCCTTCTATTATGATCATAAGCACCAAGCTATTAACATATAATATTTAAGAAAACCACTTACAATTTAGCGCATTTAGATGTTTTGTGTCATTATATAATTACATGTTAGAGCTTTTTTTGTCATAAAATCTCAAGGAAACACAATGACAAAATTCGATCACAAAATAACCATAATTTGTGAACCAGAATAAATGTATCCATTGTTATTAATACTAATATTTAGTCTATCAATTTTAGAAATAATGGAAGTGATATGAATCCAACAGCTTGTACAGAGCATTTGGAATCTCAATTTGTACAATTTTCAGAAATGTAGTCAAAGGTAAATAAACACTAGTTCGTACTTACAAGTTATACGGTTCACTAATTACGGTCGGATTTTGAAACGGCCTTTGTAAAACAAACAGAACTATGTAGATAACCACATTAAAGTGCTAGGTTTCAAGATCATGGGAAAAATGAAATTATTAGTTCTAAGTAATATCAATCATAAAAAACAATAACTGCAATATCAGAATAACCTATTTTTCCTCAAAGAAGATACAGCATAGGTAACTAATGCAACGTATTTTCGGCAAAAACTTTTAGATTCTACATTATAGAAGCTTAAACAGAGTAAAAATAACATAATTTATATAATGAAATGAATTCATTTGATTTCAAGTTCTGTCTCAGCTGAAAACAACCTAAAATTGTTGGGAGTATTATGATTAGAAACAGAGGCCTGATAGATTCGAGCTGGTGATTTTGAAACTGATATTCAAAAAGGAACTGAAAATGTTGAAAGAGAAATACGACGTAATATGTTATTAGATATGGTTAAGACCGACACTGAACAGTAAAAAATAGTCATACAGGACGTAGAAGCGATGGTCGAATTATTCGATAATTATGACAAAAATAAGGGATTACGTTGTCATAATAAAGGTAATAAAGAATCACCTACGTAATAAACGCAATTAAAATCAAACGATCATAATTTTCGAGCACACAACTGTTAAAAATGAATGAAACATTGTTCAAATATAACAGGAAGTAGCTAGACAGATTGATTTTTCAAATACACAATTTACAAAAATTTAAAAATCGATTTGATAAAACTAGTCCTTCACTTTCCTCATCAACTTTCTGATTGAGAAATACAAGCATAGTCGTTTGTTGAAAAGAAATTTAGAATAAATGTCTTCACATCTATCACAGAGTCAAAGCTGACTAAGTAGCATCCACACAAGTAAACTGATATTTAGCAACCTAATAAACTAAGTAGACCAAAGATATGAATATCAATATGGAACAGCTGTGACAAATATACTATTGCTACCCCAAACGTTGCTAGTTTATTTTAAATAAATGAAAGGTTACAGGTTTACTTATTACATAGTCATTCATTTTGAAATTGGTAAGTATCACTCCACTCACACATTTATAAACATATTCGTAGTCTAGTGAAATAAGTAGGAATAGGACAAACAAGAGACTCTAGCAAATATTAAGGACTCAAAAAACATCTATTAGCAAACCATTCTGATGATAGTAAATCTTCTAAAACTGAAAACATGAAAGTGGTATGGTGAATACAGCAACATGAATTTCAGGAGCCAGACATAAAATCGCCCACAAAAGATTTAAATTTCAATCGGTATATTGAATGAAAATGATGAAGGATCAAAAATTCGACTACTATAACAAAAGCTCTGAACAAGCTGTGACATTTAACATCAATATTTTCCCAAAACTATCGATTGTTAAGACTCCAACAACCAAACTTTACCTATATTTGGCGTAATGTTTTGAATAGTCTTTGAAAACCTTTGGGTTTTCGTGAATTTTGAAATTGGTAGGCGTATTTCAATATTTACACTCATTTACGAAAATTTTTTGAATTTTTTTTAGCTCATATCAGCCTAAACACTCGTTCTGCTCGTAAATATAACTTCTGCTCTTTTACAGAATATTAGGGTATTGATATCACTCATTAGAATCAGTTTTAGAGCCAGCATTTTTGCAGTCGTTGGACTGTAGTTTTACAAAGTTCTATATGCTTATGCATGTTGATAGCACACCATTTTTGTTAGCTTACTACGATCTTCCTGTTATGCAATTTTGGAACTTCAGAAGCTGAAGTTCTACCGTGCACAGCTAGCTATTTATATTGGACCGTTAGTTTTGCAAAAATTTACCAATTAATTAAACAAGCAAACAGTGCTTAACTTCAGTGGTCATTTATATTTACAATTTTATAAAGATTTTATCAAGGCAATGTTGTATTTTATAAAATAACTCCACAAACAAACCAGATATTTTTGTCTTCTGCACATATAGGAAAACTTTATACTCGTCTATTTTAAACCGTTTTTAACATTTTAGCTTGAGTGTGTTTCTGCCAGGGACAATTAAAGATTACATATTAGTAATACAATTGGCACATACAAAGTAAAAACTGGCTTCATGTAAAGTATTTATGCTTTACTTCATTTGTTGACATAGGGGAAAAATTATCATTTCTCAGTATGTCGTAGTTTTTACAAAGCATTCCCCAAGTTTAGAACATTAAATAACTCAATAACAAGCTATACGTTTTTGTGTAATTGTGACGGTATAAAACCCTCAAAAGAATAAATATAGTATATTACTTCTGTATATTTTTCTTACACATGTTTAACCACCCTTATTTTAAATGGCCGACAATAAATGAAGGTCTTTTATCAATAGAGTCATTCCATAAATATGCTTGATGTACAGGATGTTTGTTTGCATGAATCACATAGTGAACCAAACTTCAAGTAATGCTAAGCACAAATGTATCTAAACAGTTATAAACGGGGAGCGCAATAGAGTATCCTAGGATAAAAATTCATCAAAGTATCGGTCAAGATGATGTGAAACATAATGATTACAAATCTGTTATTGTATGACAAAAGTGGTTATATACCCTAAAAGGTATAGAAGTTATCAAACGATATCAACCCCTGATATTCTCGTGTTTACATAAGGCTTAACTTCATGAAACAAGATGTGCGACAAAAAAATGTAGTTTTCCGCTCGATAGAAATATCGACAATTTAAGAAAACACCACATAAATTTCAAAAAATTGAGTGAAATAAGGCCTAATTTTGATGTACTCCACAGTGTGGGATTACTGAAAATATAGATCACTTTTATCTAGTCTATCGCGCTCGAAGTTAACATGAAGTTCAAATTTGTACCAAATTAATTCAGATGACCGTTTGTCAAATAGTTTTGCGTCAAAACTATAGGTCTCGTTACTTTCCATCTTGTTTTCAATTCAATAAGTTTTTTTTAATGTAAAGGGATAATAAAGACCGAAACAAACATTTTAAGGACTGAAAGTGATTTTCCATTATAATGTCTAAAAATCATGAAAAATAATCGGTGCTATTACATGAAATGTCATGGTTAACAGCTGATATTATCGTGGTTTAATGCAATTTTGTAGTGTTCATCTGTCTGTTACGCCAAACACTATTTTTACACATATATTTTAGATAAAACGCATTCGTCGACTAAAAAACTAAAACTTAGCAGATAAGTGTGACTCAAATAGGCTTCTCAGTATTAGTTTAATTAAACTAAAACTTTTGGCTTATAAATATACAATTACCTAACTTGTTAGTGTCTTTCTGTATTACTCAACAGAGGTGGATACAAAAATGATTATCCCAAAGCCAGTTATTTCAGAACCACAATATTTTAAGTTTACTGTGACGACTGGCATTACTTTTTCTCATTCCCCAGCTTCCATGTTATCAATCTAATTTATTATTTCAAATTCGCAAGTTATGATAACCTAAACAGGTATTCATTTAGGTGAGGAATAAATTATTTGGGTAGATATATGCAAATAATCTGTTTTAAAACTTACAGCAGTACAAAACTACATGTTTTTTCCATAGAGCCAAATATGCATAAGGTGGATCACTGAGGACATTTTTTGCTTCTATCAACCACCAATCTATTAGTTTTAAAAAGAGGTGCAAAATTTACCAGTATGTGTATTGATCCTTTGTAAATAAGTATAATTGTAATAGCACTACTAATGTTACTAAACAGACAGTGAGGAACTTAAATTCATCAGCATTGTAAAAAATCTACCCAACGATTATGAGGACATTTGGCAGCTACTTGATTAAATAACATAAAATCGTGATAGCTTAAATGATTTTTCGAGTAATCTCTTACAGTAAGGTCTGTGATTTATCCGTTTAAAAAGAAACAAAAACGCTTTTCTGTATATAAGATCTGAAAACGCAAAAACTGAACTTAAAAATCCATACAAGCATATTTTTAGATAAAAAACTTAAAGGTCAACTAAATTAGGAATACTTTTACTTCAATGATCAATAAATCAAAATGTCTGAAAATATGTACTTCTATTTCCTAATAGTTTGCCTATAAAAGCTTAATATTAGGACTATTCCAAGCCTTAGTTGCTACAGTAAGCATATTGCTGTTAAATTATACAATGAAATATTTTTAAAATATTGGAATCATAGTTAGTAAATAAAGTGATATACTTATTATCCGGCACCATCGATTGCATTTACTACATTTTAATCATTTTTTCAATGTAGAGTCAAAATTTACAAAAACATGTCTGTTGACGCACCAGTGTAGGGAGTCGAAAATTGCATAGTGCAACAAAGAACTACCTTTGACTGTTCAACTCCTGAACTAAAAACTGGAACTCGATTAGCTGTCTCTTGACTTAAAAATACATGAATACTTAACTCCAAATATTCAAAACACTTGCAAATACATCTGGAGAATGTTACAATCATGTAAAAACTAACTATGTTTCAGCAGTGGAAACAAAAAACATAAACATCTACTACCCGTCAAGTCAAATTTTCGCATGACAACCCAAATTTTAGCTAAACATTTGTGCAACTCAAAAAACAAATGGTATGACGAACAAACCTTGCAGAAATGTTCAATAAAACTCCAAACTTCAGTCAGTTCTGCTAGATTATTAGTAGTTTGACGGGAGATTATCATTTTTTCATCCAAAATTTCAGATTTATTATGAAATTTGTGATCGCAGCATACAAAGTAGCATCCAGAAAAATCGAAATAGTGTAGTGAGTTGACTTTAGCTTTTTCATTGGTAAAAGGAATAGACGCAGAACCGTTGTATTCCAGTAACTTATTTAGAAACATAGCTATCAGAATAAATAAACATATGCGTAGCATCATTCAACTCTCACACTGAAATCGATCATGTTTTCACCACTGAAAATTAAAACAGTATAGTAATCCCGAGAGTAACGATAAGCTATTCCTACATTTAAATAAGTTACAACCAAACACATCGTGTAACCAACTACAGATTTAAACAACAGTATTTCGAGTACAAATTTATTGCGTAATATCACTGGATCTGTACTTGACACCTTCCTTTTCTCTGTTTTAATCTCAATTTAAGATGTGTAAGCGAACAGGCTTGACTGTTTGTATTCCGTTGCTAACATTATTGATAAGTTGTAAACAACATTTCGCTGGAGCGTTGATCATTCTGGATGGGGAAGACTCAAAATGCAAAGCACTAGGACCGCCTCCAAGCAATCGCTTTTCAATGAAAGTTTTTTCGAGTGACTTCATGTCTTGTTGCAGTGGTCCTCAGGTAAATCTTTGGTTATTAAACGTATCGAAAAACTGACAATTAATTATTGACTATCTTGGTTTTCACATGGCTACTAACCAACTAAGACGAGATTAGGAACTACGTAACTTCCTATTTTAGTAGAATAGGCATTCTGTGAGAGGTTTGCAGGTCGTCGTTATTTGAAGTAGTTGGCTGTAACCTTAGGTAGGTCTATACCTATTACCAGTAAGTCGAAACTACCGAGATTATTTCATACAGTTAGTTCCCTTTATGAATTTAAATGAAGCAAGAACAAATATTGATGCAGAATAGTATGAATTCATAATATTTCGAGGTTTCTCGTCAGCTGCTTACAACCAAATATGTGATAAAAAATTTTACATTGAGATAGTGTAAAACAATTGGCATAAATGAATGTGAATAACTGGAATGGCAAAGGTTTACAATAATAACTATATATATATGCTAGAACAGGTCAGTGGTTAATTGGTGTTAGGATTAAAGAAACAATTAAAGATGGGTAATGTAATAGTTGAATGGAGTTTATACATTGTGTGATAATTATTTTAGAGGTAATAGAACAGTGATAAGATAGGTTACGTAATAATTGAATAGAATTAGAAAGGTCAACATGATATAAGAGGATTAGTGGGTGGAAATGTTTGAATGGAAAGTTGGTTTAAGAATTAGGAAATGGGGTGAATATAACCCAAAATGAATATTTTGAAAATAAAATAAGTAAATAAAATAACACCCACACGAAAAAAAAGTTACCAGCGTAATGATAAGTTTAATAACGTCTCTTTTTGAATGCATAAATCCGGTTTAAGTTTTTTTATCGCAATCGCTTCCGCGAACCGGAGAGTAGTAGTACTTCGTTGTCTATTGATAATTTTGAAAGCGTGTGAGATATCAATGGTATGCCCGGTGTCCAGTAAATGCCGAGCTATCGCACTGTTAAGAACCTTCGTCCCTCGCAGCCTCAAGTTCTTTGGAACATGCTCAGAAATACGAACATGTGCTCTTCTCTCAGTTCTTCCAATGTATGTGCTTTGGCACGTACATGTGAATTGGTAAATGCAGTTGGAGCTACTAAGAAAAGAGGACTTGTCGATTTTAGTTTCTTTGAGTGAGCAGTTCGTTTTCCATACTGTCATTAATTTAGCTGCTGGGTAGGCAACTACCGAGATTATTACTGATTGACAGCTCAGTAACCGGACTAAATACTAAGGGATGTCGTTTTAAAGATGACACCCGGACAACTCAGGTCTTTTAGGCTAATTATAAGATGAATTGTGTTGGAAGTCAAGATGAGCGCTAAAAAGTTAGAAATCTCACCATAGTTTAAGTGAGGGTGACATTCTTGCCAAAGGATAGTTTTCTTCGAATGTGATTCTATTTCTCTAACGGTTAGACTGTTCTACTTCGTAGCTCTTCTAGTACACAGAGGTGGATTAGTTGACAAGTGATATGGCTTTAGTTAGTTATCTGGTAGAAGTCTAATGAATATTATATAATTATCTCATAACTCTCGTATTATATGATTTCAATAACAGGCTGTCTTAGTTTACCATTATTACTGACGGAATAATAGAATTACAGAGGTAAGGCTATCAGTTTAGCAAACGCTGAAAGAAGTTACCTAGCTTGCTAGCGTGTTTTGGAAAAGTAGCTAAGAGAATATCTGCCAATTTTTAGCGTGTCAAAAAATGGTTGGTAGGGCATCAGTTTCGAGGGCCTTGATTAACTTCTAATACATTGGTGAAAATAAAGTTGTTAAGAGTACTGCTTTATTACTTACTCGTTTTCAGACAGATCAATTAACTTGAATAAACCAAGACTATAGTTGTCGAATAGACTTTTTGTCATACGGAGGAATTTCACATAACTGTCCTAGATCTTGTCCTTCAAATCCGTAAATTATCTGCAGATTTCGTAACTACAAATGTATACTAGTGGACACAACTGGTATGAGCTTTCTAAACTAATTAAACGCTACTCCGTTGCCCACTTGAAGACATTTAGGCACTTTTGAGAGTGCTTATTCATTATTTTTTATTTCAGCGTCACAGTTATAGCACGCATTTATAAATCTTCCGCCTTAACGTGGACCAAAGTCATCATATACGCATTTATCAGTATTATAGCCCTCTCTTTGTCACTTGATAATAAATACAGACTTAGTGAGCCTTTTTAGTGGTTACATCTGGTTAACAATTAGCAGATATATTTTCAAGAAGACTGAGTGATGAAATTTTCATCGTTTACTGAAGTGATTCTCCTGAAAGTACTTAGGTAGCACGCTTGATGTGTCAGTAAAAATAGCATTTAATTAGTCTCATAAGTGTATGGTGGCAAATGTAATTTTACGGTGACTCAAACGCAAGGGACTCGAACATATGGGATAACTTCTGTATTTTCTACAACTTTAGGACGTCCGCCCCGGGTTTCGAGGCGAAAATAATAGTCAGAGTAGATATTCGCTTGTCGAGATCTTCGCGCTTATATATACTTATAGTGAAAATCAATATTTTGTGACAGAGAGTACCCCTTGTTCTATCGATAGAAGGAAAAAGACTAGTGTTGAGTGGGTTTTCATTTTGATCATGGTACAGAACATTCAAACAGCGAAACTTTCCTTTTCAATCACACAACGTTTGTAAGCATTTAATATGAAATAAAAGCAAGTATAATGTCTATACAAAATAAGGTGAATGAACACTTGAGCTATAAAGTTTTGATATTATCAGGATGTCAGCGGCCAACTCTTTACCAGCCGACACAAGTTGTTACACACACATGTATTCATATAACGTAATGAAAATAACCTAATTTGCCTCTAAGCGAGGAGTTATTATAGTGTTAATGAGACTAATATTCAGTGTAAGAGTTTGTGTGCTTTTTGTAGGTTGCGTTGCAGCAAGAATGAATACGACCCAAGTCCATAGTTGTTTATAATAAGAGGTAATGAGGCGAATTCATAAACAGCAAGCCAAAGTCATTGGCGTTAACGTGTTATTTTGTGCTTCTGGACAACGATCCCAGACAAACGTCAGAGGTATTAGTGACGGCGTAGGATGAAGTCGTATGTTCAACATATGTTTTCGGTAGTATACCACGAAAGTGCTGGGAATGAAAGAAGAGAATGTAAAGGCAAGAAGTAAATCAGGCAGTGCTTATGAATAGTATAGTTCAGTCATTAATAATCGGATATTCAATGCTTGAGTACTTAGACTTATTCTCTTGTATTAGGTCAATGTCTGAGCGAGTACATTTCACCAGGTTAAAGAAAACAAGTCAGAGCATGGCTTGAACAAAGTATTATATAAAAACATATGATTCAAACCTCCGAAACTTTAGGATGGTGTATATTTTCAAAACTCAGTAAGGAAAATGTGAGCCGGCTTTTTATCGCTAAAATTATTATAACCGATTTTATAGTTAAAATTTTGTAGAGATATAAGTGAACTCCTATTTAGTGTAACTGTCCAGTTTTGTTTATAATGGAATTTCTCGGTAGGAAGTAAAATCGATCTAAGGTCACATACATGAGCCATAAGGGTACTTTGAATGAGAAATTAGCTTCCATACCGTTGATTACTTACATCCCCCTGGACCACAAGTAGCCGTAATTT
Organism: Schistosoma spindalis; assembly: GCA_946903255.1. Lineage (NCBI taxonomy): Eukaryota > Metazoa > Platyhelminthes > Trematoda > Strigeidida > Schistosomatidae > Schistosoma > Schistosoma spindalis. The sequence continues at coordinate 15,981,260 of OX336417.1, read as the reverse complement.
CGCAAAATTATGGCCTAGGTTGGTATGAAAACACGTATGCATGCTGCTAGAAAGACAGCCACATTCCGCAACCGTGGATTTGCTATGGCGTAACTACGTGGCCAATCAGACCTCACGTGGAAGTCACATCGTTAACAAGGCTGGTTTGTCCTATCGTGACAGCAAGTAATTGCGATTGAAGAATACATTTGTGATGGGAAGAGAATTATGTATTTTATAAATAAAGCATGATGTTACATAGTGATGACCATGTGGTGGCATTGCTTGAAGGCTGAAAAGTTCCTGATAACTAGTCTGTTATCATACTCTGTTTAAATTCTACTTTACGAATTTCGCCCTTCGGTTATGCCGCGTCTTTTTAAAACTGGCTTCCTAGACAGCCCGTAATAACAGAGAGTGTCATTAGCAAGGAGATTATGGATGAAATACCTGTTCAATCACGGTGGTGATTTAGGAATGCAAGATAGATGTCATGCAAGCCACCCTGTCGATTCTCTGGAAATTTCATTGACAAAATATTTTCTGACAGAGCAATTACATACTACTTACACAGACATGATTAACAATTCACAACTGCGTCATTCGTTTTTAGATTTGTAACGATAAATAATCTTTCGAAACATATGTCTCAGGTATTTGACATTGATCTGTCCCAATTTTGCTGGACACAATCTAACCGTATGTGTTCAACCAAGCACTCGCTACAGTTCACTCTCCAACCTGTAGCTGAACGGCTTCTCAACTTCAACCACTCTGTAGAAATGTTTCACTTAATTCCACAAACAAATACATCCTCGATCTCAAGCGGTATCCAGCTCGTCTTTGTTTTAGTTGAAGATTCTTATGTGCCATCACTGCTTGATTCTTCTATGAACAAGCAATTTTCAAAAGAGTAAAGTACGTGCTCCATCGAATCAGTGGAAATTCTCGTTTGCAACGTACAAGGTATTGTGTAACCAAGGACGCAAGAACTCAACAAAGTAGGTCATTGATGTAAGCGTCAGAGTTTAGTAGTCAACATAGTGGAAGGTGGTTGGCTATGTATTGGTGACACGTTTCATTCATCGTAGCTTCTTTAAACACGAATCTAGAATAATTTTTTCTAAGATTTGTGTATTGAATACTGTTCGTTCTGATTTTCCAACTTATGATTATCTGATATACTATAGGTGGAATTAGCACAATATTACTGCACTTGCGAAATTCTTGAATAATCATACTTGTCGACTACTCCTGCTGATGCCATACCCTAGGATTTGAACGATCACGGAAATAAGGTATGCCCTGATTTGTTCTTGACTTCAAGCTTTCGCAAAAACTTCCTTTCTCCCTTTGTAACATAGTCGTTATCTGAGACTAACATATATATTACGTGCGTAATAAAGTACGGCTGAGGACGAGGCAGTCGATCAGTGATATGCAGCCTGTCCATTCCAAGACTGAAGTTTCCAATTTTGCCCTGGCCACACTATTTAAATACGATAATCTGCAACATGTTAATTTGGCAAGTAAATGAAGTCAATAGTTGTTTGAAAAGTTCCTCATAATGGACGATTAGAAAATAATGGATTATAATCTAGAAACACATCATATTGTGACCTCCTTTGTACAAAATGAATATAACTCTTGGAATCAGTACAGGAGTGTGCGGCAACATAAGTCGAAAGATTAGAGGACAAACACAGTGAAGACAGGGATTTTTGCTTGAGATCGTATTCGCGAGGTCACGGGAGAGCATGAGGCAAATTGTTCGTAGTATATAACTTACATTACACTCCTGACCACTCTGAAAACAACATCCGACCGAAAATCAGAATAAAATTTCAAGAAGCAAGCAAATGGCGTATGAAAGAATCCATAGCCAAATAAGAAGATATTTCTTCTGCATACGGGCCGGCTCTGACTGGAATCCGTTCCTGCCTGTTGTAACCACAGCCCCTTCAGCTAGGTGAGTCCATTAAAACTAATGTGGTCAGCATCCAATGTCGAAAACTTACAGAGCTATCTATATTGGGGATATATTTACGCCTACAGGTCACTCCCCTCTAGTGGGGCAGTGATGACCCTAAGACGTGGCCAGCCAGAAGTTTAAACCTAACGAGTTTTTCGTTGGTAAACACTCTTCTGATAGTTTGCTAGGTTCAGCAGCGTCTGGTCGTCTTTGCTTACTATAAGGAACCATGAAGTACAATGTAGTGAAAAAGTAAAAGTACAATTACATTTATTATAAAGAAAAAGTGGGACGATATAAAATGTCAATTAGTATCTTACGTGCCATAATCTTTCAAATGTTCTGAAACCCTCGCTTTTCTTTCAGAACGCCGTGTCTTAAGTTTATTTTCTGATACTGCCGAAGTATCATCGTGTGTGTTGGCTGTCAGTTGAGGTATTATAAGTGCAGGAGTCGTGTCCTGCGATTGTACTGAAGGAAAATTGACGTGAATATGACTTCCTTCTGAATACTCTGCTTTGAGGCGATTGATGTTGATGCTATCGTTGGTTCTGTTCTTATCGATTATCTAGTACTTAGGTTCGGTGAAAAAATTCTATCAACCCGTTTGCTTGTGGGTGGTAGGCCGTCGTTCGGAAGCGAATGATTCCTAATAGTGTGACCAGACAACAGAAAAGTTCAGATTCGAACTGGCGTCCACGATCTGTCGTGATTGTTTTTGGGCAGTCGAAGTTTGCTACCCATCGTTCGACGAAGGCGCGGGCCACTGTCTTAGCAGTAATGTCTTTGATGGGTACTGCTTCTGGTCAGCGAGTAAAACGGTCTACGCAGGTTAAAAGATAAGAATATCCATTCGAATCTGGTAAAGGTCCTACCAAATCAAAATGAACATGGTCGAATCGAGCATCAGGAATTGTGAATGAGCCTAAGGGGCATTTGTTGTGCCTAATCATCTTAGATTTCTGACAACTTACACAGGAGCGTGCCCACTCCCTCACGTCTTTATTCATACTAGGCCAGCAAAACAGTTCTGCTATGAGCTTGACGGTTGCACGAACACCTGGAAGAGAAAGTTTGTGCGACGTATTGAAGACGTTGCGTCGATAATGTTTCGGCACGATTGGGCGATCTCTATCTGTAGTTGTGACACATAGCAGGATTTCCCTACCTGTTTCCATCTGTTTAATTCGCAGTTTAAGTGTTGTTGCAGATAACTCATGCTGAAGATCAATGTCTTTTTTTGAAGCTGAGCGAGTTTCAGAAGGTCGATTCCTTGGAAACTGTTCAAGGAAGTTATTTGAGACAAGGCGTCCGCAGCTACATTGTTTGCTCCAGAAATGTGTCAAATATCTGAAGTAAACTGAGAAACGTAGTCCAGTTGTCGACACTCACGGGGTGAATACTTGTCTGAAGAGGAGCTTAAAGAGAAAGTAAGAGGTTTATGGTCAGTAAAAAGGGTGAATTTGTAGTGGCATTGAGCCCTACCACGAGACACTATGAGAAATAGACACTAAACATTTATCGCGGAGAAATACAGAAGAATGGAGAAGGCGGGGAGAAGGAATTGAATTAATCGGACTTAATCTTATGGCATGGCTCGACCATGTAGGCGTGGTCCCTCCTGCTAAATGTTACGTTATGTCTTTTATTCATATTAAATATATTGTTCCATCTCTGGCCTAAGCTTGTTCTCTATCACGTATTGGTAATTGTTACAATGCAATGAGTTGGTGTAGACGATGATGTAACTTCCACGTAAGATCTTATAGATTAGGCAGTTGCATCATGACAAATCTACAATTTATGGATTATGTCTATTATTAGAGCAGTACCAATAGCATAGTAGACCGTAATCCTACAAATTCACTGCCTTCGATATAATGTTGAAAATGCCGGACAGCACAATACATAGTTAGGAGTTCCCTACCGAATGTGCTGTACCTCGATTCATAGTCTAGCAACCGTCTAGAGAAAAATGCCAAAGGTTGCCAGGAGTGGATAACCCATTGTTGTAAGACTGCTGCGATTGCTGAGTCGGATGCGTCTACTGCGATAGTAATGGGTGCTTGAGTGTCCTGATGTGTAAGCATTGTTTCTTTAGCGATACGTTCCTTAACTTTGGAGAATGCTTTACGCGTGGTGTCATCCAGATTGATGGATTTCTCATTTCCACGAAGTTGGTCGGTAAGAGGTTTCATGAGGGACGCGCGTTTTGATATGAACCGTCTATAGAAACTTACCAGGCCGTTGAACATGCGCGATTGCTTGGCGGTCGGTTCTGGATAATCCAGAATGATCGCCACTTTTGTTCTAAGGGGTCGGATATCTTGTACATCTAGAGTGTGTCCTAAGAAGTCTAAGGAGTCGGTTCCGATTTGGCATTTCTGAATGTTTACAGTCATGCCGTGTTTTTGTAGTCGGTCGAAAACCAGCTCCAGGCGCTGGAAATATGATTCTCTGTCCGGACTTGTTATTAGGCAGTCGTCAACATGCGCATGTACGAAGTTGGGACCTCGAAAAACATCATCTATGAACCTTTGGAAAGTCTGTGCCGCGTTTCTCAGACCGAAAGGCATTCGCAAAACTTCATAGAGTCCGAAAGGAGTTATAATAGTGGTTTTTGAAATATCGTCAGTAGCCATATGGATTTGGTTATACGCTTTAATTAAGTCGATTTTCAAAAAGACAGTTGTACCTTTCAAGGCAGCTGTCAAATCGTGAATGTGAGGTGACGGGTAACGATCAGGAATGGTTTTTGCATTTAGTCGCTGATAGTCACCAGTTGGACGCCAATCGTTGCTGTCCTTTTTAGGGACCATGTGCAACGGAGATGACTATGAGCAGTTTGACGGTCTTGTGATACCTAAGTCTATCGTGTGTTCGAATGCGTTTTTCGACAGTTGGTGTGTTTTAGAGAATACAAGAGGTCCTGTAGTCGTGATATGATGTGTAACGTTGCTGGTTACACACGGCAATTTCGATTGCGATTGGTATAAACCAGAATACTTATCGAGTAGTGGTTGATAGAATGGGTCTATAGTGTGCTTAATTGTAACTGGAGATAATATGCAACCAGAAAAAGAAGTTACGCAAACAGATAAATTAGCACTTCCGTCTATTAAATCAGTTTGAGCGTATCGATGATTAAGTTGTGATGCTGTAGGAGGTCTATAGCAATGATCGGCATAGAAACATCTGCAAAAACAAAGATCCAGTGAATGGGTTTGCGTAAAGCCACGTTGAGATAAACGTAACTTTTGCCATACGTAGCGGTAGGCTTTACGTTTGCCGCCTGTAGATTTAAAACCGATTCGTGAAGCCGGTCGTTAGAATTCACTGAGAGGCAGCGAACTTCTGCTCCAGTATCGACGGGGTAGCGAAATATCGTTATCACATCTGTGACGTATAACAGAAGGCTACGTTTGCCGCTAGCGCGTGCCGGCTTGGAAGTTTCCCGAATCGTTTTTCGTGTAGATTGATTTTGAGTTAGGAAAATTGTTGGGTCTTCTGCCAATTCTGAAGGACTTTCCACACTGGTTATGATAGCAGCACCAGTCAGGGTTATCTGTTTGTCGTGGTCTAGAGACAGATCGCCTACGAGAAGTGTTTCTTCGCGAGGTGTGTGATCGTTTACGGTCGCTACGAAGTTTAAAATAATGTATAAGTGTACGACATAACTCCGTAATGTCATTCTGGGTGGTTTGAAGCTTTTCTTTGACTGAAAAAACCTCGACATTAGAAGATTTTGTGATTTCGAGGATACCGTCAGCAGATGCAGCCAGCTCATCTACGGCGTTGTTTGAAACGTAACTAGCACAGCTTGCACCTATTGAGAAAGTTTGGACAAGAAAAGTTGTTTGAACAGGCCATCATCGAAGGTTTTTCGGCCGATAACCTCTCTCATTCTTTGCAACATGTCTATCGCAGAACCGTGTTACAGGTCGATGTTATTCAGGAGTTGGTCTAAACTATGTCGATCGGTCAGATCTCTGTGTTTGAGGATAGATCGTTGTAGTGTTTCGTAGGGCTGTGAAACATCACTAGTAAACATACTAAGTGTTATGTACATGTTGAATTCGCGCGGTAGTTCCTTGACTACTACAAGGAATTGTGTAATGTTTCGTTCACGCCGTGCTCGTAGAAGTCGGCCTCTGCATAACACAACCAGGCTTTGATGTTGTCTGACCAGATGGGCATTGGCTTGAACGAAGGTGAGGACAGAGTCTTTAACCTAAATACCTTGAGTGTCTGTTCAGTCGTGGTGAAATATCAAGTACAAGAATGAACGAGTAAGAAATATTTATATATCCAAAACCACGGAAAAAATATCACAATATATAAGAAATTAAAATGAGGCAATTATACATAAAATCCCGAAAAGGAACAGACTCACAATTTGTAATTTGGTGTACCAGATCACGTTAGGCTCACAAATGAAGTTGGAGTTTGACAACGCTTTAACCAGTAACACCTAATATGAATCGTACCCACCAAGTGAAATCAAAAGACAGAAGTGAGGAGGTTCGAAGATTTATTTGATAGGCTATCAATATATTGAGGATCGTCTGATCTAATCTGCCAACGAATGCAGAGGTTGTTGAGTACAGCGTTCCCACTCGTGATCTGGTGCGGATGCATGACCGAACGCCTTCAGCTAGGTGATTCCATTAAAACTAATGTGGTCAGCATCCAATGTCGAAAACTTACAGAGCTATTTATTTTGGGGATTTATCTACCGCTAGACTGGTCTCAATAATTATACTGGACACACTCCTAACAGAAGTCACTTTGTCAAGAATCCTCACCAGAGCATGTTTGCGTACACAGTGATGCCTACCTCTTACGACCTTAATTACACGGCACCAAAGACTTGAAGTGGTACGTTAACATCAAGAGGCAAGTTCAAAGAAGTCAATTAGTTTTTACTAGCTCTTCTGAAAAATGTTAGTATTAAAAAGTATTTACTCCTTAGCTGGAGGTACTTTGAATAATGCGTTACAGTACTATACTGCAATATTTGAGAAGATCGACTAGTTTTCATTCATTTTTTCTTCTTAAAAGACCTGACTTGGTCTGTGTTACTCACTTAGCTAAAATAGGACTCACTAACCCATCTTGCCCAAACTCACTGTCCGATGCTGAATATGAGCGTGTATCTACGAAAACTTTGGAGTTACTAGCAGACTATTTCGAACAACTTCCGGAACGCTTTGCGTTGAACAAAGAATATGATGTCGAACACGCCTATGGTGTTTTGAAGGTCACTTTTGGTCCTCAAGTTGGGACTTATATTATTAATCGTCAGGCCCCAAATAAGCAGTTATGGCTTTCTTCTCCTCAAAGTGGCCCTAAACGTTACGATTATATTCCATCGATGCGTCTATGGATCTATAAGCATGATGGAAAATCTCTTCATTCTCTTCTCAGCGAAGAGATCTCTGCCATCGTAGGTGGCTCTGTAGAGTTTCAAGACTGAGGCATGCTGTCGGCTGATCATATATTATTCTGTTATATATTTTCACGCTTAGAAAATACTCTAACTGGACCTATCAAACTCAGTAAATTATTGTTTGTATATGTTCAGTCATCTTTTGTTGCGGGACTGCTTTTGGCAATTGAAACTATCCGAGTATTAATATACTTAATACGATAGATACGTTATGTACATATAAATTACGATGTTCATTTCCTCCAAAATGATCCAATTTCAAAATTTCTACTTAATTTTTACCTATGTTTTTGAAATTCATATGATCTCTCAGCGACTCAATCATAAAATTTTGTGAATGAAAGTTTGTTTTTGATAGCTTTTAACACTAGGCTAAGTTAAGATGTACTTTGTATCGTCTACGTAAAGCTATATGGGAAGCGATAGTCTAATTGTTAAGCCATTAGTTTTTAGTTGCCGGATTTCCACATAATAGTCCCTCTAATTAATCTTGATTGTACTTTATCATGCATCAGTTCTCAACAATTAACCTACAACAGCTTTACTAGCGATAATTTCTTCGAAATCCCTAATTGCCGCAGATACTGATCAGTGGTCAGCCATATCATAACGCTACTTTTCCCTAATTATACAGTGGCAATACTTAATCAATTTGGTAACACTAAAACTGTCAATGGATTTATCGACAAACGTCAAATTTCCGTCTGCGTTCTGTGATTTCCACGGGCCTTTTCTAATCTAGAGATTGGGTAACAAAGAATTACTAGGTAACATTTCTTAGGCGTCAATACCCTTTGAGTATACGTTTTTTTTTCTGTACCAACCTACCTCTTAGTATTTTAGACAATTGCCCATTGCTTAGAAAACACCCGCTTCAATATAGATCTCAATGTTTGTCGAGTTAGTTTATTATCTGTTAATTAGCTAATAACAATTCATTTTTAATTTCATTTCGTGAATGTTGTTTGTACCTGTTTTAGGACTAATTAACAGATTTTAATGAAGTTTGACAGAAGACTGCATTTTGTCACCGTCTTTTGCCAAACGGGATTACATCATCTGCGTACTCGTAATTCGACTTGGCGGATATCGGTTTATGCCACATAATAATCTTTTTACCCTGTTGATGATATTCAGCGTAAAATTTACAGCACTTTGATAGCTCAGTACAATGGAACCGATAATTATTTTGTCCTGTATTTAAAACGCATATACACTTTATTTAGTGATAAGCCGTCAACTAGGAGTTTGTTTCTTGCTCTCTTGTAATGGGAATGGGATAGTTATTTCTGTAGGATGGTGTATAGATTGTGAGCCGAAATTCTTGTTTGGTTAGTTTTTTCCCTTCACCAGTGTTAAAATTTAATTGTAGCAATTTGTTGGTACTTTCGTTAAATCTATTCCATAACGCAACCTACAAAACAAAACTTTCAGTACAGTACAACATAAGAGACATCCACTGAGTATTTCAACTTGATCGAACTACCTCGCCAACCTGCTCAAGTACTAGCATTTTTATTTGTTTCAAAATGTAACTTTATGTCCTGCCCTCACTCCCTTCCTATTTTTCAAGTCATTGCTAAATGTAATTACAACAGTAAGCTCAATCTCAATAAGATAAACCAAATGTATAGTTTGTAAGATAGCTTCTGGGTACTGAGCAATATATTTTTTACAGTTAGAGGCGTCAACAATGATCGGAGGTTTTTAAAGACTTGTTTAAATAACCCCAATTTTATCAGGTATTGGCATGCTTGGTATTAGAAGTTGCTCCAAAAAACAAACACGCTAACCATCATCGTATCATTGATGACATTATAGAAGAAAGCAGTAGTAGTGAGTAACTGCCGAACACTACTGCTCGTATTGACAAAGTTAAACCTAGTTTTGCCAGTTGATTTGTTATTCACTATGATTTGTTCTGTTAATTGTCATTTAGGCCAGACTCAATTGGTGGGAAACTTATATCTCAGTGGTTTTTACATATGTTAATATACGGGCCGTATTTACAATCTATGCAACAACAACTTCGCTCAAAGGTGGCCACTCGGTTTAACATATTTCTATAGATATTCCAGCTAGGTAACTTTCCAGAATCATTGCAACATATGTGAAGGGAACTGTGTATGAGTTGTCTGCGCTTACGCTCTCTGGTTGATAACAGACATTGGATGTACCTCATCTAGTTATTCGCTTGTAACACTTGGTTCATTTAATGTTCCCTATCTGTTTTTGAGTCCACTTAGTTACTGACAAAACCCGTCCTTGCCTGCCTCTTGAGTACGATCAGTTAAAGTGTCGACAGAGACGATTCCACATACGTCAGTACAGTTGAATAACCTTGCATTCACTTTCCAATAGAGTCTGCAAATATACGAACTTATGAGTGTTTTGAGAGCAAGAGTAAAGTCTCCATAAATACGTACTCAAAGGAACAGGATGATTGGTTTAATGAATGCTAACTTCAACTCCACATCAATAGTCAGTTGACTTCTTAGTAATCCTTTAATAGTTAACGAAACGGCTTTCTTGATGTAGATGTTCAATTATCGCAAAAGCTGTACTTAAATTTCAGGGTTACCGTTAATTCGTTCCTGAAACTCCAACATAGTGAAGTTTACTGGATTTTCGAATATTTGTTGTGTTGCTTGTAACATATCAGCACTTTTGACTATCTATCAAGAGCGACAAAAGTCACTCCAAGAAATATATCAGACTACCAGTCTTGAGGTTACTCCAATTATATCAGGAAATATTTTCGGAATTATTTTAAATCACTGTTAGGAAAAATTCCCAGGTAATTGAACTGTCAGTGTGAACACTGCCGAGATATTACATAAAAAGTAACCTGGAAACCATCATGTAAGAGTGCAGTTCTAACTTATTCAGAGATGTTTATTAACTGTTAGTTTTCTTTTTACTCCAATCATAGAAACAGTTTGAGAATCTTCAGTAACTGGAGTTTGACGAAAGTACTACAATTACTGGCGGTTTTTTGCTTAAACCCTTAGCGCTTATCAATTATCACAATTTTAGGTCCAAAAATTGGGAATACTATACTTTCTTAATGTCTTATTCAGTTAAGAGTATTCTGCGTATGCATTATATTAACCGAGAAACTGGCCTAAGTTCATAGTAGCGAATAGTGTGTTTGATGTAAGACGTCTTGGCTTCTAATGTAACCTATATTGATGATTGCATAAGTTTGTTTTGTCTAATGCAGTTAGCCGATTCCAAGAGATTACTTGTCCATATCACTTTATATTATTTATACTTAGGTGTGTTTTCGCTGCATAGGCCGAATAAATGCTTAAAGTGTCGTCTTTAGCGTTACAGGAGTTCACTATTCTGGCACTCAGTAGATAACTGATATTTGTTCGCTTTTAAATTTGTGCCTTTATTTATATCAATGAGCATGTTTCCCCACTTATAAGTGAGTAAATATTAAACTTTTACAGGACTTGTAGGTTAACGAAAACAAACCATATTTTGTTTGATACATGCTATGTCAAATAAAACTCGAAAGAAGAAAAATGGGTGGATGCAACTTTAATGAAGTTTGCTATTTACCTCAACTAATATAAGCAACTATCAATAAAGATAATTTCCCTTATACGTTTCTTTTGTTTCCAATAACGATTTGATAGGTGACTCCAAATGTTAAATAAGTTAACGTGGCTTCCATCCAATCATATCCGACAGATTCACGGATAAAAACAAATACAGATGAGCCTATCTTTAAAACTAAATAGTTACTTTTCAACTCATTTCTTTCATAAGGGTTTTTACTCTGCTGGACCGTTTATTGTACTGAATACTCTTATAACCAAACTTTCAACCACCTGAACTATAAATCCTTTTGAAGTGCTTTAAGTTTAATGATATGTGATATAACAAAAGTTTTGATAAGATCCTGGTTAATATAATAGATTCTAGACAAAAGTAGTGTAAGTCTGAAACTTCTACTCATGTATATAATAAGTATTTCTCTGTGAGTTCATTGTTGGGAAAAGCGTTGCTTCACTTATTTTTTGTAAAATATCCTTTCTATAATCATATCCCTGATTACATGCGATGATAACAAAGACGAATAGTCTTACTAATATTTTACGGGTGTAAAAAGGATATCTATAGATTCAAAATAATTATTCTTTAACTATTACACAACGGTGTGATGTTTATAATGTAGTTCATAATTTCTCGAGAAGTCATCTCTATTATTTGTCCATCGATCTTCAAGGAAAGTACAGAACTAGAACTTATTGTCCTTATGAAAACGATTAGATGTAATATGAAATCATATGTAACGATTGCACCGATAACAGTGGTCATTAGTAAACACAAGGTTCATGATTAATAAATTCAATAAAGTAGCAAATATTTGAGTTACAGTTCTTGCGAAATTATAAAATTCACATCCTATATTCATAAGTATATGATTTAGGATTTAGAAGTGATTAATTGCTAGAAACTATTAAGGAATAATTGTTCGTAAATCTGACTATCATTAGTGTTATCCTCTACCTGGATGAGCACTTCTGTAAATTAACAATTAAATAAATTATTAAGGATTTAATTATTTGAATAAGCATCGATTACCCTGGAAAAATTGAAAAACAAATAAGCAGTAATTCATGAAATCACTTATATTTAGTTTAATCATCATGGTTTGAAACAAATTGGCGTAATATAATGGTAAAATAGTTTATAAGATTCCCTGATAGTGTGGTGTTACACTGAAACGATATCAATTGACTCAAAGCTGGAAACACGTTATTAACTAGTTTTAACAGTGGTGATCATCCTCAATATTTCTTTCGTTATCTTTAGGGATTCTTTCAGCTTTAACAATCTTTATTCATTTCGGCTAGTCCATGCTGCTCATTTAAGAACAATGTATCAACTTGAAAATAACAAGCATGCATTTATCAGTAATTGGATTTAGAAGTCTTTTTTTTCAAACAAAAAGAAAACAAACAAACATGAAATCTCATCTTCTCATTGAAAGCGCATCAGAGTCGAGGCATCGATAACAAAAGAAAGTAATCAATATAAGAAGACTTATAACAATATATATTTGTTTTCTTCATTTATATATAGAGAGATATATATTCAGTCCATACATCAAAATTTGTAAACCTAATGTATACAATCATTAATTGGAATTTTAGAAAAAATAATATCATGATTTTAAACTAAGTTTGAATGAGAAAATTATCATCATAAAAGTCAGATTCAATCAAATGAAAACAATAGAATCAATAGTAATAATAATAATTGACTGAAATTGTAGTTAGGTTTTTTTATTAGGAGAAATGATGTATATTTTTAAACAACACAGTTCAGATAATAATAAACAGAATGAATAGGACAACAAAATAGGTAAAAGAATTTATCATTCCTGTTCACATTTTATTATATGTTGTAATAAATTTGATAAGATAAGAGTAAGAACAAATGAAAGAAATAAAAATGAAAACTGGATAGAGTGAATGACAAGATGAAATATGTATGTATTCTTGAATATTTTCATACATACACATACAAAGTCTGTAAGTACAGTATTGTTTTGTTTGGTAATATTACATTATTTAACTAATTAGGTGTCTGAACTAAAAGAGGAAAATTGTTCTCTCAATATGTGGAATCTTATTTAAAAATTGAAAATCTAATTAACAGTTTAAAAAAACAAACTGTAAGAAAGTTAGGATATCCGACTACAATGACATTGACTTTTGAGTTGTCTTCATTCAACGATAAAAATAATGAAATTCCTAATGTTTTTTCACCCTTTTGAACCTACCATATATATATATATATATATATATATATATATATATATATATATATATATATATATATATATATATATCATGCTGTTTAAATAACTTATCCAAGTTTTTATGATCAAAAATGTAGACAGTTATATAGGTTATTTTATTAAGTGTACTTCAAGATAGACGAAATAGTGAATAATGATGAGTTGCTAATAATTTGAAGGAATTCTATAACTCTATTTCTAAGTTAATATTGTTGTTTTATACTAAATTCAAAACTAATAATACTATCACTAAAAACAGTAAATAGTAGATATCAGATAGTTACTGTGCATTAAATATAAAGAATTTAGAGGAATATGAGAAAAGGCGATATAGTCCATCTGTTATAGTTGTTTGTGTTTTGAAAAAAATCAATATATGTATATATAACCTCACACAGCCTTATTCAGTTTTATTTATAGAATAATATCTGTCGAGGGAAAAATGTTCATAAATTGAATGAGTAAAAATACATCAGATAACATTCAGTTTATAGTTAATAATTATTTTAAATTAAACTGTTCTGTAATGCTTGAATTGTAAGATAATGTATATTGTTTGCTATATCTATTATTTCATCTCAATATTTCACACAAATTCTTACATATACATACATTAGGATGGTAATGTGTGTAAATGAAATATGCTTAAGTAATTTAAACCATATCACAATCTTTTATACATATAATTGTAAATATTATTAGACAGGAATAGTAATTGTGTAAAAAATAGTAAATAATGGCAAATGATTTTAGTAGACATGTGATGATGATGTTAATAATAATAACAATATTAATAAAACATGAGTAGAATTCATCAAAGGCAAAATTTAGTTCATAATTTTAATTAAGCAGTGAAAACACTTCTTAATTACTGATTTAGTTAAATACCTTTTTCATCTGATATATATATATATATATATATATATATATATATATATATATATATATATAAATGTGTGTTGTTAAAGAAAGAGTTAGAATGATAACAGTAGATCTATTTTTTTAGTTGGTTGTATAAAATACTTTACTAAAAGTTCTGAGAAGAAATTCTGTAAAACTATTTTTCTTGGTCGACCGTACTAGAGTTATTATTATTATTATTATCATTATTATCGTCATCACCAATATTATTTTCTTTATTATTAATAATATTATCATCATCATCATTATTATCGTCTTTCAAATGAACCACTGATTTCGTAAGTATTTCTTCATTATTCTTTGGAACATTTGTTGATGAACGATTTATTGGTTGATATGAATGTGAAATATATGATTGATTGACATATCGTTTCGATTGATTACTCCATTCCATCATATCACATAGTTTACTTGAATAACCACCACGAAATGCTCTGATTGCACGAAGCTGTCATATTCCATCCAATAATTACACACACACATCCCCGCAATGACGTAATATATATTGTTGTACCAGTTTTTTTCCAACGTTTTCAAAGAATTAAAAAAATAAGAAATATAATTAATGATAATTCAAATAATTTTTTCTTTCTTACTGAATTCATGCTTTGAATACATTAAATGAGTAAAGCAATAAATAAATAAATATGTGTATATATGAATATAGCATAAGTTGAAACATTTATATGTATAAATATATGCATACATATACTTAAACATATTTACAGTATTCTGTTAAATTTAATATCATGCAAAATATTCTAAATGAAATTTTTTATTTATGAATGTCGATATTCTTTCCCAATCTTATCTTAAGCAAGAAATAAAAACTGATTTTCATTCTATCATATCAACAATAAAAAAATGAATTATTCAAAGGTTGAAAAAAGAGATTAACTATTTTAACATTTTCTGAAACAAGGTGCTCATCAGTGAATGGACTTATTATTATTATACATGCTAGGAAAATGTGTTCACGTGCAAAATGTGATCTAATAGTGATAGGGTAAAATTGAAAAAAAACAACACCGACCAAATAATAGGTAGAAAAACTAGTCATAAACTATCTATATAGAAATTATAATATCATGCTTGTGTTTCGTACTAAGAGGTGTTATCTGTAGTTTTAATGGTTTAAATGATGACTTAAAAATAAGCAAACAATGTAAATCATTATGAGGCAAGTTAAAAATTAGATATAATTTTCTGTTGAGACAGTTAATTTATTTTCACTATTGAATTAAGTAATTATCACATCACGTAAACCTAATAACAACAGTAACGGTCATTGTTTTTAGTGCATAGAAATGAAAACTTTCCTTATAATTAAATTATAAAAAGTAGAAAGGCTTTAAAATGAATTTATATTTTATGCGTAGTCAATATAGAACAGTGTTCTTCAAATAAATAAGCAAACTAAAACAATGACTTGGAATTGTATTGGTCACCAAATTAATAATTACTTGTTATTATCTGTTGACAAGTTGATCTCATTATTAAAACCATAATTAAATAAATAAATAACTATTACTACTTTTCATACTACTTAATAAAATTAAGGAATCAAACAAGATTGGAAAGAGCTATTTTATAATATTAAAATGAATTATGTTTAATAATGGATGATATTCAATTCAAAGTTTTCTATTTTTATTCAATGTTTTTTTTATTTTTAATTATTACTTCTTATAATCCATATATATTTTTTTCGTTACACAATTTTTGTCTACCTGCTAATGATTAACATTAATTTTTCACGTTGACACGTGATGATAAAACAGTTAAAAAAGATGGATTTCTCCGTAAATATAAAAACTATTTCATTAGTAAACAACGGTTATAACAACTTCTTGGATGTTTTATATATATATATATATGGGATAGTGGAGATCTGTATCTCAGGTGGTTGATTTAGGTAGAGTTTTGTTCCCTGATCTAGATGTTTTAATTGTGAAGCCTTCATTGTTCTTCTGAATAAGATCATTAGCACAAACTTCAGGTATATATATATAAAGAGCGGTTTACATACAAAAGGTATTCTATTTTGACAAGACATACTGTAGTGTGGAAAATAATAAATATTAAGTGATTATCATATCACGTAAACCTAATAATGGTAAACTAAAAAATGTTGTATTAAGAGTCTAACAGAATAACACAAGAAGTTGAAGAAAATTCTAATGAGTAATCACTGACTACTTTCTAATGGTTTTTTCCATGGATGTTTATTTATTAAAAATATTTTTTTATCTCAAAAATAATAAATTTCGTACCAAAAATTAAAACTAATTCACATATATCAACATGTGCACAACAGCAACAACAGCAAAATAAAACAACAAATATAGAAAAATAAAGTTTCATTTTTGTTTTGAAAACATTAAATATAAACTTAAATCAAACTAAAATTTAAATATATAAAATTAATTAAATCTCTTTATATAAAATAAAATCACAATGATGATATTGATAATAATAATAATAATGAGTTAAACACATGATAGTAATGATGATGGTGATAGTTATAATAATGATTACGACGTTGAAAAACGAATAAGCGGAGGAAAGTAAATTAGTAGTCACATTATATATATATAAAGATAACCTACCCTTCAGTGGAATGAGATGTAGTTGTTTTGTTTCAATATATGTTACATAATTTAATGATGATGATGATGATAACAATATTGATAATGATAATAAAATTGATTTCAAGCATTCAGTTAATACATTTCACAACCATGCATATAATAAAAGAATAATTAATTAATTAATTACATTATCATAATTATATGTGCACATTAAATTTAAAAGTTTTTTATCGTTTCTATTGATTTTCGTTTGTTTAAAAATAAAAGAGGAAAATTTTGTGCTTCTCAATCTACAGTGTGAAATTGTTAATAAAAAAACAAACAAACCAAACTTGGAGAATGTGCTGAGAAAAATTCTTTTCATAAATTTTATTTAAGTATAGAAAATGAATAGATTGATGGAATAAGATGTCATAGAAAGTGAAACGTCAATTTAATATTTCTTTTAATACAATAACATTATATTAGAATTAGTTAAAATAAACCAAAGTAACTGACGATAAGAATACAGAAGTAGTATATTATATATAAAAAATGTCTTTTTCTTCAAATATACGTTGGAAAACAAAGTGATTTCCAAAAAGGAAGTTGTTGTAGATGATAATGATAATGATGATAATAATGATGATGATAAAAATCACTGTAATTGATGATTGAGCAAATTTTAAACTGCTAGGCAAATCACTACTTTTTCTTATATGAAATGAATTAAGTTTAAAGGAAAATGTCAAATAATTAATTAAGATGAGATTTTATATATGAAGTAAGAATCTTAGTTAATGTATAGAGTTTCATAGATATGAATGAAGATTTCACTGAGATTAAAAAACGAACAATGTTTCTAATAGACAATATCTTCAGATTTAATTTACAAATAATGGATAAATTTTTTTTAATGTAGAGTAAAAAGTAGTATGTTTATTCACTAATTTGTTGAGGAACAATGCATTATTATATAAACAACAAGAGATTATATATCATGTTCTTTTCAATAATATAGGTAGTTGAAATTTAGGACTAAACAGTTGAATTAGTGTATATCACAGGAAGTTTAAAGTAAATTAGAGCTGTCTGAGGTAGCTGTACTAAATGGTTGTTTAAATGGAGGTGGCGGAGCAGGTGGTTTACTTGATCTTCTCTGTTTATGCGGCCGACTTGAATGTTGATTTCTGCCAACTACAACGGTACTTGAATCCTGACGCTCAAATGTACATGCTGAAGGATTATTTTGTAGTTGAAAATTATTTCCCATATTATATGATGATTCTGGCATAGTACAGCTTATGTATTCTTGACCACTTGAATCATGTAACCAACTCGATTTAATCCATTCTTCAAGATCTGGATTTATCATATTGTCTGTAGTTTCCTTTGGAATTTGACAAACAGTCTCTTCGAACTGTTTATCATCATTATTCCCTTTGCATTTCGTTGTTGTTACTTCGGTAAGTGTACTTTCCTCGTCATGATATTGTCTTTGTTTACTGGTATTAGCATTGATATAATTATCATCATTGTTGACATCACAATGCTCATTGTTATCATGATACTTTTCTTCATCATTAATTTGGTTATAAGCGGTTTGCTCTAAAACTAACGGTGGATTTCCTTCTGCAATTTTTTCTCCTAACTTATTTGATGTGGCTGGGGAAGTAGGAGAAAAGTCTGCGGAATCTGTTAGTTGAAGTTGTTGTCGTCGCTGTTGGTGATGGTGATAACGATGAGATTGTTGATGTGAATTAATATTATTATTATCATTATTATTCTTATACAGTTGTTGTGATTTTCTTCTTTTCTTTGATGTTTGTTGTAAGACATCCTTTGATGAACGATGATGATGCATTAACGCTGCTATATTTGCACGTTCATCTTCTGAATCCCGTTGATCTCGAAAAGCATGTACAACTTTCAACTATTTTTTTAGTTATAAGTAAATATGAAATACAGTTACAAATTGTGTTAGCATATTTCAATAATTTTTAAGAAAGTGATACCAAATGAACAAAAATAATGATAACATTTAGGTGGACAAATTGAAACAGCAAAAAAAGAAAAAAAATAAATGAAGGGGAAATAAAACCAAACAATATTATGTAGAAAATAAAAACCCGTACCGAACAAAATTATAAAAAAACATTTCAAACATATGATCAAACATACATTTACGAAACACAAAACCATTTACACACACAAACATAATTTCAACACAAGTTGACATTTACAACAATTAGGTAGAGAAAAATAGAAAAAAAAGAAAGGAAATCAAGAGAGAAGAAAATAAAATGAGCGTAATTCTTAATGTTCATATAATTTATACGAATCAAATCAACAAGAATAAAATTAAAAATGTTAACAAGTTATTCATGAATAGCTTATAATAAAATTATCAAATAAATCTCTGTAAACTATTTTGGTAATCTATTCGATGAATGATCTTTAAATAAACGTTAATTTCAGTAATATATTAATTAAACTTAGGTACAATTGTTTGTTATCTTTCTAAAGTATCATGGAATATTTGATTATCAAGGTTTTTGCCTATCTATTTAACTATTCATGGACATCGGGTTTATTAACATTAGTATTTAGCTAAAACAAGAGAAAAGTTCTTAAATGTTCAGGTAGGATGTGTAATATATTTTATACATCCTACTTTCCAAACGTTTTTTTCCATTAAGCATATGTGATTATATTTTTCTTCATATGGATATATATATATATATATATATATATATATATATATATACTAATGGATGAAGATCAGGGCTTGAATTGTAAGCTTGTTTAACTAATAACTAAACCTACATTTCTATCATTACTTTAAATTAAAATATATTGCATCTCTTTATAAATAACTATGATAACAACTAATTAAGTTTAATATAATCAAAGAAAGTGTTTAATATTTAAAGTGAACGTTACTAGATTCAAGTCATTATATGAGCATCAACATTAGTATATAAATATATCCAGTTGGTGAGTTTCGAATAGGAAGAAATAAGCATACTGTGTTCCACCATTATCCGCCATACAACATTTTTCAGAGATTAAAATAAGGCTTATTGACTTTAACAAAATAAACATAGTTGTAAAGAGTAAAATATTTGGTGAGTTGTAAATTAAATAGTTTAAATATTTAAAAAAATTCGAAGCATCAGAATGATATATATTATTCTCTCCTTTAGTTTGTACTATTAGATTTTACGCGGAGATAATGATTATTTGGTTGAATGAAAACAAAATCGAAAATTCCCTGTCAAAGCAAATAATTTATGTAATATATCACAATGTTTCTCGAACCTCAGCCGACACATTAAGCGTTTTTCAACTAAGCGCTCTGGCCGTTATCCTCAAGTCTTTAATTGTTGAATTCATGTGTCCATGTAAGCTAGACCATCATTGAAGACCTGAAAGCGCCGGACGGCGGTTTCATCCTAGTATGGGAATCCTCAAATGTGTGCTACCACGATCCCACACAAGAGACTCGAACCAAGGACCTCCGGTCTCGCACACGAACGCTTAATCTTTAGACCACTGAGCCGGAATCTAACGGTGTTAATGTCTAACTTCAATCGATCCACGATCTTGCTCAACCATTCATCCATTGTCTGAAGTAAATACCTGTCTCTAACTGACACGAAATGGACTCCACTGGTTATAACTTCTCACTAGAACTTCGAGAATTACCTCTTGAAGTTAGTCACTAGTGAGCACATGGTAGTTATCAGTATAAGGCTGTGCCGCCTTATTCGTCTAGAGGTTAGGCGTTTGAGTCCCGTGTGCGAGTTTGTGGTTGCACACTGATGAGGAGTCCCATACTGAGACGAACCGGCCGTCCAGTAATACAAGGTTTTTAATGGTGGTCTAGCTTTAATCGACTCACGAATTCAACTATTAAAATTACCACTATCTCCACAAACCCCCATTCTAACAACTTCAAGTCCAAAATATAAATAACGATAGTAACACATAAAAAATGAATTTGTCTACATGTTTAGATTTTTGTTTTATAGTGACGAATTAGGTTTATACTAAAAACAGTTACTTTTTGATATAATTGTTTACACAAATAAAAAATGTAATGATATTTGGTTCGTAATATTTAGTTTATTTATAATAGATGGAACGTGGCTAGCAGTAGAATCCAGTATGTACATTTTGTTTTATTTGAAACTCACCAAGTGGATAATCGCTGTGGGATCCAAACATAGTACTGTTAGCTTTAAACACCATTGCATTATTCAATTAGCTACTGAATCTAGATAGTCACTCATTTGCGCAACGGGTTTTTTACTTTAAATCAATCCAATAAATATATATATATCCGTTATTATTATCCTAAATCTGTTATTATTTTTGTTATATAATTTGTCCTTAATCATTTCAAGATCCCGTTTCTTTTTGAAATTTGTTTTCTTATTCTATTTTTTAAATTATTCCAATTTATATCCATGTAACTAAGGGAAATTTTTTATTGTTACTTCATAATTTTATAGTTGTATTGATATTTTTTGTTAATGAAATTGTAGATTGTTAGTTGGCAAACAATCTGACTCAATTTAAAAAAAGAAACTAACGAAAATAAACTTGTTTTTATTAGTAAGAAATATCCACTTGTCATGCATATGTTATCAACATTCTTTCCTCTATAGAATGGTTTTAGGTTTGCTAAGATTAACTATATCTAGGCTAATGATTGAATGAAAACTGAAACAGCAAAAGAATAAAGAAAATTATAGAATGAAGTCATACGGATTTGTGTTATAAACTATTGATCAATTATTTGTTGGTCGTTCTTATAAATAAGTGGGTAATCAATTTCAAAATATCCGTTATGAAATGACAACTGAGTTCGTTTTTGTTTTTCTATATGTTTTAAGAAAATTTCATAAATGAACTACTATCCAAGTGTTTCTGTAGGTGTATGTTTACAGCAGTGTTAAATCATTTGTTTTAAGATTATTCGAAATAATCACCTGATCTGATTTAAATTTTAATTGAATATCAGTCATCAACATGTTATTTTCACAAATTCTGGAGAATTCACACTTTTTCTTCATAATTCTCAAAGGTAGTCTCATTGCAATTAACATCAAGAACACTATCACTGATATATTTAAACCGTAATCATTCTTCTTAATGAATCAGTTATTTGAAATTAATTATGATGATAACTTATAGTTGAGCTGATTGATGATAGTAAAAATGTTTCTTCACGGAAAATTCAATCAGTATTTAGATATGAATAAAATAATATAATAAACCTTAATTATCAAAGTTTATGATTGCGACACTTTTTCTGTCATGTGGTTAAGGTAAATTGACAAGTCAATAAAAAACTGTAATGTATTAAGAACAACACATTATTTAGTGATATGAAATAATATAACAATAAATCTTAACGAGAAAAACTAGTTTGTATAGAATGAATTTCGTTTAAAGTTCATTGAATATAAACGTAGGTTTCATGTATTTATTATTTTTAACTAAAGGAAACTATTTTATTTAATTCAAATTCTGATGACTAGATCAAAGTTGCTTACCGGTTTTTAACACTGAATAAAAAACAAACAATTCTGATTAGTTTAATCTAACTATTAGTTTTAATAAAAAATAATAAATGAATAATGTATGATGACAATTCATTTCAATTTGGTAAATAATGAACTAACATAATTACATCATATTGTTATAAGCCTATCATAATTACAAATGACTTATTTATTATTTCTTTTTATATTTTATTTAGAATAATATTCCATTATCAGATAATTTAGGGAAATCAATATTATTACAATTTATTCATTATCATGATATTATCGTTTGTTACTGATCAAAGTTAATTGTTTTGATTGTATGAAAAAAAAAACAATTGTATATGTTGTTCTATATGTTTTTCACATAGACTAAAAGATGAATGTTATTCACTTACTCACAATGATGATAAGGATGATGAGAATAAACATTAACTACACAAAAATCAATGAATGCATGAGTTGTAAATAATTTCCTGTGAAAGTATTGAGCCATATGAGTAATAAAGATTTATCGAAATATGAATTAGATACTAGATCAGAATATAATATATTTAGATGAGGCAACATAATATTAAAAAGAAAATTAAAATGTACTTAGGAAGATAAAAAATAAACAGACTCATTCATAATGACATAAGCTAAAAACCATATTTTGAATAAAAAAAATATGAATAGGTAAAGATTGTCCTCTGAGGTGAATGACTGATATTTTTTGATAACGGAAAATTTGTATAGATATAAATATATAACACCTTGATATTACTCCAGTATATATTACCTTATGAGTAGGGTGATACTTCTCATACTCACTGTGCAAGCTTTCAAAGTATTAATTATTCTTTAAAAGAACATATTAAAAAACTCTATAAACTCTATGAATTAAGAGTAATTTATTTTTATTAAGTCCATTACATATCAACTTGAGCGAGTGATCAATTTACTTTATTAATATTTTATCTTTACATCGTTTCAAAAGACTATAATTAAACAATCGACAGAAAGAAATGCTGGAAACAAAGGAATGATAATATTCTAATGTAAACGCAATTCATGGACTAAGACATTGATTCAATGAATATATATATATATATATATATATATATATTCATTTGAAGTAAACCTTGTCCAAAGTGTATTTTTGAAGAACAAATGAGAAAGTACTACCAAGATACGAATCGAATAATTAATGATTATATGCTATATCGTCTATTCTTCATTTTCAGATGATAAATTTATTTATTCTGTCACATTCAATGCTGAACAGTAAGATTGAATAAAAGTGATGTATTGTAGCAGTAAAAATAATCATGTCAGTAACTATAAGAATAATATCAAGAGAATAGTAGTAGTTGGTAAATGTAATAATGATAGGAAAAAAAGGAAAATAATTATAGTCTATCATTAGACTGATAGGTATAATTGTAATTATGAATTATAATATTACACATAGTAGCAATAATTTTGTTTTATTACGATTAAACTAATCGGATACAAATTAAATGTAAATATATGCCTTCTGTCCATATGATTTAAAGATATATGTATATTTTTATATGTTGAAATCAAAATTAGTGAGTGATTAGGAAAGTCAAAAATAAAATCAATAGTGAAAACAATTTAATGTATTTTTCCGTACTTGAAAAATGTAGAATTTCAAGTTGAGAAAAAAACAGTATGTGTAAGAAAATTGTGTTGAATATATGTAAGTCATTTGAGTCTATTCAATATTAACTATTAAAAAAAGTGAAAAACACTCTTCATTTTTATTGATGAATTTCCAAAGTTCTCTTAAGCTATAACTTAGTAGATGTGAGTGTCCAATCTGATTTTTAACCTACATTTGTCAAAAAGACTTGTATATTTATATAATTGTATGTTGTATAAAACCGGATGATAAATACTCATTTCTATGTATATGTATATATATGTATAATATCTAAATTGTTTAGAAGAAAATCACCCCAAATGAAGAATGTCACTCAACAATGATGGGAAAAAAGAGTTAATTTTTATCTATACGTTCATCATATTCATGCTCTTCATCTTCTTCAGGAACATCTTGTGGTGTTGTATGACGAAGATTACCAGAAGCACTAATCGATCCACCTCGGTTAACTGTTGTACTTTGACGTCGAGCTGCTAAAACTAAAGGATGTGTCATACCTTCAGTATTAAGCTGACTTAAAGTAAAGCGTCTAACACTTCCAATCCATTCATCTGTACGATTATCTAAATTAGGTTTACGTGCAGACTAATTTAGGGGAATAAAATAAAGTTAATGTATGTGTATTATCAACAATCACACCAAATACAAAAGGGAATAGATACGTGCAGGATAATTCAATCAAACATAGGATGTTCACAGTTATCAAGGATTAATTATACAGATTAGATAAACATGCAAATAATTATTTTTTTCAAATAATGTTTTTTCCAATTTTATAATCAGGCAAAAAAATGGGAAAAGTTTACATACAACACAGGGATAAATGCAATGGGAAAACCAATTTAATGGAGATAAAATACAAAAAGGATTCAGGAAAAGACAATATTATACATTTAATGTATTTTAAAACCGTTAGTATCGATAAACCAGTTAAGCATACAAACATATGGAAAAAAAAGCAAGGATATATATTTATATACAGATAGATTCATTCATTCATGAACAAAGGTTATTACAAGACAGAAATAATGATTAAGTTCAACAAACAGAAAGATTCAACATGTCATGAATAAAATTAAATTATTATTAAAAGATAAGTAAATTTTGTATTAAATATTCAATAGAGAAAAAAACAAATATGAAGCATAGGGGTTTAGATAAAGGATAACAAAAAAGGGGAATATTTTTTTCATTGTATTATTTAAAGAATAAATAAAAAGCATTCAAATGCAGGTCAAATATGAATTGGTGTACAGGGTTTGGATTGTAAAAACAATAAAAAAACACCCAACATAACCATATAAATTCACATTAAATATATCAATTGTATTATGTAAAAATGGTATACCAAATGTGAATAAACCATTTTGTTTTGTTTTTTTTGTAATTTTTTTTCAAAAACGATGATTACGTGAATTGTGCGATTCGAACCACATATATGAGGGGGGGTGTTACAAATGAAAGAAAGAAAGGACAGGAGAAAGAAAAAAAACATCTGTCAAGTTAATGAACTTAACTAAATTTTACAATGCCATTTCAACAGATTTAGATTTATTAAATAATTTTAATTATGAAATTGAGAAAAAAAACAAAAAAAAGATATTTCACCTGTTTTACGTAACAAATAGACATGATGAATAGTGAATTAGGTATTTATTTGAGACGTGAAACATTTTTATCTAAATTTAATGTAAGTATTAGTACTACTAGGACTTAATGAGTGAATAAACTAATGTGTTTCATGACAATCGTATATGATTATGTATATATTGTTTTGACATTTTATTTGTTATGAACTAAAGTTTTTGAGACAATAAAGAAAATCAATTTAGTAAAGAATGGTAACATAAGCTATTTTGATTTCACCTAGTATATCTTGATGTCGAAGTGTAAATTAATATAGAGGATACGTGAAATCGACAGAATGACAAGAATGGAGTTTCGTAAACGATGTAGCAGTTTCTCTATATTATTATAAATACATTATTATGTACACAAATCCCTACTATTGGATAGACTTGAATAGCTCAGAATGTGACTATTAAGTCATTTTTACTTTTCTAATAATTATTCTATTATTAAGCGTTTATGACTTTCAGCACGTATATCTTTTATTTTCATGTTACTGTGGTTCTACAATTATACGTCTCATGTGTTGTTGTGTGTGACTTTACACTTATATTATCTAATTCCAGTCTCCTTGTTGCAATATGTATTATCTATTTTGAGTTATACTGATATCAGTTATCAGTAATACTTTGAGCAGGTACATCTGGCTTCTCCACTTTTCATCCCTTCGTTTGTCTGCCAAAATGAATTTATGTAATATAAACATTTGAAACACTTATAGATAACATTGTATCCACATTATTATTGACAAGATTCGTAGACAAAACATGAGCAGAATGTACATTTTGTTCATATTATTAACCATTCGATCATAATAGAGTTGGAAAACAACCACCTTAAAGGATTTTTTCAATGTAACATTAACTGAAGAACCTGTGAGGACGACAAAGTTAATCTTAAACTTTAAGAAAACCGATTCTACAAAACCAGTATTCAACAATTATCGATAAATTAGTCAATTTAATTGGCAACTTTTTTAGAATACTTCTCTACATTAAGTTACTACAACGAATAGACTTTCGATAATAAATAAAACTGTCACTTAGATTTATTTCATGAATGAAATCATTAAATTTTAATTAAAGAGAAATATTTTTTAAAATTTTTCTACAGAAGATATGAAATAATTCTAATGAACTTTTTAATAATTTCCAAAGAAAAATATCTATACGCACCTAAACGCTATAATGATTTAATTCAATCAAATAGTGTTATTATTTCAGTTATACTATACATACTAAACTGCATCAGTTATGAATTCGGAATGGTTATCCATGTATCTATTCAGTGTGCCGTATGATATCAGCGTAGATGATTAGTTTTTCTTCTTTTGTTTTTGTATATTCAATAATCAATAAGAATTTTAAATTACTCAACCAATACCTTTTTGCACAAAATTCACTTATATTATTGTTATATGTACACCATACAAACCAAGCATGAAAAAAAAGTTTTTTTTTCAATATTTTTGTTAATTTAATCCAAATGTTAAAGAGAGCAAGAACGAAGATTGGTGCACCAATCAACGTGTTTATGAAATTAATCCAAATGATTAGAATGTAAACAAACAAAATATAACAACATATAAAACGATTTAACATTTAATATGAAACAACACTAATTAGTTTAATTTCATTGATTCAATTCATTTTATGCAAATGATTTCATCATCATTATACTAATGATGTAATCATTAGTAAGAGTGATGTTTTCAAAAGTAAACAAAATGGAAATATAAGAAAATATTTGAAAGAATGAAATTCATTTAATGATGTTTACAAAAAGTTTTCATTTTTATTTGTGTTATGATAATGAAGTAATCATGTTTAGATAAGTAAATTCAAAGTACACTAAACATTTAAGAAACACAAACAACAACAAAAAGAAACAATAGTAAGCAAATAAAGTGTTTTTTATAATCTGATCCTTGTTTCGTTTAAAATTCGTGCATTTAATAACAAAATACGACAACAAGTATACATAGTATAGAAAATTACAGAACAACCCAACTAGCTTAAATAAGATAACATTTAATTGTGTAGTTGAGTGTTCACGAGGTGTTTATTTTTATTTCGTCGTTAGAATTGATTTTTAAAAATGATTATTTGTCAAACAATTTCCTTCTCAGATTAAACCGTAATTCATGCAATAGTGATTGTTGATTGCAATCAAACATAAATGTACACACAATATTGCATTTCTTTTTGTCATCTCATACATGAAAATACAGACATACAGTCATTAAGGTAGTAGTCAACGAACTTCTCCTATTACTGTGTGTTTTCAAGCAAAATAATTCACAGTAAACACTGACATTATTATCATTAATATTAACTTAGAAGGATTTATTACGTATAAGTTGTTCCATGATTTGATCACCTAGTTGGTATTTTATTTATTTATTTATAAAAAATTTATTTATGAATTTATTTATTTTTAGCATATTTCCTTTACAAATGTCAAAACTAGATGTCATGAGAATTGTAACTATGTAGAGAGTTTCTAAATCTATGAAACAGAGGGTTGTCTTTACGTTACTGAGAATCAAGGTATTTATAGACTGATTAAAAAAATTAAATATGCCCAAATATGTGGTATTTGTTATTGTTGTCAGCTATCACCTGAAGTATATAAAAATAAACTAGTTTTGTATTAATGAAATGTGTCAGAATCTGGAAAACTATTTAAATAATTTTATGTTTAAAATACGAGAAATCATGTCGTCTGTGGTGTTTCTTCTCTATTCAATGGGAATATTATACGAGAAGAGATTTATATGTACCTTGATTTTACAAAAAACAATGAGATCATTTACTTCAAGAAGAATGCTTGCAATTTTTTCAAGTTAAAAAAACATATAATAATATAGACTTACGGAATGAAGTTTTATTTCAAGGAAAAACCACATGCTTATTAGATAAAAGGTGTTTATTTCAATTTGCATATAACCGTATATTAAAATATGCGAATAATGATAATTAAATTAATAATGGAAATGAAAATTAGTTATATCTACCAATGTAAAACAAATTACGTTCACCGTTCTTTTGATATCTGAAGCAAGATCATGAATGGTTTTGCTGTCACCCACCGAACACTTCGCTTTTCTTTAGTGAAGTAGTTGTATTTCTAACACTTGCTATCAAAATTATTTTAAGATATCAGGCACAATATAAATCCTTGTCTTCCTTTAGATCATAAGTCCCAAAATTTCATACTTTTTTCTATATAAAGGTTGGTTTTCACTACTATTGATACTGTTAGGATTTCCAATTCTCCAAGATTTCTCCAAATTGTGTTAATAATTATGTGACTGCTTGAACTAACCCATATATATTTGTCAATTGGTTAGATGCATAAGATTAACTCACTTAATGACATATTATATCATATAGCTTATTTACTATAAGAAAACGTACCTGTGTTTGTAATCTTGATAAGCCTCGAATCCATAAAATTTGACCAGTATTACGTAGATTTGCACTAACTATATCTTCTCTATCTTCATCATCTTCCTCTTCATCTTCCTCTTCCTCTTCCTCTTCTTCTTCACCTTCAGGTTGTGTATAAATTGCACCAAAACCACGAGCGACCGCATTTGCCGCTTTACTAACAAAACCTGTACTAGCTCGATGCACCACACCACCATCTGCAAGTTGTGGATGTACAAAATCTTGAGTAACTAGACCGTCTGTTTCCATTCCCAATGCATCTTGTGTTGCAATTAATGTTAAACGCCTGGACTTGGCTATTCTACGTCTTCTCTTTGGTATTATCCACACTGGTATTGAAATAATAACCTTGGGTTGAAAATAATGAATGATGAAAAAATGAAAACGGAATGAATTGTTTTTCACATCTTTTCACACCAGAAAGGAATTTTTGTGGATATTATAATAATTTAAAAGTTGAATTCATGGGTCAACTAAAGCTAGACCACAATGGAATGATAGGTCCTTGGTTCGAGCCCTGTGGGCGAGACCGCAAACTAGCACTGCTGAGGAGTTCCATACTGGAACAAAACGGTCGTCCAGTGCTTCCAGGTTTTCCGTGGTAGTCTAGCTTCATTTGACTCATGATCTCAACTATTGAAATAATAATAATGATAAAAATAATATTTATGAAAAATTTTAACGAACCTGACCCCAGAGCAGAGTGCCTATTCCAAAAAATAAACACCATAGCCAATGTTCTAAAGCTAATGGTCGTGTACTAAATGCATAGCCACCAAATTGAATAATTATAACCTATAAAGATAAAAAAAAAGTATGCAAAAATGAAAAACTTAATGGATATTATTTCAATCAAGTTCATGATCAGAGAAAAATTAAATAAATTTCTTTTATTTTCAATACATCAAATAAAAAAACAGAATGAGTTAATGTAAATAGTACATTAAGATTGTTTTATATTATTCCAGTCAGTCAGTTACAACGTAGGACCAGGCACATACACGCATCGATCCAAGTTGCCACACCTCATTAGCATAGCAAGATGAACACTTGATTCATAGAAGCAGTTAGCTCAATGGTGTAAAATAAAGATTTTATGTAAGTATATAATGCAGAAAGAAAGTTCGTAGAAGGGAAGATATGAAATAATTTTAATCTCTTAATTTAAAGGAAGACAGAGAGTGTATACACCTACGCCATTGTGATCGATTCTGAGCCATGTCACCCAGAGTCTCCAGCCATTGGTTACGATAGTCAGAAAATAATCAACCACATTTTCTGGCCTAAACATATCTGTCTTTTTCCTCATATCGACAGAAACTAGGTTAAGAATCAATTTTGAATTGGCTTTCGACATTACTCATTTTTTGTCTTTTCTGAAATCACATATAATACATTCTTTATAAGCAATAATATTGTGTGTATAAAGTAGTAGCAGTTCTGAATATTCATGGTGTATTGAATGTTTTCTGAACCCAAAGTAACTTAACACGTGATTAGGATTTCTTAGATTATTAGTATGAATATACTTAAATACTTATCAGTGGGATGTATATTTTCTGGTGAAATATAATCCAAAGTATTGAGAATTATGTGAAAGAAAATTATCTGTTATGAACTATATGTTCCCAAGATTACTTAGTTCAAGAACACATACTAAGATTATAGAGTAGAAAAGAGGCAATAAGTATCGTTTAATGAACATATTTATTAGGATAATATTATTTTTAATGGTTGAGATTATGAGTCAGTTGAAGCTAGACCACCATAGAAAACCTGGAAGCACTGGACGGCCTTTTCGTCCTATTATCAGACACCTCAGCAGTGCGCATCCATGACCTCGCCCCCTGTGAGATTCGGACTCAGAACCTACCAGTCTCGCGCGCGAGCGCTTAAACACTAGACCACTGAACCGGCATCCAACGGTGTTAATGTCTAACTTCAACCAATCCACGAAATTGAGCGACACATCTAGTGTTTAAGCGCTCGCGCGCGAGACTGATAGGTCCTGGGTTCTAATCACGCAGGGGGTGAGGTCGTGGATGCGCACTGCTGAGAAGTCTGACAATAGGACGAAAGAGCCATCCAGTGCTTCCAGGTTTTCCACGGTGGTCTAGCTTCAACTGACTCATGATCTCAACCATTGAAATTACTATAATATCCACAAAATACCCTTCTTTAAATATTATTTTTAATCAAATTCTGAAACTCGTTAATAGTCTCTTTTATTTTTATCTCAACTTGAACACACCTTTTAGCAAATAAGGAACTTTATTTTTGTTTATAAACCTTACCAAAAGGAAACTTTTGCACATAAAATTGTTTATCACATTATGCATTTCAAAGAATAAACATCTAACTACATTACAATGTTATACTACGTTCCAGTGATTAATTTTCTATCTGGATAGACTAGTGGTTTATCTTCTTATTATATCCTGAGGATAAAACTATTTACTTGTCTCCATATAACTGAACAAGGACTGATATGACTAAATATAAAAAAGAGTACAAAACTGTAGATGAAGATCTACTTATATGTTAACTATAAATCCGTAACAAATTTATCAGTGATTAAGAATTCGTATCACAATGAGTTCTATACGATTTACTTATCTGGTCAATCAGTAAATGGGAGTATATAGAATAAGTCAGTAGCTGTTATAAATCAAACAATTACGTAATACCTGTAGACAGTTTACAGTGTCGACAGATTTACTGACGTTAACGAACAATCTAATAAATTACTTATTTGTAAATCTCTTTACTAATGTTATCAAGTATGACTGAAATGAGATTAGTGCAAGTAACTATTTGTAACGTTCATAAACAAAATAAAACATCACTTTAATATTTCACTCAGCAAATAATTGGTCTACTTCATAGATACTTAGAATGTTTGTAAATCAACATATTGAAAAACCTGGTAATCCATCCAATTTACATGTTTGACGTACAATTTTACATTAAACATTTCATCATCCATTCATTATCAGTATACTATGTCATGAAGTTAGTAATAAACATTTTTAAATTTTCCACCATGAATTAAACAGGTATATTTGAACCAACAGACTAATTGCAGATATTTTGAATTCCCTTTTAGGGAACTGTTTGATGCAATATAGCTTTCATTAACTTTATAGTAGTAGAAATGTCAATAGCAGATTTGTTTCACAATGATTAATGACTTCAGCTATTATGCAGTATTGAATTACTAATTTTTTTGTTTAAAAGTATTATTAAATGAGTGTAGACTAACTCAACGATTCTTTAGAAGAAAATAGCTAACTTATGGTTAATTTCCAGGATAAATGTTTTGTAATTACTAACGTTTTGGCATACACATCTCATAGATATCACCGGTATTCTTACGTATTTACTATATATCTTATCGAATTTCCGTGTGGTGTGGATTACTTATATCCACACAAGTAGTATATAATGGTGGCCAGGCATTAAATGTATCTCAGTAGAAGGTCGATGAGGAAAGAACGGGAACGGAACGCAATCGGTACGAAAATGCATGAGCAATGAAATTTGAGACAATGGGTTGATGTTTGTAACAGAAAAAGTGAAGTTTGAGACAATGGATTGATATTTTGCAAATTAACGATTTACTGTATATAGTTCTCAGATTTTAGTGAGATGCTCTGTTATTTTGTGTTCAAATACATTAGATTGTCCCAACTCGAGTTCTTGTTCACTACACCCTTGCTGAGCTGATATAAATAAGCTAACTGACATAATGGATAATCACATCAAGTGTTATATTTTCCGTAACTGACTGATATAATATGTTCTTATTTCATTCATTAAAACGCTTAATAGCAGTTTGTTTAATTAGGTTTTAATATTTCTGACTCTAATATACGTCTGAGAAAAAAAGTTGGTACAAATAATCATCAACAATATAAAAACAAAAAGCTATCTATTCTTTTTCATCTAGAGGTAAAGGGATCGTATACACTTAAAGCTGCTTAAAGATGTTAAATAAAAAACTACCCCAAAGAAACAAACTGATATCTAGCTTGCATGCTTTATTGTAGTTCATCACTGACAAAAGATTATGTATATTGAACAATGAAGGACTATACTTTTTTAGATGAGCATTAAAATGGTGTATGTGAAATTCAGTTTTAAAAATGATTATCCTAACAATTTAAGAGTAGAACTGTGTCCTAAAAAGCAACTAAGTAAGAAAACCAGTCTTTCTGACATTTATTTTCAACTTACTTGTAGTACAAATGTCGTAATCCAAATTATAACAAATAATAAATTGTTAGTTAATCCAGAGAATATATTTCGTTGTCCATGTATTTTTCTAGCATTAATTTCATTAAATAATGTCATCATAACAAATGAATTGAATATCACAGTGAAATGTTCTGTTGGACGATTTATACCTTTAGCACTTAAACCACGTCCATTTTCAACATCTAACAGTAATTCACCTGAGAGGAAAAGTACATAGGTGAAAACATTGTAACAATAAAAAGCACACATAGAACAGAAATATTAAGGGTTTCAAGAAATAAAAGATCGGTCATGAAATAAAGAATAAAAGTGAATGTAACACTAAAATTAGTTTTTAATTGATGCGAAAAATTAACGTTGGTTGTTTATAAGATCACAAATTAAGACTTTCACATCTCACATTGTCACAATCAGTGACCAAATTACACAACTAAACTAAATTTATTATTATTGACCATTTATGCCTTATCTTGTATTATTGTCACATCAAATAAAATATAGTTAATGGAGTACAGAGCAAATTTACATAAGCAGCTAGAATCAAATCTTTGTCAAGTAAATGTGTTGCATATCTATATAAGGGGTTGTCGAGATTGTAGTAATTTAACGGTTGAATCCATGAGTCGATGTAAGCTAGATTACTATTGGAAACCTGGAAACAGTGGACGGACATTTCGTCTTAGTACGGGACTTCTAGGCAGTGTTCATCTACGAAACGGCACGCCGGACTCAAACCGAAGACCTTCGACTTCGCGCATGAACGCCTAATTTCTAGGTCATTGAGTCGCGATCCAACGGTGTTAATGTCTAACTTCAACCAATCCATGCAATTGAGCGACCATCCATCAGTGTCTTCATTAAGTAACTACCTCAGTTATAACAATATTTCCTGGAGTTCTGGCAAGAAGCCGTGACCAGTGGAGTTCAACCGTGTCTGTTGTGAGGCAGTTACTCACTGAAAACAATGATGGACGGTCGCGCAATATCGTACTGTATATCTATTTGTTGATTGATTATCATGAGACTAAATGATTTACTAAACACAAACATTTATGACAAGGAGTAGATTCGAAGAAACTTTATATGTATATATGATGTGGCATGACCATGAGTTACGATACACTTTGTTTAGAGTCGTGAAATACTGGATACACCATTTTATTTTCCTTATTCACAAACACATGTACTGCAAAAGGAAAACTCTATTTATGCGACTCGTTAAATAATTGAAAGACAATCACTTGGAACGAAAACTGGAATTCGGAAAGTACGTCGGCAATTTTTTACTAAAATGTGATAAAGACTAGCTTATTCAGAAAGTAATTTAACAAAAGGAAATAGAATATATTTGACAAATGTTAATATCTGCCTTACAAATAAAATTTACGTTGTTAATTTTAAAGTACTTCAACAACAAGCACCTAAACGCTTAATTTCAATGGCTTATTATTCCGATAACTTGTTGCTATAATCTGTTTTATAAAATGAAACCAACATTTTTCGAAAAGAAAATGAAATTTTATGGCTTTACTTAACCTCGATGTTTATCTACTTAAAATTTATTGAGTAATATAAGTTGCAACAGACAAAAATGTACTCGAATTCATAGATCAGAAAAATGTATTATTTTGATGTATCGTTATTGTAACCAGATTTAAAATAAATATAATTCTAAAGAATAAACAACAGTTAATAAGCGATTGCTTGACATACCGAACCATATTAGAAAGAAAATAACACTTAGTTGATAAATAGATTGCCCGAGGATATTTTTAATCATATTACGACTGATAATGGGCTTTGTTCTACCATATGGTGCTCGTTCAAGTAACTCTTCCGTTGGTATTTCGGTTGCCAAGGCTAATGACGCCAAAGTGTCCATGATTAAGTTGACCCATAACATTTGAACGGCCTTAAGTGGGCTATCCTGTTTAATGGACAATGAAAATGTAATTATAAGAAATAATTATTTATTTAAACCATATAACAAACTAGTTTGATTAGACTCTTAATATAGCTTCCAGATAAGTATAATAACTTCATTTACTTTGTACAAATATTCCTTTCAATCTTCTTTGAATGTATGCATATTATCATAAACAGCAGAAGTATGTATTTTTTTTAAAAAATGCGTATCTAAAGACAGTTTCTAATCGCTTTACATTCATTGAAGAAGTTTTCCTTATTTTTCTCAACTACATTATAGGCACAAATAGTAAGAGTATAATATACTGATATTCTTGGATAAGCTATCTACCGATCAGGCAATGCTAAACAAAACAACTAACAACCAAAAGCAAAAAATAACTGAACCATTAACCGTCATATTGTAAACTATTCATTAAAGGCTATAGCTTTGAGTTGGGTTCACAAATTAGAGTTGGAATTTTCATCCCAAATTGACATTTGTTATAATGAAATGCTCAGCAACCTTTCTGTTTACAGACTTTAGAAACTTATAGGTGGAATTTCGATGAAGAATTAACTTCACACCACTTAGACACACAATCTGTTCTATTGCTAGGTACGTTTTGACATTTAGTTTAAGCACCATCTCAAATCCACATTTTGGATATATCATAGACATTTTATTGATCCCGAGTATTCTAAGAGTAAACTATTATCGCTTTTCATCTGACTATTAATAATATACAAGTTATGTGTCACTGTACTTCAGATTTCGCGCAGCATACTTGAGGACTTATCTTAATTCTGATTGGTATACTCAAGTCCGCCAGTATTTTTTAATTTCATCAGGCAAACAGAAAGTTGAATATTCACCATAAATTCTTTCCAATGATCTTACCACTTTTCCTATCGATTTACGATTTAATAGAATTGAAGTTCTAATTATACCAGTACTGATTTCTTAAAAATGTATTCTATAATTGTATAGTTACCAACCACTCTTCTGCTTCGTTAATAGACGAAGACTGTGTTGATATATCTAACGATATAAAGTGAGTCAAATGTCCAACCTCTGAAGTACCATTGACATGAAATTTTTAAAATGTAGTATCTTCTGCGCAACAATTAAGTTTTTCTAATTATTCCAAAGTTAGCACTGTTATTCAGTGATGACATTTCTAACTGTTTATCTACTTTTATCATATGCAAGTAACATGAAAATAATCAAAATGTATGGAATTTCAAAATCTTATTTTTTATGCCCAAAGAACTGGATAAAAAGTTTTATTATACATTTTACTTTTCTCTACTCTGAACTCTGTATTTATGATTTAAAATCATGAAGATAATGTAATAAACTCTATGCTTCATAAGATTTCATCTTGTGATATCACTTGTACTTCAACATCACACTAAAAATAAGTGACTAGCTCACATTAACAAATAACAAATAGTAACTTACATTTACATATATTTAAGTCAGTCAAATATTGTTCAATATACTACAGAGGATAATATCAACTATCCAAATATTTAGTTAAAACAATATCATTAAGATGGGAGTTTGGGAGGATTGTAGTGGTTTCAATAGTTGAATTCATGAGACAGGTTTATACCTCAGACAAGGGTTTTAACTCGTGGAGTCTAATCTGTGTCAGGTAGAGACAGGTATTTACTCCAGGCAATAGATGAACAGTTGAGCAAGATCATGGAACGGTTGAAGTCAGACATTGACATCGTTGGGTAACAACTCAGTGGTTTAGAGATTAAGCGTTCGTGTGCGAAACTGAAGATTTTTGGTTTGAGTCCCGCGTGCGAAATCGTGGATGCGAACCTCTGAGAAGTTCCATACTTGGACAAGATGGCCGTCCAATACTTCCACGTTTTCAATAGTGATATTGCTCACATCAACTCATGAATTAAACTATCAAACTCAAAGCAACATTGGTAACGTTGAAAGTTAATTTTTTCTTAGTAAATGGTTATACGTTATTTCGACAATTCAGGACATTATACAAAAAAAACTAAAAATAAGATTCTGCATATTATAATATCAGGTTATATCTCTGAAATATACTTCACTTAAATAATATCTTGTATTTATACATTTTATCATGTAATTTGTTTAAATTTAAATAAATTCTTTAAATGAAACTAAACAAACCAAACTATCATTTCAACTGTATTTATTCCGTATAAATATGTATCTTAAATGTTATATTCCTTTATTATACATAATAGACGTTGATTTTAAATATTCAACTAATTTGTTAAGATAGTTTTTTTTTCCAAAGTATCTTTAAAATATGAGTTCAAAGTGTTCTTTTCATTTTTTTTCTTTCCAAAATTACATCTTAAAATGAATATCGAATAATTTCCTAATTTAATTTACTATGTATTCGTATTTGATTCTATTTCCTTTATTTTTACACCTGTAACCTTATTAATTAATTACTTTAAATAAGGTCAAAAGAATTAAATTTCATCTTAGATTATTATTATGGATGTAACCTTTTTATACAATAATTTAAAGACAGAGTTAGAACTATGCTACGAATAATTTAAATCACCAATTTTCTTTTTTTACTTTGGAGATTATTGAAAGGAAATTTAGATAGATTATTTATAATCTTTGTTAATGATCAAATATAAACATCTCAATGAATGTTTATTTCCAAAAAAATACCAATTTAATAGTGAATAAAAACAATATTTCACCGGTACAACATAGATTGTATCTAAATAAGAAATTATTTTTACTTTAACTTACAGTTATTAGACATGCACCAACAAATGCAACTATAATAGCAACCATGTTAACAGTTAGTTGAAATTGAAGAAACTTTGAAATAGAATCATAGACATTTCTTCCCCACATGACAGCTTTAACGATACTTGTAAAATTA
Source organism: Schistosoma spindalis (assembly GCA_946903255.1). NCBI lineage: Eukaryota > Metazoa > Platyhelminthes > Trematoda > Strigeidida > Schistosomatidae > Schistosoma > Schistosoma spindalis. Next base: position 15,943,172 of record OX336417.1, on the reverse strand, counting down.
TCATCTGTTAATATAATATCTGAAGCTTCTTTTGCAACATCTGTGCCTGCTATACCCATAGCGAAACCAACATCAGCCTTCTTCAATGCAGGTCCATCATTTGTACCATCTCCCGTTACAGCAACAACTTCACGACGAGTTGAAATATGACTATCTATAATTCCACTTACTAATGTATATTTATCCTGTGGTGAAGAACGTGCAAGAACCCTTAACTGTGGCCATACTTGATCCATTAAATCTTGTCTAACACGATTTGTACGTGGATCACGTACACGAGCATTGAATTCTTTTCCTTCCAACACAATATAGTTATCACCTGGCTTAAGAATGCCACACTTAGCTGCTATTGATCTCGCTGTGTTAACATTATCACCGGTTACCATACGTACAGTGATCCCGGCGCGTTGACACTTTCTTATAGCTGCAGGAACCTCTGGTCGTACAGGATCTTCAATTCCAACTATTCCGATACATGTTAAATCAGAGACTATAGTATCTTCATCATCAAAATCAGGTGTCTGTCCACGATTTAGAGGAACCTCATTTGAAAATAACCCAACAGCTTTTATAAAAATAAAGAATAAAACAATCCTTGTCAGTACTTTGGACATTAATTCTAATTAATTAAAAATTCAAACATTTGAAAATTTTTAGAAAAAGTATTCAACTTAATTTTTTCTATTAATTCATTTGATATAATCAGTCAGTCAGTCAGCTGCAACGTATGACCAGGCACGTATATGCATCGGTCCAAGTTGCCATACCGCGTTAGCACCACAAGATGAACACCGGATTCATAGAAATAGTTAATTCAGTGGTGGTTATATGTAGAAGATTGTGTATAAGGAGATAGTACAGGAAGAAAGAATAAGTTCTTAGAAAGAAAGGTTTGAAGTGATATAATCAAATATTATATGAATAGTAATCTTCTGTTACTTTCATCAAGACTCGTTATTTGTTGATCATTCAAAAAATTTGATTGATATAGAGACATTAGCTACTGAACCACTGAAGATTTCATCCAATTCATTATATTCAAAAGAAAAAAAAATTCAATATTTACAGGAAACAATTAATCCATGAAATTTTGTTTTATATTGCTACACTACACATAAGATGATAAGTTTAGATATTTTCAATTATGAATTTAGAACAAAAATTAAAGGATGTTTATTCTATGATATCAAGCTGCCAATATTAGTTAGTCAGTTCTATTTCATACTTGTTTAATTCAATAAAACACAATATGCCCATATTTTCTTAGTCATCGAACGAAACAAACTCTGCAAGATTGTTATTATAAGACTACATATGTATCTGTTATATCCTAGCGAAAATTAAATTATGGGTAACGTCTGAGAACTATCAGTGGAATAATATTGCACATATATCCTTATTATTTAACTGTTAAGAAACTAAACTATATATATTTGCATTTCACTTATTATAAGCTTTTATTTGATCTATTGCTTATTGTTATATGACTTACTATTCTCAACTTATTCTCAATCTATTAGTCACAGTTTTTCAAAATCACAGCCACGTTTGGCTTGATCTTGTATTGTTGTGAGATGTGGTCTGAATTTACTTGCATATAAACCAAGTATGTTTGAAAATATATGATTCAATATAACGGAGGCTAATATTTGCGTCCTGGACTGAATCGGCTGGGTTAAACGAAAAGCTGCTATCTCAAGGACCAATAAGAACTCTAGGCTGCTCGTACTGGTTTATGCGTCTTTGATCTGATCAATAAGTCGGTGACTCGTGTCGCTTGATATATTAACACAGCACAAGGATCATAAGGTATTACAGTATCATTTGCGTGTAGTTCATATTCACACATTGTTAAAGCTAATGAAACACGATTTACATGACACTAAGCACACAACACTCATAGCAGTTTATAAAAATCTATATCTTTTTCAATCGTCCAAATTGACAAATGATAAAAGAATGTCTGTTAATGTATCTAGCTAAAATGATGTACGAATTGTATTTAATAAACGTATCAATTTTTTTAGGGGGTGAGTATATTCCGTTCATTTTTATTCTCAATCTTTTTCTTTCAGTTTCAAACAATCTATTAACAAAATTATTAAAATTTAATGATGATTGTCTGTAGATCGAGACTTCATTGTCTCATCAAATTAAGCCGAACTCTAATTATATCCTAAACCTATTTGAAAGTATATTTCACAGTTCTATTTTGCTCGATTGTAATTATGTTTGTTGTCTCTGTTTTAATCTCATCTGTTTGAAATAAAGAAATCAAACATGTTTTACAAAATTTTCTATGACTTAAGAAATGAGCTATTTAAAATGTTAAGTTAATATTTTTTGTCACTCATGAAGTCGGCATTCAAAACAAGTAACTATATTATTTGAATGAAATAAACTGAATAGAAGTTGTTTTTTTAAGCAGTCAACCATTATCACGGAGTTCGTTGTAAATTATTCTATTACCTATAAATTGTTATAAATTGTCAAATTCATTCTATTTAAGTTCGGTGATAATTTGATATTTAAAAATCATTTAGACGAGAGACTGGTGTAAATCTTTTACATCATGGTTACGAGGTTCAGTGATGTACAGAGTGAGATAGTTACTACAATTGGCAGTGAATCTCAGTCAAACAATATAATAAATGTAATACATTCTGAAATATCGATCCTTCAGTACGACTTCAAGCCAGAGTGCTCAAAATGAAGCTCACGGTTTGATTCCTTGCGAGATTGAGAGTCTGCAAGACTAAAAAGTTCTACACTAAGATGTAACAACTGTTCATACTTTTTTTAACGAAATTTGTTCCGTAACGTGAAAAGTTTTAAAATAAACGCAAGTTTCAGAAATATATCCAAACTTTTGAAAAGAGTAATTGGAACAAATTGTTTAATTCTTGCTCCATTAACATCAGTTTCTTCATCTGAGAAACTTTCAAACAACAGGTTGGACTGAAAGATTTCTTACATCCATAACATTTCTAAGGTGACTATCAATGAATCAAAAAGCATAAATATAGTCCACAATCTTATTACAAAAAAACTGACAGTGGTACCAAGGTTATCTGCAAAGAGAAATTATTCTATAAAAGATAACAACGAAGCATGGCGTACGGTGCTAGGTAGAAAAATAATATCTAAGGTGGGTGGAAAATATGTCTTGTATGTTTAACCAATATCTACCCTGAAGTTCAATACCATGTGGTATGAAGTGTAATTTAACAAAGAATAAGAGCTACCAAAATAGCACACACCATCATTTCCTGACCGAATTGCCGACAATTAAGTTTCCACTTCAGTTTGACTTTGTTTTCACAGTCCTGATAAGTCCAGGTAACTGTCCTGATATGAGTTGTGACAATTCCTACGTCGCTTATAACTCAATAATTGCTCAAATCACCGTGAATGCATGCGAAAACCCAGTGATAAATATGAAAGCTTCTGTAAAATCATTTTGCCCATATGTATTCATTCTTGACAATAATTTTGACATTAATAAACTATACTTATTCCATTCTGTTGTATACCTATGTTTACGTATTTGTTGATAAGCTTTATAAATTAATAGTTTAATTCATGAGTCAAATAAAGCTAGACCACTATGGAAAACCTGGAAGCACTTTAAAAATGATAGCAAATGCAAACCAACCTAGATATGATTTAGTATTTTTGTCCCTATCACTCTATTATCTATAAAATTTACAAATTTACAATGAATACCTATTCCGAATATGTCCAATTCAATATTATGAAGAACTGTCTTGGTACCAGAGTAAACAAAAGACGGACAACGTTTTACATACAAAGCATAAATAATATACATGTTTAATTTTTAAATAGCTTTAGACACCCTTATCAATAATTCTAGTTACATATAAACATTATCTCAAATGGAATAAAATCATTTAAAAATCAAACTCTTAAATAAAAGACTAATAAAATATAACTTACTAGGATCTATATAACTTTTGTATGCAATACCTATGGTACGTAATCCATCACTAGCCATTTGTTCAATTACATCTCGAACTAAATTATCTTGATGAGCTTTAGTAAATGGCTTAGGTTCACCATTGGCATCCAGAATGAAACTACATCTAAAATTTCAATGGGAGAATAAGCATTCAAATCAACTTTAGGATTACTATTATTTTAAATAGGCAAAGTAATTATGGCATACATACACCAAATGCTCCAGTTTGTTGTGGTTTTAAAATGCAATTAACTACTATTAAATTATCTTCCTAATGACACTCGGTTCAAATTGACCACAACAGAGGGTACTATCTAAAACCTGTGACAGTTGAACTATCGATTCGCTCTCATAAACAAGCGAAATAAAAATCTTCAGTTCTTTTAGCGGGTGCTTAATCAGTTTACTATAAAAAATTCTAATAATTACCGTTCGATATTGAAGTTATAAGTCGGTATAATCAGAGATTAGTAAGACGTTTCATGGATTATAATCACAAAAATAAAACCATCTAGAAAGTCACATTCTTTTAGATATTAAAAACTGAGAAATAATCAAATAGTAATTATCCAGCTAAAAAATAAGCCTGATTTCAGAACTTACTTTTTTAAAACCATTTCGGAAGCACCTTTAGTGAAAACAGTATAACCTGGCCTATCAGGTTCTAAGTTTTTAATCACTGTACTCATTGACTTTCGCAAAGAATTAAATGTGAATACTTTCACTAAACTTTCTTGCGGCCACCGTTCTCGTATATCTTCATAATTTACGCCTAAATGGCGTACAAATCCAAGCAAAGCACATTCAGTTTTATTTCCTAGTTGTTGTGGTAATTCACCTGGTTTGTCTGGAATCTAAGACAATAATACGAGTATTTCCAAAAAAACAGAAAATATATTAGGCAAATTGCATTTTGTTCAGAAGAAAACTTTTTTTCAAGTAAAAATGAATTCTACTTAATGAAACAGAATTATTAATGAATTTACTGTGTACTAATTCAGACTAATTCTCGTTTACTACTACAACATAGTTTCATTAATGATATTTGGTTGACTTAGACAACCAATCGCACATAAAAGGATTTTATTTTTGTGCATTTACGATAAATTAGTTGATCATTATCTTAGGATGTTTCTTCATTAACTGCATGATGAAGACTTTCGAGAACATATATTCATAAGTCGCTTTTTGATACTCTCTTGTATCTGGACTAATCCTTAACCAATTTCATACATAAATCCATAATAGCATAGGCATAATTTTTTATATAATGTAATGAATGTGAACACTAGCGGGAACAACCAATTGTATTTCAACACAAAACTACAGGATCGCTTAGTAATATGTGAGAACCATACAATAAATACTTCATTTGCGAAGTGTCTGTTAATTGTCTTAGACTAAATGTTCCTTCGTTTGTACACCGAACATCCTCAGTTCTCGTTCTTTTCTCTTCGATTTTCTTAACCTCCGGGCATTTCACTTTCGACTGGTGATACATACTACTTACATCTGTCGATATAAGTAGCACACACCACAATATTATTTTAATAGTTGAATTCATAAATCGATCTAGGCTAGATCACCATTGAAAACCAGAAAGCACTGGACATTGATTTCGTCCTAGTATGACTACACAGCAGTGCGCATTCACTGTCTCGTACACAGTTTAGCTTAGATCGAATCACGAATTTAACAGTTAAAATTACTACAATCTCCACAAACTCTGATTTTGATATACTATCTGTCAGTTGCTGATCGAAGTGATTGCAAAAATTAACAGATATATTTTAAATTCAAAGCAACTCAATGCTGAATTGCTTTACTCCAAAACTTTTTTTCTCATAGAAATTCTGATATTTTTTGGAAAAATAATTTGTCGTCTAATATCATCATAAAAAGCAATAATCAAATTAATAAACTGAAAAATCACTTACAGTCACACGTGATGTATAACTACTGTTAATTGCAACACCATGCACAAATCTGTGTCCAATTCTATGATTTAAATCTTTCAATTTTGGTAATTGATCAGTGTTTTGGGTTAGTTTCTCACCAAAATAACATTGAACAACCGTCATACGATTTGTTGTTAAAGTGCCTGTTTTGTCAGAACAGATAGCTGTTGCATTGCCCATCGTTTCACATGCATCCAAATGTCGTACAAGATTATTGTCCTATTAAAATTTTTTTTCGAAATACAATTCATAAGTACATACGACTATTAAAATACAATAAACCATATTATTTTAAGCAAAATGTCATAAATGTAAGGAAAATTGGTGTCATCATTAAACTTTATGGAATATGAACATGCTCAAAGATAAAACTAACCGTACGAATCAGTTAGTTCAAAAAGAAAAACACTAACATTAAGTAGCACCTTAATATGTCATCCAACATTAAAAAAATGAAAAGGTTAACACTTAAATTGATTCTGGAAGTCATGATGAAGATTTATCTCAGAAGTGTGTTAAATAACATTTTGTGTTAAACATAAATGTTGTCAACTAAAAATTTCATTACTTCAGTGTGAAAGTGTATTATGACAGATATTTTAGAGAACCACAAAGAAAATCTAAAAAACTTCATGAAATGTACACAAAACATTGACAGGTAAAATTTCAAGAAGAAACATTTTCTTCATATTGAAGTCTCAGTCCCAATGAATAAATTAATATTTCATTTCAGTTTGGATATAACTGTGTCTTGAAGCAGATAACTGAACTAAGTTTCGGTCAATCTACGGGAAGCCTTGAATCTAGGTTTCCGATTGTCTTGCATTCATCTGAACTCGCATAAGAGCTGATGTTTTATCGGAGATTCTAACACACTTCACTCAATTTCAGATTCATAAACACTACTTCTGAAATATTCGAATTCAGGACTAACATACTCGCACCAATCGATCAATAAATACTACTAAATATCATATTGTCTAGTCTTTACTGATAACTGATCAAGTTGAGATATGATGACTGAACAGTAACATCACTGATATAGATCAAATTCAGCCATTTAACACCATGTTCTCAATATTTTCATTGAAATTGAAAATTATGTTAAAATGATTAATGGATGACATCAAATTCACTATTTTAAAAGAAATTATATTTTTCCCTTAAAAGCTTTTCTATGTATAACTAGAATGATAAATGTATTAACAGAATTCAGTATTGTCTATTTGCTGTTCAACTACGTTTATATGTCAACCCTTGTTTTAATTAATGAATAGAGATCACTAGATTTATGTTAGGTATTTTTTTAATATTGTTAATAATGATTTCCGGTTTAGATATTTTTTCTAAACAAAATTTTCATTACTTTTATCTTATATTTTTCATTCTCGGAAAACGCTAAAAGATAAGTATCCATAATCGTATTTCTTTGCCTAAACCTTTACTTTCACATTGAAACGCGAAAGAAACTAAAAACCTAAACAGGATGATGGGCGTCAACCATTCAATGAAAACGAAGTAAGAAACTAATGAATTTTTAAAATTTTAAATCAATGTTTTATAGTCTGTCTAGTACAAAGAATAGATTAACTGAGAAAAAAACACAACAATAGTATTATTCAGTCTTAGGAAAACCAATAACAATTAAATGAAAAACAAAAATGAGCATTATGTTCTCAGTAAAAAATCTTATTCCAATAACAAAATGGCTGTGAGCAGTATATATAGATAACCAACAGGAATTTTATAAAACAAAGGGGAGGATACTTGACGTGTATTAATCTCTGTACAATAAATATGATCACTAATTTTAACAAACATATTGGTCTTGTCTAATGAAATAGACAATTCAAAAGAAAAAGATATGATGAAAACCAATGATAGAAAGCAGTCAGCCGTGTGTCTTATTAGTTTTTTTCTTTCTAACTGATTTAACTGATAAGCGTAAGTTGCTGTTCAATCTGTAGTACTGCAAAATAAGAGTTGAAAGGACAAATTTCTGAACGACATTTTTATTTGAAAAAAACATTAAAACTATAAACTACTTATTCTTGTTTTGAATTCTATGAGTGATCAGAGTTGACAGAGCTGCTGAAAATGATGATTTACTGAAATAATATTGTTCACACTGTTAAGTAATGGACAATTTTTTTCACATGAAGTAGGATTATTTAGTTAGGCGTAGTCAATGGCTGATTCGCTATAACAACTGGTGTTAGCTGAATATAGATTTGATTAAAGCATGTTCCGTGCAGGATTGTGTTGGGGCACGCTGATTCGTAGTTAATCGGCGCTGGCGAATACTTGGAGAAAACTCTAAGAACTTTTTGAGTAAAAACCATAAATTTGTCAAAGTTTCTCTCATTGTTGATATATACTTCCATCCAACCTTAATTATCAGGATCATAATTACGTTCCTGTTCAACCGTGTTTTGATTTAAGGACTTGTCGAATGAAGTATTGTCCAGCAATGTTAAACAACATGAGCAACTGAGCCGTATTAAGAGAGATCATAGCAACTTAACATTTACAGCCTCCTCTGTTGAAAGGATTTTGATTTTAACTATTGTTGATATTAATAACTAAACTAATCAGTTTCTAGAAGTATGAAGTCTTATATTCCTTAACTGATCTCATGATATTATCTACATTTGAAAATTGATGATGGTTGCGAATAGGATCTTATCTTTTTATATAATTTAAAATGCATCATCTTCATGCTAATATGTGTGACGAGCTCTATACTTTAATACCAGCCGGTTGAAATATGTTGAGTTATACTTCTAACTTCAGTCAATTCACGACTGTGTACGGCTATCATCTGATGAATTGAGACATATCTGTCTCATTTTAGATATTTATGAAAATTACAAGTATTTAGTAAACCTATTTTTCAAATGTTAAAATATTGACTATCATTTCATTATTTTTTATTAGATGTTTGAATATTAACTACTGAAAATATCTCCTGGCAAATTATTAAAATAAATAGATAGAATGCTGTTTGAAACAAAAACAATAACGTTTGATATAGTTTTTCATAATAATTGAAAAACATAATTATTAATCCAAGCTAATGATCTGATAAATGTTTCAAAGTATTTAATTGTGAAATTCAGATTATATTGTCAGTTGTTGAAAAGCTAATTTTGCTTGCAGTATACTTGGTCATCAGATAATATCTTCAAATTCAATAAAGTGTTTTTCACTCCACTTTTAAATAAACAACTAATCAAACAAGATATACATTGACTTAGAGATGAGTTTCATTAACATATCATTTGGTCTCTTTTGTTAGTTATGACATATTTTCACACCTTTAAACTAGTTACTTGACTACTAATTTGATGAATAATGAAACAGTCACATAGTTAATTGACTTTTATGGCATTTTAATACGCCAAACAAGCTGTACATATTAGGTTACTAGATTTTTATATTATACTTACGTATATACGTATGTATTTCAATCCTGTATCTGATCTCTTGTCAGCATAATATTTTAAATATTGTCAAATTATGTATGGCATGTCAAATACATATCTAAAAATCATAATCTATTTTTAACTATGCTAAATATTTCTGAAATTAGTATTTTTGTTTTAATGTAAGAAACAATAAGTTGAAAAATAGATTAGGGAAAATAAAGTATTTCAGAGTTAAAACTAAATTAATTGCGTTGACATTTTGTTAGGGTTTGAAAAAGAGAGAGCTATCACGGGTTCACGTAGTTTGAGAACGAGATCGAGGATTCGGTGACCAAGGTCCAGTGAGCTAGCTATTGCTGCGCCTCAGCCCCGCTATCAAGAGGGAGAAGTCCAAGCTTGAAATAAGAAGTGTATTCTGCAGCAACCAGAGAAAAGAGCGAAGTCCCTTTAGTAGAAAATATACTCGTTTATATATTGATTGTACACCCGTTTTGATTAATAATTAAAAGAAAGTCACATACATGAAAAATACTCACAGTTATAACAAATGCTGAGTATAGTTCATAGTCAATGGAATACAAGAATATTGTATATTATACAGAATAAATATCATACGAGAAAAGAAAAGAAATATTACATTGCGTAATCATTACATTGAATCAAAAGAATGTAATGATGAATAAAACTCATATTAAGTAAATCAATCGAATATTGATTTTTCCTCCCATCATATCACCTCCCTTTTTTTTGAAGATCCGGAGTTGATATCCGGATTTAAATTTTCCTAGTTCGTCCTCCCCCACGAAACAGTGTTGGGTCCTCATATACCCAAATTACAATTAGCTTGACTGTATTTAAAACATATTGAGCAGAGAATCCAGTAAAATGGACCGGGTAGTGAGGATAAACGCCATTTAATTTGAGATCATCAGAGTTTGAATCTCCTGAAATCTTGTTATCAATTTTATTGGGAGCCTCATTTGTAGATGATGAATCATTAAGATAATCAACATCTGATCTATGTTCTGGTAAAACAGAATCTCAATAATAAGATTCGTCAGAAACTTGTGTCACATAATGATGAGAACCATTTGGAGCAGCTGCCTTCATTGTACTGCTCGATTTATTTTCTGTTTCATGGGTGGTTACTGCAACACTTCCATGAACATTTAGCAGGGCGTCCTTTTGTGAGCTGGATGCATCACTGTCTTTACATGCTGTTTCGGGGATAATGGAGTTTGGATCCATTACCGCGCATGTTTCTGGAGTGGGGAGCACTGGATCACCGGGCGGATCTTGAGTGACAGCTGTTTCGTTTAAAGTACGGGTTATCAAGGATTCATCGAGGCTGCAATCATTATCCAGTTCAGTGTGCAGTTGAGAAATCAATTGATCCACTTCTGTCGCGTCACTAAAGCATGAGTGATTCAGTAGCTGCGTGCGTAAATTGACTAATAAGGCCAAGTGTCGCTCGAATAGCAGCTGTAATCGATCGGAAGGGAGAGTCATTTTTTCTTTTTACCCCGTCACCAATTGTTAGGGTTTGAAAAAGAGAGAGCTATCACGGGTTCACGTAGTTTGAGAACGAGATCGAGGATTCGGTGACCAAGGTCCAGTGAGCTAGCTATTGCTGCGCCTCAGCCCCGCTATCAAGAGGGAGAAGTCCAAGCTTGAAATAAGAAGTGTATTCTGCAGCAACCAGAGAAAAGAGCGAAGTCCCTTTAGTAGAAAATATACTCGTTTATATATTGATTGTACACCCGTTTTGATTAATAATTAAAAGAAAGTCACATACATGAAAAATACTCACAGTTATAACAAATGCTGAGTATAGTTCATAGTCAATGGAATACAAGAATATTGTATATTATACAGAATAAATATCATACGAGAAAAGAAAAGAAATATTACATTGCGTAATCATTACATTGAATCAAAAGAATGCAATGATGAATAAAACTCATATTAAGTAAATCAATCGAATATTGATTTTTCCTCCCATCATATCACATTTCCAATAATTACTAATCTAATAATAGGAATGTCAAAATTCAGAATAGTTCTAAATTCACTTGATATTGTTTACTTGAGTCCCGGAGTGAACATCAACTCTAGAATGGAGATACATCCAGTTGACGAGTACCAAATAGGACAAAACGCGTATCTTGGATTCTCCTTCTAGCCACCATCCCTCTTTGCTCGGAATAGTTTTGTATACGAAAAATTATTTATATTATTTTGACAGTGAACTAGAAAATTCCTGAATCAAACATGTCTTAAATCATAGGTTTTGATAGTTTTTAATGAACATTAAAAACATTTTGAAAAAATCAGTGGGGTTTTTTTGAGAATGTAAAAAAATCTAGTTTATTTTTAATCTCAGTATCATTTAAAATCTCCAGATATTTATATGAATTGAGTAAATTATGAACTAAACGTTTATCATTAATTACACTCATTGGAAATTGTGTGTTATGGTGTAAACTGATAGTAATCTTTTTTAATAAACTGGAAAATGAACTTTAAAAATAAATTTCGTTATACACTAAGAGTGATTGAAGAATTACTAAGAATCAGAAAGTATTAGGCTGTAACCTTTAGCTCGTTCGTAAGTCAACTGTAGCATGTCTTTTTTATCACATAAAATGTTTAAATGGAATTTAGAAGAACTTCATATCTTCCTATTCCGGTACCATTAGCAATGCTTTAAATTAACTCGGTTCGCCGAACAACTTCATCATAACAATCTGCTAAAATCGATAATGCTAATCAATTCAGTAAACCAGTTCAAAAGTGAAGGTTGCTTTTGATCGCCAAAACAGCATACATTGTCATCTTTAAATTTAAGTATGTAAACCACTAAGTTAGGAAGCCTAATTATGATATTTTAAAAAATGTCCACTTCAATAAAAATAAATATAGCTGGAAAAAAAATAAAACTTTCGATTCATGTCCAGAAATGATAGTTAAAATATTAAAATATCAATATATGAAACATTAGAGTTCATTAAAAAAGTAAAGGCTGAAAGGAGTGAAAAAATCTGTGTTATAAGAAACAAAATATTATTTCCAAAAAAACGTCAACCACCATACCCACCAAGTGAAAATAAAAATAACTAGTAACTAAAAGTCTTTATATATTTAGCAAAAAATAGAATTTCATTTTACTGAAATAAAGAAGCATTGACATATGTTATCTCATGGAGTCGCTACTTTTAATTACCAACATCTGTTTTATGTGCCAACATCCAAGAGCCATGTATTTGAGAAGACTTTCTGTCCCCAAAATGCAGGCATTATAGACTAGTAGATTGTATCTCAATTGATAAAACTCAGCATGTTATTTAATATTGACAAGCTCCGATAATAATTATAAGACTAACACACTTAACTAACGGTCATTTTTTATTGTAGATCATCAAACGTACCATGTAGAGACACATTTGTATTCATTTTTTGTAATGTTTAAGTTTAAATATGATGTAATTACACACCTGATCTGATTATATTTAATTCTGTACTAAATAAACATGGTAATATCATCTGATTGAACAAAACAAATAACAAATATAGTATTTATGACTAGCCATCTCACATATTGTATTATTCCACTGATTTTTTAATATCTCAATGTTTTGGAAATAATCGACAAGTCAACCAAAAATCTATCTGTACAATTTTACATGTGTCCGTATACTCTTATGTTATTAAATTTGTACCTATCAATCAAAATTAAGTCATATAAACAATATAGTAGGTTAAGGAAATAAATTAGCAAATTTGAGGGAAAATGAAAAATAGAAAACGTTTTTTCCTTTCATTTTAATTTTGTCCTTAAATACATTTATTATTTAATCGTGACCTTGATTCTGATTATTAGCACCATCATTATTATCAATATTCTAACCAAATTTCAAATATCGTTTTTTCTGTAAATTATCTAAAGTTCATGAAATGTTTCTTATTCTTCATCATAACGAACTCAGTGAATCCATAAACAAGAGATAATGTATAAATAAACGTTTAAAGAATTTATGCATTTGCAAGTAATGGACAATAAATCAAGGTCAATTTCAACTACCAAACACCTTAACATATTGGATATGATGTAACGTCATCGAGGTAATCAGCTGCATTTAAAGATTAATGAAACAAAACATCGATCACTAACTAGTGATCAATCAACAGTATTAATAAAGTGATATTCTGAACAAGAAGATAATTAACAATTTAGAATGAAATCAGCTTTTCTGTATCAAATTACACCGAACCAAACAGATTGGCATTATCTCTAAACACCTTTCTCGAATCTTACTACGACATATTAATTTTTAAAACTTTGAAATGAAATTTTTCTGATTGAATTTGCTTAACTTAGCAGATTTTCGATAAAAAGAGGTCAGTTGAAAACATAATGGGAAATAATTCTCACTAAGAAATGTAATAGCTGACCTATTTAGGTTGGAGTGTAATAATGATTGGTCTGAAACATTTTGAGCTAATCGATTTATTCATCGCAACAAAAGACTACATGATTCAGGTCAATATCTCTTAAAAACCATTAAACTAAAGAACCCAGCGTTAATGCAATTCCTGTGAAAATAACAGCCAAAATATAAACTATAAATTATCAAAAAGAAATCCCCTATACATTTAATTGGTTTAATCACAATTCTTTTTTAATTGGCCAGATGTTTAAGTAGGAATAATAACGTATTCCAGATAATCTCAACAATCTGTACTTTCCAAGCATAGTATAATCATCAAATAAGTAGTAATGGTGTTAAACAAATTGTTCCAGTCAAGTAAAGTATAAATTAGCACCTACAAGGTTAGATAGGCTCTCAACTGTTTATTATTATTACGATTATTGTTATTATTTGAAAATAAGATATTGGTACAGGGAGGCACCAAATACATATGTGCCACACAAATCTCATATCATTATCTCAGTATAAATTGATTAAAATCTACAGAAATGCAAACCTCTACATTTCATATTACTGAACCGAATTTAATTTATGTACCGTAAGGACTGAAATTCTTAGTTTAAATTCCTGTCAGTCAATAGTTGTGCATTTCTAATGTTATTTCTATAGATATTCTGAGTAAAATCTAGACATTTATATATTCTTCCTTTAAAATTCGATTGCAAAGTTAAAAGAATATTAATCATTTGTTTACTATCTATCTAAAAACATATAGCGATATTATTCATCGACATAAAACAACAGGGTAAATTGCTTACCTTCATCATTTTCTTGACAGAATAGGCTAATGAAATAGTTACAGCTAATGGAAGTCCTTCGGGCACAGCAACCACAAGTACTGTTACACCAATGATAATAAACTGTACAAATTGATGTAAATGTCTGCCTGTATCCCAGTGTTCTTTGTTGAAATAAAATGTATTGACAGAAAATTTTACAATTAATATTATTACTGTTAAACTAGCCACAACGGTACCTTAAAAGGGAAAAAAAGATAAAGGGTAATTAATAATTTTGATTAAATTATCGAAAGAATAAATGAACAGTTAGAATTAAAATGATCAACATTAAAAAAATCGTCTGACATAAATAAATTGGAATTCACGGAATATTTGATCTTCAATTAATCGTTAACATTAAAAAACTTTAAGGGATTTGGTTTTTAATTTACTTCAAGTAAAAACAAATAGAACATATTTTACTGGTGTAGTTTTTTCACTCAAATAAATGGAAGGATAATCAGCTCATCGAACGATTTATCACGTAAAGGTAGTCAAATACATAAGTTTATTTCATTCCACTTTTATCGTGGATTCTTAGATCTCTAACCATAAACCTCTTCAATAGAAAACGATTGTTTCCATTTTTTCCATTACTTTCTATCACCTACTAACAAGTAGTAAAGCTAATTGGTTAGTGATTCCATACACAACACCATTATCAGCTTTACTTCAATCTTTTGTTCATAATATATTCATCCATATTTGAACCATGCGGCATAAACTTTTTGCATTTTAGTAGATTGAAGCTATAGGTAATTACTCATCTATTAATAACCGGAGACAGGTTATGAAGTTGTAAATCTAAATAGATTCTTACCTACCAAGTTTTAAAATGATTACAAATCAGTCTGGTAAACAATATTTCTGATTTAAGATGGCTGGGTGCAATCATGAATAGCGTATTTCATATTTGTTGATGGTTTGAAAGTTTTAGGCTCATTTAAGATAACATATCAAGTGTTCACACATGAGAAAAGTCATGAATGTTTTGCTTCTATCTTTTAAAAAACCACTATTATGAGAATCACACCTGTTTAAGAGAGTTCAAGGGAGAAAATAAACCGATAACTAATGATGAATAACATGGTTTCACTAAGATAATCATAAATCATACTCTATTCAAGCGCTGATTTTTACCAAATGGTAGATTATTTCTTTAATTAATAAAATCATAGAGTAAATAAAAATTGCTAGAATTGTTTAAAAACAGCCAGTTTGTTTCTAATTCAATGAAATTATGATCCCTATCTGCCAGATTAAGCCATTTTTTGTTTAAAAATAGGGTAACCATTCATTTAGATTTATTTATATATACCGATCAGCTTTAGGATTGTATATCAAAATTGGAAGAACTAGTTTATCGATACTTGTAATGTTGGTTAATAATAGAAATTCTGAAAAAAAAGTTTAAATATCATACGAAGTTATGTTATATAACTCCTACTGACGTTGTCAATCAAATTAAAGTTAACTGATACGTGCACAGTATGAACGAAGTTTGTCTAAATTCTGATTTATCTATAAAATGAACTTTTGTTTATTTAACATATTTATTAGACCTATTTATTACTCTTAGATATATATTTGACTACCATTCTCGTAATTACTTCATCATTTATCAAGAAAAGAAGATAAGGATAAACATTTGGAGGAAATTTTAGGTAGGCGATTTATTTAGTTTTGTGACATAACAGTTGTTGTCTGTGTTTACAAAATCACATAATTTTAGTTTACTTCAGTGTAGATAACAAAAATATTGAGCTGGGATAATCTAACAAACTGAAAAAATTAATCAGGATATTTATATTTCTACATGTTTTGTGCATAATAATCTCTTTTGAAGTTTGTTATCATTAAGTAAAGTAAATAAGTGACTGTTAGGAATAATCAGTCGACTAGTAAATAATTTTCGTCTTATTTTATACGTCTATCATTGAGTAGTAATTCTATAGATAAAATAAATATGAATGTCAGTATGAGGATTTGTAGAAATTGTAGCATTTTTACAGTTGAATTCACGAATCAATATAAGCTAGACCACTATTCAAATCTGGAAGTTTGGGATATCTCAGCAGTGTATATACATGATCCTGCACGCGGGACTCAAACCTATGACCCGAGTGCTTAACTTCTAGACCAACTTTGAAAGTACTACAATATTCACAAACCCCCATACTGAAAATAATCATGTGCTCACTAATGACTAGCTTCAAGACGGAACTCTTGGAGATCTGGTGAGAAGCCTTGAC
This sequence comes from Schistosoma spindalis, assembly GCA_946903255.1. Taxonomy (NCBI): domain Eukaryota; kingdom Metazoa; phylum Platyhelminthes; class Trematoda; order Strigeidida; family Schistosomatidae; genus Schistosoma; species Schistosoma spindalis. The sequence goes on along the minus strand of OX336417.1, from coordinate 15,926,286 downwards.
CAGTGGATTCCAGTGCTTCCAGGTTCTCAATAGTGGTCTAGCCTAGATCACCTCATGGATTCAACTCTGAAAATACGAATGTAGTCAGTTTATTTTAATAATTGCAACTCACTAAATACTTATATTAAAAGCTAAAATTGATAAAGTAGTATTCCATCTCCATGAAAATTATAGTTAAAGTAATCTCTTTTTATTCCCATCTTGTCTAGTTGAATAGACTTGATTTTTTTAAATTCATTAGTGAACGTTTGTCCTTTATTTTGTGCTTCCATACTATAAAAATTGGTAATTATTAAGATGGAATGAATTATATCGCTTGTTCTTTGTTTTTGAACGCAATAGAAGATTGTCATTGATAATTTTGAAAATGAATTTCGTTAAGTATAGAGACACGACAATACCTTCTCAAATATATTAAACGCTTTAGTCATGCAGAAAATGATATTTAAGAAACAGTACACTTTGTAATATATCCTGAAGCTATATCTGTCAGTAGTGATCAACAAATGATAGACAAAATATCTATGATCTTTTTAGAATACACTTACTCTGGATTCATTTTCCCATGAAATTACAATAGATTATATTTTAGGATTGTACAAATAAAGTAGAATACCTGTTTGAAAAATAACAAGTTTTATTGATCGTTAATTAAGATACACTGAAAAGTTGTTTAACTTACCTAGTTGTCCAATCAAGCTAGCTAAACGAGTTAACTTTGCTTGAAGCACTGAATACTTTTTCTTTCTTCGTTTACGACCTTTAGGTGCATCACTGCTATCTTCAGTAGCCTCTGCATCTCCACTACCTAAACTGTTACGCTGATTTAAATTATCATGTTGATGATTTTCAATACGACCACCAGTGGCTGCCAATTTATTTTTACCTGTTCCCACAACTAAAATTTAACCAAAAAAGAAGTAGAATATTTAGTCATTAATAATGTTTTCTACTATATATAACTGTAGTATTGAACAAGCCGGGTTTTTATAAATATCTTGTATCTTTGGTGGGGATTTTAATCGACATCTGAATCAGTAAGAACTAAAGAAAATTGAAAAGTTGAATTCTTTTATCTCCGAAGTACTTAGCTTAATACTTATACACAGATTCAAATAACAGTTCATAGAGTTTCATATAATTACTAGACAAAATTGATTGACATTTGATCACAGAGAACTATAATTAATATATAACTACATAGTGTAAAACACACTTTTAGTGTATTCTTCTAGTGAACCGCTGTCATTTGCGTCTGACAAAAGTATACAATATAACATTCAAAGTAAAACGTTCATGAATGCAGTTTGTATCTTTTATGAACATTGATCAACTGATCCCAGAAGTTGATGTTCGCCTAAATTATCTTAAACATTTGTTAACTAGTGTAAAATTTAAAAATAAACATTTGCAATCATTAAAGTATGAGTGTTCACAACAGAGTTAAGCCAATAGTTAGTATGTCTGACTCTATTCTAGCCTTCTAATTCCAACAGTAAAGTAAAAAATATGAGCGAAATGAAGAACAATGTCAAACATATTCCTTTCGCAATATATATATATATATATATATATATATATATATATATATATATATATATATATATATATATATATATATATATATATATAAAGTGAAACCTCTAAACAACGAAAGATTGGGGTTTGTTTAAAAGGTTGAATACTAATCTTGAACTTTAGGTGTCTAAAGTGTAGCGTTTATTCCATTACAATATAAAAGAGAAATAGACGTTTTGTATCTGTTTAAACAAACTATAAATGAGAGTAGATATTTGCTAGAGTTGATTATAGGCACAAAATCCATAATCTTGAAAAATATAATTTGAGATCAGTGATTAAAATGAACGATATGTATACTAAATTCAGTTACATCAGTTTATTCAGAACTTTTTTGAATAGAGTTCTTCTTTTGACTAAATCGTGAAGTAATTATGTGTTTCATACCAACTTACAGCAAATAGATTTATTGTACATAATGAACAGTGATATAAATAATTCAAACGGTAGTGTTTTCTAGCAGATTTCTAAACCTAAAACTAAAATTCATCCTTAATTATGATAATCTAATGATATCTAATAGTTAAACACCCTGGAAGATCATTTAGCAGTCAACAGCCATATTGATACAGGCCAGCAGTTAACTAACAATGATATTCATTGTAAATGCAGAGATAAAGTAAGACAACAAAATTTATGGAGATTGCCAACCATAAACAAGGCAAAGTAAACAAACTGATATACCACTAACGAAATAGCTAGAAAGTAGGTATAAATTGTTGTCCATAATGACAATGAAAACTCTAGATCTAAGTCTCTTAACTCAGGGAATAAAACATCAAGAAAACTATCCATTTGGATTGTGAATCTTCTCCCTCATCTTACCGGTTATAGAAACACTAAACTAGTTATTGTTTAATAAATTTATTTACTTAATTCTTTGTTAAAGCTATCTAGCTACAATATATTGCCCAATTTATTGGAATCCAATAAGTGACCCTAGTGTGAAGTATGAATCAAAGGGATCTTTAAACAATAAAATATTTAATTCATGTACAATTCATGGTGAGAATAAATTGTATGTTAAAAAATCGATAATATTTTACACACAGGTGTTATTGAGTATTTTTTAATGTTCATTCCGTACTACAAATTTTTCTGCACGAAAGATACTAAAATAAAACTGTATTAAATTCAGTAAAGTTGAACATATATATGATATTTTTAAAAAAGGATTTAAAATAAATAATTGTACGGTACCACTCTTTCGAACTCTGCCTGTAGCTCTTCTAAAGTTACTGCCATTCTCATGCCCGGGTAAAAGAGGAGAGTTGAGCATGGGGTCAGCAACCCCATTCCGTATAAAAAAACCTTGCTAAAAGAACACTAATCAGATTGGATAAATCATTCTTTTGAAGTTCAGTAACATCGTACTAACATATCATTATGTTTTAAATACCGTCATGTTAATTCAAACTACTACTTACGGATTATTGGTATTAAAACAACTAATTGTATGTAGCTTATGTTTTGAAAATTCCCATAGATAATCTGATTCATAGTTCAAACTAAGAAACAGTGATTATTTAAGATGTAAATGTGTAATAAACACTTTATTACATTTTTTTATTATTAACATTATCAGTTACAAATATAATTTATAGGTTAGAATGAATTCAATTGATTTCAGAACAATAAATATTTGTAGAATGAAATGAACACAATGAATTTTATACAAATGTTTGTAAATAAAATAGTGTTGCTAGTAATATGCCTATAGTGGTTCACTTTACTGGTAATAAGAACGATTATATATACATTCAAGTAATAATTTTGCAAATGTTTCTTATAGTTAATTATATCTTAAATTTTCACGATTATTGTGTTGCAATAAATAAAAAAAAATATTTTTATGATTATTCTTCTTCATTTTAAATTTTACGAGGAAAACTGAATTAATTTATGCATGTTTTTAAATAAAATACACTTGTAAACAAAAAGAAACAATAATAATTGACATACTACTTAGGAAATTATTGCGTTTTTTATTTTTTTGTTGAGAATTTATGACTTATAAGATACAATGAGCTTACCTAATATTATTATTATTATTACACAGTAAAATTTTATTTAAGTAATTGTAATGAATTTAGGTAGATTATTTTTGCTTAAAAGTCTAACGGTTTAATCAATTTTCACATTATCTGTAGGGAAACTTAAGTTTACTCAACTATTGATACGTTAGCAAAAGAAGTGAACTTTTGATATTAAATCGGTAATAGTTATTTACAACAGAAGATGTATGGGGATTGTGCAGTATTAAGTATTGATTGAAATAAAACACCGAAATCGTTGGATGCCAAATCACTGATCTCGAGGTTGTATTGTCACGAAAGACTTCGAATTAAATCTCTAATAAGATTTTGGATGTACACTATTGAAGAGTTGCATACTAAGACGAAACGGCAATCCAATAGTTACAGGTTTACAATAATCCTCAACCTAAGATCAGTCTATTTTTTTAATTATAAAAATTATTATTTGCTAATATTGTCCATAAGCTATTCAGCTCCACATATTGTCAACACTTATCTTTGCAGAATAGCTGAGATAATTATGACGAGATATCGATACCTAATCGCTTCGCTCTGAATAGTGAAAGGTCATTATAGTTACTGCGAAATCACATATTCTTATTTTATTAAATAAATATGGAATTGTGCATGGTGCTTCTTTTACTAAACATTCCATGACACCGGTACTATGACTGATATAAAGTCACAAACTGTAGATTAAAACGTTAAATTAATTTGATCTAGCAAAAAAACATAGGTCAATGTTGTACTTAATTTTGAGTTCATGTTAATCGTCTTATAAAACTCAGGTTATCAAAAAAATAAAATATTGATGGATTTTCAATGGTCGATGTGTAAAATAATACATTTTGAAGTTTCATACTTAATAAGATGTGTCAAACAAGCGAACTCTAAATGAAAAGGAGCATAGAATGTTACATTCAATCTTACTGTATAAAAATATTCAGAGTACTGAGTAATTAATGCAAACTAGTTGTATTCAGTTAATTTTGAGTGGCTTTTTATCTGGCTCCAGTTTGATCGTTTTTGATTGCTATTGAAATTTACATATCGCCAATCCTCGTATAAAATTATCGACTTAAATCGAATTGGTGAATAAGGGAATTAAATAAGGTAAATACGAGAATGGATGTTTGGATACGTATATTTTGTACACTCGTTGATCGGAACAGACAAGCGAAGAAGAGAGAGCAAAGCAAAATGTCATGAAGTGAAGATGGCGTGAGAGCCAATTCCATTTAATCAAGCTTTAATTGATATTTATAGTCACACAAAAATAAGCCACAGATATGTGATGAGTAAGATAAGATGCACATACACATACGCTCATATAAAAAGTCAGCGATGATAAGTGAATAATTACCAAGTGTCAAAACGTGACTCAAGAAAAATGGATAAGTTCGCTTGTCCAGAAGCTAGAATAAGTTATATTGGCTTAACATAGTAACCGGCCCCCAAATGCCCTGGTACGGCCGAGAGTGGGGAGATTCCGCTCACCCTCTCGAAATACTCTCACATGGCCATGCGTATATAGCCTCTGCCAGGGAAGTCCTACTCACTGCCTTCTCGTGGCGGGGTTGTTGTTTACGAAAATGAGAGAACGAAAAGCGAATTTTCGGCGCTTTAACCGGATCTCAAATCAATGGTGCACATGGGCTCCAGTATCCTGAAGGAACAAATGGCGTATGAACCAATCGTTGGTCCCCGGCTTCCATGGGACTGCATCTCTTTACAATGCTCCATTGCCTTGTGGATCAGACGTTCAGGTCGAAGGCTCCGGGTGTGGCCCCCTAAGAAAACCACCTGCTTTGGTCTGGGCACCCGGGCAGTATCACAGCCCTCACATAAATCAATTGAGATTCGTGTGGCGCATATGTATTTGGTGCTTCCGTGTACCAATACCTATGTGTTAAAATAAAATAATAATAACATAGTAACCGACACTATAAAAAAACAAGTGAAATTTGCAAGTATTTTTTCCAATTCAATAGTATTACTGTAATTAACTGAAACAAAAGAAATTATTTTCTAGTCTTTAAAATTATTAGTTATTCAACTTAAATTTCAGCTGGAAAGTTGCTTTCATTTCCATATAATGTATAAATGGTGGATTTCGATAAATACTCATTCAATCAATGGATTGAACACCCCTTTAAACGTATTATGATGCAAAGATAACTTGTAAAACAAAATGATAATAGGAAATATTTCTTTTTCAATGGTTATTTCTTCATGAAAATTTTAAACCAATTTATGAATTTTACAGTTACTAACAAAATAAATATCAATCAACTGATCAGTAAGTAAATTAGTGATCATAAACTCCTTATGAAAGTTCAAATAACTGGTGAAAATAATGAATAATTCAAAAATAAGAACAGATAGGTTTAAAGTCATTTGTTATTACATGATTAATCGAAAAAAACTCATTATCTATGTAGAATCTTTACTAATACCATTTTTACTAGTCTGGCATCTTGTTGCATAGATGTAATGTGGTGAATTCTATCTTCTGTACTACTAACTAATCGTAATTGAGTTACTTAATCAAATAGTCGTTTTAAAAAATGGTCATATTCACTGAGTACCAACTAAATAGATCTTTGTTGAATTCTTTTTTAAATAATAGATCTAATAGAACTGCGTAGATTTTCAAATAAAATCATAAAGTAATAAAAGACTAACTACTTCTTAAACTAAAGAATAGCTTTGTTTGAAATTCCAATATATTATTTCAGCTCCATTTAATGTATACCGAATTCATACTTTTTACACTTATTCTAACTATATTCCTTCCTAAGTAAATACTGTAGAACTAGAACAATGTAGATTTATCATTGCGTGCCCTGAGATATATATATATATATATCCGTTTGAAGTGAAGAAAAATTTACAAGTGGATATAAATGTAACAGCTCAACTTGACTGTCTATTGTTTATCTATTTAAAAATTATTATTGTCAATGAAAAATACAGAAACAAGGACAAGTTATAGAAAAATACTTTTTTTCTATTTATCGTGTATATAAACACACATATTTTTTAAAATTCTAGTCCTTTTCACAATTTCTACTCCTCTATATATTCGCTTTTTAAAAAACATTTCGACCAAATATTTTATGTCAAGAAGGTTTCATCATGCAACTACTTACTTATGCTGATTCTATTATGTATTGATGTTTTATACGTGTATATGTATGGAATGTGTTTGCACAGCGAGCCTTGGGTAGCAGTTTGCAGAATATGGATGATATGAAGAAGGTATAATTATGAAACAACATCAAGCTGTGAGAACAGTGAGTGGGAGAAGAAAACATATGTTTATTTATCGTTGATATCTTCAAGTCTTTGTTTTATTTTCTCACTTTAAAAGGCACATTAATATGAGAAAGATATAGAAAGTAATATAAAACAAAGGATAAAATTCACCTATGATATTATTTTCCATGGGAGACAAGGAAAAGAGCTGGGATGCATGAATTAGGATAGGGATAAAAAGAAAAATAGTTAGAACATTCTCTGATATCAGCCAGTTATATCAGTCAATAGTGTTCTTACATTAAGTATACTTGAGTATTTAGTAGTTCCACTAGACTCGATATGCTTTCTAATTTACCTTTTACCATCAATATTGTATAATTATAAATATCTTAGAAAATGTCGGGCACTCATACATTTAAAGAAAGTAATGAATAAAAACTGATATATCAACTGAATTTATACACATACAGATAATATGAAATGTGTTGAAAAGTAATCTAGTTATTCGGAATAATTACAATTCAATGTAATTACACCGAATGGTCAATGTTTGTGAAAAAGCTAGTATTTCATTGAAAAGTTTAGTTGTTTTTTTGTAAGGAGCCTAAAAATTTATAGTTAAGTGATTTATTCAATATTGCAAACCTCAATAATTCGTAGATTGGAAATTTCTATTTACTAATTTGAAATAACAACTCCATTGACAGAATTCGATCAATATTAGTGGGCTGGGTAATTAACTGTCATATCTCATCCTAGAAGAGATTAGCAGTAGCCACAAAAGCTCACTAGTAGAGTCTCGGAACGCGAAAGAGAGTGACACATGTTCGAATCTCAAGAGAAGTATTAGTTCCTTTAAGATGGCAGGCATGCTTCGTTAACAAGTGTAAATTAGCATAAAACCTATAGCCAGGCTTTTCTGTTGACTACATCTAATAGTGGAACAAATCGAAAGAACATTTTAAGTTGTTCTATAATTGATATTATTTATTGACAAATAGTACTTTTAAATCTTCAAACAAAACTCTATAAACCACTTGACCACAGAGAAATAACTCATGTTTTATTTTCATTTGAGACCACGAACCGATAAATGTTAGACCACCACTAGGAACCTGGAAGCACTGGACTGCTGTTTCGTCCTGGTAACGAACTCTTCAGAAGTGCGCATCCACTATCCCACATGAGAGACTCGAACCCACAACTATTGTACGCTTAACCTTAAGTCAACTTGTAGCGAACAAGAACAGAGGTGGGGACAATTGGATATATTTAGAAACAAATTACAGAACTAGTTAGTAAAATCCAACAACCATATATTAAATCGTTAATTTGCAAATTGTTCATCAATTGTCTTAAATGACTCAGAATTCCTTTGTTCTTGCATTTTCATACAAATTGCATTCTTTCTTCATTCTTTATTGTTCGATCTTCTCGTCTCTCTGCTGCCAGACATTCTGTTCAGTACTCGCGTCATATACTACTTATGTCTACATAAGTAGCACACCCCACAAACTGAGTCGGCATTCAACAGTGTTAATGTGTAACTTCAATCAGTCCACCGTACTGCGGGACCATCCTTCATTGTCTTCGACAAGTAACTGCCTCACACTTAACACTGTTGAACTCCACTGGTCACAGCTTCTCACTAGTATTCCGAGAAGCTTGTCACTAATGAGCACATGTTTATTAACAGTATAGGGATTTGTGGAGATTGTAGTATTTTGAAAGTTGAAATCACGAGTCGATCTAAGCTGGACGCATACTAGGACGAAACGGTCATCTAGTGCCTTCAGGTTTTCAATGATGGTCTAACTTCGGTTCACAATCTCATGTAAAAACTCAACAACATCCACAACCCCATACTGATAATATTTTGTTTATTTATTTGGACACATTGATCTTGGTATGAAAGAGAACGAAATTAAATATCCACCACATAAATAATTCAATAGTTGAGTTTATTAATCAATTAAAGCTAGACCACCATGGAAAACCTAAAAGTACTGACATAAATAATTGACTGAAATTGTGGAGACAGATAAAGGAGATTGAATGTGGTCAAAAAGTAATCGAATTAATAAAAATTTGTAAACTAGATTAGTATGTAATGGGAAAACAAATTCAGGTAAAAGAATACAATCAGAATAAATCCTAACAGCCAAAGAAATTCCTCTCATTTTGAAGAAAATAAAATAAATAATAACTGAACCACCAGTGTTTTTTATTGAGTCACCTGTGGTGAAGTCTCAAGTCATTGCTTTGGACTGTCTCTTGAACACCAACCAGGGAATTGTGACTGGTCAGTAGATACTGGTTCCACACAAATGTTTTTCATACCGCCACACCATGTTACAAACTGACTACTTCTCCACCTTTTCCATCCAGTTGCTGAGTCATTAAACAACGAACTACACAGAAGTTTCAGGGAAGCACTTGCAAAATAAATACAAGCCACCAAAACTGGTGTTCCAGAATTGTTTCACAAAGTGAATTATAGTCATTAGGCGTGAACGCACACTGCCAAACCTCTGCATATCTAAAAAGCTGTAGTCACTGAAAGTCCGAAACGATTTATACGTAGGTTGATGTCGTCAACCACACCAGCACAATCACTCATTCAACTATCCAGAACCTCTTGAATAATTCGAAATCCTCACCATCAAGGTTAAGCGTGGACAGACTCCTATCAGTCGCATAAAAAAGCAAGTGCAGCCCATACCGATGGAAAATGAATGAAAATTAATTAAGTGTGGAATGAATAGCTTGCTCATCATCTCATAGTGAGACAATATCATCAGCGTATTCAAGGTCGAAAAGAATTCTGAACGTAAAAGATTTTTAGCGCTAATACCCACTTCCGCTGCAGCTGTTTCTAAAGTTTAATCGATGGTAAAGTTGAAGGAGAATAATTAAACTAAGCAACCCTGTCTATCCATACTGTTTGAATGCAGCAATGTAGGGAGGTTTTTGAATCCACTCTCTTTGTCCGAGTTGATTGTATACAGAACCTCTGTGATGTTAATAAGCTTATCACGGACACTTCTTTAGCAGTCAATCATGGAGTACAGTACAACAGATAAAAGACAGGCTCGTTATAAAAAAAACAACTGTTTTTGGCCTGGAATCAGTATGCCATTGATTTAAAATTTGGCGAAGGCCAAAGATATAATCAATACATCCACAGAAACTAATTTTTCACCAGCGCATCAGATTTCGCGAGTGTAAAGTACCTGCGAAGTATAGTAGCAGCCAATAATTTGGATGCATTTACAGATGTCTTATCTCCTGATAGTTATAGAGTAGATGACATGAAGCCCTTTTAAAGATGTGGAAGACAGTCGGTTTACTCCATAATGTTGGGATACTATCTAACTCACAAACCCTCAATCCGTTTTTTGAACATAAACCCACCACCCTCCTAAGGAAATGCTCGGGGACAAATCACCTAGGCCTGGCCATTTATAGCGCCCTGAATGTTATGGGTATTTGCGGACCCCTTCGTTAGGTGGATCAGTCGTCACCAGCTTATGGATGACAGCACAGCTTGACCGATTTTGCTCGAGAGACAGATCAGCTGAACTGTTCTTCGAAGAACTTCCTCATGGTCCAAGAAGTTGGTTGATGCTACTCATTGATATTCAGTCAGATTCACAGATTGTTTGATTCACACCGGGCTTCTTCCTCATAGTAGTTTGCATGAATTTGAACAGCTTCTATCAGTTATCTTATGAATAAGCTACTTCCAACTCGTTAGCCATCTCCAGGAACAACGTTTCTTGTTCCTTAGACAAGGTTTGTACAATTTTCTTGCGTAAGTGCCTACGTTTATTGTTATTTTCGCCACTAGCCGGAATAAACTGACGTGTCTCAAATAGTTATAAGAAGCCAGTTCTTTAAAGCGGGGTTCTACTCTCCATTTTCATGAAGTGTTCATCGAAACTTCGCAGTGGATTGATGGCTACCTTTGCCTATATTAGTCGGTTTAGTACCATGATTTTGTTTGCCACTGAAACCCAAGATAAGAATAATACAACCAAGGAATGATCCGAGTTCAAATAAATACTCGAAGAGAAGCAGCAGTTTTTTGTTGAATTTTATAAATTGTAAATAATTACAGCGTTAATCATTGACGAACAGTACAATCAACTAAATGAGAAGGAAAACATTCATTCACTTCCTTTTATTTTTGACATGAAAAGTAATGAAATAATTTTTAATTTCTATATACACTTTACGAACATGGGTAAATTTCACACAAAAAAGAAATGAAACGAATTTTTGACCTTAAAGTTGAAATTTCAAATTAACGAGGCTTATTTGTAGCGTGAATTTCACATCCTGAGGATAAGGTCAAACAAATAATAATGATAATTTAACACAAATATACAAGGTTATACAAGATATACACATTTGAATATCCAAGAATGACATGATTATTATTATTCTTTAAAAATTTAAACAATCAAAAAGTGAGAATTTCATTTTATTCAATATATTTTGATTGGTTTGAGTTAATGACAGGGTTTGATTGAATCGTTTGAAAAGAAGCATTAAGTTGCAAAATCATTCGCTAATATGATTATTTTTTGCAGGTAGCTTAGTGCTAAATCAATATCCTCTATATTATAGTAGATTTTTACCAGCTGTGGAACTTATAATGGAAAGCAAAAATATGAATTCATTCGAGTGAATTTTAAATAATTTCGTAATTTAGAGGGTCCTTAAAGTGTTCGCCAATGTTTTTACATCAAATTTATCATGTCAGAGATTATTTCACATCACCAGTAAAATAAGTACAAACTGGGAACACAGACTGACTTCATATTTTTCTCAGGGAACAGATAGAATTCATGAACTAAATACATTATAAGTAGTGCACAAATAAAACAGTATGATTAAACTTCGTATCAGCCATCCATCCGACAATAATGTGCTTGCAAAATAAATTTCTTGGAGTGATGTAGAAAAGCTATAACCGTTAGCGTCAACCGGACGGGAATTGAAACTGTAACCTAAAAATAACATTACATCAACTTCAACTGTACCTAAGATAAGTTGGGTTTCAAAATACAATTCAATGGGTTTCTCAAAAGTGGTTTACAGGTATCCACTTCAATTCAAGATCCGAAGATTATGATATCCATAGTGTGTTTAGTTGTGCAATTTTGTTGAGTCACTGATAACGAAAATTATCCATTTCTGCATGACATCAGTTCATAATAAAAACTATCACAAAACTGTACAAAACTACTGACAGATTCACTTTGATAGAAAAACTAAACAAAATAATTCAATGGAATTGATATGAAAACAAGAAGAGTTCGAAAGATGTATGTGAGTTTCTAAGGTTAACTTGGTGATTTCAAATATTGAGACGGTCTACAATTTAAAGCCTACTTTTAACCAGAGTAACATTATTGTTACCACAAATTATCAGAAACATTATTCGAGATATCAAATACTGTAGTTTGCTTATATTGATTTTATCATCAGAAGCTTTTATCTTGTTTTCTTACGTCATAATGGTATTCATACTGCTCAATAATTGAGTTCTAAAAAATAAACCCTCCTGAATTACAAAAGTAAACTTGAAGATCGAATACAATTTGCTATTTTCTAAAATTACATCTGATACAAAAAAAATATATTTTGTTACTTGTACCATTCAGTCATCTATGTTTTTCAACCAAAACATAATACTCTCCTTCGTGCTGTACACCACTACTCAACGTAAAACACAAATTTATGAATTTTTCTTACTGTAAATGAAGAAATTTTGATCAAACTTATTTTCATATCTATCTTCTTAAGAAGTGGATCAAATGAATATTAATATAGTTTTCATAGCGTGCGTTTAGAGAATAAGAAAGATTTATGACTAAATTATTGGTCACTTGATGATTTATTTTACAAAAATTATTTTTTGCATATCTTATATGGTGGTAATTAATTTGATAAGAAAATTTAAGTTCTCACATGCATAAATGTGTATAAACATATTTCTTGTGAAATTGTACATTTATACACAAACTATGCTTTAAAGCTAACTATAATAAAATACTTATTTCGATTTATCTTGATGTCATCAGAATACATAAGAAGGATAAAAATAATAACAATGGTAATAACTATTCTCATGGTTATTATAATTATTATTACTATTATTCAAATAACAATAAAGAATAAGACGATGTGTTTTTCCTCTTTGCTAATTCGTTCCCTAGACCAAATTGCGACACTATGGATCATCGTCGAACAATCAATTTAGTGGAACTCGTCACTGTACATCAACTTCATTGATTATGAGAAGGCATTTGACAGTGTGGATGGGAGAACGTAATGGAAAATTCTTCGACACTACAGAGTTCCTGAGAAGATTGTCAATATTATCCGGAACTCATATGACGGACTACAGTGCAAAGTAGTGCATGGAGGACAGTTGACAGACTCATTCCAAGTGAGGACCGGAGTAAGACAAGACTGTCTACTCTCTCCCTTCCTCTTTCTTCTGGTGGTCGACTGGATTATGAAGACCTCGACATCTGAAGGAAAACACGGCATACAATGGACAGCTCAGAACCAACTAGACGATTTAGACTTCGCAGATGACCTAGACCTCCTATCCAATACACACGAACAAATGCAGACAAAGACAGCCAGTATAGCAGCAGTCTCTGCATCACTAGGCCTCAAAATACACAAACGGAAAACCAGGGTCCTCAAAGACAACACGAAGAACAGCAGTCCAATCACTCTTGATGGCGAAACTACGGAAGATGTGGAGTCCTTCACATACCTCAGAAGCATCATCGGTGAACAAAGAGGTTCAGATGCAGACATAAACGCGAGGATTGGCAAAGCAAGGTCAGCATTCCTACAGTTGAAGAACATATGGAACTTAAAACAACTTTCAACCAATATCAAAGTCAGAGTCTTCAATACCAACGTCAAGGCAGTTCTACTGTACGGAGCTGAAACTTGGAGAACTACTACAACCATTATCAAGAAGGTACAAGTATTTATCAATAGCTGTCTACGCAAGATACTCAACATTCATTGACCGGATACTATCAGCAACAGCCTTCTTTGGGAGAGAACAAACCAGCTTCCAGCTAAAGAGGAAATTAGGAAAAGACGATAGAAATGGATAGGACATACATTGAGGAAATCATCAAACTGCACCATGAAACAAGCGCTAACTTGGGATCCTGAAGGGAAGAGGAAAAGAGGAAGGCCAAAGAACACATTACGTCGGGAAATAGAAGCGGATATGAAAGGGATGAATAAGAACTGGAAAGAGCTGAGAAGGATTGGTTGGGACAGGGTTGGATGGAGAATGCTGGTGAGAGGCCTATGCTCCTTCACGAGGAGTAACAGGCATAAGTAAGTAAGTAATTAATTCGTTCCCTATCAAATTTTTCCTTGTGAAAAAAAACTAAAAACGTACATACATAGACATTCAGAAAGTTATCTATTAACTGTACGCCATTGTATGCTATAATCGGTTTTGTATTCGATCACTTCAAATAAACAACATGCCCACTATTTCTCCACCTTTATATATATATATATATATATATATATATATATATGCATAGAAAGTTCTTGAAGTCTTTCGAATATAATTGAGGTCACGAACCGACCTAATCTAGACAGTCATTAAGAATTAGGAAGCATGTAACAGATGTTTTGTCCCAGTAAACACTTTTTGTGAAACTATAATTTGTAGGTGACTTTTGAAAGATGCTTGAGTGACTTTAAGGATGTCGACCAATCTACTAAGGTTAAATGAATGACAAATAAATGTAAGGAATCGGACGCTAAAGTTAGGAATAATAGTCAGGGTTTGCATCACAGACTGGCATAAGCTACAATGCCAAAATGCTATGTAGCTAATTGGATGAATGAATTTCGCGCTAAAATCCAGGACCTGCATTCATAAATTTTATTGATTCATCCATAACTTATAGTCCGGCAGCGACTTCTTAACCCTTCAAAACTACAATCCTACTAGCTATTTAACCCTTCCTGTTTTTTGGTACTTGTCTAACTGAGTAAATTTCGTGATCTCAATAACATTGAGCAAGCTCTACAAGCCACTTGTACTGATAATCATTACGTGCTCACTAGTGACTGACTTCTAGATGTGCTTCTAAAATTTCTACTGAGAAGTCATAACCAGTGGAGCACAACTGTGTAATATGTGAAGCAGTTACCCACCAATAACAATTGAAAATGACTGCGTTATATTATGAATTTCCAAACTAATTAATGGCTGATTTTAAAATTCGATGAATGTTTAATTTGTGAATTTATGACTGTGGAGAAAGAGAAAAATATTCCCCCTTACATTTCCATTTTTAAACTAATAATAATGAAAATCATATTGTAGTGTATGCTGATTATGTTGACAGATATTAGTAGTATGTAACACCGATCAGAAGTGGAATGCATGCTAGCAGACAAATCAGAAGATCCAATCGCATAGAACAGGAATATAAACAGAGAGAGACCAATTGTAATAACATCAAAATTGAAAATAAAATAATCATAAAATGTGTAAAAGGACAACTGAAGGAAGATGTGTAAATATTGTATTTAATGTCTGGTTTTCATATTTTACAAACACATTCTATATAATTTTGCATTAAACAATTAATTAGTTTTCCTCACTTGATTTCATCGTTCACAACAATATGTTAGAAGAATTTTACGAGTTATGAATAACACCTGTTTAGAGAATATTTACCAGTTTATATGTTGTGACAACTTAAATTGTTTTATACACAAAAATAAATTGACACTAATTCATTTTCATGATATCAACTAAAATAACTATATGACATGAATAAAATGATTTTCCACTATACATTTAAGTAAAGTAATAGAAATAGTGGAATGTATCTAATCATGGGTTCTTTATAATGTATACATAATATTGAAAATAGTATTTCATTACTTCAGTTATACCATAGTTTATACTGTTATATCTTGACGAGAATGATGAAAGGTAACTGTTGGGATCTATTTATCGACTAATATTAAACGTATATTTTAATTGTATAACTAATAAGTGACTGTATTATATGTAAATTTACAATCATTTTATTATAAGCTGTTATTTGACTTATTGACAATTACCATACGATTTACTATTCTCGAGAGATTCTCAATTTATTGGTAATAGTTTCTCGCAATCACAGCGTCTTTCTGGCTTGATCTTGTACAAATGTTACTTCCCATTTTGTGATATGACGTAATCTGATTTTTTTTCTATATGAACCAAGTATGTTTGAAATAAATGATTCGTATAGCGGAGGCTGAGATTAGCGTTCTGGACTTGACAGACAGGGTTAGGAGGAAAAAGGACCGATCGAGACTCTAGGCTGCTTGTACTGATGTATGAGTCGTTAGCTTGTTCGTATAAGTCTGCGTATCTAAATTGGCTATCGTACTTTGCGATAATTGTAAAAGTTAAAGACATAATGTATAAAATTCAATTTTAAAGTCATTAGTGTTATGATTTTCCACTTCTGATTGAAGTGAATATAAATTTCTGTTATTCTAACTAAAACTTCAGGATACCCATAATCACAGTTGTTATAGAGTATTTATACTAAAAATAATCATATTTTAGCTTGTGACGGAAATCCCACTCTAAACCATATTTAAATAATAATTCAAAAAAGAATCGTATTTGCAAAAATAAATCTCGTTTCTTTTGCTTACAGTTATTTCGATGACTTATTTATATGATTCTCATTAGTAGTATGCGACTGGCATGTAATTAACATTCACTATGAATAAACCTCGCAGCAAATTAAAATAGTGTTTAATATCTCCGTAATATTATAATTTAACACATATGGGAACAAATTACATATATTCCTCAAAAATAAATATGTTATATGCAATCTGTTACTAATCAAATTCTATTTACCTTCAGATGTACCACTGAAAGCGACATGGCCACTTCCTTTAATTGAGTGTTTATGACCATTAGTTTGATCATTAGAATTTTTATTTATTTCATGTTGTTGTTTACCATCTGTATCATAGTTTTGTTGTGATGGATTTGTATTTCTTGAAATTTGTGTCATCTCATTAGCATTAGCTAAATTAATTGGAGGCGGTGGAGCAGCATTCGAACTGTCTCCTTCAGTTGCACCTAACAATGTAAATATAATACCAGCTTGTGAATTCACTCCAACAGCTGTAACAACCATTTTACCAGAACCTTCCATAACATGTGTACCTAAAGAAAAGAAGAAAAATGTTACATTAAAATATTAATTGCTGAAAGTTTATTTGTTTTTAATTCATTTTTTCTGTTTAATAGTTAAAATAGATTGATTTTAAAAACTTAAGGAAACATAAAAATTTGAAATACTGTTAAAAATTAATTGTGAATAATTTTGTTTACTAGGATTAAAAGTTAACATTATGTAATGAAATAGACCAACTTATATAGAGATTAAAGTGCAGAAACATAGAAGTATAATAAATGAATTAAATTATTAGAAAAAAACTTTTTTTAATATTTATACCGTACATTTTTATGATCATCTATAACGGTCGATTTTCAATTCAGTTACTTCCTCTTTTTATACACCACGCATATTCGACTACGTTAAATAATAAATATAGAAATGCTTTGTAATCCTATTTAAAGACAAATAGATATTAAGACGACAAGAAAAAGTATAATGTTGATATCTTTCATCAGGTTACTGAAAATTATACTAGAGTAGATGTTTTGCATATAAATATGAATTTGCAACTCCCTTAAGGTCAGTTACTCTTGTTGATATTTAGCTAAGTGTTTGACATGTATTGTCAGAAGGTAAGCGACACAAAACAACTAGTTCAAATGATCTGTAGTGATAATTTCATTATATCTCTCTAAACCAGTTAAATTGATCATTCTATGTTCTTAGCATTGTTTAAGAAAAATGTTCAAGAACACTTGTACTGATATTGGTGAGAAGGAAAAAAAGAAAAGATCTAAAATTTGAGTGACAATGTAACACCTTATATAGATTGGTCATTTAATCATAATAAATCCTTAATTCAATATCATCTGCAAAGCTAATGGAAAGTTGCCATAGGCGTATTATCTTCTCGCCTGTATTTTGCTAAAGACTTTATCATAAACAGAAGTTTTTTCTTATACAGACAAACGAAATTTACCTTGTTTCTTTCGCTTAGAATAGCAATAATCTATCGTCACACAAATTATCACTCTATGATATTCATTCAGTCATAAAACACAAATGGAATTATTTTTGCTTTTTCATCGTCTTTAATTACCATTTTAAGTTGTCTTAAAATAATCGTCTTTTTATTAATGACTTATATTTCGAGCTTTATAACAACTTTCTCATTATTCTTTTAACAAGAATAACATTTTTTTCAAATTATTCTTACTTCGCTATATTACTACATACATTATCACTAATAATATTATTATAAACAGAAAACATTACAAAATTTGTCTTTGTAAAATGAAATGCTTAATTTAATAGTTGAATTCATGATCGATATAAGATAGATCATCATTGAAAACCCGGAAGCACTGGACATGAAATCTATCTTAAAATCAGTCAGTTTGGCGGGGATGAAATGCTTCTATTAACTATTGTAGAATCAGTAAGATGAAATCGCAAAGAGGTGATTACTTCAATAGATTACTTAATCTCCATTTTCGCTCCAATTAAATAAACTTTGCTTATAGAAAACAGGATAATAATTTGTTTTACATCGCATAAAAAAACACACAGACATAACTTTTTAGACTCACAACATTTTATCAAATCAATATTAAAGTTTATTGTTAAAGCACCACATATAAAATACCATGCTGCAAAGATGAAGATAAGACTAATTTGTACAAGTGTAGGGCTATAAATATTACTCCAGTTATCCATGGAATAGAGGAAAATATTGTATACAACAAAACGCAGAAAAACTTATCAATAATTCATAACATCACTTTGACCTCGTTAACTTAGTTTTACTGAACATGATTTCAGACATTTAGTTCAAGTGCTGTACTTTAGCATATCTAAAGCGTTTTAAAATTTTTACCGCTAGCTCCTAATAAGCAAACACCTGTTTTATGGGATGAGAAACATTGCTTGCATGGTTTGGTTTTTTTAGTTACATACACAAAGCAGCTTAGATGAACTCCTCTCTATCAAACGTTCCTCCGATAGCAAGTTGTGTGGTCATTTAACCGCTATAACTTATATAAACTGTGTGACTGCTAAAGCATGGCTATTCATTTCCTGTATGCGGATAATTATTAGGTGGTGTGTTCGTTTTTTCTTCATGTGTTAAGTTATACACAAGTTGAATCACAATGAAAATTAATGGAGTTGTCCATTGATTATGAAAATCGAATTTAGAAATTACATTACTCAATGTGGATTAATTTTCTTTGCCGATATTTTTCTCAATTTTGATTTCGTCATAGTTACGTTATAATCTAATATTCTCCCAAATAATAAAAAAATTATATCTTACATCCACTAATGCTATCCACTATGCAGAAACACTAAATTATAGCACTTTATAAAAAGTGAAATTGTTTCATTTGAAATCTACTTCCAATATGAATTAAGTTGTAAGCAAACTCTTGTTAGTCTGTATTAATTTGCAACAATCCGTACATGGAAAAGATTCAACAACACTGTTTGCACACTGCACTGATGATTACCTCTTCTCTGTTACTGCTTACACCAGAGACTTCATGCATCTCATCCATTAATGAAAGTGATTATTCGTGGTTGATCTCAAACCTTGTTATCATAGCATCATTCACTATGATATTAAAAGGATATATATATCACCCTTGTCACAAAGCACTCAAACACACATATGACGAACAATTTAACGTAGTATTTATTGCTATCGTTTCTTTTAGTTATTTATATATAATAATAATTATTATTATTAGTATTATCAAAAACAAAAACAAAATAGGGGTTTATGATGCAATGTTAATTCATAATAATCGACACGTAGTTACTAATCAATATCATACCGTCTAGTCATTGAATTTAATCGATCAATAGATTATAATGCTCAATTTACTTTTAAAACTAATGTATTGATCATGTTTCTATTAGATTATAGCATATCAGCAACTTGTATGAGACCAATAATGTCAATTACTGACTAAGCCAAGCAAATAAATAATCCCTAAGTAATATAAATATCGCTTTACTAAACCTGTGCATATATATGTTGAATCGACTTTGATCGTACTGACTGTACAATCGGTAACGACAGTCATTTTATGCATAAAATCTATCTACTCCTTTATATACTTTTTGAAACTATTTAACAATAGTACCTGTATGTCATTTCAAAATCTGATGTCTTTCAAAATAAAATAGTTTAACCATAATCTAATGTTTATAATGAAAATTAGCTTCTCTATAGGGTTAGTGTTATAATACAATATTACGAATCAGTTTTTGTTAATGAAAATACAATGATTTCATTGTAACATGAATAATTGTTTAAATAGTGAATTGTATATTTATAATTAAATTATTTTGAAGCACAACACTAACTGAAAATTGTTGTTTGATTTTTTTAAGTTTGATGATGTTTCCTGAAATACATAACACATAAACAAATGTCTAGTAAGTGATCTAAATATGAAATATTTATACACAACATAGAAATGACGTGTAAACTGAAAATAAATATTTATGGGATGACATTTACTAACAAGAAATTTTGTGTGTAAACAATTTCAATAGCTTGTCAGAGAAATATCAAACATAATCAATAACAATTTGTTATGATAACACTCCTTGTACATTCATAATAGGAAGATCAATTAAGTAATCTTAGTGGTAACAGACTAATTGCATTAGATCTTATGTAGTTTGCAAAAATCATTAGGTAGATCAGGTTTAAAATTTTGAAATTAGTTTGGGCTTGACATTACTGTGCAGTCCTAAACTTCCTAGAACTGATGTGCCTCATAAGACGTGAACATTCATTATCAACAGAAGTTCCGTCGTTAATCAAACATCTCTGCTCGCAAAACTAGATATAATGGGTATATGTTCTATTTTAAGCATCAACATTGGAGGTAGGCCTTCCTAAGTAGTATGACATTTGAGTAAAGGAATCTCGACCGAGTGGATTAAGTCATATAACATAAAGCAATAGTGTACATGACATCAAATCACTTACACGTATACCTAAAATCAACATGATAGGTAGAATGGGATCACTAATAACTGCAAAATAGTACTCAGTAGTTCATCAACATTTCAATATAATCATCTCTATTATAAGTATATAAAAAACACTAGTGATATACATGAGTCTTTTAAAATCTCATTTTATTCTTTTTTAGCTTGTTCGTATCATAATAGTCATTTATCCGTACGAAATGATACCACATGTAAAAGTATTCCCAGTTAAAGGATACTGGGCAACTGCTTCATCCTGGCTTTTTTACTTTCTTAAGAGTGATTCTCATTCAGTAGAAAACATAGTCTTTATAAACCACTCAACCAAATGTTTACTTTCGAATATTAAAAAAACACATTTGTGATTTATTTGTTTATTTCTTTCTAATTAGTTTACCCTTGTCAAAAACAATGATATGGAATTCATATGATCTAGATGGAAAAAGTAGGATGATAAACGATTTTAAATTAAAAATAAAATAAGTAACTAATGATATGGTAGATAATTTGTTGATTAAAAACTAGGAAGAATTAGGAATCGACATGCATTTCCACCAAAAAAGATTATTTGGAATGACTTGTTTGCATGAAAAGATTTTTTATTTATTATAATATTAGTATTTTTTTAATACTCAAAGTAAATGAAGTTCAATTTACATTGTCATAAATAAGGTCGAAACAATGCGAAGCCAAACACTTAGCTACTTCTCTTATCTTTCATTTCACTGAAATAATGAGTAAAAATGAGTTAAGTGTTAGGTAGTAAGATGAACAAAACTCGCAATATACTACTGGAATATATGTTTATAGTGTTTAACTTTTGTGTAGTTGAATAAAATTGGTTTATGAACCAATTCAATGATATTACAATGCATTTTACCTAGTATTTATATTGTATACAATGTGCACTTGAAAATATTTTACACATTAGTATCGTTTTAAAATGTTTCGGCGAGACCATAACTTATGGACGAACCAATCAGGTATAAGATAACGAGTCTTGGATTTTGGAGCGAAATTCACTGAAACATTTGGCTAAATAGAGTTTTGGTATTATAGCTGATGTCAGTTCGTGATGAAAACCCTAAATCTAATTCCTAACCTTAACCATCAACTGTAAATCATAATTCCAATTTTTTACACAGGTTTATAACCCTTATTCAGTCCTAGATACTAGGTGGACACTCTCAAGATCAGTCTAGCGTCGCTCAAAGGTCGTCCATAAATTATAATTTCACAAATGTTTCAAAAGATAAAATAGGAAATTAATAGCATCCAATGCTCTTGTTTTAAGTAAAGCCATGGTTATCTATGTATTCATTTTCTTCGATTTTTTATATGTTCATACATGGGGAAAAGATATTTTCTTAGTCTAATGTTTTGAAGTTGATATTCTGCTTGAAGTATGTAAATAATATAACACTTTTTGAAAATAAAACTGATAAAAATTGAAATGGTATAAACAAGCACCTTAAGTGACAACTGAAAAATGTCCGGAATATTTTTCACTCATCTTATAGACGAGTTTCTATCATTCTCTGATGAGAATATAGGAATTAAACTATATGACTGTGTTGAGTATTTTATGTATCTCGGAGGTATTCTCTAACCCGACAACTTTTGCTACAGATATTTGAGGCATATAGACTACATCATACCTAATAACATGTAAAAATGGTGTGATAGTGTAAATTTGTAGCTCAAACGTGAGATTTTAGAGGAGTTTCGTTTAAGAAGCTCAGAATGCAAAACTCCATAAAATGTAATGATATTTTTGTATAAAGTAAAATATACATCAGTCTGAATTGCAATCTTTAATTAACTACAATATAGAAAGATTCTCTTGCTGTTCACAGAACAAGCACTAAATAGTGAAAAATGTCACAGTACGATCCCAAATAATGATCGACATTTATGAATCAAAATCCATATACATATGTAATATATTCATTAAACTATCAGGAATGAAACAAATTCTGACAAAAAAACTCTAGTACAAGTTAAAATTAGAATAAGACAATCACTAAAAAAAGCATAACAAAAGATTAATTGATTTTTCCACCGGAGAGATTTTTCTTTCAAAACATCTTTTACTAATTTAGCAACAGTAAAAACTGGAAAATGAGAAAGAAAAACAAGCAAACATTAAAGTGTACATAAATTAGGAAAAAAATTACATCGTGCTATAGATGTAATTTTAAAAAACAAACAAAGAACAATTATTGAATCAGAAATTCAATTAAAAATTATTCTTTCCACTTGAAGAAAAAAAGAAAAGAATGAATAGAACAAAACGTTTATTAATTTTATTCTTGTTATCCATTAGGCTAATACTTGGTTAGTACATTATAAGAAAATAAGACAATGAATAAGACGTAAGATGTGTACTGTAAAACTGCGTAAAGAACAATACTTTTGTTTGTATAATTAAAATAAATACAATAATTATAAGTAGAGATGGATGGTGGCTAGCAGTGGAATTCAGGAAGTGTGTTACGTCCTATTGGGGACTCGTCAGCTGGATGTACCTGCATCTTAGTTTTGATGTTCCCTCCGGAACTCAAACCCAATACCGTTCGCTTCAAATGACATCTCTTTATCTACCTAATAACTGAGTCCAGTAGACACTAGGTTGGACAAAACGCGTGCCCTGGATTCCACTGCTAGCTACTATCCATCTCTGCATAGAATGCTTATGATCTAAAACCGTATCAAGGCAATCCGCACAGGATGCACATCTGCCAAGAAGAGACCGATCAATTGCAATCTTAAAAATCAGTGGGAAGTTTCAAACATCTAATACAAAAATGAATTAATCAAATCGTTGTTTATTGTTGTGAATCAAAAAAGAGAGAAAGTGGTTCAATTTTCTTACTGCATGTATTCATTTATATGATAAGTACGCGATAATAATGATGATAGAATTTTGTATTATGAATATTTTGAATGTTATCGCCAGAAAGAGATATCATTCAGAAAAAACTTCAAACAACATTTTCAGTAGAAGCAGGTTTTCTATTGGGTTTTTTACAAATATACTCAAATAATTTTAATAACAGCCTAAGAAACCACTTTTTAATTAGTTGTATGTAACTGAGGTGACGTAGTTTCTTAAAAATAAAACTGAGTAGTTGATGCGATAAATCAAGAATAAACTGAAATTGGAAATGTTGACAATTGGAATCTAACCAAGTCTTATGCTTGTCACAGGATCTGAATGTCATTTTTTTCTATCTGTATGGGATTGTGGATTCTTACTTTTAGAGTGAAGTTAATATTTGCTAATATTGTAATCTCATTTTTAAGGGTTTTCTGACTCAAATCAACTAATGATGAAAACAATTTTCAGTTAGAATCAATTTCCGGAGAACTGTTACAAATGTCCATTATTGTCATGATATACATTCCCAAAATTATCAATTAGCTATATAACTGATTTTAACTCTTTATTGTATATGCTTTCTTTACAACCAATTATCCTATTATATGATGTACCATAGAAACGCAACCAAAAAATGTTTGTGTGTTTAATTTTACCAAGTAATCATAGTCATCTAATCATGTAATAATTGAATTCATGAATCATTTGAAGCTAGACAACATTGGAAAATCTGGAAGCACTGGACGAACGGTCCATTCTAGTATGAGAATCCTCGAGGACCTATTAGTCTCGCGCACGTGCGCTTAACCTCTAGACTACTGAGCCGGCATCCAAGGGTGTTAATGTCTAACTTCAACTAATCAGTGAAATCGCTTCACCGTCCACCACTGTCATAAGTAAGTTAGTATCTCACAACAGACCCGTTTGAACTCCAGAAATCAAACATAACTTTGTAAATAATCATTTGAGACACAGAATCATTACAAAAAACGGTTTTTAAAAGTATATTATTATTCGAGTACAACCCAATCGAATCAAAGATGATTCACTTTTCATATTTTATAACGTTTCCATTTTTAGTGGACTAAACATACTGACAACATTGATTGTTGAATTATACCAAACTCTTTGTATTATAAGGATGAAATTTCATTTATTTTGCCGACTTGTTTCTGTTACTACGTGAAAAGACGTAGGTATTTAGCAGGCAACTCTTTATTCACATACGTACAATCCTTTATTATCAATATACTTACGTTTATATAGATATATGATTTGATTTTAACTTTCCAAGATAAAACCCTTAATATAGATCTTATCTTATAAATTATTGCATAAAATCTGAATGAGAAAATATAGTTATTGGTTAGTTTTCGATTCACAAACGTTTATTTTTCCAAAAAGTACACATAGTAGATTTGTTCAAATGACAATCTTGCATATTTCTTTCTTTCAACATTATATGATCAAATTTCTTTGGATATATATATATATATATATATATATATATATATATATATGTTTGATTCAAACATAAATAAAACTTAAACTAATCTTCATGGTAAATAATTCATTTTTCAGACAGTTTAGTTTAGAACATTTAAATTGTTTATTTGTTTGTCTTTTGTTGTTGTTGTTGTTGCTTATCTATGTATTGAATACAACTAATATAAATTACGTAGTTTTCTTTAAGAGACATTTTATTATATATTTATAATTATTCAATTTATCTTAAATCTTTCCAACCTTAGTAATATGGATGTTTGATAATTATAAATTTATTACTGATATTAATGTTAATATTATTAACATACAATCATTTGTATTCAAATTAAACAATAAATCAAGCTTCAATTAATAATTATTATGAACTATGAACTGATACAATGGAAATATTCTAGATAATTATAAATTGGGTAACTGCTAACTTTAATTCAAATGAAATCTTATGTTTAAATTTATCAGTTGTTTTGTTAGAAACATCTATCTGATTTATATTACTGATGATTTAAAGAGTAGTAATGACCTTAATATTTTATATTTAACAGAATTGATATATTTTCCTTGAAAAAGCTTGAACCAGATTGCCAGGCAAAACATTGAATTTACTTTGAATTCTTTTGCTGAGATTTTACAAATACATTGCTCCTCTTTAATGTCTCACATTAACTCGATGCCCAAATATTGTGAAACTATTCGTTCAAATTTAGACGATAGTTCTTATTTATTATTCTGCAATCGCATCAAATTTAACAGAATTATTTTGATAAATTTGTATTTCTAAATAAAATGAACAGGTGGTTAGTTTGTTTGCTGATTAAAGATATTTGAAAAATAGCCCATGGATAAAGATGGATCACATTATTGTTTCTTACAATTTTCATGCCTTATTTAGTGATCCTAATTCAGTACATAATGATTATCTCAAAACCTTCTATAACGGAAGATGTTGGTTTATTCATAGACAAAGTGAAAAGAAAAGAAAACAAAAACCGAAAGTTCACAAGATTGTGATATGGAATAATGTAAATGATTGGACATAATTACTATCATAGTGATTTATTACAGTTTCATAAATATTATATAACTATTTGGTTTTATAAATTATAGAATAATAATTAAAAATCCTAGTCTCCTAAGATACTCCAAAAGTTTTCAATTGTTTTTTTTTGTTATTTTAACACTGATGTACGTTATAATGAAATAATACATTTTTAATGTTTTGTTTCTATTAACACTTTCCTCTTCAATATTTTCTTATGTCACTGTTTTTTTTTATAACACACTGATGTAGGCCAATCTACTGAAACTTGAAATATCTTATTAAACTAGATAATTTTATATTCGTTTAAACAATATCAATGTATAACATTTAAAACACTCACTATAATTAATAAATCTATTTAAAGATCTATAATTGAAGTTGATATAAGTAGATATTAAAAATAAATCACTAATTTCTTTTTCGATCCACTTAGTAAAGTATTAAGAGAGAATATATAAAAAGTAATTTTTTTCATTTTTGATCAACTTACAAACATATCTTACACTGATTTATATATTTTATAATTTTCTTTTTCAATAAATTAAAATATTTCTTTGAAAAAATATTGCACTGATATTAAATATTAGTGAAAATAATGATAGTTACACACGCATATTTTGAAAAAAAGAAAACTACACCATAGAAAAGGAGAAGATGTAGAAGATGCTCTACTTGGTAGATTTATTTAATTCAAAATAAAGAGATGTAGGCAAATGCAATAACCCTTATAGAAAAGAAAAAGGGAGTAATCATGAAAAATTCTTTTTTTTCTTCAAATTAACTAAATAAAACAATCCTTCGAGGAAAAAAACAACAACATTATAAGAGAAAATATAAGAAACAGAAAGATAGGATTTAATAATCGATCAATCAGTCAGTCAGTCAATCAGTCAGCCGGTCAGTCAGTCAGTTAAAGAAAGATAAAAAAAATCCACAATCATTCAATGAAACAAACGATTATAACCTAGAAATTATTTGTCCCAGAAAAAAGAGAAAGAAGATAACAATCGACTGTATGTATGCTGGAATATGTTGAATAGGATGGGTTATGTTATAACCGAAGTGTTTATATATATATATATATATATATATATATATATATATATATATATATATATATAACTGTGACGTTTGTGCTTGTCAGCATGCTTCACCCGACCAGTTGATATATTACTGTTATGATTGTTGCTGTACAGATTTTTCAATGTGACAGAAAAAAGTATAGGAAAGAAAAAGAATTTTTAGGTTCTTCTATAGGTTATTGTCAGTAAACTTTTACTAGAATCAATTAAACAGGAAGTAAAATAAAAAAGAAAAGTATATAAAAACCATAATCAATTGACCTTGTTACTTAAGTAGCTCAAATTCATTACTTTAGAGATTTTGTTTTATTTTTAGCATAATTTTCTATTCAAGTTTTCTATTCATCTTTTATTGGACTTTTACAATGTTATAAAATCAAAAGCACTGAACATACATGAATGCGAAAACTTGATATTCATAAAGAACCGTATGATAATAATTCAATGAAACAAAGTCTAGAAATTTACAATAAACGTAGTTCCTTTTTGGTAAAAACAATCAATAATTACATATTAGTCAAATAATATTATGTAAAGAAATCTATTTCTCAACGTTCAAACTTAATGAAATTCTTTCGATTAAAATCATGAATCGATTGACGCTAAACCAACATTGAAAACCTGAAAGCACTATATGACCGTTTCGTCCTAGTGTGAGACTAATTATCAGTGCGCACACCATCCCGCAAACATGATTCGAGCCCAGGATCTTCGGTCTCGCGCGTGCACGCCTCACCACTAGACCACTGAGCTAACATCCAATGGTGTTAATGTCTAACTGCGACCAACCCACAAAATTACTTGACCATCCTCGCGCGAGAGACCGAAGGTCCTAGGGTCGAATTTCGCGTGCGAGATCGCGTGTGAGCACTGTTGAAGAGTCCCATGCTAGGAGGAAACGACCATCCAGTGCTTCCAAGTTTTTAATGGTGGTCTAACACCAATCGATTCATGATCTCAATCAAAAACCTAATAATAACCACAACCTCACATCGTTGATGAAATTCTGTCAAAGTCATAGGAAATATCAATTGTGCGTAGACATGATCGAAAGGTTAATAAAGCAAGAGAAACAATTTATTATAGTCGAAAAGTCTTCTTCATTATTGTTATTTTTGTGTAGTAAATAGAAGGTTGGGTTGTGACTGGATACCCGTCTTCTGATAAAGGATGAGTATATTGTTACGTTGTACTCTCTGTCGTGATTTATGGCCATGAAGTGTGACCTTTAAAAATTGGAGACATTCAAAGGTTACTGGTTTTCGATTATAGATGCCTTCAAACATGTTAGAACCATCGAGTTAATGAATATAAGGTTAATTGTAGGGTACTGAGCAAAATTAATAAATCCATTGATGATGTAACGAGTCTTTATCGACCGAGATTATTAGGATGTGAAAGACGTATTCCCATCTGATGCATAACTTGACAAATGATGATGAGTGATCTAAAAGTAGGCTGAAAGTAAGCTGAAGGTTGGTCAAACCAAAATATGGTATCAGTTATATAATGACATTAACTGACGAATTAATCCACTTATGTAGGTGCTAACTACCTAGTTAGGATTAGCGCGATTATCGTAACCAGTGGCTCAAAATGCTTCACAACACAACTGTCGCTTTAGATCACAAATCTCTTAATTATCTTTTAAATTATTTTGTATTCAGTTAATCAATATTTTCCTCTCGAATCATATCTTGTGTGCTCTATCTTTTCTATTACCACCGATATTGTTAATATTTTGTTACTACTGGATTTCCCAAGGCTTTGCTACAAGAGTGTGATATCTCATATTAAGATACACATATGCTACGTTCAATGTTGCATACGACTGATAGAAATAAAAGGGAATGACTCTGTTGTTTAATGGTTTCACTGACATTTATACATTGTCAGTTTTATTCTTCTTCTTTCATATTATCCGTGTTGAATCCTCACCTATATTCAATTTTTCACTTGAATTTATTTATAATTTTGTAAAATAAAAACCGAACAATGAAATATATTCAACAAAATTAACTTACAACTACTTAATTGTCAAGGAAACTAATTATAGATGACTATTAGAAGTGATCAGTAAAACTAATCAAGCTAAGAGATTAATATTTTGGTATCGAATAATATCATACTGTTTTAAAGAGAGCAAGAACAAAGATTGGTGAAGAATAATATGAATCCATTTTATTTCGTTAGGTTCTCATCATCTACTTACAACCTAAAATATTTGAAACTCAACGTTATTGCAGATATTGACATACTTATACATCAGAGGGTGATGAAGGATGGATATATGTGTCATAATGTAGCAAAGATTCCGTTAGAGTTAATGAGGTCAAAAAATTTTGTTTCGAATACATAGAGTTTGGGAAGGTAGGTTCCATAACATAGAAATAGTGGTAAGAGCTCATGGAATTAAAAACACACTGGATTACTATGTAATGAAGTAAATGAAAATAGAATAATGGTAATCAAGAGAGATATAAATTGAAATTGGTCAGTTATGAATGATGTAATTATAATATTCAGGAAGAGTTGGAAAGACGTAATAAATAAATAAATAAAAGGGGGGAGTAATGTTACCAGGGCAAAGAAAGCTATACTACTGTCTCTTTTTGTATACAAAGATCTGGTTTTAAACGTTTGATTGCTATCGCTTCGGCAAATTTCAAAAGATTTGAGTTTGATTATTTGTTATTCACCTTGAAGGACTTCAGTATATCGGCTTCGTGTCCTGTGTCATGGAGATGTCTTGCAATAGCCCTGCTGAATGCTTTTAGTCCGTTTGATCTGAAACCGTTCGGAATATGTTCTTTGAATCGGACGTCGGCTCTCCTTTCTGTTCTACCAATGTAACTGCTTTGGCAGATACATGTTAATTTGTATACACAGTTGGTGGTAAAATGAAAGGGATAAGTGTCGACCTTTGATTGTGTCAAAGAACATGCTGTTTTGGACAGGACAATCAATTTAGTTACAGGATATGTTCATGTCAATGCAGTTTTTAGTCTCATATTGATTGACCCTGTGACATTATCACCTTTGAATTTGAGTTGAATAAAAACAGGTTTTTTTATCTACTGTAGTTTCTTTGGGTATTTTATTTTCACGTTTTCCATATTTCTCAATAAATTTCAATAGGTATCCATTATTCCTTAAACACGTTTTAGCATTCATAACTTCCTTTCCTGGTGTATCAGCAGTACATATTCTTCCTGTTCTGTGTAATAGTGTTTCGACAAGTGCCTTTTTATTATTGATTGCACAAAAGCTGTAGAAATTCAGATAAATTCCATTCCATGTGTCTTTCTTATAAACTGAGCATTGAACTGTACCGTCCTTTCTTCGTTTCATCGCGATATCGAGAAAATGGAATTTTTCTTTTTCATGTTCCATAGTGAAATGAATATTTGGATGGGCTTCATTGAAAAATTTTAGCAGATTTGTTGCATGTTATTGATTATTACATACGATGAAGGTATCATCAACATACCTCGAATAATACATCATTTCATCAATCGCTTCTTTGAGCTTGGTTCTTTCGAGGTTAGCCATGAAAATGTCTTCTAGGACAGGGCCAAACGGACTACCCATTTCTACACCATCGGTTCGCAGTATATAGTATTGTTGAATTGGAACTGAACGTCTTTTGTACACATGATTAATAGTCGTTTGAATTCTGTTGCTGGTTAAGGGAGGATGTCAGGATGCTGACAAATTATGTCTATGGTTTCAAGAAGTGGTTTTTTGTAAACAGTGATGTCACATCAAAAGAAACCATAAACTTACCAGCAATATTTATGTGATTCATGCTGTCAGCAAATATAAATGAATCCTTTAGTGTATAAGTGGCTAATCGCTGACGAACTGGTTTTAATTCATCTGCCAGCCATTGTGCAACTTTTTGGTATGATGAATTGACCATTGACAGAATAAGTCCAAGATGATTATCTTGTTTATGTATTTTCGGTAAACCATACATGTGGAGCAAACGAGACCCATGAGGTCGTAGGTTATTGTAAATAGAATTATCGATCATCTTCTTCTTTAGTAGGTCGCTGAGTACTTTCGTGACTCTTTTCTCAGTGGAATCAGTTAAGTGTTTGTTACTATTTTCTAACTTGGACCTCGTGTGGTCACTCAAAATGGACATCATCTTAGGGACATAATTTGTTGTGTTCATTAGAACAACACTTGAACCTTTATCTGACCGTAATATCATTATATCATCATTTCGCTTAATATTTCATAAAGCTGTTAGGTGGTCTTTGGATAAAAGCTTGGATTGCGGTGTGGCAGAAACGAGGTATTGGTTTGCGATATTGACTAGTTTAGATCTAAACCAGCCTTTCTTTTCTTCGCTAACTAGATGCAACCCTTTAATTTAATCAAATACATTCTCAAATTGAGTTTCTGTGTCGATTCTATCGGCATGTGTTTTAGGAATACGAAATTTAAATCCAAGCGACAAGGCTTCTGTTTCTGTCTGACTTAACTTCACTGTTGATAGATTGTAGAGAGAATTTTCGGGGTTTTCCGGGAAGCCTACCTACTCATAATGAGAGAGAATATTTGAATTGGAGAGAAATTCGGATATTTTTTACTCATGTTAATTTTCACGGTTCGACAAAACGTTTAGAGTTCAAATAAAAGTTTACTTGAACTCAATATAAATGTCGAATATTGTTCCGCATAAAAGAATTATGTTATGTTTAAATATAAGATTGCTACATTTGTTTTCCAAAATTGATAATATTACAATTCCTAAACCTGTTGTGTTATTCGGAATTATTTTATTTCTGTACATATTATTAAGACAATTCATAATCACATAAAAAAAAACGCTTTTGTATCCTTACCAAGGTTTGACTTGGTAACTTCAAAATAGGACGAAATGGCCGTCCAGTGCTTCCGAGTTTTTCATAGTGATGTAACTTCAATTGATTCATGATCTCAACTATTGAAAGTACTACTACTATAATAGTCAACATATGCTCACTAGTGACTGGCTTTAAAAGGTATTTCCTGCAGTTCTAGTGAGAAACGGTGGCCAGTGGAGTTCAATCGGGTCTGTTGTGAGATAGTAACTCACTCAAGATAATGAAGGATGTGTCGCTCAATTTCGTGGATTAGTTGAAGTTAGACATTAACACTGTTGGATGCTGGCTCAGTGGTCTAGAGGTTAAGCGCTCGCGCGGTAGACTGATACGTCCATGGTTTGAATCTCGTGAGGTGGGATCGTGGATACACACTGCTGAGGAGCCCCACAATAGAACGAAAGGGTCGTCCAGTGCTTCCAGGCTTTCCATTATTGTCTAGCTTCAATTGACCCATGATCTCAACCATTGAGCATTGAATAAACCATTTAAAATAGAAAACATTATGTATATAATTTCGAAATAATGCAAAATGGTTTTTCCAACTGCGAAGAAAGACAATTAGATGAAGCCTCCCATGTTTCTAAACCTTAATGCCTTCAAAAGAAAGAATCACTTAACTATCCATTTAATATAGACTACTCATCCATACATTCAAAAATTTAATTTTATTCACGTTCCACAACACTTACAAGCATAAAATATGTTTACCGCTAGTTTTTCACATTACAAACATCAGCTATTCCACACTCACTAACACACAAAATAAAAGGTATCACAAAGAATCACCTTGAGTAAAATGACATGTGATTAACCCGTTTTGATTATAGTAAAAAGAATTCTGCTTTGTTCGGTTTGCTATAATTTAATTTGATTATTTATTCTCTGAAGAGGCAATTTATAATAGGTAGTAAAAGGTCGGAAATACATTTTCCAGCTCAATAAGATTTTATCAATATACATATATCATTATCATTAAAAACAAAATGTACACTCTACAAATCCTCTAACTTTCCCTATGTTATATAATATGATATAAAATTAAGCAAAAATAAATAAAACCATATTATTATTAAAAACAATTACAGGTTTTGTACAAAAATAATATTTTGATTTATAAAAAAAATTATTAGTTGAATTCATGGGTCGATTAAAGCTAAACCACTATAAAAAACATGAAACCACCGGATGGCCGTTTCGATAAAATATGGGAGTACTTAGCAGTGTGCACGCACGATCCCGCACGCGGGATTCAAACCTAGGACCTGTGGTCTCATGCTTAACCTCTAGACCACTGAACAGGCATCCAACAGTGTTATTGCCGTTCAGTGTTTCCAGGTTTTCCATGATGGTTTAGCCTTAATCTACTTATGAATTCAACTGTTAAATTACTACAATCTCCATAAAAACCCCCTTTCTGATAAAAAAATTAAACCAAAGAATTCACAAACTTATTTTCAAATATATTACTTTTTGCAAATACAGTAGCATAATACTACTCTTACTACTTCATATAGCAAAAATATCAATATCTATTTATTTATCGTGTAGAAATGGATAAGTAATTGGATGATAATTCATAGAAAATGATAATTCAATTAATAATATACTGACTGACCTGATAATAACATTGGATCAATGTTTTCACCTTTCTTCACTTGATCCGGTTCACCAGTTAATGAACTTTCATCAACCTTTAAGTCATTACTTTGAAGAATCACTCCATCAGCAGGCAGTAGATCACCTGTAAGCAAAAATTATAGAAAAATTACGTGTAATGCTAAAAAAAGAAAACTCAAAGTTAGAATATGACAGATGGTTACACAATATCAAGAATGGATGGAGGTTATATATGCAGAACAATAGATATCAGCTCAATGGTCTAAAGCTTAAACGTTCACATGTAAGAACGAAGGTTCTCGTTTCTAATTTCCTGCGGTGAGATCGTACATGCATACTGCTGAGGGGTCTAATACTAAAACAATGCAGTTGTCTAATGCTTCCTGGTTTTCAATTGGATACTAACTAAGATGAGTTTATGGTTTAAACCACGATAAACAAAGCGTCAAGTGAGAGATTATTGAATAACACTTAAACTCAAGGTGAAACCGTTGATTAAAAATTCATTTAGTGATCTTTCTATCCAGTATAATGTGTGGAAGCTCATGGATTTCTATTGGGAATAATACGAATATAAAAACGGGAAACTTCGGAATACATATATTAAAAGAGATCGTCATAGCACAGAACCGTTTATTCTATACCTCATTTCAATACCTATGATTTATTTTCTTTTATTTAACCTAAATTATTCTTGTTTATTTTAGTATCACTCCACATTATTTTCCTTTCTTCGTGTTTTTTATACATCTAATAAATAAATGCACTAAACTTTTATGAAGTGTTTAACATATGTATCTTTCATAAACAGTTTCAATCTATTCAATATCTGATGAACATACATTTTTCAACTAAGTAATATCAAACAGATTTTTTCAAATATCAAGTTATTTTTAGCCTGAATACAATGATTAGCTTTTGTTTTCGTAACTGACAGTGATCCATAAATGAGGCACCATGTGAATTCATCTACCATTTACAAAACATTTACTCAGTAAATGTGAAATAGTGTTTATTAAACTACATTTGTAGTCTTTATAATAACAATGTTCCGTCTTATTCACATATATCTTTAATTCATATATAACTACTTCAGCGAAACTGAATTCTATTTCCCTATGATTAACTTAACCTATTAACGAATAGCATCATTAATGAATAAATCTTGTGTATAAAGTAAATCGAAAAACATTATCAGATATGTGTGTAATAACTATTGTAATTTAATTATCATCGCAAACAGATGTTTTTGAAGTATCGTAGAGCAATAAACAACTGTTATCATCCACTGATAATTTGTATCCTTGACATTGTCAAGGGATTAGATCTTGAGCTTTCAAATTTCCTAGCTAGTTTATTGTCATAATTCTAATATCAGTCAATTCATAACGTTTTGTGACCGTTATTCTCAATCAATTATTTAACATTTACAGGAGTCACTAATCAGTAGCAACTATTATTAAAGGTCAGTGTTTTGTCACTTTGCCAGAAAATTGAATATATAAATAAAAAATACTTTGAATAATATATTTATCTATTGAAAAATAGTAAGGTTATTGTTTACTTTTCTTTACAGAAAAAAAACTTCAAAAGATTTCAGATACATAAATGAATAGATATGTTTAAAAATACCACAAACATCTCTTGATATCGGTATTGTTATTTTTATTCTATTTCAGACATATTAAAACTTTAGAAAATACACAAAATTTATTTTTGCATATTTGTGTGGTTTTCAGAACAGTTTTTCACCTTTGATTTTGTAAAAAATAATTAACAAAATAATTATAAAAGTGCATAATTTAATCAAAACAAATAGGAATAATCGCTAATATATGCTAGAGTTGTATATTACAAATAAATGTGTTTATTTAGCATAATTTAGAAAAAAAAAACAATTCTAATTAAATTGAAGCATAGTTAGTTCAAATTTACTGTATTGATCTAAGTCGTATTGATACAAAAATTCACTTTTCTTTTACTATATAACACTATTTACTTCATTTATGTATATAAATGTAAGGTCTGATGAAGTAGTTGAAAACAGGCGTTAGCTCATGTAAGGATCTTTAAACTATAGTATACAGCTTCAAAGCATAGGTATATAAATTTACGCTAATAAATATGAACACATAACTAACTGATAACAACGATATGAAGTATATACAGTTAGTTCTATAATCATATTCAATGATAATAAGCTATATGTTCTATTTGTATGGTACACACTGTTGTAGGATTTTACAACTTATTGAATAAATTACACAAACTGATAATCATACGATTTTGATGATAAACTATTCTATTAGGAAGAAAATTCAGAAAGGAGATATCAAGTAACAGACTAAACATGCTTAAAGATAAATGCTTTCTCGCTTTGATTGAATAATAAGTGTGTTTATAACTTTTTCAAACACCCAATAAAACGATTTTTTTTCAAAAATGAAGTTTTCTCCTAAGAGATAATGATTGGGATAAAAAATACCCGCAAAATAAAATTTTTTTTAAAAAGCTGAGCAACACAAGTTATTTTTTGCATTCTTTTTTCAATCAAAACAGGTCAAAAAACGGTGGGAGTTTCGATTCTATAATTAGCAATGCTACAGATGGGATATAAATAAATAAATAAATAAATATATATATATATATATATATATATATATATATATATATATATATAAGTTCGCATTAACTATTCGCTTCTACCCCCAACAACTTTATTTGTATTCAAACATATGCTAAAAACACCGGACCTTAAATTAACGACCTTTATTTGTTCGGATATTCTTGCCGAAAGCAATGAAAGTTTTTCTCACCATCAAAAATAATCAATGAATAATTATTTTTTATGGAGTTAAACTTGACTTTCTGTACATTTTTGTTTATATCATCTCAACTGAAAGAAATTTAGATTGAGTGAATAAATGAGTCTCTGATTGCCACAATAAGTTCAAGTATAAGTCCTTTTATTAAATTCCCAAGATGAGAGTAAATAAAACTTTATTATGCATAATTATATATATATAAGCTCAGGTAATTTTCTAAATCGATAACCGATTTAGCAACATAGTAACAAAATTTGTTTATTTTTATGAAGATAAAATGCCCATAACGAAAAGAATGAAATTTTTGTGGTGAAACCGATATGCCACAAAAACTGATTTACACTTAACATGACTTTTAAAGTCCCTATTTTTTATTAGCGAAAAATGACAAAATCAAGGACTTGTGATTAGAAATGCAGTGTTGGTGACTGTACGTGGCTTGTAAGTTTACTATGGCGCATAATTCGTTTCTACTATACAGGCTATGCCGCCTTAAGAAAATTAATTTTATTTGAAAGGTTTTATGCAAGATATTTTGTCAAGTCACTAATACCTAAGAATGATTTATCAAAGTTCCTACAATGTTTATATCTGGACTCATTGGAAGATGTTTTTATATCAATTCTAGACGTTTTATCACTAATTTTAACCAACTGAGAAAACAGTTTATTGGTAAGCTTGAAATTTGAGTAACTCTTCCCTATTTTTTTCTATGACTAGACTAAAAAAATCTTACAACTGTGCAAGAACATTTTCATATTTCCAGTGGCTGTATTGTCAAGTACGCTAATAATTAATCTTGTCTTATTAAATCTATATCCTGTTTAAATAATGATATCTGCAAAGTTTTTACACTTACAGCCTACCATTATGATGATCTAGTCA
This sequence comes from Schistosoma spindalis, assembly GCA_946903255.1. Lineage (NCBI taxonomy): Eukaryota > Metazoa > Platyhelminthes > Trematoda > Strigeidida > Schistosomatidae > Schistosoma > Schistosoma spindalis. The sequence goes on along the minus strand of OX336417.1, from coordinate 15,888,480 downwards.
ATATGTTTGCACAAATTACACAGACACTGAATATTCGGCAGTAGTTAACATGAATTGAATGATATTTCTAGCAACGTCTTAAATTGCTTATCGATACTAAGCTTTTCTTTGTATTTCATAACATTGATACGGTCTGAGTTCTCTCTTCCTAATCTATATTCTCAACAGTTAGTTTTTCTCATCACTAGTTCTCTTATTGCCACTAAATTAATTCAGTCTATTTTTAATTCATCTTATGATACTCATATTGTTCTGCCAATCTGGTATAGCAGCTTTGACTAACAGACATCTGAATGAGGCTCCATGATAATGGTTTCTAACTGACCGATTTTAACTAATAAAACCATGAGATATCAAAGAAATAGAAGAAAAACCACCTAACAATCTACATCATAAAAATATTTATGTATATAAAATACATAAAATAGACTTTTTAATGGGAACTGAAATGAATAACAGGTATCAAGTAAACATTATATAAGCAGAATTATACTAATTAAATTTTTTTTATAAAATAAAACATATATAATGGATATCAAAACTTTTCTTCTTTTCCCCCAAGTTTTCGAATTTTGACATTATTTTTCTCTAAACTAATGATTTCTTTTAGCTATATTTAAACAAGTTGTGGTAATTTTTATATTGACGTTTATCGCTGAATAACTGTATGCTTTTTACGAATATAAATAACGATAGGTAAATAAAATAAAATTTTAGTTTGAACCGATCAATTCTTAAACCTCATATTATAAAACAAAACTGATTCAGTTAAACAAATTTCATAAATTAATAAATATAGACTAATTTTGATTACACAACTGATCTCTTTCTAGGATATACGAAAATTAAAGAAAGAAACAATTCAGAACAGATTGTATGTATTTATTTGAGATATACTATTTATTCTGCTTTTAGACTTTCTATAGTATTTATTAACAAAATCCCCAAAAATTATTTCATTGTATGCAAAATGAATCTGTTGAATTTAGTTAAATTTTAGTGATGTTGTTCAAACTCAAAACTAAATACTTCTTCAGGATTGAACTCAGCAGTATCTTTTCTAAAGAAAAACATTATTTACAATATAAACACAGGAAATAATATATTCTCTTATTATTGAGATTTGTCAATCCAGTATGAAACAGCTGTACGGTGCTTCCTGATTTTCAATAGTTTGCTAAGATCCATTTTGTAAATTATGTTAATTCAGATTTATAAATTAACAAAAATAAAAAGCTAAAAAGTACGTTCACAGTAATCTTTTGTCGTTATACTGTTTTTATAACACTTCACGTGTTTTTACAATTAGTTTAGGTTGCTAGGTAACACAAAACATATACATTTCACTGTTATTATGGGAAACTTACAACGTGGAATGAGAAACTTGTCAATGAATGTACAGAAGGGAATATATCCTACTCGTATTGAATCTAACAATATTGAAGTATACTTTACTAAAAAGCATATTTTCATACTAGACAAATACATTTAATTTCTGTTTAAGGTTATCACCTTGATTTCAAGGCATGAAAAAATTAGTAATTGATTCAACAGTATCAATAAAAAGACCTTGACGATCCATGTTTTTAAACAGGTATACCAAATAGTATCTAAGAGAATTATATTACCTAACTTCATATAAAATTGCTTTTATCTAGTATTAAAACCGGGAAGTTATAAATTCATATTAGTTTAAAACGTTAGAACTCCTATTGACATGGTTTAACTTCTCAAACCAACTTATAAATGTTGTGTTTACTAATGATTAGCTTCGTAGATAAATGTTAAGAAATGTTAGTGATGATAGTTCAAGGATAGAGCGGGACTATCTTTGCTTCATAACATAAGTTGACTAAAGTTGTGAATGTAAACTATTCGATAACTGCTCATTAGTTTGAATGTTTATTGAGTTATAAAACTTGAGGTTTCTTTATCTGTAGAGTGAAGTCCAAAACGAGAATAAAACAACCATTTACTGCTTTTTGAACGTTGATATTTGTCTTGTTTTCATTAAATGTTGATGAGAAGAACATTCAAATTAAACTTCATCTCTAGACGTTGAAAGTATTTTGTATTCTAAAATGATATCATGTCTGCTGATCACAGACTAGATTGGAAGATGACTAACAGGAAAAACTAAACATAAAGAGGATTGTTTATTAACTATCGTCAAAAGACAGACTTAAGAAATTCATTCATCTATGAAAATATGGCAGTATATGTCAATATAATAATTAATCTTGCCAGAGACCTACTCGTTCATTTTTTTATCTATTTGATGAAGTTATATATATTCTTTGATAGCCATTTAAGATGGTCTGTAATCTGTTTTTTTATTCTAAAAGTTCGATCGACCATAAACTAGGAGCATTTTCTTTCCTCTAATAAAATGAGAATTTACAGCTCCCAAAGGATTCATAAAGTTAGAATAGTTCTATGAAAATAAATAATTTGTACTAACTTAAATGTTATGCTATAGATAGAAAAAAAACCATGTGAAGGGTTAAAGAAATCGTTTTGATCAGTGTTCAGAATTATTATGGAAATTTAACAATGTTCCTCTTATTTCTGGCTTTCTCTTGATAAAAAAGGTTGAAATTTAAAGTTCAACCGATTAAAATCCCTGGTTAATGGATTATGGGGGCCACTTAAAAACCACCTAATTAGGGCCAGATTTCAAAAGAATGCAACCCTGGCTAGATAAACATTTAAAACATTTAGGTACTGGACAATTGTTTAGTTCAAGTATTGGACCTTGCAGCAGTGCGTATTCACAATGATACTATAGAAAATTGAACAAGACCTCGAGTATTGGTAGTGAGAGCTTAATCTTTTAACCACAAAGCTGGCATTTTTTGATTACATATCTAACTTCGTTTAATTCAGGGTTCCTCAACCATCCTAAATTGTGATCATTGGATACCTCCTTGACACTGGACACACTTAAACTCTGCTGGTCACTGCTTATCACTATAACTCAGGGAATTCAAATAAGGTTTATACGGAAAACGTATGGTTATATATATATATATATATATATATATATATATATATATATATATCATGGAAAGTGTACCTAACAGACTAATTTTAAATACAATATCTAAGCATAGCGGGATTGTAAAAATTAACATAAATAAAATAACTTAATCACACTAATATACTATTTCATTACAAGATAACTATTATTCATATGTACTAGCGTAACATAAAATACAGAAATATCGAATAGTTCAAAAAGGAAAACTGACACATTTTTTGAAATTTTATCTGTTAATTTTACAATATATTGAACATTTGTATAACGTTTGCTCCATGAAGTTGAGGAAAATACTAAGTTGTCCTTCAGAAACTAAACATTTAGAGAGAAATACGATGCCTATTGGTAAAATAATGTATTCACTAGCTACACGATAATAATTTACGATATATATATATATATTGTTCAAGCTACTCATCAGTAGCTTCTTTTTTAATTTGTACACTGAATATTGAAAACTTTATCACTTATCTGAACATTCAAATGAAATTTGTATAAAAATTGAGTCAACAGAAAATTTAATACCTACTCATACAATGAAGACATGAAACATTGTACAATATAAAGTTTTAAGATTTTGTAAAGTATATGTGTACACAATGAGAAGTATCCAATCAATTTTTCGCTCTATTTAAATGGAATTATTACAAGCCAAAAACTTTGAACACTAATAGCTAAAACAGATATAATGAAAAAAGTTAGCCGAAAACCTATATCATTTAATTTATTCTGTAAAACAAAAGAAAAAGAAATAACCTGACTTGATTATGAATAGACCACTAATGAAAGAAGACAACGTAAAGAAATAGAATATATATATATTAAACAACCCTACCCTTGACAATTGCAATAAGCATAATACTTATAAAAATAACTTTTTAGGTAATATTCCTACATTTAATACCACAATGAAAACTATAGTTTTCGTGCAAAACACCATATGTATAAGATTTTTAAAACAAATATACAAATATACCAAATGGTATAAATTCCACTTTTTCATCCTATGATAATAAAGCATTGTGACGACAATGATTAAATGAAGAAAATAAAACAAAGTAGAAAAACGAAATTAATGTCCCAGTTCAAGAATCATAGCGATGCAACAAAATTCATGGAAAATTAGAAGAAAATACCATAACGAAACTGGAAAATTAGTAACCTATAAGAAGTGGATAAAACAAATTGACAGGAAGAATGGAATAATGGAAAACAAGAATGTGAAACAAACAAAAGAACAAAAACAGAGATCAACAACTACAAAGAGAATGTAATATGAGTCGTCCAGCTTAAAACGAAAAGCGCCTGAAACCAGGGGTAAAGTGATGGAATATGTAGGCTCAGAATAGGTCTTCAAACAATTCTACAGAAAGAATGTTGATCATTGATCATCAATAATTCATAAACATTCACAATTAAATAAACCACGTAGATACGAACAAAAACAACCATATGCTTACTTAATTTGATCAATTTGTTTATTTAATTTTTTACTGAATCTGTGCATGAGGCGCAAAACAAACAAACACAGAAAAAAAAATTAACAACTATTGTTTACAATTGACATATTTCATTTTGAGGTGTATAAAGGGCCGTTTTATTTACCTTTAAAAACATATTTGAAAACAAATTTATTTTTCATAGTTTAAATCATGAATTGATCTCAGCAAGATTAGCAATCGGAACCAAGTAGCGCTCTATACAGCTATTACATCCTAGTATAGAACTTCTTGGCAGTGAGTATCCTCAACTTTATCATAAGGAATCAAACCCAAGAGCTTTGGTCTCAAATGTTTATTTAAATTTATGCAGTTAATCAATATTTAAACACAATCGAAAAGCTAATCTTGTTTAAACATAATAAATTTGCATAAATTTATAATAATTATATTGATAGAGTAATTTTAAACAACTTTTTATATTATTACGTATCCTTCTGAAGTCTTAAAATAATTTTTAAAAAATTGTTAATTGCGAAAAATGTCACAATTACACAGTACATAACCTACATACAAGTTCATTGATTTAAGCATAATTACAACTAGAAGTTTTTTTATTTTTTTTTTAATTCATTCACATATCATTCTAAATGTTTCAGGAATGTGTTGTATACAAATTTGTAATTCTAAGAAAATAATTTTTTTTTCTTCATTTCACTACATATTTGCTATAAAATTAAGATGGAAAACATTATAAAATATCATATTTATATTTAGTTGATGTAAATTTAAAAAAATGGAATTATCTCATTAACTCTTAGTTAATTACATTATATATATATATATATATATATATATATATATATAGAGAGAGAGAGAGAGAGAGAAATATAACTTTTATGACTAGTGTTTTGTAGCCAGGTCATTTTCTATGGTAGGCTTCAACATACACAAGAAAAAATGCGAAATCCTCAAATACAACACGACGAATAAAAACACAATCATACTTTATGAAGAACTATTGAAAGAGGTGGAAAGTTTTACATATGTGAGGATCTGATGCGTATGTAAAGATAAGGATTGACAAAGCAAGTGAAATATTTCTACAACTGAAAAACAGATAGAACAAAAAATAACTGTCAAACAACATCAAAGTCAGAATCTTCAATACGAATGTCAAGATAATTCTACTGTACATAGCTGAAACCTTATCATTAAAAATGTACGGGTATTTATAAACAGCTTTTTACGCAGGATACTCAATACCATCAGCAAGAACCTATTGTACGACTAAAGAGATTAGCTTCTTAATGAAGAGGAAGTTAGGAAAAGATACTGGAGGTGGGTAGGACATAAATTAAGCAAATCACCAAACTGAATCACAAGGCAATCCCTAGCTTTGAATCCTGAAGGCAAAATGAAAAGAGGAAGACTGAGGGACATATTGTGTTGAGAATTGGAAGCAGATATCAAAAAATGAAAAGCAACTGCAAACGTCCGGAAAGGAATGCCCGGAACAGAGTTCGTTGGATAATCTTAGTGGGATGCTCATGCTCCTCTACGAGGGATAACAGGCGTAAGTAAGTAAGTAGATATATATAGTTGGATAAATGTTAGTTCAGAAAAATGTGATATTTTCTTGAAATATACACCTGTTCTCATTTAAAAAAATAAAAACGTATGATCTGAATGGATTTTATTGAATTCAGATATTTTATCACTGATCAATTATAAACCGACAACCTATTTTTTAAATCAGCAGAAATTATTTCATGTTTAAGACACTAAACACTTGTAGAGATGTTAAACTGGTTATTCGTTATCTTTCTTAAGGTCATAAGTTGTAAATTTCGCATTGCTAGAATTCTTTTCTTCCTTTCGAATCGTTTAATTTATATTTAATGCATTCTACTACTAGTACTACTACTACTGCTAATAATAATAATGCAGTTACCTTTACAACTGTAGACTTTATGTTGATAATGGCAAGATCAACCAGCGTACGTGAATATCATGTTTTATGTTGTGTATACATAGCTGACATTAGTTATTTTACCATCAAAACGTCACCAAATAACCAACGTTTACAATGAATGGCGAAAAACTGTAAAACATGATTTAGCAGCATTAATCTCATACTAGTTTATACATATTCAACTTAGGTAAACTCTTAAATTAACTTATTTGTCAGACACTGTTATTTTAGTCAGCATATATGTAGGGGCTAGTACTTATCAAGCCCACATAGGTTATTCTGGCTTCTGGACAGATCAATCTATTCATTCTTCTCAAGCCATATTTTTACCCTGTCACTTATTCGCTTATTAATCCTGTCATATGATCGTTTGTGTATTAATTACCTACCCTACTCGTTATGTGCCTGACTATAAATATCGATTCACGTTTGGTATAATCGAGTTGGCTCACTCGCATTCTTCATTGAGCGTCATATTGTTTTGCTTAGATTTCTGACCAACGATCGCACAAAATATACGTATACAAAAATCCTTCTTCGTATTTGACTTAACAAGAAACAAACCATCAACCTGGAGTTATATATAAGGCCATTAAATATATATTATGCAATGATAAACACGGACTAAAATAACGATATTGATCTTGCTAGTAATTTATTTCAGGGGTTCACTTAACTTTACCATTTTTAAATTTGTGCATAAATAAGACTACCATAATACATTAATCCAACGTATAGTAAAATAGGTACTATCTATTGTAACTTGAATGAGTTACATTTGAATCCACTTATTAGGTGAATTCAAGTTATAGTAAATACTGACATTTAGGCAAACAAATCAGGCTAAATCATGATATTTATTCATAAATTAAAATGGAAACTATTCTAGTTTTTTCAAAACGGTATTTCGCTTTTTGATTTCTATCTACAGGGTAAATAAATTTCTATCAAAATGATCACTAAGCATTTTGAATTAGACACGAAGGGTTGTACAAGATCATGGATCGTTCGAAGCTAGACCACCATGGAAAACATAGAAACACTAGATGGCCGTATCGTCTTAGTATGGGACTCCTCAACAGTGCGTGTGCATGATCACGCACGCAAGATTTGAGCCCAGGACCTTCGGTCTCGCGCGCGAGGATCGTCGCTCAATTTTGTGGATTGAGTGAGGTCAGACATCAGTAGTCCAGTGATGTAGCGTTCGCGCGTGAGATCAAAGGTCCTGGGTTCGAATCCCGTGTGTGGGATTGTGGATGTGCATTGCTGAGTCTGATGCTTTGACGAAACGATCGTCTAATACACCCAAGTTTTCACGGGGTGGTCTAGCTTAGATGGACTCATGAATTTAACTTTTAAAATTAGTGATTTGTTTATAAGAAAAGAATTATGATGAAATCTTGTATGAATAACAAATAAATTTCATATTTTGACACTGATTGTTGAAATAATAACTCGAGCAATATCACTTACAATAAACATTAACACATATATATGTAATTTTAGATGACAAGTCCTACATAGAACAGAATACATATCGTAGATTTCACTGTTGGTAACATTTTGAAGCTATTGAACAGTTCAAAAAGATATATATGAATTACAAGTTTTCATTAGAAGTAATTATTTCCTAGCATAAAGTTTGAACTGCACCTACTGATTCATATATACAACACAATATTAAATTAGTACATAGGTTTAATGAATAGTTTAATGATATTCTACTGGTCATCCGAATATAATAATGTTTTCTTTTTTATATTTATTCTTAAAAGATTTATTCTGTTATTCAGCTTACAGTAACACATTATCTTAATGAATTTTATTCATACAACGCTTAAACGGACTATTTTACAATCTATAAAAATAAATAATTAACACCGTGTACAAAATTATGGAATAGTTAACAGCAAAAACTAGTTCTAGATGAAAAAATAGAAGTTGAAAGGCTTAAAGACTATCACTAGACTTTATCATTTTCATATTTCTACACAATTAAAACTTCTACCTGAATATAATAAGCCAGCAACTAAATAGAATATAGATATATGCCTAGTTAATATACTTTATGTTATTAGAATTGATTTGAACTATCTCGTTCTGGATAATGCTGATTGAACTTCGATTAGTATTGGTTGGAATATATAAATCCTGTGCTAATTGAAATGATTTAGCAATTTTTTACAAGTTTTTATGCAACAACTGGATCTTCAATTAACAGTAGAATCGAACATGCATGTTTTTTATTAGTAAAGACTCGTCGGTTGGATGTACATGTATCCTAGTTTTGATGGTTAGCCAAGAATAGCTACAACAGTGAATATCCAACCCGTTCTAATAATGACAAATACCATACTTGTCGCACAAATGACTACCTGAGCTCAACAGCTGAGTGAGTAGCACGTGGTCATATGAAGCAAAACTTACTGAGTTAGAGCTTCAGTGCAAGCAGCATTAAAATACAGGAATATTCTAATGGCAAGACATACATTCTAGATCCCACCACTAGCCATAGATTCATTTGCAAGAATTAAAATTGTGAATGGTGAGTTATAGTGACAGCCGTTTAGTTGACTTAATTTACAAAACCAGTCGTAATCTGGACATATGTGTAGTTTCTGTATCGATACAGCTTTGAAAATGTTATTTTCTATGCGTAAGAAAGCGCATGTTTTGTATTTTTGGTAGCCAAATTTATGTTTCAATAAATCCTTTTATTCAATACTATATGTTCGGTGAATATAGGAATTCCCGGTATAGCTCACTGGTAGTAACATGAAAGATACATTAATTAGCATGAATCAAAATAAGAAACGTTATTATGACTTTGTAATCTTTCTCTTAACACGTAAGAAAAATTTCATTTCGACAAAGTGTACATTGATGTTTATTACTCCTGGGACTATATAAAGATCTATATGCAGTTATCTGATATGTTATTTTTGTAAATAGTTATAATTTTTAATTGTTTTTAAGGGATTTTGAAGAGTATACCTGATCGTCTATTGTATCTCTTGATCGATTTTTTTCCACAACACACTAATGAAAATCCATAGAGGCTCTCTGAGAGAATCGGACAATCGCTTTGTAACGACATAAAATAATTACTTTGTACTCATGAATTCAACTATTAAATTACTGTTATATCCACAAAATCCCTGTATGATTATAGTCATCATATGCTCACTAGTGTCGGTCTCCAGGAGTTATTTCCTGGAGATCTATTGAGAAGCCGTGGCCAGTGGAGTTCAACCGGATCTGTTGTGAGATAGCAACTCACTGATGACAATGGTGGACGGTGGAGCAACTTCGTGGATTGGTTGAAGTTAGACACTAACACCGTCGGATGCCGGCTCAGTAGTCTAGAGGTTAAGCGCTCGCGCGCGAAACTGACAGAAAATATTTCACAACATTTATTTCTAGTTCATTATTTAATTATATTTGATCATGTCAATAATTAATTGTTAAGTATTCCATATTAACTCCGCCTGTAGCTCTCCTAGAGTTACTGCCGGTCCCAAGCCCGGGTAAAGGAGGAGGGTTGGGCATGGGGCCTATGCTCCTTCGCGAGGAGTAATAGCAGTAAGTAAGTATTCCATATTGAGAATTCAAGATGAGATGAATATTTAAAACATTCAAACAACCACGGTTACAAACATTTTTGTATCAATACACAACATTTATTCAACGTAATCCTTAGCTTACAAATTTTCACCTAAATTAGTTACTTTTGAATACAATTTTTATTATTTATAATGAAATAATCTCTTGTTATTACAACTTAGAATGTCTATCATAATAACAAACATTATTTTCTCAAGTACTAAAGCAACACAGTTATAGGCATTAATTTTAATTTCGAGAAGCTTTAAATTATTATATAATAGTATAATTGTAATGTTCTGATAAAATAAAAATGTCTTTAATTACGTGTATTATTACTAATAACATTCATTCATAAGAAACTTTCAATTCTCGTGTTAATTAGAGATTCTCTGCTGTATTTCTTAAAAAAAAAAACAAATGTAATTAAGTGTTTGATCAGTGTTTTTTTCTAATTGTCATTCATCACAAGAATAAATGAAAGTTTTATTTATATTGAACAACAGAATTATCTAATTTTAAGTAATTTAAACAATATTTTGTCCAATATTAAATAATTTTTATGTTTTGCATTAAAACTCATTCGCTTGTAAATATGTATAAAAAGATATAGATATACTGTTACTTAGAGTAATATTGTGCATTTATTTTTTCGATTAAAAACAAATATACTGTGTACGATTATTGGAAAAATTAGAGAAAAAGACATAATAAATCTGGATTTGATGGTTACAAGAATTTATATATAGACTCTTTTGATTAATTGTAATTTGTAGTCACTTAATTCAAATCTCATAGTTCTCTTTATTATAGTGATTATTTCTTTTTAGTATTTTTCTCTGTAATTACGTAAAGTAATGGTAACATTTTAAAAAATCTTCATAGTTTCATTAACATATTGGCAAACGCATGTTTACAACTTTTATATTAAGATTTCGCTTAGAAATATCCCTATTTTACTTTAAAGTTATAGGTGTTAATAATGCTAAAGTACTTCTAAGGCACTAGTTAACAACTATTGCGTCAAAATACTGCTGGAGTTCAATTGAGCTGTCTTATCTAATAAATAAATGCTTTCAAGTCCCATTGTTTAATTTATTTATGTACAAAAGTTTCAGTGGAACTTCACAGATTAAAATCATTATAAAACAATATCACTAAGCAAGTAACTGAATCCAATCGATTGAAATATAATCCATTCAATTTTCTTCGTAAACCTTACAATATTTTTGCTTAATTTGAAAGAAATTCTCTAACTTTTTTATACATATTCACTGATAAATTAATAAACTCAAAAAATTTGATCCCATAGCCGAAATTTAATGATGAAAATGAATTTTTACCAGATTGAATGCTTTAGTCACCATATTTTTCGAGCTTAATAATTCAATTATTGAATATTTAATCCTAATTTAGATAAATTCCTAACTGTTATTATTTATTTAATGACTTTACAATTAACCAGTAAAACTTTAAAAAAAATGTACCAACAATTAAAAATTGTGAATTATTAACTGTATAATTTTTTTAGTATTTAGTTTAGTAACATTCGATATTTTTCTTAGATAATTTGATCAAGGTTTTTAATTTAATTGGCAATAACCATTATAGTCATTACTATCACGAACTTTCAAGTAATTTATATTTTTGTTTTCGATAGATTCATATACAACTTTATGCAGACAAATACAAAAAAAGAAAACAGGTTAACCTTTACAATCTTTTTTTAATTACCATTTAAATTTTTTTTAAATAGTATCTTTTCCTCTAAGAAATTAACCCAGCATAGAAGAAAATCATTTAGACATACGTATATTAACGTGTATACAGTAAAAAAGAAAACTAATTCCTAATCAAACTAAATAGTAAAATGTTAACACAAAAAAAACGTAATTTTCTACATGTTTCATAATATATACAAGCATAATGAGTTACAAGTGCAATATATTCCATATTGATCTATCGTCTGGTATATAAGTACATATTTAACTATAAACACAAATTTTCATACGTCTACAAGAAAGTAAATACAACCGAAAAAGCACCATGTTATGTATGTTTTCAATTAAAGAACATCAAGTAGAAGTATTAGTACAATTAGACAAAAACAGAAGAAATAGCAAAACAAAAATATTAAAATCAATACTGTTTATTGGGATATGAAAGTACATCTTGAAATTCAAACTATAATTACCTACAAAGCAGACATTGTATACAGATTTGTCTTTTATATATATATATATATATATATATATATATATATATATAAAAGCTTTGGAGAATAAACCATATTTAAAATGAAATGATGTAATGAGAAGAGTACTTTGATTATCTTGAGATGAACAAATAAATGTGTATAATACATAGCTTGTTTACAACTAGGCTAGTTGATCTCAATAAAAATGGAAAGTATCAAATCTCTTTTTAAATTTCATCAAGATTTGTCGTTAAATTGTTCCAGATATTTACATTTCATAGACTTTGTTTTAAAATGAAGCAAAAATGTATTTTATTAAATTAGGTACTAATTTTATAATCTAGGATTTCTCATCTTTCACAAATGTTACCCCGTACTGAAAGTTACGATAACTTTTTACATGTTAGGATAAACCAAAATGAAGTTAATTCCGTCAATTTAATTTTGTGACAAACGACACAGGTTCATAATACAAACTTGTATCAGTTGATATCAGTAAACAGATGAAGCAAAAATGTGCCGGGCTTATGACCAGTACGTTGAATCTAAACTATTTTGCTATGCCATGGTTCATCAGACTATTTTAGTTCAAAATAGAAATTACATTTCACATTTTAAAAAAAAACAAGTTCTTAATTTGACAACTACTTTGTCGACTCAGAATACATTAATTTCAGGCCCAAAAGCTTAAGAAAATTGACTGATTTTCTAAATTCGATCATTTTGTTGCCAATAACATGTGAAAGTAAATTATGTTGGCGAAAAAGTACAACCAAACCTCTCGTATTCTAAAAACATTAATACCAGCAATACAAAAGAAGTTAGATTCTTATAGTATCCACTAGTGGTTTGATATGAAGATTCTAGGTAAAAGTGTATAAAAATAGTCTTTTATTTTTATGATCGTACAGCTTTACTCTTAGCTCAACAATTAGCATTTGCCCACGTAAACCTTATGTAATATTTCCATCAAGATTTTGAATTCTTAGAAAATATTGAGCAAAAAGTAGATATTTAACAACTAGGCATAACTTAACAATTTATTTGCTGCTCTAATTAAGAATTATGGAAAACAGTAATATTTGTAATTTGTAGTATTTTATTCATTTAGATAATTATTTTAGAATTTCGGAATTCAAAAACCAACTTTCTTCAAATATTTCATGCAGTTAGTTCCCTTGATAAACTTTTGGACGGCATGAACAACAAATATTGTTATGACAAGTGAATAAAATTCGTTTTAGATGTTCTAAATCGTCCACATACTCAATGGCAACTACAAGTATGTGTATAAAATGTATAATGTCGTTTAAATTACTAATAAAAATTTAAATATCCACTGCGTATTTATACAAGTTTAATTTCTAGGTTAATGGATTTGAAGAAGGGAAGAAACTAAAACGTAATCGAATAGAATATACATTAGCGAATTGCTACAACTAGGTTTAACAATAAAAATGATACCAATTACGAAAAGTAATAATAAGGCATAGTGATGGTGATAGTAATGTTTACTATAATTGAAGAGGCTATTAATTAACAGAATTTGTTGTATGTTTAATTCAATAAAGGTTCAAACATTTCCTTTTCGTATTATTAATATAATACAAGAGCACAATAAGTGGATTAAATGTATACATAAAGATTTTATACACGAAAATATCAACATAATAAAAGCGAAACATGCCATTTAACATGTCGTTGTTGTGTAAATAACTATTTGGATTAAAAAGTATCAATTAAATCAGTATCATATTTTAAACTTTATCTCAAATAAATGTGTTCAATATACAAATTAATAATAACCATTTCCTTATTAGCATTGATTTTTAACATAAAAACAGAATAATTATTTGCTATGTCAATATCCCATTTAAGAAGAAAAAGGAATGTTATGTATTAAAAATTTGTTTAACATTGAAATTAAATTTAGACAAAAAAAAAAACAGATAGACATACTAGGTTAATATGAATCACCAACTATGTAAATAGATAATAAAACTATTGATTTCAATAAGTCTGGGGCATATAGTTGTTTTTGTTTCTTTCAGACAATTTTGATCTGCATAAAATGCAATTAGTAAAACCTCCATGAAGGCGGAACTGAAACCAATTTTAAGTCTTTTTGATCTTAATATCATTGAGAAGGAAAATTTCTAATCACTCATTATCTCATTGATATGATGTAGACCAATAAAGCAATAATGAGCTAGAAGTTTGAAACAGTTCAATAAATTCACTTTATCTTAACACAATAAAAGTTTTTTTATTAAGTAGTCGGCATAAAAATTAGAATGAATGTCTATGTCTACATGAACATTGTATTAAAATTATTTTTCTTTTTTTTAAATACGAATCATTTAACATCCTCATACGTACATAGCAATAAATATGTAATGAGAAATCCAACTACTGCTAAAAACTTATTCATTTGATAATCTTTAAACATATGTGTGAATCTCTCATCTTTAATTATAATACAAGTATATTTCAAAGGTATATTTACAGATTTAACCCAAAGCATCCATTTTACAAACATTTTCTTTTAAATAAAAAAGTCTATCTTGCTTAAAGCCGATTCCCAACAAAGAATGACGTTTAAAATAATATAATAGTTAATTGATAGTCTGGTTGCAAATATAATCATTCATAATAATTTATGAAATAACTAAGTAAACATGGAGAGGTTGCATCATGACTTTATAGTTCAAGTAATCCGTTATATCTAGAACTTACACATGACCGTTGTATACTGAAACGTGGTTTTATATAAAAATTTCATATTAAGCGGAGTTGTATAAAACTATCTGCTACGAACTTATTACTGCAGTATAGAACGTACTCAATTTAAAACACAAATATATTAAGAAATGAACAATTAAATGAAAACTAGCGTGAAAATAAACCAAAATATGCAGCAGTTTCTTAACAAACGGAAAAAAGGCCAAAATTATTGTAAAGTGCATATCACTTAAACATTGAAAACTATAAAAAAAACCAGTTTACATCACACTATTTTTTTCAAAAATTAATGATACTAAATGAAAACCAAATTCAATTCCGATGAAATAAAACAGAAAGAAGAACATCTGGCGTGATATATGATTGTGGTTATTCTTATTATCATCAGCATTATTTTTCTTCATTTTTCAATCTAGTCAATAAACGAAAGACACAACATATTCGTTACCTTATACAAATGTGATTTCACATGCACAAACAAACAGATTCCCAATGTATGTATATACATAGCTTGAACGTATTTCTGTACGAACAAGTCATAATTTAATTAACAATAAAATAGAAAAAAGGCGGAATATAAAAATGCAAGAACAATAAAATAAAAAAAAGAAACAAGAAAAATTTCTATCTTCTGTAAACAGAAAAAAAGAAACTCAATTACTCTTAATACTTAATAGCTCAGGCATGAATAATGTTTAGCTTGAATTATGTTGCAATCATTTGCTTTCTTCTTATTTCGTTTGATTTTTTTGAATTATCATTGTATCTTAGTACTTCTTACTCTTCCAAATCAGACACACACACACACACTACATCTATTTCTACTTCCGTTTTTACTTAATAATATTTCCTGAATTTTCCATCATTTTAAAAGTCAATTAATATACAAATTTTTAAATGTATACATTTTAGAATTCATTTTCTATTTACTGTAATTCAACATTCGTTAGTACAACTTTAGTATGTAGAAAAATTTAGATTGTTCATTAATTTAGAAAAAAAAGATGATTATTAATAATCAGAGAGAACCTTTAGAAAAACAATTGAAATAAGGATGAAGAGGAATGTAGGGAGAAAAAAAAGGCTAATTATTCAAAATAGTAGTAATTAACATATTTATTGTTAGAATCAAAATGTATATAATAAATCGTTTTCATGTAAACATAATGTAAGGCAAAAATATGTTGAATATAGTGCAAAGTGGACAAAAACATTCCTATTGGTTAATCGAAATTTATAACCATAAAAAAGTGACAATATTTATCATGTAAAATAGAATTAATTGCAAATATTTCGAAACGAAGTGTATTTAAAATTTGTCAGATAATTAAGTTTTTTGATTATCGACCCGTAAATGTACTTCCATCTTTCTTACAGTAAATATATATATATATATATGACTGAAAGATTTGTATATATGAGTATGTCCATCCCTGAATATTGATTATATCTGTCAGCACCATTGGACTGAATTTCAGAGCAGTAGATTTGAGTTCAATATCGGACACAAATACCGTATCAATTATAATCTGTTTTCAAGTTCTTCATATGCAGCAAATGCTAAAACTTATAAACTTCAGGACTTCAACATTTAACTACCGACAATCGATTTGTTCGTTTAATCTGGTTTACATTATCTTTAAGCCTGATATTCTTCATGTGATATACATATATAAACGCAGAGAAATGAAGGTAAATACAATAATTTAATTAAAGCAGTGAACTGAATAAAACGAAAAAAAACTCAACAAAAAAATGAATTATTAACATATATATACCATTTAAATTGCTTGTAATTAAAAAATCACGTACATAACGAAACGAGATGTCTATTGAAGACACTTATAGGATTGACACTCAAAAAGTGATAAAATGAAAGATAAGAAATAAAAAATTGTTCTTCCCAATCTTACATTCTTATCATAAATTTATATGATCCGCAGTCAATTAAAAACTTTTTTCTTAAAATAATTTTTAACCTTCACACTTTTGTGATAACTACCAATCTAGGTCACCTTTATCTTTTTCGGATTTTTATTGTGTAACAACACTGAAATCTTCGAAGTGAATGCTCATTAATTCGTAAAATTATTATAAATTTATTAGGAGACTAACTGGAACAACCGGTTGGTTACATAAATAGCAAATAACTGAAATATTTAATCCTTTTAAGTCTGAAGTTATACTCAAAGCTTCTGTTATCATAATATATATTACATATGCTGTAAAATTTGTGAATTATTCTTGTTATAAAGCAAAAGAATTTTCATAGATCTACATAATGTGTACAGAAGATCGATTCTAATCAATAAATAACTATGTAACACAGTTCACACTGTCGATCATGATGACAATATTTTGTGTAGAAACCAGTTGGCTTATCGAAAAACTGTCCAGTCATAAATCGTACTTTATAACAATAAACTTAAAATTTTAATATCACAGTTTTCTTAGTGTTTTACTCATCTGTTTAACAGTTAGATGATGTTGTGTGATTGATCAAGTTGTTTCTCAAATCATTCTTTACCATGCTAGTTGTACAAAGCACATATTCTAAATGATATTGAATCACATGAATAGTATGAGTTATTCATGAGAACAACACTAAAAAAACCTTCATGCGATCTCATTATAGAAATGAGTTTAATTGGAAGGTTTCTTATTATTGAAAAAAGTCTAGAAATGAAACTCTAGAAATCAATCACTAAAAAAAGTCGGGTTGACTTCGAAAATTTTTATGCCACAAAAATGAATAATATTTCAGTTCAATACAAGAAATAACTGGTTTTTAGGAACAAATGATTTCACTTGAACTATTTCTTGGTATTCGATTGCTTCCTTGGAAGGTGATTGTTACTAAGATGCAATGTCGATGAATATATATTTAATTACATCTGACAAATAATTTTATAAATAATTTATGACCAAACAAAAAAAATGAACAGACAAATAATTTCCATATATTGAGACATGTCTACTTAAAAACTAGTTATTTTAACACCACTACTTATGTAGACATAAGTAGTATATGACGTGAGTCGTGAACAGAATGTTTGACAGTAGAGAGACGAGAAGATCGAACAATAAAGAATGAAGAAACGATGCGATTTGTATGAAAGTGCAAGAACAAAGAAATTCTGAGTCATTTGAGACAATTGATACACATTTTGCAAATGGAGCATTTAATATATGGTTGTTAGATTTTACTAAGTAGTTCTGTAATTTGCTGTTAAACACATTCGATTGTTCCCACTGGTGTTTAGTTCACTACACATCCAGTTGATTTGTCTCAAATAGGAAAAAAGGCCCATACTAAATCCCTGTGATTGTTTGATAATATCGACGCAACCTATATAGTACCCACTCTCCCAAAAAGACTGATCGCTTGAACATATACAAATAGATTACCCGAAATTTGTATCTGATAAACCAAAATAATGAAAAACAACCCAAGTAACAACTACAACACTGACAAAGTAAAAATAAGCATCAGAAAATAGATTGAGCTACAATAAAAGAGTTCATTATTCTGTATTCTTCGTAATAAGCTTACCATATGTGCTTAATTAATTTCGTTACACATTGTCCTGTTATATAAATCAAGCAAAAATCACAAAATAAAATCTAACTCAATTCTTTTATTTCTTATTATTGAAAAACAAAACACGCAAACGCACACATAAACAAATGTTAATACAACTATCCGCTTAACTGTACACGTTAGTGGATACAATAGTGGAAATATATAGAATAATATTATAAAATGAATTCTTAATATCATTTATATTATTGAATGTAATGTAAAAGGTTTATTACTTTTTTAAAAACTAGTTCTCGAATTTATAGTAGAATATTGTAGTTTTAAAGTTTAAGCACAAAGAAAACATTAGTTTGTGTATAATTGTGTGGAGGTATGCATTAAAATCTAATCTCATAATTTCACATAAAAACAAAGAAGAATGTATGAGCATATATAGGATAAAATACCACTGTATATATGTACGTATGTTCTACCAAACTAAATAATACATATGTAGGTGTATAACTATCAAATGTTTAAAATATATTGTTCTGGTAATAAAACTAGAATGCAAATTTACGCGGAACACTCATAGTCGTTTAAAGAAAAATACTAATAAAATTAATTTGAGTTAAAAAAATAACTGTTGACTGGAAAATTTATTATTTTCGCATGTCAACTAATATCAACCAGAAACATACTGGTTTCCGTCCTATTCATAAGCAAAACTACGTATTGGTCAATGTAGCTACACTTGAGATTGAAAGATTAAAGATTGAATACCATTAATAATAAAGTTAAGCAAAGAGAAAATATTTGAAAGAATAAAAATGTAATGGAATAATAAAAATTTATACAGAAGAAAATTAAGATTTACTTGGATGAAGAATGATCAAATGACCTGCATAAGTGCTAATTATTTTGAACCCTTTGTCTGATCAACACGCTATATAATTATCTCGTTTAGCCTTAACAAGAGTTCAATGCTTATCGATATTGCATCAAAACAACATATATTAACTTCAGAAACTTTTACAGTATTTTGGTCTGACATTCTATTGAATACACAGAGAATAAGCAAATAGTTTATGCCCTAACTAATTTCATCTCTAACAACCATATTGCTATCAAATAAATTACAATGCTTTACAAACAATTAATGTCATATACTTTAAACTAATGTGTAGTACATCAGCACTTTATACAATATTTTTCATAGGTACGAGTTAGTGTTTATTATTGTATTCTTATTCACTTTACCATTTGTTCCAAATAGCGTTTCCTTGAAAAATATAGTTTATATATTTACTGATTTCAAATAAAAAAACTAAAAGATATCTAAATCAAAAGATCAATATAAATGAAGGAAAAAAAATATACTTTAACAAAATATTACAATTAATTGACATGTTTTTCTTGCTACTTTTCACTACTCATATACACACGTGATATATATAACCATAGTATCCAACAGTATTCCAAGTATTTTTTGGACGTAAATATACATTACTCGTAAAATATTTCAAAACAACTTTTTTTCAAGATAATAGATAAGTATTTTAGTAATCTCTTATTTGTAACGTCTGTTACCATCTGTTTTAATTTTTTCCTACAAATAACTGAAAAATATATGTTAAACAAAGTTGTCTTCTTAATTTCATAGTCAGATGGATAATTCTATGTTATTTGATGCAAAAACTGCATAGTATTTTCTTTTTTTCCGGTGAAAATATCAATATAATGAATAAATTAAAATGAGGATTTCCCGAAAAAAATTAAACTTGTGATGCAGATTTCATTGTTTGTTACTAATAAATAAGTCTGATTTCTTTTTAAAGTTCTCAATCAAAATATAATTTATGATAAATAACAGTTAATCACGTTTCTGTGATATTTTAAAAGTTAAAAAAACATTTCAAAACAGTCATTTGACTACTTAACTCTACGACAAAGACGTGGGGGGTAATGTATAAAATCAAGCTTTATTCAAATCTACACCAGGATAATTACTGTTTACCGAATTCTCCATAATTTATTGTGTGAATGACGGACAAATTAATTGAATGAACTACTTTTTCAATCAGAAATAACAAATAGCCTCTGTCTGTACAATCGCTTTCATTTTTCAAATATTATACATTCAGCAATAACAACAGTCAAATATCATTCATATAGTTCTCTATATTAATTTGAAGAGAGAAAGAATAAGAATTTTGAGTACAAAAAGGATGAATTCGTTTTCTTTATTTCCGTTCTTGTTAGTATCTCACAACCTGTAATATCATTGCTCTAATGTGTCATTATAACAACTTCTGAATTATTTCATTTGTGTAAATAATTTCAACCTATTTTGCAACTGTATTTTTAAATACTATAGGTTTTAAAAAACGGAAGCGAATATAGAGAAATAACATGAATTCGTGTTATTCTATTCAAATCTTTGTTCTTGATCTTTTCGACAGTGATCAAACAGTTAATATTGGTAATTGATGTAGAGTTGTAAATATCATGGATTTGGAATTGATTTGTTCAAATTTTTTTGTTCAAAAAGGTAGCCTAAAATTAGCGAAATGGATTTCGTTGAATTTTTGTTCCTTATTAAATATTAAATACAAATCTCAGTAAATACTTTATTTTAATTTTTTATCTATTAACTTATTTATCAGGTAAGTGAGTATGGGCCACAATTTAAGTGTAAATAATAATGATACTGCCTGTTTTCTCAGACTGACATATGTGAGGCAGGGACAAAACCTAAGGCTTAGAGTACGGAAGCTGAATACTCTATCACAAAGTCACTATTCCACAGATTAAATTATAACCATTTCCATTGCATGGATTTACGTATCTTGAAATGTGTTAAAACCTCTATAATTGACTTAATTTAAACCAGCTAGCTCCATTTCACTTTAATTTGAAATTTGATACGAATAATCCTCAATTAACCATGGTATTTTGTTCTGAATATGTGAAATACAACTATGGTTAGTGTTGATATATAAAGTTGGATGAATTCTTTGCTCAAAAAACAAAACGATGGTGAAATATTTTCTAAAAATACATCATTGAAAAATGTTAAGTATTTTGGATTTCAGTCTCAATAAGTAACGTTAGACAGTGAACTTTGCAAAAACCAACACCGAAACTTTAGATAATAGTAGTGAATGTCCAAATATTTAGCAAAATCTAATAAGCTTCTATCTTTAAGTTCAAAGCTTTAGTACACATAGCCTTACTTTGATATATTATATTCTAGAAAGAAACTCACAAAAAAAGATCAATGAAATTAAAAGTCCGATAACACATGGTGATATAATTAACCATGGGTGCTTAGTGAAGTATCAAACTAAAACAGAACAAAAATAGCGCGTAAACTGTGAATATATATATATATATATAACAGTTACACGTAAAATAAATTAAATCCGGCAAACATTTTATTATTAAAATGTTCATAAATACGTAACTATTAAAGGGTTGAAACAATATGAGGCAATTTAATTTACTTATAAATATCTTGGTATTGTGATATACTGCATGGTCAAAAGTTCGAACAAACAAGCTAGACAATAGCAAACACAAGAGTACACAGACAGAAGAGAACAACCCTTAGTTAATTTAAAAATTACCAATATTCCCATTTTTATATCCAAAACATTACCAGTACAAATTAGATGATTCTATTAAGACCATAAGAATACTTTTTACACTTTAGTCAACCAAACATTTAGACATACTGCTCATTGGTAACTTCAGACAGTTAAATCTTCAGGAACAATACAATCCATAAATATATAAAGTGTGATTTTATTGATGTTATGCATGAAATAAGTTTTTGTTTAGAAAAAAAACAATTTCATTATTTTGGTCTTTAATGACTGAAAGTTATTTTATTAATCGAATATTGAAGTCATAAATTCCAAGAGTAAAATTAACAATAATTTTACTCAACTTAAAAAGTGACATAAATCAAAAATGAAATATTGTATTTCATAATTGCTAATTACTAAAAATAGTTATTTACATAGAATAATTCACATAAATAAAGTTCAGACAAAGTATAACATTAAATTAATTTATTTTTAGGTAGATAGGACTTTTTTACTTCAATGACAGTCAACATGAAGTGAAATCTAATTCATAAACTGTTAAAATAGGAGTACCACTAAACGGTGGTTTATTATTACATTTATCATTAAATAATTGACACTTATGATTCTATGGAAGACCAAACCAAGTATTTTCAGGTCTTGCGGTTATCGTGAAGATTTGAGCTTACTAAACCTAATGACATATTTTCAATTTTGATTAATTTGAGATCTTAATTAGGACCAGTAGTTTCTAGAGATATTCGTACATTTCAAGGACACTTTTCGCCGTAAGCTCTCAATTATTCCGTACTTACTTTTAGCACAATATACAAACATCCATTAGAAGGTTGATCACACAATATTGAACTAAAAGTTAGGTACGATAAACCACTTGATTATTTAGTG
The DNA here is from genome assembly GCA_946903255.1 of Schistosoma spindalis. Taxonomy (NCBI): domain Eukaryota; kingdom Metazoa; phylum Platyhelminthes; class Trematoda; order Strigeidida; family Schistosomatidae; genus Schistosoma; species Schistosoma spindalis. The sequence goes on along the minus strand of OX336417.1, from coordinate 15,865,468 downwards.
CACAAACAAACAGTGCTTTTGTAAAATATCGAAATCATACATTAAAGACTTTATTTGCATATCTTTCAGCAGTTGTCCTGTACATGCGTTTCCATTCTTACAATTCTGTTTTTATTTCAATTCCTCCTGTTTCTCTTCCTCTTCTCCTTATTTTGATCTTTGCTGTAAAGCATTTCTTTTCCGGTTCCTGCTACATACTACTTATATCTGTCCGCATAAGCAGTACACTCTAAGATACTACCTTAAACAAAATATATGTGATTTTTAGAGAAATACTTTATTTATTTTAACCTTCGTACCGAATTTGAATTATTACAAAAAAAACAGTTACTATGATTATTCGAAGAACTATTTGCTTTGATAAAAACACACTCGTTAACTGTGAAATGAATAGTGTAACACGAAACGCTCTTAGAAAATAATTCATATCGAAAACACTAACAGTTGATTGCTCTACAAAACTTATGTAAAAATCAGTTGAGAAGAAATCTACATTACTGTAAAAATCAGTAGAAGATTAAAAAAGGAGAAAGTATTGAGAGAAATTATTGATATTGTTCCAAATATATTAAGTTAACTACAATGGTCGCAAAAACTTGAGGAATGTTGCAGTGTTTATGCACTGGTCGTTTCCTACTAATCTATGACTTGTCAATTTTAATATGCTTTCATTATGTACATATAATTTTTATTGAAATGACCGCATTAGTTCAACATTACATAAATGCCAACCAGTTTTCCTACAGTCAGAAAGCTTTTATACCATTTATCTATGTGATGAATTTGTTCTTTGAGTAAATTTAGTAAATTAAATTTATAAATGTGGTTCAGTCAGTTCCAACACAATGCAATAAAATTAACCATCATGTCACAAATCCTAAAAACCCTGAGTTCGTTTCCCGCCATGGTTATAGATGTGTAGTGTCAGAGTTTGAAACTACGACAGTATATTTAATCAATACCCCATGGATTTCAGTGATTACTTGGTCAGAAGTCAGTCTTTGGTGAACACTATTACTTTTCTCAGATCAAATAATAACTTTCTACTTTGTTTGATAATCCAGTAGCCATCTGAGAAAAAATTATTGTCACCATAATTTTATTACTTTTATATTCTCTATAAGTGTCTCGAGAGCAAGTGTGGTTACTATACATTTTCGGTATAATAATTGGAAGTTTAGATAAGTAAATGCTATTGTGTTAATTTTGACAGTGAGACAGTAATTTAAGTGTTCTCATAAATCAAGGACCCTGAAAACAAAAAGTCCTCTTTCTAATCTGATAAGTTCATCCCAACAGTCAGTTGCATATTTAAAATGCATTTACTGGTGCCGTAATGGAAACCGATCTAATGTTTAAATTGCTTTTCAAATAAGAAATACAGTTTACTTGTATCTTTTCATTTTCATAATTAAATATTTAAAAATTTGTGTTTTAGATATCACCACCAGTCTTAAAATAAAGTTGAAATTCCTCAAATATAATATATAGTATAATATACAGTATACGTAATATAATATATACATATACTATAACAAATTTTATCCCCTTGGGAATTAATCCTTTTACGTAATTTCACTGAATTCAGTGAAATCGAAGACAGAAATTAATTTTGATATTTCTGTTTTTCATGTCTTAAGTTGATGGGATAATAATTACATATTTCTATATCAAAGAAACTGACAACAATTGGTTTCACATACCAAAAATGTAGTATCCCATAGTAACTATCATAATAATTAATCATATTTAAGATATTAATTTACTTTAAATTGGCATTTGAACATCTAAAAAAGGCTTGTTATTGGAATGTACTTAAACTATAAAGTTACATATTTTCATATATATGTTTGAATTAAATTATACATACGAGATAAAAACACCTAATGTTCTTAAATGTTTGTTCTCCTATTGAGGAACGGAGACATGTCCCACTGTCGTTAGTCAGAAAATCAGGTAAATAGAACGTAAATGTTTGTTCACAACCAAGTATGTATAAAAGTGCAAAATATGCAGTCATCGGTTATCAGGAATCGCTGACTTTAACAACTGTTTAAAGCATATCGTTGACTAGCCTAACCACTCAATAGATTCAAATAGCTTTAGCAAACGTTATCCCGAATACTGAAATCTACAAACTAAGAGGACGTCATTTTACGGTGAATCAACATTGACTTAGGTGTTAGAATTTTCAGCGGCAAACAGTAAATCATGAAAAGAACTGAATTTTCAGCTATGTAAATATTGTAATATATATCCGATTACAAATCGTGTCTTCAAATTGACTTGTGTAGTGATATGTGAATTACTTAGTGACTAGTAGCTTAGATCGTTTCACAATGCAAGTTTCCAATTAACTACGGGTATTATCTCTGCACATTGCAATAAAATCTAATCTGAAATTATATATTTTCAAATATAAGCATAACACTATTTACTTAAATCAACTAGACAGAGACATGATTTCAAAAATACCTAAGTAAATCTACCAAACATTTCTGAAATAAAACACTAAAACTGGTCAAATAGGATTCAATCAAAACTACTGTCAGATAGCTTTGTTCGTATAGCAATGAAAAATTTGAAAAACACAACAGAGAGTATTATGGAAATAGGAAATTAAAAAAGAAACGAGATTGTTCAATCTCATCACATTATAGAAGATAGAAATTGGAAGAAAGTAGTGGAAATATATATAACAATAAAGAACCAATATGTGTAAACTGAAAACAAGGATTTAAAATGTTTTACAGTTGAAGTGCATCAAACACATGTTTATGTGTGAATTTGATCGATTATCAACTTTGTGTAGATCTGTGACTTAAACATTGCAGTTCTAACATGTTAAAAACCTCTAACACAAAGATAATGGCAAGTAATTGATTCATCTTAGATATATTTTTCTATCCAACTTTCATTACTCTTAACGTTTATATATTTAACTATTAACAACCTACATTTGTTTACATAAATTCACTCAGTTATTCATTGAAAGTTTTATATTGCAATAAAATCTCACTAACAGTTATTATTTATACGTTCGAAACAAAGTATGTTACATATCACTAATCAATAGAATCTCCAACTTTGATCTGAACTGTAAATAAGGAGTATGCTGTTTTCTTTTCTAAACAAAAATTCGTTACAAGTTTGAAATGTGGATATCATTGATAAGTAAATATGGCTAATTTATTTATTCATAAATCGTATAAACTCTACTTATTTTCATTCTACTTTCTATACATTCTTATTCATAAAAAAATAGAAATTCTTATTTTTGTTCGATTTCTCATTTCTTTGTTGTTGAAATGTTTCATGAATTGAAGGGAGAAAAAACACAACCTCACTGTTATGTTATTTAAGCAACTAGTCAGTCTGTTTGTGTATCTCTCTATCCTTATAGCTAGTTCAAAATAATAACATGAAATGAGGTGATTTAACTTTCTTTTGTTAGAGAGATAGCCAATGAGAAATTACTTTACCTTGTTAAACTCTTGAAATACATCGGTATTCACGTAAACAATTTTATTTGTATTCAATAAAACCATATTTGGGCACGGCTTTGTATATAAATATATATATATTCTCAATATAAACCCAGTTTATTCAATCTAACATATTTAAATCTTCAATAACATTGAACATTGATGAAACTAGTAATTATGCCATAAACATTTTTCAAAAATCTCGTTCTTGGCATGTATATATATATATATATATATATATATATATATATTTGTAGATTAGAATAAATAGAAAGTATTTCTTTTTCATTCTTTAAACATATGTTTGTAAAAGATGCAAGTAATAACGAAACAGATACGTGCATTAATAGGAATCTAAGTCTTAAAGATAAGATCAGTGTTATAACAATCGCCATATAATTTTAAGGCAAACATGCATTTTAACTAAATTGAAGAAAGCCTATATAAATATTAGAAATATATGGTGTTTGAAATATGAATTTGTATTTAGATTCTTTCAGTTTAATGTAGAAAATAATTTGTTAACTAAAAGAGCTAACCTACCACATTAGAGGGTAAATTTTACTTATCCACTCTAGTTGTTGGCTTAAGTAACATATTTCATGTACCAGTGAAACTGAGTTAAAATTTATTCAGAAAATGCTTTTACTCATTATAGAAAAAGAAAGAGCAACTATTTCCTTTCTCCTATCATTTTCATGTGATTACTAAATAAAGACGTTAATAGTTGCGAAACAAATCTATCGTCTACAAGAATTGATAGCATACAGTAGAAGAAATTGTCATTAAACATCCATGAAATGTGTTTTTTTAATTTTAAAGATCATAATTGACATTAATAGTCCAAGGATTTTGCATTTTCTACTCTAGACCTGATATGAATTTGTGAAATTATGCAATGCTCTAACGTTTGGTACTACGATAGTGATAGTAAACTTCATTTTCATTGTAACCACTGTACTCAATAAAAAAGAAATAGATTGTCTTCATCCTATAGTAACTAACGACTAATCTTTGTGCCATACAGGGAAACCACAGTTTTGCTATAATACAATAAATTGGTCATTGTGTAACCGGATATTTCTACATTGATTATACTGCCTTTACTTGAAGTAAGCACTGATAATAAAATCTAGGACGAAAATAAAAGTTTTGCAAATAAACTATTCAAATCACAGAATGTAAAGTTTTCAATTAATAATAATAACAACAGTAATAACGATCGATCATGTACAACCTGTCTGAATACTCACATTTCAACCCTCTAAGTAATACGGAGAAATCCTCAAATCCAGTGTAGACGCAAAAAGTGAAACGGGTTGTCAAAAAGAACATTACCGATTCCAGGCAAGATATTAATCTAAGGTAATATTTTCATACAACAACATTACCTCAAGACTGAAGTACAGTATGTTTTGACTATATTTTAATTAGATCACTTGTAATAAATAATTAAAATAATTGGTTGAATTGAGCAAGGGACGAACTACTGTTGCACTGACTTAGTAATTTCTTCAGCTACCTATTCAAAGTTATTCATCTCCTTAAAACTTATGCCGAAACAGCTCTATTTCAAAAGCGATGAAACTGAAAGCATTCTAAATGGTTATTCACTAGTTCATCAGTCATCATGTACTAAATGAAATTAATAAGACGTCCACACAGTTGTACAACACATATCGTATTTATTTCTAGCTAAACAAATCATAATAACGAGTGGTTTTATTATTTTAGATATTTCGCTTTCTACTGATAAGTTGTAAGATCAACCAGATAGACTCCAAAGCCGTCATAAATCTAAAGCAATATGGATTAAATCCGAGTGCATAGAGCTCTGTATGTTGAACAAGTTGCGTCACAAACACATTTTGTTAGTTTGTAACATTGTAATGAGTAGCCAGATAATTTATTGACAGCATCAATAACTTAATAGACCATACAAAGCTGTTACACTAAAAATGAATGATTTAATTAATAATGATCAAAAAACTATAAAAATAAGTTCGAAAATCTAAAAAAGAGTATTTGATCTTTTTAAATATAACGTTTCCAACAAATAGATGATCTACAATGTAAACAACGTCTAACAAATCTTCAATATTTAAAAAAAGGTTTTGCCGCCTAGTGATTTGAATCGCACGTACATACAAAATAAAATCAAAAGGAATAACATTGCTAAAAGAATTGGTCACATGAGTTAAAAAAGCCTTCCCATGTTCTCATCCACGTAATTTGTAAACGAAAATAGAATAAATGGTTTCCCATTTATGTCTACAATAATAAATTGAAAATGTTGATATACCACGTTAAGTAGCTTTTTTAAAGACTAATCCATGTAGTATAACCCATACATATTAAAGAGGGATTCGCAGAAAAATGTTTACAATAAGAAACATGGCTGGTTGAGGAGTATATTTGAAGATTGCTAAAGGTTGCTAAACCAAGAAGTGAAATTATTGGCTATTAGATAAAGCAGGATCATTAGTTGCAGACTAATCATTGCAATCGGTCTCATTGTTGTACTCGATGCTTGGAAATCGAGCTACATGGATTAGGATTGACTGCAATAGGGTAGATGGATTTACTCCTGGTCTTCTTTTAGATACTGAGTTTAAAAATTATATTACAGTTTTTAATCTGTTTTAAATACATTGTTTTATAACCTAATGGTTTCGACTACTATTACTACTTCCACTCACCTAGGATCCGTTGTGCTAATGTGGCGTGGAGATTTAAAACAATGCAGATACGGTATAGGTTTTACGTTTTTGTTTAACTGAATGACTGACGTTCCAAGATAATCTTACAGGTTATTAATTTTTTTACAATGTTTTAACTTAATGTTTATTTAAATGCTTATAAACAATAGTAACAAGATACTTCATTAGTTTAGTCAACTCTGGTAATGTTTAAAATATCCGATTATCATGTCGAGATCAACATTGAATATTCGACATGAATAAGGAAAGGTTCGTATCCGAATCAACCGTAATAAACTGACAAATCAATAGCTAATCACGTTGAGACTGATACCAGTCATTCCACCTTTCTAAATTTTCCATTGCTCTTATCTTGTTAACTTCAAAAAAAAAACAATTGTATAAACAACGTTTACATTGCATAATGCATTAGATTTTGTCAATTGTATTGTCATGTTTACCATGTTTCTCGAATTGTAGCGCTACTTCGTTTCGTAAAAAGAAATCCAAAATTCTTTATTTAAAAATAATAAAATTAATTAAAAAAAAGAAGAAACAAGAGATAAAGTTTACCTTTTAACTTTGTTTCCAAAAAGAAAATAAATAGAAGAAAATTAAAATATAATTAAATCAAGAAAACTTATATTAAACTTAAAAACAGAAAACATTGAAGTGAATACAGATTAAATTTAATTTGTAATATAAATAATACTTATTATTATTATTATTGAATTATCGCGGATAACTATGTTTTTGCCAACTATTTCACTGGTTTTTATATAATTAATTATCTCATTATATATATATATATATATATATATATATATATATATATATATACATGCATAGGTAAGTATTCTATCACATCGATAAATATTTTTGTCCCGAAAATCAATAACGTTGGAGCTCAATAACAAAAAAACAATTCTACACAAGTGAACTCAAAACAGGAAAATAAACTTTGATAGTTGGATACAAACAATTACAGTAAAATAACACGTGAATAGTTTATCAAATATGATATCCTAATTTCCATTTGATTTTTGAATGCAAACAAACAAAACAGAAGAAAACACAAGAAGCTACTGAATAAAAAAGTGGAACAGTAAGAAAGAAAAAATTATGAAGAAAACAGAAGCAAAAACAAACAAATTATAATAAGTGCATAGCTGATTGAGAAAGAATGTGCAATGTAAGTGGAGAGAAGAGAAAATGTTAGGGAGAAAAAAGAACAAGAAGCCGAACACGACAGGAGAATAGAAAGATAAGAAAAATAAAACCAAACAAAATAGCTACTGAAAGGAAAGAGAAAGTTAGTGAACAAATTAAAAAACAATCATATTCTTATTAATTTATTTAAAATAATAATAAGTATCAATAATGAGCAAATAATGAAAATGAAATTCATTTGTACTTAGTGTTCTCTCGGTTGATTCCATTAATCCATGTTGTCGATTATTTAAAATGTAAAAATCAAGGTCAAGAAGCTGATGATAATAATTATTATAATAACAAACAGAGGAAAAACCAGAAACTAGGAGAATAACCCATGAACTTAAGTGTAGCATATCTAAATAAAGAAATATAGTGATACAAGTCCTGATCTACATTTTTTCTTCAGTAAAAGGAGTTTCAGTCCCTTTAGCATGAAAAATTATATATATATATATATATATATATATATATAATCAAAAACTAAGTGATTGTTGTAATACGGTACATTAGTACTTGCAATTCAACTAAATCCAATGAAGCAATTTATATTAGATAAAGATTGCAATAAATCTGATCTAAGCCACATGAATAGAATTTAAAATGTTTTATATTCACTGTTAAAACTGACGGCAAGTGCTTTGTTTCCGTATCAAATAATGAAGTGTGCACAATACTGAATAGCTCTGTATAAGGTAAAACAGACCCCTAAAGCCTCCTAATCTTTATAGGTTTGTTGTTTGACATCAGTTCGTGATGAAAATTATCCTTTAATTAAATGCAAAGACAGTTGATAAATTTCCTTATAAATAAATGTAGATAAAAAGATTAGATTTTAGTTGCTTATATGGTATTTTACCAAACAAGCTATAAAAACTAATTGCATGTTTTGGGAGATTTATAAATGAAACATCGTGTCTGAATTTCGCGTCTGAGAGGGGTTCACTGAAGTGTTATAAATTTTATGTAAATCTTTATGATACTAAAGTGTTGCATAAAACTCGGTGTGTAAATTAAACAAAAAGCAATGATTATCTGGTAAAAGTGTCATTAGATAACTTGATACAGTTGGGGAAGACTAGTTTGTAAATAAATACTGTTAAAGAAAACTAGACAAAATATTCAAATCAGTGGCTCAATACAACGTTTAAATTAAGTAGACTTAAAATGAAGAACAACTCAAACTTCACCACCCGCGTCATAGATATATTCAAAGGTCATAAACCCAAAAAACTAATCCAGTCGTGTAAACTAACAGATCAATGGAAAATGAGCATTCTAACATGGAAAGCATTATAAATATAAATAAATGGCAATATAAACTAGACACCGTTTTCTAAACCGACTGGAGAAACCAAATGTATGACATTTTGACAATGAAAGTGATAACTCTTGCTTATATTATTCGCTCAAAAACACATACGGTTAGTATTATTGTTTGTTAACCTTCTGTCACGTTCCCATTGTATGAAACTTGGTTCGCATAATTTATGTGACCTTCATTCAATCAAACAGTTTAATAAAAAAAGTCATATATTAATTTCTCTTAAACAAGACATGCCTTTTCTATCAACAGAATAATACCATGGGGTTGTGAAAACTGCTGAACTTCATTAGAATCATAAACCAATCTGAGTCAGACCACCACTGAAAACCTTAGAGCACTAGACGGCTATTTCGTCCTAGTATGGAACTCCTGGACTGAACGAGGTTGGACGTTATCACCATTGGATGCTGGCTCAATGGTCTAGAGGTTAAGCGCTCGCGCGCTAACTTGAACGACATTGTTCTGAATACTATTTGCAGGATGATGGATGCTCACTGTTGAGACGTCCCATACTAGGATGGGATGGCAGTTCATTATTCCTATGTTTTTAGTGGCGGTCTAAAATTGGTTCATGATTTCAATGTAAAACTTTTTAGTCAGAACATTTTTATTTTGACTGGATGAATATATAGGCTATCCAACAGATAACTAATAAATTGATTTAGATAGGAAAACAAATACATGCACATGGTGAACATAGAACAGGTTAACAAAAAGGTCAGTCCAAATCACTTTAGATTCATAGCACACTATTCAACTGATCATCTGATAACAATTTATAAAGGTTTCATTATTTACATAGCAAGATGAAAGAAATTTGACAATGCTAATTTAGAAAAAAACAATTATCTATGTAACATTTAAGATTAATCTAAGTATAAACAATAAAATACTACAATCAAATCTGTAAAAAATAGTAGCAAAATGAAAGTAGGAAGATTTAATATTGAATTATTTCCTGGACAAGCTAAATTATGGAAAAATTCACTTACCATATTTCACTAAACATATATCACCAACAACAATATCACCAACTAGTACTTCTGTAATATCACCATCTCGTAAAACAGACATTTTATGGTCTGATTCAATTTTATCTTGTAAACCACGAAATTGTCTTTCTTTCTGCCAATCATTTGTTGCTGTCACTAAAACTACAACCACAACAGCACAAAGTATAGCAACACCTTCGATCCAACTAACTTCACCTTCAGTTTCATCACCGGAACTATGCTCTCCACCAAAATCTTTGTGAAGAAAAGTGAAACATTAAACAGAAGAAAACAAATTAAATAATGTTAGTATAAATAAGTTTAAGTGAAACAATAGCTCAACAATATTTTTTATAGGCAGACTTTTCTAAATACTTCTTACATAACTAAATATTAAGATCAGAAGATTACCAGTATTTCAGGTTTCTACTTATATTTTCAGTCAAATTCTTACATGATAAGTTGATAACTTTGTCAAAAATAATTGTCTGGATACACCATTGTTATTCTTTATTGAAATGAAATGAATTTAAGCTATGCTTTAATGTAAGAAATTACTTGTACATCGTCGATACCTCAATCTACATGAATTCACATTCTTCAACAACTACTGATTATATCATCCTCGAATACGCCTGAAAGTGGTATTTTGTTGATAAAAATTTATACCACAAAGCTTCATTATCTGAAGTAGAAATTCTTTGAACACACCTCCCAGCGTCTTTTATAGCTTCTTCGAATAAGCAGAGGATTTTTCGATACAAACTTACCATTCATTTTTGCTTTGGTTATTTCGATCTTCCCATTGATGTTTAGGACTGTAATTGATCAGTCCCTTATTGACACATGTGCGTCCTGTGCCGAATGACTCGATATTATTTTAGGCCGCAAGTATTATAAGCAGAGATAGATGGTCATATCTAAACTTAAAGATACAGCCATCTGATAAGTCCCAAATAGAAAGAAAAGCTCGTCCTGGATACCACTGCTCGCCACCATCGATCATTGCTTATAAAAAACGTACTAAGTTTTAGAAAAAGTTAAGATATATATACAAATGCTTTCCTCAAATATTATGACTATTCCATTATGAGGAAATATTTCATCTTGCAACCTTTTTACGATAAATTGTCAGATCGTACTGATGGTTTTTTTTAAACTTCCATATGAACTTATGTGTTTGTAATGTTCTTGACTGATAGCAAATTGTAAAAATAAATGTTTTCCTAATTTGACTGGAACTAAGTTTCCTAAATTTTTGGCATTTTCGAAAGAAAACACTTCTGATTTATTGTTATTTATAAGTTTCATTAAAAAGAAATATGAACAGTGTTATAAATTATTCGATAATTAATTATTTATGATAAACAGTAATAAATATGATTAGCTAGTAGTATTTTATAATATATTTTGGAAAAAAAGACATTAATTGGTGAAACATAATGTTTTATGTTGTTTCTAGAATAAATGACGTCGTGTTTAATTAGCTCAGTTTGAAGTGGATAACTACTTTTGTTATCTTTAGAATTTATTGAGATACATATAACAAGACCAATAATTAGCGAGTCACTAATTTTTTATCATTTGATTTACCTCTCTTCAGACTGACCATCAAAATGAATTATGGAAAGTGTTTAATTTTTTTTGTCCAAAATCAATAACAATCAAAACACTAAGCAATGAAAAAATCTTCAGCTGACCGTAGGTAAAATTTATCCTGATCCTTAATGTATTAATTCTCAGTATGTATGCATAATAGTACACATATCGGTAGAAGAGATTAGACTTAGTACAAATTTATGTTGTTTCAAAATTTTGTACCTTACTCTGAATTTGTAAACTCAAGGGCAAAACGTTAAATGTAATAATATGGAATTAAAACGTTATAAGTTGCAAACATGACATAGAGTTTGTAGGTTATAATGTAACAAAATGAATTAGAGAGACGAGAAGTGTATAACATTACAAAATATAGGAATGGGTAGGAAACAAACAATAAATAATTCTATGTCCTTACATCCCCTCTTGAATTATGTAATATAAGACTTTATCACTGTGTTATATTGGTCTGACCGTTTCTAGATGGTTCCTTCAATCTACAGCTTCGCTGACAAGCATTTCATTTCAATGTTTTTCATGACTGTGTATATCTAACTCTTCTTCCGACAATCACAGTCGAGAACTGCTTACAGGCTCACCAACCTTTTTTATTATCTCTACTCAGTACTTTATGCTCAACATAAGGAATACTCACTCGATGTTGTCACTGTAAGACAGTTGAAAAGATCCATAATTGACCTTTGAATAACTAAAGGTATGTACCTACATCCTTACGCAAACTTAATATGTTTCTAAATGTAATTATGCATATAGATTACCTATCAGACTATATCTTGTTCATTTGTCATGGAATACTGATTGAATATTTTTTGTTATAATACATCATAAACACTTAATAATCATTCTGACAAATATGAATTCAACAAAAATATAATTAAGGACAATCTAAAAAGGGGAGCGAAACAAACTCTTCATTTTCACTCATTCTAATCCGATTATTTAATAGAATGTATTTCCAAAGTAGATCATTTAAATTCAATGACAATTTACCTACATTTAGTTCATAAACAGTACTGTAAATGATATGCTGTCATGGTCGCTTTGTGCGCATTTATTTAATCAGAAAATCTCAGTACTATAGCAACTCATGAGATTTTATGCTCAACATCAATAAAAACAATTCATGAAATAGATACTATTGTCATTATTATTATTACTATTATATTCATCGTTGAAAAGAAAGGGTTATAATAGCTTTTTTACTTTGCCTTTTCTGCATAAATAAAGGGAGATACCTGTCACTTCTCATTTGTTCTTAATTTGTTTAAGGCTAGTATTTATTGACCCTATAGGCTGATAAGAGATAAATAATGATTGATAGATAGTGAATAAATAAATTATTATTTTGAAAAGATAAAGAAAAAGGAGAAAAATGAACTCTTATTATATACTGAGAAACATTTACAACTAAAACATGAATATATATGAGTACATATGTATGTATGTTTAATTCAATCATATCTACAATCTCACAACTTTGTTGTAATGTTCCATTTCCCTTGGGTGAACTTAGTTATCTGTCGACTAAGAGAAACATAAGATCTGGGACGAATATATTGGTAGACATTGCCACATATATCAGCATAACCAGGTAAAAAATTACCAGTAGATAAAGCATGGAAGAGAAATTAATACTAACTGTAACGAAAAGATTATCATGGAAAATATAATTTCAAATAAATTTGAGGGGTAAAAATGATAGAATAATATTAAGCCTAAGATTTACAGTAAAACAGATAATTGATAGAACTTTGTCATGAAAAACGATTTTCAGTCATGTCGTCAGTCTCCGGTTGGAAGTCTAGATTTTACCAAATACCTCTGATTGACAGGCAATGATTTAAAGAACTAATGATATGTTTCAGTTTCTCCACCTTTTGAATTATTTTTACCATTACTATGTTTTCTTTTAGAAGGGTGTTGCCGGGCATTTGTAGCACATGTTCGAATCACGTCACATGATAAAATTTTGTAGCCTCAATAATCGGCTGCTATTTTGTATCTAAAACCAAATGTATCACCTTAAAACTACATACTTATGAGATTCCGCTATGCAAGAGCAATACTTTAATTAGGCTATTGAATGTACACCTGGAATCTATGCAAGTTCTCTAAATCCTCAGACTAGGTTTCACACCACAAACTGATAAAGAGAAAACTTCTGCACAGCATAGGGATCATATCATAGGAGACGGATGTCTTTCAAAATTCAAGACAGCCAAAATCACAAGAGAAAAGTATATTTATTTTTGCAACCATCTTTCCTAAGAAGTTCCGTAAAACATTACTTTATTTGAATGCACTTTTCATTTCTTCCTGGAAATAAAACCATTCAAAATCGTCAAACATATAGCCAAATTTCGTGCAATTAGTTCCCTTTATGAATTTAAATAAAGCCAGAACAAACATTGATGCAGAATAATATGAACTTAGCTGACGAGAAACCGCGAAATATAATGAATTCATATTCTTCTGCATCAATGTTTGTTCTGGCTTTATTTAGCCAAATGTTACATCCTACACGTAGAATCTTTGACGGTGTTTACTCGCGGTATCAGAAAAACTGGAGTGGAGAAACGTCAGATCTCAAATCCAGCATAATGAAAATTAAATATGTTTACGCGCATATGTGCAATAAAAAGGTAAAGATCAATGAAGTTTTATCGTGAAATTGAAAAAGATCCCCAGACATGTCAGTATATTTACAAAAAACTAAATCATATACCGTATCAATTAATGATACAGATTTTTGGCTATTTATTTTTTATTTATTTAACTGCGTTCCCGTTTACACAATTTATGTATGTCTTTCTATATTACTTTTCTAAATAAAATAAATAAAAACGAAACAAAACCAAATATTTTGCAAGTTCATAAACAAATGAACAGGAAAGCTCATTTGGTTAAAAATCACATTCAGTAAAACACAAAATAAAAGACTATTCATCTTTGATAGAAATATACTGTATGGATTTATATAAACTATCGAATTGTATTTTTCCTAGTAACCTTAACCTCTAGATCAATGACCTGGGATTCAACGGTGTACAGGTTCAACTTAAATCAATCCACGATATTGCGCGACCATCTTCCAACTCGGACCAGTCCATGATTACAATAAGATTCAACAGTCTCCACAACTCCATACTGACAATCATCATGTGCTCATTAGTAATTAGTACCAAGAGAAAATTTCGGTTCAAACGAGAAGCTGCGACTAGTGGAGAAAAACCCTGTAAAGTTTTAAGAAGATACCCACCGAAGGCAATGGAAGATGGTTGCACAATATTGTAGATTGATATGGGTCAGATTTGCACATCAATGAATTTCGGCTCGGTGGTCTAGAGTTTAAGCTTTCGAGAGCGACACCATAGGTCTTGATTCCAACTTCCGATTGCGAGGTCATAAAAAGATATCGCTCAGAATTCCCATGAAAGGAAGAAACGCTCACCTATGCCTTTCATGTTTTCATTGGTTATCTAACTCCCATGTGTTCATGAGTTGGACAAAAATAATGTTGCTTGCCATGAGATTAAAAAATATCTACCTAAAAAATTTCAGGATATCATTCATAAAGTTTTGAAAAATTACATTATTAGTAAATTTTTTCTTCATTTAATTGCAATGGCTACATTAGACAATATATATATATATATATATATATATATATATTACTTGTATCAAAGAAGAGAAAAATTCCATTTATTCAGTCAATTTGACTATAACACTTGGCTATAAGTGTCTGCATAAATCCTCCTACTAAAGTATCCAAACAAATTACTAAAGCAAAATGATATTTACATACTGTGAAGAGACAAATCAACTTTCATTTTATTTTTAACTAATAATAATTTTTCTATATATTTGACATGCCAATCATCTTACTATTTCAGAATGACAAACAAAGCATGTATTCATTCCTAATGTCATCTAGAACTATTTGATATTTCAAAATATTTGTATTCATTTTTTCCTCAGTTCTCTCCAAACATAAATGATCCGAATTGTAGATAATAAGTTTGACGAAGAAAAACCACATTAATCAATTTATCTTTGAATAAATAGACTAATGTCAGAATACTGCCATTCCATTACATATATCTACTTTTTGAAAGCAATTATTCTATAGTCAATTCTCTAAAATATATCCTATGTCCCTTAAGTTTTAAAAAATGAAATGGACATATCTTAAATACATTCACTGCATATTTTAAAAAAACGCACCTACTTCTAGCGTTTAAAGTGCATATATGATGAGAAAATCAGTATATGTAAGCTACAATTTGTATTTTTTGGAAATTATGCTATACAGATTAACATTATTAAATTGTATTTTCTTTCAGTTCTAAAACATCTGTTAACTACTTTTTTAAGTTAAATCAAATGCCGATTAAAAAAATTATTATTAACAAATACTTCATTCAAATTATCTTGAATACATATTGTGCCGTCCTCTGTAAAACATTGAAATATAAACAATATAGAAATTTTGCAGAGATTGTTGCATTCACATAGATTCAACCATCCAATAATCCTAGTCAACCACTGAAAACCAGAAAGCACTGAACAGCTATTCCGTTCTTATTCGGAACCTCTTACCAGTGTGCATCCACGACTTCATCAGAGACATTCAATCTTGCACACAAGTCAATGACTTGACATTCATCGGTGTACATGTCTACCTTCTATCAGTTCATGGTATTTCTGTGGAGTCTCCATCCAGTGCTCAATATTTTTTTATCATCATCTAAATAAAATCACTATGTTATATATCATGAAAATACAAGAGACATTTTGGCTACAAAAAAAACACAATGAAATAGGTAGTAGATTTCTCTAATCATTCATTGATCTTTTTAGATATCACAACTGAAATCTTTACTTTATCTCGGAGGATAAGTTTATTTTAATTTTCTAACTTGTAATTTATTAGTAATTTCTTATCAATTTTTGGTGATTTATCAAGACTTTCAACTGAAATCTAGTATGATCATTATTCATCAATTTCAACTTTTAATCGTATACTATTCCATCTTGAAAAAATATACTGTTTTTAACCTAAAGCGAATCACTATTGAAATCATATTTGTCGACAAAAATGATTTCTAAATCATTTAAATTTGTTAAAGTATTGAATGATGAAAATAAGCTTCTAAATGTATGATAAGGCAAGAAAGGCTAATAAATTTCAAGGATAAATATTGAATTAGAAAGACGAGAAAAATTATCATTCTTTCAAGTCTAAAAAAAACTTTTAAAAAGATAGTTTTAAAATCAAAACAAAAAGAAAACGTTAAAAGTCTTCTCTCATGAAATAATGAAGCAACAAAATATTTCTTTGTGTATTCCATCGAGGATAGAATTATAAAATGTCAAACGTTGCAGGTTAATCAATTAATAATTAATTCTCACTGAAAACCTTCATATCACTTATATCTGATCAGCATAAATATTAATGGAAAACCTTATCAATAACTTAGTCTTATTACATTAAGTAAAAAATGATTGTTATTAGAGGAAGTTTGTAGTGATTGTTGAATTTCATAGTTAGCATCACGGAACGGTCTTAGTTAGGCAACTATCAAGGACCAGAAAGTACTGAACAGTTGTTTTCTTCTATTATGCTGAACAGTTTTGTACTAAGACGAAGCATCTTTCCAGTGCTTCTTGGTTTGGAATGATTTTCTAACTAAGAACATTCCGTGAAGTAAACTATGAAAGACCTATATTGCATTAAATTTGATTTCAACAAATTTCCGTTCATTAATTGTTATAAATAGTGAATATTTTCAACACTACGAAAATAGTCATAAACAAAAACATTGATTTGTAATCCAATATGAAATCGAAGTTCGAATATAGTATTTAACTATGAAAATAATGTCATTTGAACTAATGTGTAACTCAACACAGAGACCTTATTAGAGCGTTGACCAAACGAATCAAAATCTCATTCATAGGAACAAAACTCAACGTTACAATAAATAGCTAAAGATATATATACACCATTAAGGAACATTGATGCTGAACTCCCAATATTTGAAACTGGTCTACCCTGTATTCCGTTTGCCATAATACCTATTTTCCATAAATACCAACAACATTTATTGGAATGAAATTCTTGTTAAAATTAGCAAAAAACTTATTTGAGCGAAATAATCAGTACTAAAGAAAGTTCTCATCAAAAATATTATTCAGAGAATCACTGAAAAACGACATATGTGTTGTTTTATTTTCGAACTCTACAAAAGCATTCAACTAACAAAAATCGTGATTATGCTATATCATGAATTCAATGTAGTGAAAAAGTGTGAAACATGAGATTTAGACCCTGTGAATGAACAGTACTGTAGTTACAACTAGTCTTAAGAGTCCTAAATTCAACATCTTATTTTGTTAAGAGTGCATACTGATTATACGTCTCAAATCAGAACTAAACAATTATCTAGTGTTTCCAGGTTCCCACTAGTTCTGCAGCTAACACTAGAAGTTTATGAAAACTAATGTGATAGTGAAGCCATCAAATTTAATTATTTAACGATTAATACTACATTTACTTTAAGATAAATATATTGTATAAATAAAAAATATTTTCTGTTTTATCTCAATGGGTAGAAAAATTTTATTTCTGACGTTTCGTGACTTAACATGTGTGCCAATTCTTCATAGCAAATATTTATTATGTTTACTTTCAAGAAGTGGCTTACATTAAGTAAAAAACTTCAGAAAAATTTTTTTTTCTATTCATTGGGATATAACTTTCTACCCAATCCTCAATTTGTTTGAAACCATCAAGTCCAACCTTGGCACTGATACCTACAAACTCATCAAGTATTGTATATATATAACCTTTTTAAAATATTCGAGGCCATAAATTGGATGGGAAATATATCACTTTGAAAAAGAATTTAGTGAAATGATTTACGTCTATTGATATATATTTTTTTCTTCCCCTTTGTAATATTCATCAAATCTTAATCAATCCAACACTCTTATTGATCGTACGGTTTTAATTTACATTCTCCTAAACATTTTATTTACTCTAATTTGATAGACATTATTTCTGCATATAAACAATATGAATGAATTTACAGCCTATATAATATTATAAGAATGATATAGATTTGTATACAAGTGTCTTAATTTTAGTTTCAAAACAATTATGAACAGTCCATGATATATATATATGTATATATATTCGAAAACCAATTAGTTAATTATATTTTTTTTAATTTTACCTTTCTTTTCTTTAAAATTAATAATAAATTTCAATCAACTAACTTTATATAAATATATATCACTGTAAAATAAGGTGGGTTATAGTTTTATGTATTTCTATTCTGAAAGGAAACTTTTGTTTTTGCCATTTTAAGCAACTAGTAAGTGAAGAGGCTTCGTGAAAAAAAATCGAATATAAAAAAGTATAATTGTTTAAGATTTTCACTTGGCACTTACTTTTTCCCGCTAAAATAGATTTTGCACATTTATATACATTTTTTTAATTTGATTGAAATTCAAGTAATTAATATTATAAATCTGTCATAATAATTGACTTGAAATTAATTAAAATATATCAAATAAGTTATAATTTGTAAATAATGATTATTATCGATTAAATTCAGTTGGAAAATTATCAAAAATCTGAAAGACATTGAGCAGTTCTATATGTTTGTAGATGAAATTGCTGAACAGTGAATTAATGACTGAATAATGTGAATGTTTAAAGAGTTCCAAAGTATGCCAAACAATTATTAAGTGTTCCCTATTTTCCAGTTATTCTTTAAATGATGCTATTAAGAATCACATCACCTATTTAACTAACATTCATAAACATTAATATGTGTCTGCAAATAATATTTAGTAGTTTGTATAAATTACCAAAATGTCTATTGTCTTTTTTCTTACTGAACAGCTTATATAACATACTGAACTATACACGTAGTTAATAACATCCAATTCAAATTTATTTGAAACAGATACAACCGAAAACATTCAAAAGCTATACTTAGCCATTTAGTTAAGAAACACTGTTAATAAACACAGTTTGATGACTATGTTTACCTAAATCATATGACTGTGACTCCAAATCCTGCATATAATTACCTTTTCTTTACGAATGATCAGTAAGGTCATCATGTTTTGCAAAATAAAAGTTATGCTTATGATAAATCTGAGTTATTGAGTATCATTAAGCTTTGCTCCTGATTGTTAAAAGCTATTTATAAAGAGCCGGAAAGATGGAATTTGTCTCATGCTTATGTAATTTTCAAGACTGCAGAAAATTACTAGACAGCTGTTCCATCCTCATACAGGAGATTTTCCAGTTTGTAAAGAAATAGTGGCCAAGGGGGTTCGCTTACATAGCACGTGAGATATAAATGAGTGATGGTCGTGAAATAGTTCTCATTCACCGAAGTAAGGAATGTAAAACATTGAATAACAACGAGCATTGCCTTTTGATTATTAACAATTAATTGGAACAATGAACTAAATAACTAACCATTTGGTTATTCAAACCCAAGCTTCTTTTCATCATGTACTCATAAACACGCTAAGGCATACACGTATATGTACATATTTTCCTAAATTACTAAAATATAGTATGAAAGGTCAAGCAATTATAGTTATTATGATGAAATACTTGAGGAGTTCCGTCAATACATTAGTATAGATTTTAGTATCAAGGTCAAACTACTAATGGAATGAATAATCTGTTTACTTTCCTATTAAGTTGCCTAAAAGTCTGTCCAGGCAGTATTATAAACAAAATAATAAGAATATTTATCAGTGATCATATAGTTATTTGTGTTCACAAAAATGCACTTATTTGGTTTTTCTTTTTTTAAGAGTTTGTCCATGTTCAAAAATAGAACGATCAGTAACCGTTAGTCATTTAAATTCTTTGAACTCAAACTTCATATCACAATCTAAATAGTTAATCTGAGCAAAGAAAAAGCGATAATACTCTGTTCACAACCGGCTTTCATTAACTAAATAATAAACAACTGATAATCGAGGTATATTTAAGAAATAAACCAAAATGAACATGTCTTCATAATTGAAAACCCGTTATTTCTTAAAATTTACCAAAAATAGTTGAGTTATTTGGATTATCATATAACTGTACTAATGAAGTAAATGACAGAAATATTACTCTATCTTATTGCGTCATAACCTAAATTAGTGATATACACCTTTTGAATGATGGGGTTCAGAATCAGTCCTAATGGAGCACATAGCTTTACTCTTTATCTTACACTAGATCTTCAGCTCCATTATTCCTCCATATATGCCTATTCTCTTTCTTCTTGAACCATATTCTTAATACTTAGTCTTCTTCATGATTACTGCCACGACATTATTCCTGTCCCTCCGCTACTCATCTCGTTGAATTCATTTCGTCACGTGATATTGTAAATTGAGCTAATGTACATTTGTACCAGGACCTACATTGATTATAACTGACTAAGTGAACTTAGTAGGAAGTAAAATTCCGAAGTAATTAGCCATGTAACTCAAATGATCATGCTATGAAATCAGATGTTGTCTGCTTTATTTATTAGCTTCATACTGAAACATTCTGTAACTTTGGTCTATGAGCTAAAGCAAAAGTTAAAGTTATCCAACAATAAAAATATCTGGAAATGTAATAAAAAAAATTAATAAAACTGAAAAAGAATTGCTCTAAAAGAAAAGAAACCATATATTATCAATTATGTTTGAATGTGATACAACGTAAATGTTCTATATCAAATATTAAATAATATCTATTTGTGCCTATGCAAATCTTAACTCATACCTGACTCATTTTTTACCATTTAATATAAAATCATTCACACTGTTATCTATAACAATAATAAGACTAAAAATAAATTAATATGAAGTAGTCTAGTCATCTGACTAGTTATAAATAAGTCAACGATTATGTGCTTTTGTCTCTGCTGAAGCCCTCATTAATACCTTATTTCAATTAGCTGCAACATAACATACTTTGTAAATGATGCATACGATTAGTGAAAATCAATGAAATCTATAAACTACAGTCAAAAGTACGCGTTTATTAATGTGAAGTAATTGATTATAAGTTTGCTTAATTCAAGCACCTATGGAGTGAAAAACAAGTAATTCATTATGTAAAAGATTTTATAAATAATATGAGTAAAACCAGTTATGAAGAACAATAAATCGTTGCATTTAGTGGATGAAGTATACTCTGGCATTGAGCTGATTAAATTCAAGATAGTGGTTTATGGTATTTTGTTTGAAATTCAAAACACTATGACGGATAGCTTATATCCTATTGAGAGAAAGGCAGAACCTACCAATATTTGGTTGTGAAGACGTTAAATGTGAGCTAACATGAAAAGATTAAAGAACAGAGACAAATTTGAGTGATTCTGAAAATGGTAATGAACAAATGATTCGTTTTTCAAATAAAAATACTAGAAAACAAATAAAACTAAGGTTTATTTAACATGTAAACGTGATTTTTTAAGTTTCCAAGGTAGCTTAAAAGTTCTTGAGATTTGAAATGAAAGGACTATCTGCAAAAGTACTCATCCATATATCTACAAAGTATTCATCCACTCTCACTACAAACCTAAGCCTGAATGCTAATTCCAACTTCTAATCCTAACTTCATTTGGTTTACTTCAATAAATAATTCTTTAATCACGGTGAAGTTGTTTACTCACAGTAATTTTTCTTACTTCTGTATTGTAAATTTCACTTTAAGGCATGATGTTTATGGATTGGTTAAAATGCCATGCAAGATCAAGGCTTCAACCAAGTTTTTACTGGATGTGTAAAACAATATTTGAGTATAATTTATGGTAAGGTAGCATAAAATCACTAAGTGATAGACTCTCAAAGCTGAGACGTGGTTTTAAGCCACTTATATTCATGGAACATGTATACATGCACAAAATGTACTATCACTTCATTAGATGGATACAATCCGAACTAACTAGGCATTCTGATTTGTAGATCAAGTTAGATAGTATAATAAAGCTAGGGTAACGGTTAATCTACACTTTAGAGATTTGTATTTGTGAACCTCGGATTTATAAATTCTCAATTTAAAGACCGTTGTTTGATGAATGAAGAATACAAAGAGCAGTTCTAATTTTCTTTCCAAATAAATACTATTTCTAGTTAAATCGACTAAATGATATTATTCTTTCGTTTTCTAAACATATTTAATTTTGCTTTCGTCTCGAAATTTTTTTCTAATCATAACACTCGCTTATTTCCTCGAAATATTAGACTTTCTTCACTAACTAACTGAGCTAACTTGGTATTCAAATATTTAGTGATAGCCTTAACTGAAATATTTTTCTGAAACATTCTAATAGTTCAAACAAAAGACTAAAATAAAACTTATCATTTATTTATTTTTAACAGATTATCTGGTGTTTATTTTTATATTTGTTGTGTACTTTACTATTACTAAACTTTTTGAATGAATACATTTAATGAATAACAAATACAGAGACTTTATTTTAAAGATATTACATTAGTAGTTGTTATGCAATGGGGTTGATACGAACTGAACAGTGATGATTTGAAATTTCAGTTTCTCTCAACTAAAGGTCTCCTTATTGTATCTGCTATCCGTAACCACAAATAGTACGTGAATGATGATACATTTTTGTGATCTTATAGAGGGTCTTTATGATGTGTAAGTAAGCTTAATCATATCAAATTTCACTATTTGTATATTTTCCTTTGAAATGTCTTATCCATATCAAGATATTTACTTAATCTGATATCTTTTATTATCTTTCAAGTAAACAGGGATACTAGCCGAAATAACGACACAGAGTAGTTTATTTATAGGAAAATGTTACTTTACAGTTTCCTAAAGTCTTGTGCTTCACGATTAATTACAGTTCTGTCTATTAAATTACCATGATGAAAGTTTTCGGCTCCAAGTCTTTGGAAGTGCTGTTTTGCACAAATAAAATGGACATAATTATTTATTAGTTACGCCTCCTCTAAATGAGGAGTAATTTGATCCCTAAATACAACCATAAAAACAACAGGTAATACGTGATTCGAGACATAGCTAAATCTATTATGGTATTTGGTTCTCTAGACGTGATTGTAAACCATTTGTACTTGTTTCACGGTAGCAGCTTATCGAAACGAGTATTATTTACCGGATTATATAACTACAAAGATACAAATTGAATGAAGTTGCTGAAAAATACAACTTTTTTTCATTAATGATTGTTTACCTTTTCTGAAATGTTTAGAAAAATATCAAATTTACTCAAGAAAAAACACCATTTATCCATTTTAATTCAGAACTAGATGACTAAACTGTCACATGTAACTACTTACAAGTCCCGATGTCATACAAATTTCATTAAACGTTAGTATTTCAAGGGTCGTACTTGACTGTAAGTCATAGAATATTTGGATACGAAAGGACAACCGTAAAAAATTGTATGTTTGATAGAATATACTTACAAAGATTGATTACTTATTTTAAATGAAGATAAAGTGAATAGCAGCATGTGATCTCATTTTTAACACATGTGTTCATTATAAATTGATTTTGAATACTAAATATAATAGAAATCAAGAGAAGAACGCCTGTACAAAACCAATAAAAATTAACTGAAAAAAGCTGTTAACAGACAAGACGCTCATTTTAATAAATAAAATACGATTCTCAAAACAGTCTTGGCAATTCTGTCTATTGATCACTGAGTGACATGAAACTATTTTTTTAATTTTCAGTAAGATATGTCTATTGCATACTGCTAAGAATGGATGTAGTCTGTTGTGCTAAAAGACATACTGTCATGACAAGTGAAAATTAATAATACTAACAATGTACGTATGTGAATAATTTCGTTTTTTATAATTTATCTTGATGGGTTATTGAAGCAGTGGTAATTCAGACTGAATAATAATTACATTATTCAGTAGTCTGAAAGAAATTAGTTGTATAATAATTACAAATTTTCTGTAGGAAGTGCACAGTTAGACACTTTCCAAATGACTAACCTCAGACATTTAAACTAGGGTTTTAAAATAAACTTTCTTTTCTTTTCTTATTGGCTATAAAATTCAGTTTCCAGCCATCACACAAATACGCGACTCATGGACTATTACTTGATGACTAAAACAACTGGTGATCTTTTATGGGATAGTTCTCAAAGTTCTATCGAAAAACAGTAACTGGAAGAGTGAGATTGATGTTAAAATCTGAATTTAATTGTAACCATTGGATTGCAAGCTACTTGCTTAACTATATTTTTTTCTGCAAGAAAATTGAATGTTAAATAGAGCAAGAACGAAGATTGGTGAAGAATAATATGAATTCTTTTTATTTCGTTAGGTTCTCATCAGCTGCTTACAGCTTATAAAATTTTAAAATCAACATCATTGAAGATATTGACATACTTATACATACAAGGGTGATTAAAGATGAATACGTGTATCATGCCGTAGCGAAAATTTCAATAGAGTTGATAAAGTCATAATAAATTTTGTTTCGGATAATTGAATAAAGTTTGGGAGGGAAAATTCCAGAACATTCAAATAGTGATTGGAACTCAGGGAGTTTGCAAACATTAGATGATTGTGTGGCGAAATAACTAAAAACAGATTAATGGTAATAAAGAAAGATATGAATTCAAACCAGTCAGCTATGAATTGAAGAAAAATGACAATGATATAATCAAACTTCAGAAAGAGTTGAAGTAGTGAATGACATAATAAATACAAATTATAATCGGAAAACAATGAAAATAACTAATTTTATTTTGTGGTTTGAAAAATTACGGGAAATATCCTGCCATGATTTTATAGATCTACCGTTAATGATTTTTTAATTAGCATGTGACCAACAGTAAATTAAATTTGATAGCTTAGACTAGATAGACAGGTTGGTAGATAATATCAATTAGTAATAACTATAGTGCATTGTTTATTCATGTAAAACCACAAGAAAAACAGAGACTGTAACATCATATACATAACAGGAAGACAATCTCTAAGAAAATTAACATTAAAGTAAAATCGATCAAACAATATGATATCTAGTAATATGTACTTAATTAAAAAACATTTTAATCTATCCACTAGTAGTTATATTCAAGCTTAATAATAGATCATTCAAATATTTGAAATTGGTATATTAACTCAAGATGGTTTTTTATGCAGCACTATCTGTAGATAAATTTTTTTTCTTATACATAACACATTGAATAAAAGTAATACTTAATTGAATCTATGATTAAATTTTGAAAATGTATCACAGGAAGCATAGAAAAAAACTATTTTATTCTTTGAAAAGAACATAACAATAGAATATAAGAGAGAAAATTCTAATAAATGTTGCAGTATATTTAATTGAAGTCATATGATTTTACTATGTAATATTAGAAACTATAGTAGTAATAAATTATATATATATATATATATATATATATATTCATCTCTCCTCTATGTACACGCATGGATGCATACTTAGAGACTTTTACCTACCTACGTCTTGTTTACATATTACAAGATAAAGAAGTGCTCTACTGAATTTAACTTGATACTTGAATTTCTCTATTTATAACTTTAATTATATTTAAGAAATTAAAAGAAATAAAACCAACCGAGAATAATAATTAATACATATTGATAAAAAAAATAATTTAATTATCAACTTTTTCAGTGGATTTATTTAAATCACTTAAATAACACCGAGTTTTTTATTTTCTTTCTTAGTTTAATTTTACAAATAACAAAATTATTTGATGTTTAATATAGTCTAATCAATTGTTACTTAATTAAAGCCTACAATTCAATTGTGGGTTTATTTCCCTAAAAATTGTTAGTTATTTAATTAATTTGAAAAAGAGTTGAGTAAAATTTTGATGTAATATATTACTGTTTTTATATGTTACAGACAAATTAAAATGGTTAGGGTTAACCTTAATATTTACATTATTCATTTGGTATACCATATTCAGTGCTTGAAATTGTTTTTTTCTCACTGATTTAATGGATGAGTTTTGTATATTAGTAAAATTTCCACTAAAATTTATTTTTCATATCCTAACTTTGATTATATTTATGTTTTGTATTTGTCATGTCAACTACGTGACATAGGATGTATACAGTTGTATACAAATCTAACCGTTAAAATAAAATAAATAATCTAATTTTTTAACTTTAGTAGCATATATCAGTTATCAAGTGCAGGTTAATAATATTAACTATTTAAATTAAATTTTGTACGAGACTACAATGAAATACACTGATTTGATTTACAGAACAAAAAGTTACAGCAAGACTATATATAATTTATAGACGAACCAATCAAATTTAAGATGGCAGGTTTAAGATTTTGGGGTGAAATTCATTTATCTATGTTGCTAAATAGCATTTTTTGCATTACACCTTATGTTATTTCATGATGAAAACCTTAATTCTGATTTCTTACTCTAACGTTCAACCGTAAATCAAAATCTTAATTCCTCATTTCAACATAGTGAATAGGTTAACATTCTCAAGGTCACTTAACCGTCATTCAAAGATTGTCAATAAACTAGAGTTTCACCAAAATTATTTGTCCCATATACTAGATTTTCAGTGAGTGTGCAACTGAAATCATTTTGGGATCAGAACCATTTGTACACATACCTGCAATCTCAGTTTAGTTAATATATTAACATTTGGATTTGCTATCCTGTAAACAATATTTAACAAAATCAGTTGTTTATACACTAAATTACCTGTGTTTAACAAATATATTTATGGACTGGTGACAACTAGTATATATAAAAGGAGATTGACATATCTCTTACCGGTTAGTTACATTGTTTTCAAAAATACTAAAAGCATGATTAAATATGATTTGGTTCATAATCAGTTTAATTGATTGCAACAAAATTATTAAAAGGGGATTTATCAAGTTTTGCTTGGCTATTAACTTCGTGGATACTAAAATCAATCAGCAGATTACTGTAGGGACTTTTATCTCCCTGCTAAGTTGCTGACTTAGTATCTAACATTCTAACCTATGTTATCATATAGGCCGGTGTTTTCAGTATCCAACTATCCTTGAACACTCAGTTTAATAAATTTGATGAAGCTTCAACATCAATACCCACTATCTGAAATGTCAAAGCTGCTTAGATCATTTAACGGTCACATCGGAACCACGACACAAAGGTAATTCTTTAAATTTATTTCCGACTCCATATAACTCATTAAATTATTTATCTGATCGTTGGTGAATCAGTGGACGCCTATACTGGAAAAAGTTTATCAAAATAATAAACAGTCATAACATTCATATTAGATTGTTACTGAAATTAAGTAGGCGGTATTTGTCTTATGACTCACAGTGTATTTGATAACGCATAAATCTAAACTTATGATTCAAAGGTACTCCATTATCACATTTAAAACATACAAGCAGAGCATAAACATGGTAAACTTTAATCGTACCCACTCTTATTTATTTAAATAGGACAAAATTGGCATCCGGAATTTCTATAGTAATCACAATAAGGAGTAATATCGTTTAAAACTACATTTTACAAACAATTTTTGGATTATGAATTATTTGTTAATAACTGGAAAGTTATTTTATGACTCAGATCATTTTGATCATAAAAGAAAAAATTTGATCCTGGTTATCTTTCAAGTTGCAGGCTGGTCATCGTCTATAATTCGACTGGTAACTATTCCTTGACAATCTAGTTTTTAGACAAGATGGAATACATGCTTTTATTTTCTGAACCAATCATTCTACCTGACTAATTATTAGTGTTTAACTTTATATAATGTTGAGGAGAAGGAGCCTGACATGATTTCTGAAAACATTTTATAATATTTGCTGAGTATTTTATTTGTTTTTCAAAATTTTAAACTCGAACCCTTTTGCTCAAACACTTTCATACTTTTTGCCATTCATTTATACATTAAGTTTAGCAATGGACATTGCTTCATACTTCAGAAAATTGTAAATATATTTATACACTATAATTAATCTATCCAGTTGGTGTATCAAATAAATATTCCTATCAGGATTTGATTTAATGCAGTTTGTTAACTAAAGATAAATCATAAAAAACAAACCTATTTGTATTCTTCAATATGGTCAATGTTAGATTTATCATTTTTCTTCATTTACCGAGTGAGTTTATAAAACGTCTTACTAACAAATAAATATATAAATACTACTACCAATCAAAAGACAAGAAAACACAAATTCACACAGTAACTAAACTAGTTAAATCAAATCATAACCGATTAAAAACTGCATCCGTAATCAGTGTATCCCTGTGATAATT